>OX104066.1:12754107-12897976 GCA_944474145.2 Dicrocoelium dendriticum
TTTTTATTACATTATTATTATTTTATTATTTGCGCGTAAGGTGTTCCCACGAGATATGTGAACATCCTTCGTGCTCTATACTCGAACACTACAGGCCGCGTCAGGATCTATGGTGCCCTATCGGATAGCTTTCCGACCACAAGTGGTGTTCGACAGGGTTGCCCAATTTCCCCATTTTTGTTCAATTTCGTCGTGGATTCTATCATGGAGTGTTCCCTTGCGGAGTCTCACGATATACGTGTTGAAGTGCTGCCTGGTGAACGGTTAGTTGATCTAGATTATGCGGACGATATCGTCTTGCTTTTTGACAATGTTGAGGCGGCACAGTCAACCCTGAATAGCCTATCCAGAGTGGTCCCTTTATTTGGTATGCACTTCGCACCTTCAAAGTGCAAAGTGTTGCTGCAGGACCACCAGCCACTTGATGACCCCTTGACGATTGCTAACGAGGAACTCGAGGTGGTTGATCAATACACCTAACTTGGCAGCTGCATCAGCTGGGCTGATGGGCGCACAGAAACTGACGTCAGCTCACGCATTGCAAAGGCCAGAGCTGCCTTCTTGAACCTGCGTCATCTTTGGCGACAGAAGGGAGTTTCCCTCCGTCTGAAAGGCCGTGTATACAAGGCCACATTGAGGGCCGTTCTACTCTATGGTAGTGAGACGTGGCCCCTTCGGTCTGAAGATCTGAGGCGCCTTCAAGTCTTTGATCATCGTTGTTTGCGAAGCATTGTTGGTGTCGGATGGCACCAGCGTGTCCGCAACGATGATGTGCGTAGGCGAGTACTAGGTGGTGATGATCACGCCAGCTCCCTAGAACAATAGATAGCACTGGATAAGTTACGTTGGCTCGGGCACGTGCTACGCACGCCTGGTCACCGCTTACCTAGGAGGGCCTTGTTCAGTCTACCAGGTGTCGGATGGCGCAAGGATCGAGGTTGACAGAAGTTGACTTGGCAGCGGGAAATGAAGTCACTGACGAGCAAACTGGGTGCCATTGCTCCATCTCGCCTTCCGGGTTGGAGTCCACGTGACTCACCTTGTGCTTGGCTCGAGACTTTACAGGACATGGCTCGCAACCGACACCAGTGGCGCTTCTGCTGCCGTCTCCTAATCGGATTGTCTGTATAAAGTGTGTTTGGGGCGAGTTATCTGCGGGGTAATGGCTGATTATGACGCGTGGCAGTGAAAGCCGCAAAGAAGCTGTCTTGCCGATGCCGCCTTATCTTTGCACGATAGCCAGCTGTTTGTGACGGTATGTTGTCTACACAAGGTGAAGGCGCCTTGACCCTGAATGTTTGCTTAGGGCATTAAGGTTTTCAGGTAAGTCCCCCTTCTCTCCCTCTTCTTATTCTTTATGTCATAGTTCCTCATGGTTGTATGGCAGCAAAGCATCAGTTCAAATGGCTGATGTACTGCTGTTGATGATGGTGATGATGACTTTTATTACATTAGCACCACAGCATGATTTCATCATCTGTGTGTCGCCGCGTCGCCGTCTTTTATGCTGTTAAATATTTCACCACCACATCGTATGCTTGCGCTTCATCCACTCGATGTCCTCTCTTCATGCAACCTTTCTTAACTCTTCTGTGGGGCAAAACATAACTCATGTGGCCTGCGCACAGTCGCTCCATTGCCTCTCCCTTCTAAACGTCCACTTATCCTTTGCTTGCTGCAACGTTTGTTACGCCTGCTCCTGTAGGATTCCAGATCTTTCACTGGCATTTTCCAGCCCAGTCTACCTTAGCACTAAAATCTTAGCACGATTACAGGACTTAGTATCTGCGCGCCCCTGACTCATATGCTGTGATGTCCTCAGCAGATTTAATGTATGCATGCACTCCGATTGTTCGACGTCGTTCCATATAACTTTTTCAGCTTTCCCCTTGCACTCCTTCCAACTCTTCAAGTCGGCGCTCAGCCGCGCCTTAGCTTCTCTATCCTAGACGTTCTCATATCTCTTAATTGTTGCAACGTCTTTGACCTTATCGCCTGCAAGCGTCCAGCTATTGGACTAGCTTCCCCAGGCTCTTACCAAGGTACTGGAATTCCAGCACCATATCAGGAATTGTGAACATATACACCGCCGTGGTTCAGCATCATATGATATGACTCCCTCAGTCAACTCACCGTACGCTTGCATACTACCTGTCTATTGTCCTTTCTTTATTCCACCTTCTTAGCTCTCGTATGGCGAACTTCTTTACCTCATCTGGTCAGTGCACAGCTGTCACGCGTCTGTGACGCCTAATTAATAGTAGTTCAAACTTCTCACTGGCTTCCCCCGGCTCAGCCTTCCCTAGTTTTATTCCTTTAGCACCACAGCATGATCTTATTATGTGCGCGTCGCCGCGTCTTCGCCTATTTTTGCTCTAAATTATTTAACAGCCTTAGCGTATGCCTGTGATTCATCCGTTCGTTGTCCTTCCTCCATGAAACCTTTCTTAATTCTCTTCTGTCGTGCAGGCAGATCCATGTATTCTGCAAAAGCCGCTGTTTCGCCTCACCCTTCTTAATGTTCATTTATCCGTTACTCGATGTATTTTCTTAGTCCTTATTATCTGCAATCCTACAGCTCTCGGGCTAACATTCTCTGGCACTATCCAGCTTGGTACTATTATCTTAGCCCTCTAGCTGCTGCGGTTAGGCCTCACTGCTCTGATACTCCAAGCAACCTTACTCTACGCTTGCATTCCGGCTATGCCCTACCCTTCCGTCAGTTAATGTTTCTTAGGCTTTTAGTTCTTCACTCCTCTCACCCGGTCAGCTCACAGACGCGCGTCAGCTTCATATTTCTAGGTGTTCATTTCTCACCATTTTCTTAGCTCGCTAGAATGACTTGTTTCTCTGCGCAACTCTACGTATACATTTGTTCCGCACATTCCCTTTCTTTTAACTAATATTTAATACTTCACTTCTATCGAGCAATTCTTTCTCACCTAGTAATCTGGGTTCGTTATTGCAGCAGAGGTTTCGACACTTACCTTTGTAGGAGGTTAGCTGACATAGGCTTTTCCTACTTCAGTAGGCCATAGCACTAGACTCCTAGTATCCTAGTGTGGTCTTTTTGTCTTGATCCCCGATAATTTTTACTCAGCGCTTGAGTCCTATCTATCCGTTAACTTACCACCAACTGACCTTTGTATCTCTTTTTACGTAGGCTGGCCACCAGCCGTCCATCCACCATTCAAACACCGCTGATCCCTGAACACTGCTTTCTGTCTTCCCACGCAATAGTCGCATCATAGTAAACTGATACCGCGTTTCTGCTTAATGGCACAACGCAGATGTAGATAATAGCAACCAACTTATAGGGCCATTGCTTTCGCAAAACATTCAAAAGACGCTTTCAGCACAATCATTGCTGCACATTGTACATCATTTGTCTTCATTCTAAATGTTATAACATCGTATTACAACAATGCTTGTTTGCGCGCCTGTTCGTTGCGGCCTTGGTTGCCTCTCACCTTCCCTTTTCTCTGAGGTCAGGAACCTTTTGGGGATCTGGGATTGGACCGAGAAACCGCTTTTGTCTGGGACAGGACAACCCATAAGGACTTATGAAGCACATGGCTGTACAACAAACGGATACAACAGCCCTCACTACCACGACCGTTTTCCAGTGATGATAGCTGGATTCAAGAACTTTACACTCCTGAAAAGAATACATACTCCTGCAAAATCCAGACGAAAGAAACTGACCTTTTGCCCACCTGGGTACCCACAAAGCCGATGCTTCCTGGATCCCCATCCTCGATTCTCCTCAGCCATTATGGCGGCCCTGCCCAAGAAACCTGATCAACTAACAGAGGAAAATGAAAGTCACTTGACTGCGGATATCTGAGCGTGAAATCAGTCGACAACCTGGTCTGCCGGTTGTATATTAGTGCACAAACGAATTTCTGTCAGTGTTTCAGGACGTGGTGGGTTTTCGCCTGGCAAGCGTTCTCCCTATAAGAAGCCACAAATGTCCGTATAACAACACTGCAACGTGGGGGATGTGACTGGCCACCGAATAAGTCACTGCCCAGAACTACCTACTGGCAAGTCGACCAGAATCATAATTCAATATTTTGCCGTGACACTTATAATAATAAGTTACACCGTGCTTATATGTATCGTTTACATTACACATATAGTGCCCTGATTGTTTACACTACGCACGCTAGAACCCAACGTTTCGTCATTCAATGAAGACTCTATCACTCAGGACTACGTACACAATTTACACAACCTGTACAACTTTCGGCTTACTGCCGAGTACACTCATGGCAACGTGTTTGTTGCGAAGCAATATTGCATGTAAATATTGATCATGATTTGCTTGGTATGTCTCGACAAATTCGAGAATAAAATATTTATTTATTCATTTACTAACGTCAGCGCAACATCCATGGTCTTGCTATAGTCGCTTTGCTACTATGCCTCTCATTCTTAAACCTTTTAGATCAGTCCGGTCTCTGAGGCACCAAATGTTTATAGTGTCAAACCAGGGCCTATTTTCTTTTGCGCATCGGCTGCCATACTATTTGTAGTGTTCAAATCCCCGTGTATCGGACTGTTGTCTTTCTTATTCCACCAGCATTAGCTTCTGAACACTTGAACTTTTTCGATTGTCATCCACCCCTATGTTTAACAATACTCTACTGTATACTTTTTGGCACCTCTTCTGGTCAGTATCGCAACTCCGGGTAAAACACAGCACTTTGCGGTGCTGTCTATATTATTCTCTTACCCTTGGTCACTTCCGGAGCTGGCACCACTGTGGCTTCCTCTCTACATCTATTTCAAGTATTGCTGTCTGTTCTCCCTCTTGTATTCAACACTGTACACCTATCAGTGTATGCCGAGCCTAATAGAGCGTGCCGCTCCTGTATATTAATTAAGCAGGCTGTCATCAACTCACTAATTAGTGAGCTATAACTAGCAGTCTATTTGCCTTCAACGCACCGCCGTGTAAGTCCAACTTGGGGTGGCACACCTAGCATCTTTCTGCTCTGCTGCTCACATTACAGATATTCCTGTTCCCTATCAGCCCTGGCTCCACAACGACTTTCTCACAAACTCCGTATTATTCAAGCTCTTCCGCTCCTGTTGTTATCGTTGAAGTCCTAGCCGCAGCGGTTTCTTCCTCATAATTAACCCGACTCCTAGGATTGCCCTTTCTTGCCGTCTATTTGACATGCTTGTCGCACTGCAGAAGTCCCTATCTTTTCCCGATATTCCAGGTTCCTTACATAGCTGGCTTTCAACCGCATCCTCTCTACAGCTGTAGTACATAAAACCCATTCGCGTCACAACTTTGACACTCCGTCTCACCCTTCACTCAGCCGTTTCTCTAGCATCCGATCGCTAGACATGTTACGTTATTATTTTCATGGGTCTCAAACCCGGCGGCGTAACTCCACTGGCTATCATACATGTTCGAACGATAAGCTCCACTACTGTCAACCGGTCGCTCAAACTATAACTTAAGCGTAAACTAAACCACGCACTATGTTCTGGTTTCCTCAAGTCATCTACCAGTTAACAACGCCTGACAAGGTTTCCACGCAGGACAACTTAGCGTACGCTAGGCTACTTCAGGCGGCATTTTCCTCTCACATTCAGCAAATACCGGGTTTCTTGCTTGCACGCAAACTACGGATATGACGGATAAAATATTCCTTTCGTTCCATTGCTTTCAACCAGCGCCACGTTACCATAAATTTTATATTCATACATTAACATAGTTCTATTCAGTTTCCTTGGCAGTTTGCTCGGTCCGTTTCGCTTCTCTTCCTTGTTCTGAAGGATAACAATACCTGCACGTAACACCTCTAGGGACAAACGTGAGACCCTTCCATGGACACGGAATCAATACAGAACATAGAAATCACCCACACTTCGCAATCCTGACTCACTAAAGGAACACAGAAAACCAATCAAATCAATACAAGTCACCTGAGTCGTCCGACTTCAACAGCTCCAAACACTTGCGAGCGACTCCGAAGGAGAGTACACAACCGTGAGAAACAAATTGGCGAAACTTGACTGCGAATATCTGCAAGGGTACTCGGTCAGATACAATCTTCTCAATACCATATCACCAGTCGGCGGTGTTCTAGGGCGTGGTGGGTATTCGTCTGGCAAGAGTTTTCCCTACAACAAGCCACAAATGTCAGTTTAACAACACTGCGACGAAGCGGAGGTGACTGGCCAATCAATAAATTCACTGCCCCAATCACACATTGGCAAGATGACCGATACCACGTTTACAAACTCTGTGCATTTATCTGCTCTCATATGAACAAGCCTAAATATTTGCTTAGTGACATGCCACGATATGCATGTATTTTTTAGCTTTTTCCTCATGGTTCGCTCATCAGACCCACGCTGCGTGCACAACCTGATGGGACTAATTTCTCATCAATATGCCCCACGTTAGGGCTCTGATTCTTATCTCTACATCTCGCATACTGTGGACAAATAATTCGTACAACCTTTAGGCCATATTGGCCTAAACTGCTGTCTCCAACTATACAATTCCCGCTCTTGTTGCTGCTAATTATGTTATCGTGTACAATGTTACAATATGCTGACCATGCCCAAAAGGTGTGCCTCGCTTTGTCGAGAATATAGTACTTATTCATTTACTTACTTATATTTAGTTAGTTATTTATGCGGACACCTAGTACTTGTCTTTCCATGCATAGATACGCATTCAGTTTCGTAGTTAAGCCCTTGTTATTCATTAAAGGTTAATTGTTGCAATCCTCTCCGACTCATAAAGTAACCATTGTACGCTGCATTATTCTGCTTTTGGGCGTTCTTTGAAGCTTACTGGTAACTTTTCCAGTTTTTCCGACGTTAAACCCGTTTTGCAACCGATTTTTGTCTTTTATTGAGGTGGTTTAACCAGTGTATACTTTTTGTAATTCCACTCTGTTTTCCCTTATGTCTGTCTCACCATGCACGGAGGATGTTGTTCCAGGTGGCTTGGGTTTTGTGACTTTTGCACTTGGTGCCAGAAGAAGCTGCAATATGCAAGCAACTAAAGATTCGGCGGTATGCAGCGCAAAGTCTGCAACCGGAGGTACTAGCAACTTTGCACAGACCTGACTACCGAGCAGTAAGCAGCGCTGGCCTCCAGCAAATGGTTGCATTTCCGTTGTGGCAATTGCCGCCGCCGAAGGCGAGGCAGCGCTACCTATCGTACGATTGACGAATCGTTTGATACTTAAATGCGAAATGTAAAGCTTCCGTTCGCAGTGCTCTCGGGTCGTTGCCTTAGGATTGATCTGCTCATGACGACGCCTCCCGGTCCCCAACAACGCAGGTTTGATCGGTTATACCAGAGACCAACTTGTGGCACAAAGCATTAGGTCACGCGTCCAGTTGGCGGCCAACCACAAGAATGAAGCTTCTTCAGACGTCATGACTAAAGCTACCCTGCTCAGCGCCGAATTGCTGGTTCAACGTTAATTTCGAGTAAGGCGAAAGAAAGTCAGGAAACCCCGCACGAGCCCCGCTAGCCAAGAAGTGGTAGTTGTTGTGGCGTCGGAAACAAGCCGTGTTGCTACTTGGCAAACCGTCTGACGGTTATGCAAAGGCGAAGGTACCCACACGCAATATTTTTCGGTCGAAGTTTCCGGATAATTTGAACTTTGCCAAGAAGGCATGTGCTGATGCTTTGCTTGTTTCTGCTCAAAGAGACGAAGCGTCATGGGAGGCCGCTCCCGTTCTAAAGGAGAACCAGCAGAGCAAACCAACCATATATCCTTTCGGTGGAGTCGATGACCCGAGAAATGCAAAGCATCGAGAATGGAGTGAAAACGTACCCTACCGCTGGTACATCAATTGGGGGGATAATGACAGTCCCGTCATCAATGGTGAAGCCACCTGCTTCAAGTGTCGAAGAAACAACCCGTGCAATTATTACACCGTCGTGGTAATTCTTTCACGGGTAGTAGCGATATATATGCCGGAACGCGGCTGAATATACTACATTTCTTCCAGTTGAGCGCATGTTGGATGACCCATCATTTTTTAAATGTGCGTAACGAAGCATCCTCCGCATGGTTTGCAAGGTGTTACTGTCCGGAAACTGGTTACGTTAGGGAACGTCCGAATTAATGTACCAAACCCTCGGCCGCGGTTACTGCGTGTGGTACCCACTGCCTCGAAATAACGCGGCGCTCACATGCGCGTTGCTTTTAAGCCGAAAGGTACAAATATCGGTTTTCAGCCGAATCTTTCGCTGGCCGATGGGCTGAAGCTAAGGGAGGCTATCAAGAACCTATAAAACAGGCCGGCAGTCGATGAACAAGGTGTCCGGTTCGCCGGTTTTCAGTCGGTCAGCCGGCGGTCTTATTCTGCCCTACCACTGCCCATTGTGGCGGCGCACGACCTAGGTTTGGACCTAACAAATATCTTCAGAAACGGCTAACTAATGTGCGCAGACAAAGGAATAAGGTGTACGAGTCAGGCCCGCTTGTGGATGGGTGTCATCCCGATATCCTTGGCTACATTGAAACGTGGCTGCCGCAGGAAAACACGGATGGTGAAGTACATCTACCTGCGTTAAAACTATTTAGTTGCCATCAGTCGGCCCGCCTGCAAAATGGAGGCGCTGCTGTTTATGTGATCTGTAAACTTGACCTTTGGAGACTTGCTTATTTCAGTGTAAAGGCAACACTGTTGAAGCTATGTCGGCTTTCATTAGCACATTCTCGGCTCAGGTTACAGTAGTAATCTCGTAAAGAAGCCCTTAGAGCCTATCCAAAATGGCGATTAAATTTGTTCACTACCAGTCCGAACCCAAGTGTTCGGTGATGGGCGACCTCATCCTCCCGGAGAATTGCTGGGCAGGTACTTCTTGTGGCTCAGCCTCAGGCATATTCTGCGCTTGGCTACTTAGACTTCCGGTCGAAGTACCCTACAAAACGCCACACATGTCTGTAAAACAACACTGCGACGTGGCGGATGTGACTCACCACTCAATAAAGTCACCGCCCCCAACACATTGGTAAGTTGACCGACACTATATTTACAAGTTCCGTGTATATATCGGCTCTCGCACGAACACGCCTACATATCTGATTAGTGACATACCACTATTCTTAAGTATTTTTCACCCGTTTCCTCATACTTCCCTCACTGACCTACATTGCTTACCGGAACTCATTGGACTAGTTACTTATCAACCTACCATATAAGTGATCTAATTACTATCTTTACCTCTCGCACTCTGTGTACATAGACTACATACAACATTTAAGCTCTATGGGCCCACACTACTGTCTCCAACTGTACTACTCCCACTGTTGGTGCTGCTTATTCCGCTATCATGTACAATAATGCAATATGCTGATCATGCCCAAAAGGCGTGTTTCACTTTGCCGAGAATAAAATATTTATTTATTTATTTACAGTCTAGGTACCTGGTCGACCGAGTACTGTCTATCGTAGACCTTATATTTACTAAGTCACTCTATAATGTTGGTGACACTTCCTACAAACCTCCAATGGGTTCCAGTGCTCATGTTTGTTTGCTCTACAGTTGAACTCTCTCTAGTCGCTACCAGCGTACTATTTAGTTTCACCCGAAGGTAGGGCACGCAGACTGTCAAACAATGTGAGATAAGGCTTCGCATTTCAAATTGTGGGCTCTCAGGGGATAGCACTGTCCAGGTTACCCTGGAGAAATTTAAGTCCTACCTCATAGATGTCTCTGCTCCCTTCATCTCCGTCACAAGGAAAGTAGGCCCGAACACAGCCGCCCTGGATTGATTCCACAGGCAGGCATCTGCTCGCAAAGGGTCTAAAATTTGGCACATATACGGTAATGCACCGTCCAACGATAGTTATTACAGGTACAGTAAGGCTGGAGAAAGGTGTAAGCAACATCTAAGGAATGCTCGGCTTAAATTCCAGAATGTTTCAGCGGACGAAGCTTCAGATAATCTAAAAAGATGCTTCGCATATGTCAAGAAGCGCTTCGGCTCGGAAACCCCAAATCAAGTATACATGCGTTAGGACGGTATTCATGCGACAAGGACTATGACAAAGTCTGCATGCTTATTGGGCGCCATGCAGCAGCTTTTGTAAGGAAAATTACTGACGGGAGTTGGGCTGGTCTGCAGGATCCCAGAGGATATCTGAAATTATTGTAGCGGAGATGGATGTCCGTAGCCTGTTACAAGGGCTGAACCTACCTAAGGCCTCTGGGCCTGGTTTAAGGTACCCGAAACTGTTGCAGGATTTTGCCGCGGAACAGTGGACCCTCCGTGGTTCGGGACTTCTTGGGGCTCTGGAATTGGACCGAGAAACCGCTTTTGTCCTGGACGGGACAACCAATAAGGACCTATAGAGCACATGGCAGTACAACAAACGGACACAACTGCACTCATTACCATGACCGTTGTTCAATTATGATAACTGGACTCGATAACTTCACACTCCTGAAAAATCCAGAAGCAAGAAACTGACGTTTCGCCCACCTGGATACCCACAAAGAGGATTCTTCTTAAAGCCCCCATCCTCGATTCGCCTCAGCCATTATGGCGGCCTTGCCCAAGATTCCTGCCCTAATAACAGAGAAAATTGAAGGTCATTTGACTGCGGATATCTGAGGGGGAAATCAGTCGTAAACCTGGTCTGCCATTTGTATATTAGCGCACCAACAAATTTCTGTCAGTGTTCCAGGACGTGGTGGGTTTTCGCCTGGCAAGCGTTCTCCCTATAAGAAGCCACAAATGTTCGCGTAACAACACTGTGACGTGGCGGATGTGACTCGCCACCGAATAAAGTCACTGCCCAGAAAAACTTACTGGCAAGTCGACCAGAATCATTATTCAATATTGTCCTAACACTTTCAATACTACTTTACACCATGCCTGTATGTATCGTTTTCATTACACATGTAGTGCCCTGACTGTTTACACTACGCACTAGAATTCAACATTTCGTCAGTCATTAATGACTCTATCTCTCATGACTACTTACACAATTTCCGCAGCCTGTACAATCTTCGGCTTACTACCGACTACACTCATAGCGACGTGTTTGTTGCGAAGCAATATTGCATATAAATATTGATCATGCCTTACTTGGTGTGTCTCGACAAATTCAAGAACAAACTATTTATTTATTTATTTACCTTCCCAACGTAAGGGAGCAGTCATCTGTCTTAACTTCAAAAATGTAGGTAGGAGTCTGCCTGCAAACTACAGGCCAGTTAGTCTGACGGGTGTAGTAGTCAAACTCCTCTAGAAAGTGGTGAGCTGCATTAGAGTCAGCTGAGTATACTTAACCCAGTTAGCAAAATACAATGCGGATTCCGGAAGGGAGTTTCTTGACTGACGAATCAACTGGTTGCTAGCGAAATTTGGGAAGATGCAGTGGATAACAACCACGCGTTGCATTTGAAGGAATTTAACAAGGTACCCATTTGTGGCTCGCTCAAAAGCTGACCACCTCCAGGGTATTTTGCCGCTCCCTTCAGTGGCTACATGTCTTCTTGGATGGTAGCAAAGAGTGCCTACGGGTGGGTCCTGGCCTATCGCTTAAGCCGTCAGTCCTAAGTGGCGTGCCGCAGTGCTCCGGTCATTGGGCCTCTGCTGTCCTCTATTTATATGAATGAACTACTCGCGCAGCTTGAGGTGCCACCTATTTGCGGATGGTCTGAAGCCGTGGCACATTTGCGCTGTTCCTGGAGGTTCCGAAGGTATTCAGCGCGCATCGTATAAGCTTTAGGACTGGTCTACTATATGGTTGCCGCCCATAAATCCGGCAGTGCTGCGTCCTTCGAATTGGAGGAGGTTGTCCCTCTGCGAAGTACTTGGCCAGTAGGGTCAGACTCTCCAGTGTGTCTAGCAAGGTTGCTTTAGGCGTCCTACACTCTTCTGCTTAACACCCCGGCGACAAACGAAGATAGGCCGTAAGCATAAGGTTTCGTATGTTTTGGTTAATACGAGGTGCTTACAGAACCTTGACGGGCGACAGGTTTCTAAGAATGTTCTAGCCTTTCTGTTCGGCCTCCTCTGAAGTACTGCCTCCAAGATTTTCCGCCCTGCCTCTTCCGGGACAAAATGGAGCTAGATGGGTTTAACGAGAGGGTACGAGGATCAATGAGGAATTACGGGAAAGTCTACTCTAATTGTTCACTTAAATAAATAAGAAAAATAGGTATATTTCTAGAAAGGCTGAAGGCTGCATCGTTAATGGTTCAGATCATCATTACATTAATCCTATGCTCTTGCATGGAAGTAGGCAAAATACGAGCATGTGTTCCTAGTTGGCAATTACAAATGCATTGGCATTGTTTTGTGTACAACTGATGGGGTCACAGGCGTCCACTTTGCAATTTTTCTCGTTCGTTTGAGCAATATTGAGCTGCTGGTTCTTTTGTTGTGAAAGTTGTGCAGAGCTGTAGTTGTGCCTATTTTCTTTGGAACAGGCTCCAATCCACCACAAAATCACTTTAAATTAATTGGACATTTTTCGCCCGCTCAGCTGCCACAATTGTTGGTGATCACACGGAAGAAATGAGAGTGACGAAATTATAAATAAATAAATAAATAAATAGGTATATTCCTAGACCTGCTAGAGGCTGCACCCTAAAGGGTTCAGATCAAGGCTTACATTAATCCGATGCTCTTGCATGGAAGTAGGCAAAATATAAATGTATGCTCATCGTTAGCAATTACAAATGCATTGACACTGTTTGGTATACAGCTACTGGGTCTCAGGCGCACACCTTGACGTTTTCTGGTTCCTTCGGGCGATATTGAGCTCCTTGTATTTTATTGTGGATACTTCGCGGAGGTGTAGTTTGCCTTTTCTCCTTGGAACAGAATCCAATTCGCCACAAGTTCATTTTAAATTAATCGCACATTAAATGGCCACTCAGTTTCCCCAATTGATGTTGCGCACATGGAAGAAATGAGTGAAGGGATTATAAAGCATACGAAAAGTTAAAAAAAATTTCGATAAATGCAGACAAGAATAGAAACAATCTGTTAAAAGAGAAAATAAATCTGCGCGCTTCAGTAGAAAAATACCAATTAACAAAAAATAGAGCCCTACTTTTCTTACGCTGATATTGCTCTCCGGCGCGAACTTTTAACCTGTTATTCTCAGATAAAAGAAAAAGCCTTTCTACGGATACAATACCGCTTAAAGTAGCATAAAATTACACTGGTCTGGACCAGCTTTAGCGTCTGAATACGTTGAACGTAAAAGCAACACAATACGTGCAGTATTTTGCGAGTTATTCGCAATTAAATGATGGTCTACGAATAAGGCCATTTTTATTTTTCGCTAAAAATGGCTTTCTGCTTTGCAAGCAGATGGCAGAAAAAGAAAAGAAAACATAAAAAGTAGGGAAACGGCGTACGTTCTAGATGGGCATAGCCATCCAGGAATGCTCTAATTAGCCCGTAATACCCTGCGACAACTACGGGCTACGCAGGTGGCCGAAAAGTAAACTTTGCAGGCATACATGATAAATATATGCAAATAAGGGATGATTTTGCGCGAAAACGCTAGAAATCCAGCAAGGAATAATATATCTACATGGGAATTCAGGGGAGCCTGTAATTAACTCACGGTTAGAAGGCCACAGCATACCGTTTTCAGGGGAAACTGAGCCACATAAACAACCATACGATATTAAAAATAATTTCAATCAATGCAACTAAAAATAAAAAGGACTTGTTAACAGACATACTAAGGCGGCGTGCTTCACTAAACTATGCAAATAATTACAAAATATAGCCAAACATTTCTTGCAATGATATCGCTTTCTGGCGCAAAATTTCAACCTGAGTAACTCTCCGTAGAAAAGAAAAACATTGTCTACGACTCAAATACTGCGCAAAGTGGCACAAAAGTGGGCTGCTCTGGACAACTTTTAATTGCTGATTACGTTGAAAGTAAAAAATACAAAATGTGCAGTAGTTTGCGAGTTATTTGTAATTTAATGGTGGTTTACAAATAAGGCTATTATGCTCTTTCGCTAAAAGTGGCTTTTTGCTTTGCAAGCAGATAACAAAAGAAAGAAAGAAATGTAAAAATTAGCGAAGCGGTATACGTTCTAAATAGGCATAGCTATCTGGAACTCCTCTAACTAGCCCGTACTACCGTGCCACAGCGAGGTACTTCATAGGTGGCCGAAACGTACACTTTGCAAGCATACATGGCAGATATACACAGACAGGCTCTAATTTTGCGCGTAAACGTTAGGAAGCCAGTACGAAATATTATGTCTGCATGTCGGGAGAGTTTATAATTAATCCAAAGTTGGATGTCTTCAGCGTATCATTTTCAGTGGGTACAGAGCCACATAAAGGACTAGGAATGAAGCCTTTGGTATTTTTTAATCCTCTAAGTGGTTCCGAAGTTTTAAAATGCATGCAATGCACTACCAAAGGCTTAAAGGAAACTTAATCGTAACCTACCTTATCTTAACTGGAAAAGGTTGGTCTAAATGTATCTTGGATATTCAGTCCTGCTGGGTCGTCTGTTCTACACGGTCATTACTTGAAGCTGGACAAAAAACGGCCTGCTCGAAATAGGGTGGAAATCCGGCTGTCACACCGAGTCAACATGTGCTGGAACCTGTTCCCGGAAAGTATTAGTTAGGGAACTACTCTTAAGAGGTTTGAGCTGCAACTGGACGCTCTCGGGTGGAAAATAAGAAACCGTTCCTTTATCTTGACTAACTCGCAGCTTCATATCTCGACTTTCCTTTTTTCTACTTTACTGCACATGTTGGTGTTTGTTATTTCAAGTTAACTTATAATGCACTTCTGACATTTCTCCCTATCTTTAGCTTACTTCACGTGACTGCAACATCAGGGACTGCTAGGGCCGGAAACGTGAGCAGTAACCGTTTGGCCAGGATGCGTTTTAGAGCCATCAATAAACTTGAGCACTTCCTTACTTCGTTGCTAAACGATCTACTCACCATGGAACCTTCACGGGATTCCCTTGACATTCCTGTCCCACCCGAACTTGAGAAAGCAAACCTACTGGCTGAGCAATAGGCCTCGGTCTACTCAGCGTATTCTCCGCTGCTCAACACATTGTGATTGTACACTACTCCGCTATGGACGAAATCGCAATTAGCTCCGAACTAGTCAACAGGCTACTCCTCGAACTGGACCCGAACTCCTTCCCAGACCCGGACGGGTTGCATGCAAGCTTCCTAAAACTGATAGCTGAGTACTTCACCGTCCCACGTTGCCAAGTATTTCGGCAATCCCTCGAAGTCGGCTGCCTACCAAAGGCTGGAAAGCAGATACCGTTATGCAAACATTGAATGGGGGAACCACCGACACCCACCGAACTACCGGCCATTATGCCTGAAAAGAGCGGTATGCAAAACTATACAAAAAATAGTCAAGTGCGCCCTCCAGCCACCCTGCGTGAAGCTAAACCTCACCTCACTGCGCAACACGACTTTCGGAGATCACGCTCATGCCTCTCCAACTTACTCTGCTCCAGGTAAACATGGGTAGAAGCCATAGGTGCCCGAAAACAGGTTCAAGTAATACGCCTTGACTTCAGTAAAGCATTTAACAAGGTTCCACTGGTACAACTGCTACATAAAATCCAGGAAATTGACATTAGAGGAAAGCGTTTTCCGCTGGATAGCCGATTTCTTAAGTGATAGGACAATGCGCGTACAAGGGAACCAAACCCTCTCTGCTCCAGTGCCTATGGCTTGTGGCATTCTTTCTAGATCAGTACTTAAACCAGCGCTCTGCATAACCTAAATAAATAAATAGTATATTTCTCCACGCTCAGGGGGAAGTCCAACTATGTGGTCTAATCAATGTGTACAACAGGGTCGCAAAAATAATCAATTTGTTCACACATTTTACAATGGATCAACCACAGTAATTGGCAGGATTTTGGTTGTACAACAATGAATAAACTCAGGAACAATAACATATGCAGATTTAAACAAATGTCCTATTAAAGTAATACGGCCACTCGTGGAGCCGTCCCCAGGTGACTTGCTTCCATGTAAGGTATCCCCTCGAAAGGTTTCGCCCGCAATTCCATGCTATATCTGGCCGTGTGCCGGTGTGGCATAGTAGCATATGAGCCATTGCGTGTTTATCATAAATTGTGTTTCTTTTAGAGCTGCTTTTATACATGTATTATGCGCGATGGGGCCTCAGCCCAGTCCGTCATGCGGACCATCCCATTTTGGCACCTTTTTATACGCTAGTCAATTTGTGGCAATGTGACTTGCATAGATAAACTCTTGCATCCTCTCGAAGCCATAATCCGTCACCAGAGGAGATCAGTCCAGTCGTGGCTACCAAATAAATAAGGAAGCATGTAGAAAAGGAAGAATTATGTGCAAGAGGTATTATACCGTTAGTGTAAAAAATAGGCAAGTATGAGTTAAAATGAATCCAGCTGATCATACGATCAAATTGTGAGGCGTGACAGCCGAAGACGGATAACTGTACTAATTGTCAATAGGCAAAAAGCATATAGGGGATCCGATACTACCATCACTGAATTCAAATATATGTTTGGACTGTTAATTCTAGAAAAGGAGGGGAAATGGTTAGCGCTTCAGCATAAATGTAGCGAAAGGGAACGCAGAAAAATATTACGAATTAATCAATTTGTTAGGGAAAAGTACGAAAGTATTTCCCGACACCACACGAGTGAATAATTTTGCTCTCAAGCTTAAACAAAAGATAGTGTGTATGAAGTAAGTCTATACGGAGTAAAACCGCGCAGGTAGGATTAAAGTATAGCATAAGAAGCGGTTTGTAACCGCTCATCCTAGATGCTCCTGTTTTCTTGGGTGCATTTGTTAGAAATATTTCGAGTCGATGTGCTACGGTATCATACATTATTCGGCCCCGCTTCATAGAGCATTTTAGCATGAAGTAGCATTCTTAAGATCCATTTCGCTCCGCCAGTTGGCAGATAAACATTCATAATTATTTTGAACCTTCAGAAGTTTTCAATTGACGTAATCTCTTTTGGCAACTTATTCCATATGGAGCCATACCTAAGGAGGCAGCAATTTCTCCTTAGGCTGGACTTGAATTTAGGTAAATAGAACATATATTCATTATCACGCAGTTCCAAATGGTATTATCCCGCATGTGCAATGGACATGTTTCAACGTATGCCATCCGAGACGCGATTTGGTGAAGGGAGCAGACATTTAATTGCATTCATCGTAAACACAAAGGTTCAAGTCTCAACTGTTCGCACCTATATGTGTATGATAGAACAGTTGAATTGCCAAATCTGCGCTTCGTAAAGGCGCTTTGGACATTTTAACGGCTGTCCAATCACCCTTCCGCAAGTTACGGAACGCATCACAGCAATAATCAAGCAAAGGCAAGCTACTGATTTTGAAAGCCATTAGTCTACTTTCTTTCAAGGTTACCAAGTGGCAAACGAGCACGATGGACTGCGTAGCATTTTTAAAGATAAAATTAGTATGTTCGCTAAAGGTTAACGAAGAAGAATATCTTAAACCCACGTGTGACAAACCGGCCGCAGCAATTCGGCGGCTGCAGCCAAATCTATGCAAGGAAAAGCATTTCGTGACCACGCCAGCCCTAACCTGGTGAGGATCGTGATTGCGTTTTCCACGAAAGAGAATATGTGGGCCTAAAGATATTCGACCACTTTGAAATACTGAAAAAATGGCTTCGTAATTAAAGAAACAACCCCTATAAGGAGGACAAATTTGTCGTGGCTGAACAGTCTTTTGACCTTGACACCCTTATTGACCGTTTTAGCAGGCCCACGCCTCATTGCAGTGTACCTATGAAAAGAAATTGAATGATCAGTTGCTGTTTCTTGATGTGCTGTTAACTAGAAGGGCAGACGGCCTGATCCAACGACAGACCTACTGGAAGAAAACCTGAAGTGGTCAGTATACGAACTTCCACAGTTTCGTCCCGTTGAGATATAAGCGAAACCTAATTCGCTGTCTAACCACAAGGGCCCGCAGGAGATGTTCTGAAGACAACTTGGGTAATGAGTTGCGGTTCATTCAGAATTTGCCGCGCTAAAACGGGTTTCCTGCTCGTTTCACTTTTAGGAACATGCAGAATAAGCCCGACCAGTTGCAGGTTAAGACAGCAGAGAAAAAAGAACTTTTCATACGACTACCATTCAAGGGGGACGCCGCTGCTGGGTGTGTAACTAGAAACCTTGCAACAGCTGTCAAGTCAACACTCCCAGCAGCCAAGCTTAGGTGTACCTGTTCCACGGAGCTACTTATCCGTATTTACAACAAAGACAAGTAACCGACGCTGACCGCTTCTATGGTAATTTACCAGTTCGAGTGCGCCTGTGGCGCTACTTACATCGGTCAAACGGCGCGGCAACTGTCGAAGCGCATTAAGGAGCACCTACTAAGCTGGCTGCGTCGACGCGGTACTGGGGCTATGACTAGCTCTGTTATGGCACATCTTGCTGATAGTGCGCATGAAGTTGACCCAGTCAGTGCCTTTCGAATGCTATACTGGGTCCGTCCACTTCAGTCGAAAGGCCTGCGCTTCCGCACCCTTGCAATCGCCGAGGCAATCAGCATTTGGTTGTAGCAACCGCTTTTGTGTGCACAATAGAAGCTGATCGAAGCTGTTAAGCTACCTTGGCCAGCCAAAACGGATCCTTCTGGGAGCAACTGCAATTGTGCAACTGCACCTCTGTCCTAATTTGCTGTTTGTTACTGGTTCATGCCTTTGATCGGCAGGTGCTCAGTCTACTTTGAGCTGATCGTTAACATTCTTTGACGTCCATTGCTATTTCACCCATATAGTTGTACGGGTCTGAACAGGAATCTTCAAACAATTGGTTGGCTTCGGTCTTTTTATATTTACGCTGTATTAGTCTGCTGCTTTTTGACATGCATACGCCAGAATACTACGTTTGAACTTTGCTGACCTCTTTACTTTACTTTACTTTACTGTCATGATAGCGAGAAAGATGTTGAACATCTATGTAGCTATATCTCAATGTAGGACATGTCCCACTGGCACAGTGTTACCTGTAGTAGTGAGCTAGCCCAGGTGAAAATGTAAAATATTTACGAGCATAGAAAAAATCTCCATGTACTTACGATATATTCTTGGATGAACCACATGGAGTCCTTCCCCAGCTCCGTCGCCTATTACGGATGGGCATCGTTTCGGAAGCTGCAGTTGGTGGATTACGAGCTCCATGGTTTATAATAATTGAACGATTCCTTCGTCAGTTTCCTGTGAAGGCTTCGTCGAATCTGACATCCGCAAAGTGCGCGTCCAGGAATCGTTTGAATTCCGACACCGAGTTCGCTTCTACTATCCGCGAGGGCAAACGGTTCCACATGTTCACCACTCGCCGCTCAAGACACAAGGGATGAGCTACCCACTTGAGGTCAGGGACTACCAGTTTGTACTGGTGACCTCGTGTGCTGCTTGACGCACGGACATGGAGCAGTGGCCTCAGCATCGGATAAGCACCCAGATGCAATACCCGATGGGTCATGATGAGGTCCCCTCGCACGCGGCGGTAGGCCAGAGTATACAGACCCAATTGTCTGCATCTTTCTTCATACGGCACACCCTGAAGACCGGGAATGAGCCGTGTGGCTATGTGTTGTACTGTTTCGAGCTTGTGTATCTCGCCATTCATCAACAACGGTAGGCGGGTGAGTCGTATTCTAGCACCGGTCGTACAATGGATGTGAAGAGACGAGTGGCAATCTCTTTCGACCAGGTGCAAAAAGCTACGTTTAAGCGCCCACAGCGAACGCAATGTTGTGCGATACGTATTGTCCGTGTTGTCCAGTGACTTCATGTCGTAAGGTTGTATAACGCCAAGGTCTCTGACGCAATGCGTCGGGTGTAGAACTTGGCCGTCGAGAGTGTACGATCGGCCCGCTCCACCTTTACCGAGGCACAGAAGTAGCGATTTTGCCGAGTTGATAGGCAAACTTACTTCGGCGGCCCACATGGAGAGGCGGTCGAGGTCCTGCTGAAGTATGTCAAAGTCGTCCGACGTATGGATCACCCTCCATAGCTTCAGGTCATCCGCGAACAAGGCACACGGCGACCGAAGGAGATTGGGCACGTCGTTGATGTGAATCAGGAAGAGAATGGGGCCAAGCACCGTCCCCTGAAGAACGCCGCTCGTCGACGGGTACCAGTCGGTCAGGTGGCTGTCGACTTGCACCCTCCACTTCCGTCCAACTAAGAAGTCACGGGTCCATTGGTGCAGCGAGCCTCCGACCCCGCACTCCCTCAGTTTCTGAAGGAGGATCTCGTGATTAACTCTGTCGAAGGCCTTACTGAAATCGACGTATACCACGTCGACTGATTTACGTTGGTTTACTGCTTGCAACCATTCATGCCATGTTAGCAGCAGGTTAGTGATGCACGAGCGGCCTCTCACGAAACCATGCTGTGCAGGCGTCAGGAGAGAGTTGGTCTCCAGTAGCTGGAGCAGTCTCTTCTTCACAATCTTCTCCAGAACTTTCGACAATACTGCGGTCAAACAAATAGGGCAGTAATTCTCCACTTTGCGTGTGTCACCGCCTTTTGGAATCGGTTTGACAACGGCGCATTTCCAGTCACAAGGCACGCAGCCTATGGACAGGGATCGGTTGAACAGGTCGGTTACAGCAGGTGAGATCACAGCTGACAAGCACTTGAGGATCAGTGGATGGAGACCATCCGGTCCAGCAGGCTTCGAGCTGTCTAGGCAGCTGACTAGCCCATGTACCTCCGCGACGTCGCAGATCAAGTCGGTTAGCTCAGTCGGTGCGGCGATGGCAGAGTATGGCGCGCATGTTTGGTTAGTTGCGAATACAGAAGCGAAGTGCGCCACTAATGCGGACGCGCGCTCAGTGCTTGAACTTAGCTCCACTTAATGGCTTTCAGGTCGCTTTGGTTATTGTTACGTTCAGCGGTACGCTGAGAACCTGGAACCGTGTTTACTACCTTTAGTTCATGGGCTTACAACTAAGGCATCCCAAATTGTATTAAATACTAGGTCATTTATATAGAATATTAAGTGTAACGGACCTGAGAAACTGCGTTGTACCACTCCACTGTTGATTAGACCACTTAAAGCGGTGTAACCAATAATATCTACAACTTGCAACCGTCATAATGGGTATGATTGAATACAAGAGTAAGGCGGATTTGGAACACCGTACCTACTTACGTTATATAGCCGCGTACTGTGTGGGACTCTGGCAAATAACGTTTGCATGCCGAGGAATATGACAGTGCACTGAAACCTAAGTCAGTTGCTTCAGTTAGATGGTTAAGTACGCCAACTCGAGAGGTAACAAAAGAGCGGGACTTCAGACAGCCACGTTGTGAAGATGAGAAAAGTTTGTTCGGTATTAGAAACCAAACCAATTGTTTCTTAACAATGCTCTACGGCATGCGTGGGAGAATAGCTGCATGCCTAATGGGGCGGCAGCTCCGGATGTTAGTTTATGACCCGGACTTATGTCTTTGTAAAACGGAAGCCGCATTCCAACGTTCGGAATATTGACCAGACTGGGGGGACGAAGAGAAGATGTTTAATAATATAAGAAGGAAATCATCTCCATCGTTTTTGTCTAAAGCAGAAGAGATCCCCTCAGGGCCAGGTGTGTAGGATAGTCGTTGGCAAGGAACCATAGGTTTTAGCGTAGCCGCACTAAGCTCGTTCGCTGAGACTTGTTCCGTGAAGTGAAAAGAGGTTGACGATTACAAGGTTTCTTTTTCAAGATAAAAGGAGCTACCAAAGTACGAGCCAAAGGCTTCTGCCATGGCAATTGGTGAAGCAATGCCTTCAATGAACAATGAAAAATGAGCAATGAATCTATACGGGTTAAGAAGCGTTGCTTTAAAAGTCCCGTTGGATAGTTGCAGGGGATATCAACATAACGATAATGAGGATAAGAATAGTAAAATAGTTAATACTTTAAATATGAAAATAGGGACTTATCGTTTGCTTCGCTGCAGTCCTGCGATCCTCTCAGATTCACAGCATCCACAGTTAACAACAAATAATTCCATGGTAAACTCCAGGTGTAGGATGGAGACGTAGTGTGAAGTAACAAAGCTTAAGTGGATGAGTGCATCGTCCAACCGTCTTTTAAATATTGTTGGTGTCGGTGCAGGGACGACCGATTCTGGGAGAGCATTCCACGGGTGACAGACACGAACAAAAAAAGAAATTTCTGCGGCACTCCAGACAACTGTATTGTTCTGCGAGTTTTAAGGAGTGACCCCTCAGGTTTGTATTGCTGCTGAGTAGCAGTAAAGGGCGGCACACATGATGTGGGTCTCGCAGAATCAAGTATACCATAATCAGGTCACCTCGTAGTCTGCGATAGCTTCCACTGAACAATCCGTCATCTCAGCCTCTCCTGGTAGGAACGATTGCGCACTCCAATTACGTTCTTAGATGCCCGGCGTTGTGGCTGCTCCAGTGCATTAAGGTCATGTTTCAGCCATGGATGCTAGGATTGAATTGCATATTCGACATGGGGGCGAACATACGCACTGGTCATTTGTCGAAATATGGAGCTGTTTATTTGCCCAAAGGCCTGCCTCAACAGCCCGACGTGTTGGTTCCCGGTCTTGGAGGCCTTTTCGGATTGCCTGGAGCAACCCAGGTCATCTTGAACCAAGACACCCAAGTCACGTACGTGAGTTGATTGTTGCAGTACATCCGTTCCGATTCGGAATGAGTAGCTGCTTTGATGTTGGATGGAAAGGCATGACGATGTGGGTGGGTAGGTCAGTTTTGCCGCCTCTTTTTTCACAGTTATGCAGTCACTAGTTGACTTTTATTAATACCATTTACAGCCGGTTGTTCTTCCTGCATGAGACGGGTGTGGTGTTTCCTGTTCGGCTCTATCATAGTGTGTTGTAGTCTAAGTAATAAGCTGCAGTCGTGAGTACGTTCATATGATCTTTAGCACTCGTATGTTCCGAGTGTCCTTTGCGCTGGTAGTGTACTTAGAAATGGCTCTCGTAGTATCACTGGAGGCAAGTATGCGTAAGCACTTAGTCAAATTGTCATAGAGGGTTTCAGGGGCTCCCTTACCATCAGCCGAAAGAAAGAAATGGTCCTAATTTTGAACCCTAATAAAAGCGGAGAAACCTAACCAATTATCCTTTTGCAGTAAGTGTGAAATACCGCAGACCTCATATGCAACTACTCAGCTATGATTGTACATCCGATTATTTTGTGATCATATCCAGGGAGACCGTCAATTACATCAGTAGCTATCTGGGATGTGCCTGAGGTGAAAGTAGGTCCAGTATAATTGTTTTGTTTGCAACGAGAACATTTTGCTCCCAACCACCACTGATGACGGAGGTTATGGACTCGTCACTTTTCGCGTTTCTTAATAAGTTTGGCCAACAGATATCTGGTAGGTTGAAATCTCCACCTTCGACTGTATAGAAAGTACCAAGTTTCGATATGTCATTGAAGATGTCAACCAAATGGTTAATACCACTGAAGCTGGTCTCGGGTGAGTGTTATATCCGGCCTTCAAGGGTTCGCTTAGTACCGAAGGACAAGAGTAACCAAGCGGACTCAATAGTGGAGCGTATAAGTGGAAGTGTGAATGCAGACAAAAGGAGGTTTCGTGAGTAGTAAATTATACAACCAACTCCTCTGCCTTGCTTTCGATTACTTCTAATAAGCTTGCAAACTTCGTTGGAATGCAGTTGGCTGGGCATAGAATCATTACACCAGGTTTCAGTGAGTAAAATCATACCCGGTTTATTCAGACATATAAAGGTGCGGGGTAAATAAAGTTTATTCAACGGAGAACGGATATTAAGCATCGGCAGACTTAAAATGTCTCGGCGGTGTTCATCATTTCACCCAGTATTTAGTCACGCAATCAAGTTAGTTCATGCGTCTTCTGCAGCAAATCTCTTACTGTGAGATTCGCCAGTCGTATCGGAATTAGAGGGGGCGGGGGAAGGAGTGGGGAATGCAAAAAGAAGGCCGTTTTAATTTGGGGCGATTGAGTTTAAATGGATAGGTGGTTATTATCGAAGGGCTCGCAGAAGGCATTGTGAGAGGGGGAGGAGGAAGAGAGTGGTGATATGGGCCTTAATAAGTGCTCTATGTTTCAGCAAAGCCATGTAAGGACTGCCAGGAGAACAGCCTTGGCGCATCTCCCGAACGATGGGGAATTTTGGCCTGCAAATCTGTGCAGCGGTGTTATTATTCAGGATTGTCATTAGGACCAAGGGGGTCACCATTCCAGCACGAAGGTCCCTGTTTGTCCTAAGATGCTTAGGGCGCCGGCCATGACCACTGCTGCTATGGGTTGTCATAAGTTAAATGGGCCGTAATGCACGTTCACTGGGGATATCGACTGTCCCATTTCATGTTTTTGGACTTGTATCTGCTTCAGTAGCGGCGTAGGGATTAAGCCCAATCCCTACTGGTTTTTCAGTACCTGGCGCATCGGGTGAACGTACACTATTTCCTTTGTCCACAAAACTAATGTGATGTGGAGGCGTAAGCATCTCAATTTCCGCTACGCTGACGCCAGCCTTAGCATCGCTTGTGTGAAGAGTGGCCTAGCTAACATAATCTGCGTTTATACATAAAAGATCTGCCGCCTACGCTTCAACCGACTGCCTGAGCTACGCTGATGGCCTCAAGTTAACGAAAGAGTAGTCAGCCTTGGAGTATGCGGACAGGTTACAAGGGCTCTAAACCAGCCACACGATTGGTCCAGCAAGGGGGAATTGCCAG
The DNA here is from genome assembly GCA_944474145.2 of Dicrocoelium dendriticum. NCBI lineage: Eukaryota > Metazoa > Platyhelminthes > Trematoda > Plagiorchiida > Dicrocoeliidae > Dicrocoelium > Dicrocoelium dendriticum. Next base: position 12,778,861 of record OX104066.1, read on the forward strand.
TAAACCGAGATAAATGCGCCGTTCTCCTAGTGGGTAGTACTAAAGCGTACCATGGAAAGTACATTGTTGGCTTTCTTTTCAGAAATACCACTCGCTAAAGCTTTCTCCGGGTTATCGTGACGTCTGCCCATAGAACGATGCAGCACACTTTGGAGAAGGTGGACCCTGGAAGGAGACTGGGATGTGCCGTAAGAAGATCATGCGCTCGAATGACACCTGAGATTATTCGACCAATGTTCACTTTGTACATCAGTCCAGTCTTAGCATATGGCATACCAGCTTTCCCACCGCGTTCAAAGTTTGAATGGGCTCTGCTGGCAAAGTTTCAGACTTGCATCGAGAGCTGTTCTGGTGCTTCGTGATCTCCCGTAAACCATTCGACTCCAGCAGATAAATATATTCTCCCTGGAGCTCCGCCGTCTCCGGGGTGAGCTCCTCTACACTAAGCTCATTCTCCGAGGGGAATTTTGAAGGGAGTTACAACAATTATTCCTGCCCGACACTTTCCGTTCCACATGAGGTCACACCTGAAAACAGTTTAGAAAACCAACACACAGAATTCTCATGTACGTCACCCTATCCACCAGAGTTTAGAATGATTGGAACAGACTACAAGAAAAATTTCAGTCGCGCCATCCGCGGAAAGTAATTAGCGACTGCTAGATAAACATTTACTGAGAATGCTGGAATCCTGCGGCTGTCACTGCAATTGCGGCGAACCTCCGAGGAACGTAGTGATACAACGAAACGCATCAAACCCAGTATAATACGGTTTTGATGGGCCGAAATGTGAGTTCCCTCCTGCTCTCTATAAGTCAACCAAGTCAAAGGTTATTTGTCTGTGAGTACTACGCGGTAACTCGATTTTTGGCGTGCCATACTGATCGAGCTTTTCAGCTGAAATAACGTGGAAAACAGTGTTTGAATAAACACTTGAAACGAAATTTGACTATTGTCAAATTTCCTCTGATCCAAACGAGGAAATTAGAAGCCATTACCCCGCGACAAACCGAAGGTGAAACCAGTCGTCAAGCGGCTTTGCCAGTTCAACATTAATGTTCAAAATGCTTTACGGCAGTGTTGCAGGACGTGGTGGGTTTTCGCCTGGCAAGTGTTCTCCCTATAAAAAGCCACAAATGTCTGTTTAACAACACTGCGACGTGACGGATGTGACTCGCCACTGAATAAAGTCACAGCCCACAACTACATACTGGCAAGTCGACTAGACTCACATATCAACTCTTCCCGACACCGTTTCAAATACACACGATTGAACCCGACGTATTATCGTGATACACAACAGTTTTTAAACCTTGATCATGCCTAAGTTGGTGCGTCTCTATGAAATTGAGAATAAACTATCTATTTATTTATTTTGTCATGGACATACAACCAATTTTCTACTGTTACTGTCACAGTTGCCATAAAATATTTGTACAGTTGTACATATCTGAGCATGCCTCCATGGGCGTGCCTCGCATAGTCGAGAATAAAGTATTTATTTATTTATTTATTTATTAGAATAATTAGACGCGCTGTCTCGATATCTAAACTTGCTATACTCTAAGCTTTTTAGATCCTATATATGGCAAGACAGTGTTCCTGGAACGCGAATTATGAAGCCGTGATGTTCCATATTGACTAACAACGATGGAATAAAAGGTAAAGCTGCCCGAGCCAAACTCCGGGTCAAACGTAGACGTACTCATTCGAATACCGCAGTTTCTGTTGATCACAGCTCTGCCTCATGCACTGCAAAGGCGGATAAGGCGACCAAACGTCCTGCTACAAAAGACAAACTGAATAAACTGCGCCCCTGCAGTGTCCTTCTTATAGACCCTTTGAAAGATGCACTTAACAAAATCAGTGCACTCTCAACTGAAATGGTTGCTCTCAAAAAGGAAATGGCTGTTACCAAAACAGAGCTAGCAAAACTTATGCCATTGGCCCAACTCGCAGGAATAAGGACAAATGGCAACGCTGACGAGCTCAAAGATGCCGGCGCCCTTCTTACTACCATCACTACTGAGATAAACGAGCGAACCCGCCGTGCCCGAAACGTGATCGTCTTCAACGTTCCTGACAAACTTCCCTTGGAGAAAGTCACCCGCCTACTTACGTCCATGTGTAACATCCCTCCTGACATGTGCGTGAGTAAGCGGCTCAGAAAATCGAAGATCAGTCGCAATTGCCCTATCCTTATCGCATTCAAAACTCCAGAACTGGCTACAAGCTTCATAGCAAATCGATTTACCTTAAGAACAAACGCAAACATTGGGCCTATTCTTATAAAGCCTGATCTAACGCCGTTGCAAAGAGCTTTCCCACCGGCTACTAATACCAAAGCAAGACAACAGCCTCATGATTCATTGCCGGTTGTCAGAGCTACTGCTTGCCCTACTACAAGCACTAACGTGGATCTGGATCTAACCCCCTGCGTCACGCGTCTACGACAGCATTACATCCCGACTCAAGCCCCACAGCCCTAATAAACAAAAAGTCAACTAACGTTCCAGATTCGCCCCCGCTAACGATACAAGAAGCTGAGTCAGTCCATAACGCCTCCGACATGAGTGACACCGATTCCGAATCTATCAATGTAGACTTCCCGATGATCAACTCCCTTCCCTCCCCCTCGTACAAAGTCGTAACCACCCTCGCAACACGACCGACTACCAACAAAGGTCAACCGCTGAAACACGGCACGCCTCGTAATGGGATGCACTCCCCGCTGATGCATCACCATAACAAAGATAACCGTACCCAAGCAATGACCTCATGGCACAAATGGACAGCCGATAAGCCCCAAACAACATTTGCACCAATGGATCGCGTGAGATCGAAATCCTTCCGATCCCAAACGCCGCCCTCCACGCAGATTTCGACCCAACCGGCCCAACCACTGCGCAAGCCCTACCTACTCGAGACGCCCAACAATGCTACTAAGCCCCAGAAATATAACAAATGCCATGGCTCTCAAAAACCGAGGACGTTCTACCAGTCACTGCAACAAAATAAAACTATGAACAGCCCGCGCTGCATCAACGCAGTGATTCCCCTGACAACCAACTATCCGCCTGGTACGCTATCGCCCAGTCGGCCCTACAAAAAGCGCTATGGCATCCAAAGATCAAATGCACAACCCCGTTACCAATCCCCACAGTCTCTCGAAACAGTGGGGAACAAAGCACCCTCCCAAAGAGGACGCCCTTCTGAAAATCTATACCGCTCCATTAACACCACCCCGCACTCCCTGGCCATACGTCCCGCTGAACGAAAAATACATCCGGATGACAAGCACTACATCCGGACCATGCCATCCACGGCCCCTTTTTATGGGATGCAGCAGGACACGACCCACCTCGCCCATTCCACCAAGAGTTCTCACCAGCCCTCTATTACCTCCAACAACTCATATGCTCACTACAACTAACCCCCACGGTTGGCTTCAGCCCTCCGGATAGGTTCTAAACTCAATACTATTACTACAGCCTCATTAGAGGCCGAATACCATCAGCTACCTCCTCAACCACTTCCTGATCACAATCCTATATCACACTCTCCACCATTTCTTACCACCTCCATGTACCCTACGCCCGTTACACCCTACTGTGCAACTTACCTCACACAATCGAACTCTTCCATCTCTCCTTGCGTTGAATCTTACAGTATGCTGCTTATTAATGCGCGATCTATTACACACAAGATGCACCTCATTGGCCCATTTATCCTGCTCTCATACCCACAGCTGGTTCTCATCACAGAAACGTGGCACCCCTCAAATGCTTCTGACAGCCTACTACGTATCCCCGGCTACACTGCATTCTGTAACGGACGAGACAACCAGCGCGGTGGCGGTTGTCTTATCTATGTCCGGGACGATTTTGGTGCACCTGATTTCGAACTGCTAGCTATAGGTGACCCTGAAGACTCCATCTGGATCCAGACGACAGGAGGTCACCTTGACCTCCTTATCGGTTGCGTATACAACCCTCCACACACATCTAACAAAAAGATTAATAAACTCACTAAGCTCTTCACTGAAATCTCCCAAATGCCCCCACGGCACAAGATAGTGGGTGGCGATTTCAATATGCCACTTATCCCCTGGAACGACCAGGTTGCCCCACTCAGATACAGAAGTTTCGTTCACACCGTCCACGCAAATAACTGGACCCAACAAGTTCACGATCACACCAGGCTTTCTAACACCCTTGACTTAATCTTTACGCAAGGTGTCTCTGATGCTGTTGCTGGTATATTAGATAATATAAATGGCTGCGACCACAAGGTGGTCAAACTCATATTTACACTTTCTACTCCACACAGCGCCACTTCTTCTTCTGTCAAACAGTTTCGAATGTTCAACCACATTAACTGGGACAGCTTTGAGATATTAGTGCGATCTTCGAACTGGGACAACTTCTTTTTAGCTACCGATGTAGACGCAGCCGCACACATCCTGTATCTAAATCTCTTCAGCTGCCTAGATGTGCTCACCACACTCACCTGCAAAAGCTGCTTAAAGATGACAGCGAAATCAGCTAAGGCCTACGGTGTACTTAGAAAGATCAAAAAATGCGACAGCGATACTCCAGAACTAAGGAATTTCACATCCTTGTTCGCACTAATGAAATCCTAACTAACTGGGAAACTGCGCAGAAATCAACCAAGATTGCTAAAGAAGACGCCGCTCTTAACTCTAGCAATAAAACCAAGTCACTCAGTCAACAACTCCGACAAAGAAGCAATCAAAAATCTACGCCTATGGCCTCACTCAGGCTTTCTGACACATCCATTATTAGCGATCAATCGAAAATATGTGAGATCCTCAATAGATACTTCTGCAATTCTTTCACTGACGCTAATGAAACCGCGCCTGCTTTGCCAGCTAGGCGCACCAATGACTCACTCGACACTATCAAGTTCGACATGCGTTCTATCACCCGAGTAATCAGCTCAGGCAAATGCTCATCACATCCTGGTCCCGATGGTCTTCCCTCTGCGCTGCTGATACTCGGTGGCCAGGACATTCCAGCTCTACTTCTCAACTTACTCACGCTTTCCATGACTAACGGGATTTATCCAACCACATGGAAACATGCCATCGTCATCCCCAAACACAAAAGAGGCAGTCAGCAGAACATGGAAAACTATCGCGCCACCAGCCACACGCCTATAGCTTCAAGAATAATGGAACGAATAGTCAAAGAAACCATGCTCACCTTCCTGCTTATTCGCAACCTCATCAATCGACCACAACATGGATTTCTGCTGTCTAAATCCTGTCAGACCTGCCAATTTGAGTTCCTCAGTCATGTAACTCAACTGATTGACAACAAGCAAGCACTAGCCATCATCTTCCTAGACATGACGAAAGCTTTTGACAGCGTACCACATACAGAACTCGTGATGAAGCTGGAATCATACGGTATCTCCGGCAAACTGCACACCTGGTTCTCATCATATCTTGCAGCTCGCTCACAGTCAGTAATGGTTGGAGAATTTATATCACTCCCTAAACCAGTCAAAAGTGGCGTAATTCAAGGTAGCGTTTTAGGCCCTCTACTTTTCTGCTCTATATCAATGACGTGTTCCAGGTTTTCAAACATGGGATACCCTACCTATTTGCGGACGACATCAAAATTGTCTTCCCATTTCATCCGTCAAACTTCCACACCGCCATTTCCCATATACAATACGACTTAAGATCGCTAACTGCATGGTGCGACATATGGAAGTTGGCTTTTACACCATCAAAATGCAATGTCCTTACGTACCGATGCACCATGCCTCCAAATACCTTAATGCTGCAAGGCACGCCATTAGGGAACTGCCTAACAGTGCGTGACTTAGGCGTGCACTACTCCTGTTCGCTGAACTTCGCGGAACAAGTAATTTATTCCGCAGCTAAAGCACGCTCTCTCATCGGTTACATCCTCAAAACCATGACAATACAGGAATCTAGAATTGTGCTCTAGAAAAGATGTGCCCGGCCCCTGCTAGAATACTGCTCTATAGTATTCACCAACCTTAGAAAATGCGACCGAATAGCCCTCGAAAGGTTCAGCGTACCTTCACAAAACTGTAGCAGTCTGGAGATTCCCCGGTTTGCTTGTGTAAAATTCTAACCAAAATTCTATAATTGTACACCTAGGCAACCGGTGTGGTTTGTTGAACTGCTTGCTGAGTTCGAATGCTTTACTTGCTCATCGCCATTTTCTGCTTGGCGCTCGTTTCGGTTGCAACGCGCAACTGCCCTGTGTGCTGTGCTTGATCCGTTCCCCTAGCTAGAGTGTCCACGGTGTCGTTCTTTTATAGCTAGATAACAGGGAATCTTTTACTGTACCAATAAAAGTTTCCCTGCAACTCGATCCGTCTTCTAGAATAGCTCTCTGGGCTCCCGGAATGGGCAACCCTCTAAATTGGTGACCCTGGATCCGGAACAATCTCAACGCCGGATATTTCGAACTTTTCTCCGGTGAGCTCGTTCCATTTATTTTTCATATTTTCCTGTTTTATTTTTGCATACGGTAGCCTTTTTGCGTTAATTTTTTAAGCCATGGATTCTGTAGAACCTAAGGTAGAGTCTCTGCTTAGCGTTGTATCTTTCTCAGTTTCACCTTTTTGGGACATGGATCCCGTTTTGTGGTTCGCTCATCTTGAGGCCGAGTTTTATAACCACAGAATCACTTCCGACTATGCGAAGTACTGCAAGCTCCTGTCCTATCTCCCCAAGGAGATATCAATGCAGGTTCGTGACGTCATCATTTCTCAGACCGAAAACCGCTATGAGGCTCTCAAGGAAGCCACGATTAAGCGTGTTATGCCCTCTGAGAAAGTTCGCCTGCAGCAGCTTTTCAGGGATTTGCAACTGGGCGACAAACTGCCCTCAACCTTGCTACGTGAGATGCAGCAACTCCTTGGTTCCTCAACCATGGACGAGACTTTACTTCGCGAACTACGGCTACAACGGCTACCGGAAAACACACAAGCGATTCTCGCTACAGTGAGCTCCGTTTCGCTCACTCAACTAGCAGATTTAGCGGATCGAGTTATCGAACGATCACAGCCACAACCCGACGCCAGCAAGACCAATGTCGTCGCGTCCCAGGGCACTTCTATCACTGGCTTACAGTCAACTATGGAAGCCCTGCAAGCACAAGTTGCGACACTTAGTCGCCAGGTGCAACAGCTTACTATGACCCGTCGTCGTCCTAGCCGCTCAAAATCGCCCTTCAAACGTTCTCAGTCTCGCAACTGGCAAGTTAGCTGTTGGTATCATCAGCACTTTGGTACCGCAGCTCATAAATGTGTAAAGCCTTGCAACATCGCCGAGAAGCAGGGAAAACTTCGCGGCCGGTCCGTAACGGCGACGGACGCGACTGGCCAACACCAAAGTCGCCTCATCCGTGTTAGGGATTTAACTTCCGGCATCGAGTTTCTAGTCGACACTGGTGCCAAAGTTAGCGTCATACCCCGTAGCTCAGATGAGGTCGTCTCACCATCGCCGACCAAGCTGCGTGCCGCCAATGGCACACCAATCGCAACTTTCGGCGAAAAGCTGCTAACGCTCAACTTAGGCCTCCGGCGAACCTTTCGCTGGCCTTTCATAATCGCTGCTGGGCCTTTCGCCATCATAGCCATAGACTTTCTTCAACGCTTTGATCTCATCGTCGACGCTAAACGGAAGAAGCTTATTGATTCTAGGACACAGCTCAGTATTATCGGGACCAGCGCCAACGTGGCTGCTTTCACTCCCATTCGTGTCCTACCTCAAGCTTCACAGTCTTTTCTAGAACTTTTCAGCAAGCACCCTAAACTCGTTCGCGTCCTGAACGACTTGCCTCCTGTGACGTCGAACGTCATGCATTACATTTGCACTAAGGGCCCACCTGTTTCGGCCCGCCCTCGCCGACTAGCCCCGGACAAGCTCAAGGCTGCTAAGGCGGAATTCGAGCAAATGCTCGAACTGGGAATCATCCGCCCGTCCAAAAGTTCATGGGCATCACCATTACACATGGTGCCTAAGAAATCCGGTGACTGGCGCCCTTGTGGTGACTACAGGGCACTTAACAAATTTACCGTCCCGGATAAATACCCTATTCCGCACATGCACGACTTGACCTCAGCTCTAGCTGGCAAGTCTATCTTCAGCAAAGTTCACTTAGTCCGTGCCTACCACCAGATACCTGTCGCGCCAGACGACATTGCTAAAACAGCAGTCATCACGCCATTTGGCCTATTCGAGTACCTCAGAATGCCTTTCGGCCTCAGCAACGCTGCCTATACTTTTCAGCGTTTCATTCATGAGGTAACGCGAGGGCTCGAAGGCGTTTATCCTTATCTAGATGACATCCTCATCGCCAGCACTTCTGACGATGAACATCTGCATCGCCTCGACGCACTCTTCCAACGCTTGACGCAACATAGGGTTACCGTCAACCCTGAAAAATGCGAGCTTGGCCAAACTTCCATCGACTTCCTTGGCCACCGCATATCTGCCTCTGGTATTGAAGCCCTGCCAGACAAAATCCAGGCACTGAAGGACTATCCTGCTCCCAGTTCCTTCAGGCAGTTACGCCGATTCCTTGGCCCGGTCAACTATTATCGACGCTTTATTCCTAACTGCGCGAGCATTGTCCAACCAATGACTGACTTGCTCTGCGGTAAACAGCGGTCTTTTCACTTTGCAGACGACGCTAGACTGTCTTCCGAGAAGCTCAAAGACGCTATCTTCAACATAGCGCTTCTCGCTCATCCAGACACATCTGCATCACTCTCTCTGACAACTGACGCATCAGACACTGCCGTCGGTGCAGTTCTTCAGCATCTCATCGACCATCGATGGATACCTCTAGGTTTCTTCTCAAAGCGCTTACAACCTGCCGAATCGCGTTACAGCACCTTCGGTAGGGAACTGTTAGCTATCTACCTAAGTATCCGACATTTCCGTCACTACCTCGAAGGTCGACATATTACAGTCTTCACTGACCACAAGCCATTGATCTACGCAATTAATGGCGCAACAGACAAGTATTCTCCGCGGGAAACTAGACACCTAGACTACGTTTCTCAGTTTACGACAGACGTACGTCATGTCTCAGGTGCTCTCAATCCCGTCGCGGATGCGCTTTCACGCATTCAGCAGATCAGCTTATCGCCTGGCACCAACATTGACCTAGCCGCTATGGCTGCTGCCCAACAAGCTGATTCCGACATAAGCAAGCTACGACGCAACACCACTGAGACGATCAACATCGATCGACTCAAGCCGGCATGCCTCGACAAGTCTGACTCATCGGTGCAACAAGCACCTTCACAGCCTGCTCCATCAGCGCACGCACCGCAACCTCAGACGAGTCAGTCCGCTCCAGCAGAACCGACAACCCCAACCGACAGCACTCCTAATCGCCCTGCTGTCAATCACTGCAGTAGGAAACTCAAACCCTCAGTTCGCTTTTCAGACTTCGTTCGCACTTACTATTTTACATAGAACGTGCCTTCGAAATTTTCTGCTCTTACTAAACGCTTTTGAAAATCCACAACAAAGACCAAAACGTTTTGAAACTACTAAAAAAAGAGAAAAACCTTTTGAAAACCCAAAAACAGTTTCGCACGTTTTTCGCTTTGCACTCTTTTGTGTATGGCTGTGCACTTACGCTGCTTTTCGTTTTACTTTCCATATACACCGCCGGTTGGTTGCTCCTTCGGTTTCACTTTCCGCTGGATCTCTGCACGTCAACTGCAAGTGGAACGAACTTCCTGCTCAACTGCCTACGTGAACTTTATTAACTGTCCCCCCACAAACAGTTTTTTACCGTTTCGACACCGTAGGGAGGACACGGGTGGGAGCCCGCTAGGGTCCGATTGCATGGTTCTCCCCCAGCAGCTGCATCAGGTTTCACAACCTGGTCACGCAGAAGGCTGACCCGCGACGGACAGTCCTCACGCAGATCGAAGGACTGCTTACACAGTCCCTTCTGGGAGAGTGCTATGTAGCAGTCTGGAGATTCCCCGGTTTGCCTGTGTAAAATTCTAACCAAAATTCTTTAATTGTACACTTAGGCAACCGGTGTGGTTTGTTGAACTGCTTGCTGAGTTCGAATGCTTTACTTGCTCATCGCCATTTTCTTGCTTGGCGCTCGTTTCGGTTGCAACTCGCGACTGCCCTGTGTCCTGTGCTTGCTCCATTCCCCTAGCTAGAGCGTGCACGGTGTCGTCCTTTTATAGCTAGATAACAAAGAATCTTTTACTGTACCAATAAAAGTTTCCCTGCAACTCGATCCGTCTTCTCGAATCGCTCTCTGGGTTCCCGGTACAGGCAACCCTCTAAAAACGCCTCCTGGGGCACTTAACTTTGAGCTACCGTGATCGGTGCAACACACTTAAGCTCGACCCGTTATGGCTGCGCCGATTGAAAGCCAACCTCGCTTTCCTATACTCGCTCATTAACAACATCAGTGGGAGCCAACTAACCCCTGTCTCAGACTCATATATCACTTCGTACCCCCTACGTGATAAACCCTACTCCATTATCCTACTAAGAACGCGCAGCAGCATTCGCTCCAACTTCTACTCTACAGATACGCACACGTATGGAATAGGTTACCTCTCACAATAAGGGCATCCATGAACATAAACCAGTTCCGCTTCTCTATTAGCAAATACCTCTCTGTCACACAAGTCTCCAAACTACTGAATATCAACTGTCCTGAAGAAGAGTTTTTTGAAACTGGACCAGACCACTTTTAATCGCGTCTTCTTACCTTCACACACTATTCTATCCCGACCCCACATCTCTCTAAGAGCGCGCCGTTATCCATCGTTCATCTTATTCGCGTCAGCTCCTCTTGACCTCAGCTGGTCACTGTTGGCTCCATGCAGCCTACAAAGAGCCACTCCCTGACTCTCCAACCTCATTTTCTTCTGCTGCCTGTCTCTCTAAGCTTCGCTCGTATGTTGATTTCCTCGTCGAAACTGTAGGTATCCAGTAGTGGTCAAAGGTCTTAGTGATATGGCTACACCAGCCACCGATTCATTCTTTTCCAGAGCCACTATCTCTGCTTAGCAGCAGCTAGCCGCCATAGCTTCCATTTAACTCTGCCGAAATCCGGAGCTCTGTAGGAGTTGCTCCTTCCTTGCAATATTCATTCACTTGGATTGCTTGCATCACAGCTCAGCTGGTTTGTTGACCTAGTATGTGCCACCGTAGGATCCACTAATAAATGAAGCCTTAGCACAAACTCTATTGCTGGTCACTCTTCTCTCTCCTAGCGCGCCGTTATGTGTCGCACGTCCCACTCGCATCAACTCCTCTTGACAGCAGCTAGTCATTGTTGAATCCATGTAGCTTACAAGTAGCCACTCCCTGACTCCCAAACCTTCACTTGATTTGTAATCTGTCTATCATAAGCTTCGCTCGCATGTTGGCTTCCTCGTCGAAACTGTAGGTATCCAGTATTGGGCAAACGCCTTAATGACATGGCTACACCAGCCACTGATTCCTTCTTTTCTAGAGCCACTATCTCTGCTTAACAGCAGCTAGTCGCCATAGTTCCCATTTAACTCTGCGGATATCCGGAGATCTGTAGGAGTAGCTCCTTTCTTGCAATATTCATTCTCTTGGATTGCTTGCGTCACAGCTCAGCTGGTTTGTTGACCTATCATGTGCCACCGTGAGATCCACTAGTAACTGAAGGCTTAGTCAAAACTCTATTGCTGGTCACTCTTTTCTCTCCTAGCGCGCCGTTATGGGTTGTTTGTCCTACTCGCGTCAACTCCACTTGACAGTAGCTAGTCATTGTTGGCTCCATGTAGCTTACGAGTAGCCACCTCCCGACTCTCCAACCTTCTTTTATTGCCGTCTATTTCTCAAACATTCGCTTGCATGATGATTTCTTTATCGGAACTGTAGGTATCCAATAGTGGTCAAAAGTCTTAATGACTTGGCTACACCAGCCACTGATTCACCCTTTTCTAAAGCCGCTATTTCTGCTTTGCAGCAGCTAGTTGCCATAGATTCCATTTAACTCTGCGGATATCCGGAGCGCTGTAGGAGTCGCTCCTTTCTTACAATATTCATTCTCTTGGATTGCTTGCGTCACAGCTCAGCTGGTTTGTTGACCTATCATGTGCCACCGTGAGATCCACTAGTAACTGAAGGCTTAGACAAAACTCTATTGCTGGTCACTCTTCTCTCCTAGCGCGCCGTTATGGGTCGTTTGTCCTACTCGCGTCAACTCCACTTGACAGTAGCTAGTCATTGTTGGCTTCATGTAGCTTACGAGTAGCCAACCTACCGACTCTTCAGTCTACATTCTTTTCTGCCGTATGTCTCTCTTAAACATCGCTCGCATGTTGTCTTCTTCATGGAAACTGTAGGCATCCAATAGTGGACAAACGTCTTAATGCGATGGCTGCACCAGCCACTGATTTATCCTTTTCTAGAGCCACTATCTCTGCTTAGCAGCAGCTAGTAGCCATAGCTTCCATTTAACTCTGCGGATATCCGGAGCTCTGTTGGAGTCGCTCCTTTCTTGCAATATCCATGTTCTTGGATTGCTTGCGTCACAGCTCAGCTGTTCTGTTGACCTTTTATGAGCCCACGTAGGATCCACTAGTAACTGAGGGCTTAGTCCAAGCTCTATTCTTGATCCCTATTCCCTCTCCGAGCGCGCCGTTGTGTGTCGTTCGTCCCACTCGCATCAACTCCTCTTGACAGCAGCTAGTCATTTTTGAATCCATGTAGCTTACAAGTAGCCACTACCTGACTCTCCAACCTTTACTTCACTTTTGCCGTCTGTCTATCTTAAGTTTCGCTCGCATGTTGATTCCTTCATCGAAACTGTAGGTATCCAGTATTGGGCAAACGTCTTAATGACATGGCTACACCAGCAACTGATTCATTCTTCACCAAATCCAATATCTCTGCTTAGCAGCAGCTAGTCGCCATAGCTTCCATTTAACTCTGCGGATATCCGGAGCTCTGTAGGAGTCGCTCCTTTCCAACAATATTCATTCACTTGGATTGCTTGCGTCACAGCTCAGCTGGTTTGTTGACCTAATATGTGCCACCGTAGGATCCACTAGTAACCGATAGCTTCGTCAAAACTCTATTGCTGGTCACTCTTCTCTCTCCTAGCGCGCCGCTATGGGTTGTTTGTCCTACTCGGGTTAACTCCACTTGACAGTAGCTAGTCATTGTTTGCTCCATGTAGCCTACAAAGAGCCACTCCTTGACTCTCCAGCCCTTCATTTTTCTGCTGTCTGTCTCTCTTAAACCTCGCTCGCATGTTGATTCCTTCATCGAAACTGTAGGTATCCAATAGTGGTCAAACGTCTTAATGACATGGCTACACCAGCCACTGATTCATTCTTCTCCAAAGCCACTATCTCTGCTTAGCAGCAGCTAGTCGCCATAGCTTCCATTTAACTCTGCGGATATCCGGAGCTCTGTAGGAGTCGCTCCTTTCCAACAATATTCATTCACTTGGATTGCTTGCGTCACAGCTCAGCTGGTTTGTTGACCTAAAATGTGCCACCGTAGGATCCACTAGTAACTGGAGGCTTAGTCAAAACTCTATTGCTGGTCACCCTTCTCGCTCCTAGCGCGCCGCTATGGGTTGTTTGTCCTACTCGGGTTAACTCCACTTGACAGTAGCTAGTCATTGTTTGCTCCATGTAGCCTACAAAGAGCCACTCCTTGACTCTCCAGCCTTCATTTATTCTGCCTTCTGTCTCTCTTAAACCTCGCTCGCATGTTTACATCTTCATGGAAACTGTAGGTATCCAAGAGTGGACAAACGCCTTAAACCTATGGCTGCACCAGCCACTGATTCATTCTTCTCCAAAGCCACTATCTCTGCTTAGCAGCAGCTAGTCGCCACAGCTTCCATTTAACTCTGCGGATATCCGGAGATCTGTAGGAGTAGCTCCTTTCTTACAATATTCATTCTCTTGGATTGCTTGCGTCACAGCTCAGCTGGTTTGTTGACCTAAAATGTGCCACCGTAGGATCCACTAGTAACTGGAGGCTTAGTCAAAACTCTATTGCTGGTCACCCTTCTCGCTCCTAGCGCGCCGCTATGGGTTGTTTGTCCTACTCGGGTTAACTCCACTTGACAGTAGCTAGTCATTGTTTGCTCCATGTAGCCTACAAAGAGCCACTCCTTGACTCTCCAGCCTTCATTTTTCTGCCGTCTGTCTCTCTTAAACCTCGCTCGCATGTTTACATCTTCATGGAAACTGTAGGTATCCAAGAGTGGACAAACGCCTTAAACCTATGGCTGCACCAGCCACTGATTCATTCTTCTCCAAAGCCACTATATCTGCTTAGCAGCAGCTAGTCGCCATAGCTTCCATTTAACTCTGCGGATATCCGGAGCGCTGTAGGAGTCGCTCCTTTCTTACAATATTCATTCTCTTGGATTGCTTGCGTCACAGCTCAGCTGGTTTGTTGACCTAAAATGTGCCACCGTGAGATCCACTAGTAACTGAAGGCTTAGACAAAACTCTATTGCTGGTCACTCTTTTCTCTCCTAGCGCGCCGTTATGGGTCGTTTGTCCTACTCGCGTCAACTCCACTTGACAGTAGCTAGTCATTGTTGGCTTCATGTAGCTTACGAGTAGCCACCTCCCGACTCTCCAATCTTCTTTTATTGCTGTCTGTTTCTCAAACCTTCGCTTGCATGTTGATTTCTTTATCGGAACTGTAGGTATCCAATAGTGGTCAAAAGTCTTAATGACTTGGCTACACCAGCCACTGATTCATCCTTTTCTAAAGCGGCTATCTCATCTTTGCAGCAGCAAGCTGCTATAGATTCCATTTAACTTTGCGGATATCCGGAGCGCTGTAGGAGTCGCTCCTTTCCTACAATATTCATTCTCTTAGATTGCTTGCGTCACAGCTCAGCTGGTTTGTTGACTTATTATGTGCCACCGTAGGATCCACTAGTAACTGAAGTCTTAGTCAAACCTCTATTGCTGGTCACTCTTCTCTCTCCTAGCGCGCCGATGTCTGTCGTTCGTCCCACTCGCATCAACTCCTCTTGACAGCAGCTAGTCATTTTTGGCTCCGTGTAGCTCACAAGTAACCACTCCCTGATTCTCCAACCTTCATTCTCTTTTGATATCTGTCTCTCTTAAATTTGGCTCGCATGTTGCCTTCTTCATCGAAACTGTAGTTGTCCGGTACTGGGCAAACGTCTTAATGACATGGCTACACCAGCCACTGATTCATTCTTCTCCAAAGCCAATATCTCTGCTTAGCAGCAGCTAGTCGCCATAGCTTCCATTTAACTCTGCAGATATCCGGAGCTCTGTAGGAGTCGCTCCTTTCTTACAATATTCATTCTCTTGGATTGCTTGCGTCACAGCTCAGCTGGTTTGTTGGCCTATTATGTGCCACCGTTGGATCCACTAGTAACCAAAGGCTTAATCCGAAGTCCAATGCTGACCATTCATCTCTCTCCTAGCGCGCCGTTACTCTACAATGGTCAACTCTTCTTGGCAATAACTAGTCATTGTGGGCTCCATGTACATTACAAGTAGCCACTCCCTGACTCTCCAGCCTTCATTTATTCTGCCTTCTGTCTCTCTTAAACCTCGCTCGCATGTTTACTTCTTCATGGAAACTGTAGGTATTCAAGAGTGAGCAAACGTCTTAATGACATAGCTACACCAGCCACTGATGCATTCTTCTCTAGAGCCACTATATCTGCTTAGCAGCAGCTAGTCGCCATAGCTTCCATTTAACTCTGCAGATATCCGGAGCTCTGTAGGAGTCGCTCCTTTCCAACAATATTCATTCACTTGGATTGCTTGCGTCACAGCTCAGCTGGTTTGTTGACCTAAAATGTGCCACCGTAGGATCCACTAGTGTCTGAAGGCTTAGTCAATACTCTATTGCTGGTCACTCTTCCCTCTCCTAGCGCGCCGCTGTTTGTCGTTCGTCCCACTCACATCAGCTCCTCTTGACAGCAACGAGACATTGTTGACTCCATGTAGCTTAAAAGTAGCAACTCCCTGACTCTCCAACCTCCATTTTCGTTTGCCATCTGTCTCTCTAAAGCTTAGCTCGCATGTTGATTCCTTCATCGAAACTGCAGGTTTTCAGTATTGGGCAAACATCTTATTGACAAGGCTACACCAGCAACTGATTCATGCCTCTCCAAAGCCACTATATCTGCTTAACAGCAGCTAGTCGCCATAGCTTCCATTTAACTCTGCAGATATCCGGAGCTCTGTAGGAGTCGCTCCTTTCCAACAACATTCATTCACTTGGATTGCTTGCGTCACAGCTCAGCTGGTTTGTTGACCTAAAATGTGCCACCGTAGGATCCACTAGTGTCTGAAGGCCTAGTCAATACTCTATTGCTGGTCACTCTTCTCTCTCCTAGCGCCGTTATGGGTTGTTTGTCCTACTCGGGTTAACTCCACTTGACAGTAGCTAGTCATTGTTTGCTCCATGTAGCCTACAAAGAGCCACTCCTTGACTCTCCAGCCTTCATTTTTCTGCCGTCTGTCTCTCTTAAACCTCGCTCTCGTGATGACTTCGTCATAGAAACTGTAGGTACCCAAGAGTGGACAAACGCCTTAATGCTATGGCTGCACCAGCCACTGATTCATTCTTTTCTAGAGCCACTATCTCTTCTTAGCAGCAGCTAGTCGCCATAGCTTCCATTTAACTCTGAAGATATCCGGAGCTCCCTAGGTATCGCTCCTTTCTTACAATATTCATTCTCTTAGATTGCTTGCGTCACAACTCAGCTGGTTTGTTGACCTATCATGTGCCACCGTAGGATCCACTAGTAACCAAATGCTTAGCCCAAACTCTACTGCTAGTCACTCTTCTCTCTCCTAGCGCGCCGTTATGTGTCGTTCGTCCCACTCGCATCAACTCCTCTTGACAGCAGCTAGTCATTTTTGACTCCATGTAGCTTACAAGTAACCACTCCCTGATTCTCCAACCTTCATTCTCTTTTGATGTCTGTCTCTCTTAAACTTGGCTCGCATGTTGCCTTCTTCATCGAAGCTGTAGTTGTCCGGTACTGGGCAAACGTCTTAATGACATGGCTACACCAGCCACTGATTCATGCTTCTCCAAAGCCAATATCTCTGCTTAGCAGCAGCTAGTCGCCACAGCTTTCATTTAACTTTGCGGATATGCAGAGCTGGTTCCCACTTACAACGTTTCTTCTCTCGGATTGTTTGCGTCACCGCTTAGCTGGTCTATCGACCTAGCACTTACCTCCACTGGCCTATAGATACACTCAGCGACCCTATAGGCATAAACTAGTGCCATGGCGTTTAATTGGAATACCTGCATCTGGCGACTGGTTCACTCCTATCGCCAACATCTGTCAGTCGTTATAAAGTCGGGACCTCTCTTTAGAATTAGCTAATGGCCATCGGCCCATGCATATGCGATGATCCAGTGCTTGTTAGTAGCGATCCCGTATCTCAATAACCTTTACTCCTTTAGAATATCTGCATCCAGTCCCTCCGCTGACCTGCCACCAATTGATCTTTAAGACGCTCTCGCAGCAACCTATTTATTTTCGCTTATTATACCCCCTCTCGGATTACACTAACTACGTGCTGTTCATGCACCTGATAATCACTACCAACCTTCTAAATCTCTTTGCTCTATCCCCACGCAATTATTGGCTCATACTAAACGGATACTCGTACTTTACTTACTGGTGCAACGCACTTGTCCCTACGCAGGCGACAGCAATCCACCTATACGGCTAATGATTCCATAGGATACTCAAAAGACATTTTCAGCATAATCATTGTTGCACAGTGTACATGCTTTTGTCTCAAGCCCAAATGTTATAACAAGACATTAACAATATTCAACTCCATGCCCGCTCTTGCGGCCTTCTCTCGGTTGTCCCTCACTTTCCCTTTTCTCTGAGGTCCGGGACTTCTTGGAGATCTTGGATTGGACTGAGGAACAGTTTCGGCCCAAGACGGACGTAACAACCCACAAGGACTTACATGGAGTATGGTAGAACTCTGAAAGGACCGACCTACAATCACCATAACCCTTGTCCAGTATGGAGAACTGGACATATCCTCATACTCCCATACATTATACATCTGAAAAATCTGGACAGCGGAAAAATTGAAACTTTTGCTCACCTGGACATACAACAAGAAGAAAAATCGCGATGTCCCTCTCCTCCAGCGACCTCAAAAATCTTGGCGACCCAGATCAAAATACCCATCCAACTAAAAGAGGAAAGGAGAAGCCATTACTCCGCGAAAAACCGAAGGTGAAACCAGTCGTCAAGCGGCTTTGCCAGTTCAACATTAATGTTCAAAATGCTTTACGGTAGTGTTGCAGGACGTGGTGGGTTTTCGCCTGGCAAGCGTTCTCCCTATAAAAAGCCACAAATATCTGTTTAACAACAACGCGACGTGGCGGATACGACTCGCCACTGAATAAAGTCACAGCCCACAACTACATACTGGCAAGTCGACTAGACTCACATATCAACTCTTCCCGACACCGTTTCAACTACACACGATTGAATCCGATGTATCGTCGTGATACACAACTGTTTTTAAACCTTGATCACGCCTAAGTTGGTGCGTCTCTATGAAACTGAGAATAAACTATTTATTTATTTATTTTATCATGGACATATGACCCATTTTCTACTGTTAGTGTCACATTTGCCATAAAATGTTTGTACAATTGTACGTATCTGATCATGCCTCCATGGGCGTGCTTCGCATAGTCGAGAATAAAGTATTTATTTATTTATTTATTTATTTATCAGTTTCAGCACTTTGAGGTTATGTTATATATCTTAATGGATGTGCCACCAATGCTAATGAGCTAGAGATGTGTTCTATTGATAATAGAGAAATAGGTGTCCAAAATATTGGCGAAATGCATTCAGGTGGGAAATACCACGAATGCCGCTTTGGTTAGGCATGATCACCTCATCTTATAGAGGTTGCACTTTCTCATTTGTGACGGATTGTTTGGCCTCATGTGTTAAAGCACACCATTACTGCATCGCGTTGCTATTTTGAGCTCTAACTCTCTTGGTTGGGAGTCCGATGCAAGTGCAAGTGATATTCACCAGTGTAAGGTAATAGAAAACTGGGAGATCACAACGGCTATTAACTTGAAGGTTTCCTGGTGGGAAGCTTCCATATTGTCAGGCAAAATGAGTGAACCATAATATAACGCAAGCAGAGAAGACAACGGAAAACAAGTGGGAGCTGGTTGTTCACCCACCATTACGCATTACGAATGGTTGGCCTTGGAGCCAGGTAAAGGTTAACATTACGCACAGAAGAAGTATCCATTGGGGTTCTCACATATATTTGATGGATCGCTAATAATGGATGTGTCAGAAAGACTGAGTGAGGCAACAGGCGTAGCTTTTTGATTGCTTCTTTGTCGGAGTAGTTGCCCGAGTGACTTGGTTTTATGGCTCGATTTGAGTGCGGCATCTTCTTCAGCAATCTTGGTTGATTCCTGCGCAGTTTGCCGGTTAGTTAGGATTTCATTCATGCGAACAAGGATGTGAAATTGCTTAGTTCTGGAGTATCGCTGTCGCATTTTTTGATCTTCCTAAGTACACCGTAGGCCTTAGCTGATTTCGCTGTCATCTTTAAGCGGCTTCTGCAGGTGAGTGGCGCGAGCACATCTAGGCAGCTGAAGAGATTTAGATATAGGACGTGTGCGGCTGCGTCTACATCGGTAGCCAAAAAGAAGTTGTCCCAGTTCGCAGATCGCACTAATATCTCAAAGCTGTCTCAATTATTGTGATTGAACATTCGAAACTCTTTGACAGAAGAAGAAGTGGCGCAGTGTGGAGTAGAAAGTGTAAATATGAGTTTGGCCACCTTGTGGTCGCAGCCATTTATATCATCTAATATACCAGCAACAGCATCAGAGACACCTTGCGTAAAGCTTAAGTCTATGGTGTTAGAAATCCTGGTGTGATCGTGAACTTGTTGGGTCCAGTTATTTGCGTGGACGGTGTGAACGAATCTTCTGTATCTGAGTGGGGCAACCTGGTCGTTCCAGGGGATAAGTGGCATATTGAAATCGCCACCCACTATCTTGTGCCGTGGGGGCATTTGGGAGATTTCAATGAAGAGCTTAGTGAGTTTAGTAATCTTTTTGTTAGATGTGTGTGGAGGGTTGTATACGCAACTGATAAGGAGGTCAAGTTGACCTCCTGTCGTCTGGATCCAGATGGAACCTTCAGGGTCACCTACAGATAACATTTCGAAATCGGGTGCACCTAAGTCGTCGTGGACATAGGTAAGACAACCGCCACCGCGCTGGTTGTCTCGTCCGTTACAGAATGCAGTCTGGCCGGGGATACGTATTAAGCTGTCAGAGGCATTTGTGGGGTGCCACGTTTCTGTGATGAGATCCAGCTGTGGGTATGAGAGCAGGATAAATGGGCCAATGAGGTGCATGCTGTGTGTAATAGATCGCGCATTAATAAGCAGCATACTGTAAGATTCAACGCAAGGAGAGATGGAAGAGTGCGATTGTGTGAGGTAAGTTGCACAATAGGGAGTAACGGGCGTAGGGTACATGGAAGTGGTAATAAATGGTGGAGAGTGTGATATAGGATTGTGATCAGGAAGTGGTTGAGGAGGTAGCTGATGGTGTTTGGCCTCTAATGAGGCTGTAGTAATAATATTGAGTGTAGAACCTATCCGGAGGGCTGAAGCCAACCGTGGGGGGTTATTTGTAGTGAGCACATGAGTTGTTGGAGGTAATAGAGAGCTGGCGAGAAGTCTTGGTGGAATGGGCGAGGTGGGTCGTGTCCTGTTGCATCCCATAGAAAAGGGGCCGTGGATGGCATGGTCTGCATGTAGTGCTTGTCATCCGGATGTATTTTTCGTTCAGAGGGACGTATGGCCAAGGAGTGCGGGGTGGTGTTAATGGAGCGATATAGATTTTCAGAAGGGCGCCCTCCTTGGGAGGGTGCTTTGTTTTCCACTGTTTCGAGAGACTGTGGGGATTGGTAACGGGGTTGTACGTTTGATCTTTGGATGCCATAGCGCTTTTGTAGGGCCGACTGGGCGATAGCGTACCCGGCGGATAGTTGGTTATCACGGGAATCCCTGCGTTGATGCAGCGCGGGCTGTTCATAGTTTTATATTGTTGCAGTGACTGGTAGAACTTCCTCGGTTTTTGAAAGCCATGGCATTTGTTATATTTCTAGGGCTTAGTAGCATGGTTGGGCGTCTCGAGTAGGTAGGGCTTGCGCAGTGATTGGGCCGTTTGGGCCGAAATCTGCGTGGAGGCGGCGTTTGGGATCGGAAGGATTTCGACCTCACGCGATCCATTGGTACACATGTTGATTGGGGCTTATCAGCTGTCCGTTTGTGCCATGAGGACGTTGCTTGGGTACGGTTATCTTTGTTATGGTGATGCATCAGCGGGGTTGCTTCCCATTACGAGGCGTGCCGTGTATCAGCGGTTGACCTTTGTTAGTAGTCGTTCGTGTTGCGAGGGTGGTTACGGCTTTGCAAGAGGGGGAGGGAAGGGAGTTGATAAGCGGGAAGTCGACATTGATAGATTCGGAATCGGTGTCACTCATGTCGGAGGCGTTATACATTGACTCAGCTTCGTGTATCGTTAGCGGGAGCGAGTCTGGAACGTTAGTTGACTTTTTGTGTGTTAGGGCTGTGGGGCTTTAGTTGGGATGTAATGCTGTCGTGGACGCATGACGCATGGGGTTAGGTCCATATCCACGTTAGTGCTTGTATTAGAGCAAGCAGTAGCTCTGACAACCGGCGAAGAATCATGAGGCTGTTGTCTTTCTTTGGTATTAGTAGCTGGTGGGAAAGCTCTTTGCAACGGCGATAGATCAGGCTTGATAAGAATAGGCCCAATGTTTGCGTTTGTTCTTAAGGTAAATCGATTTGCTATGAAGCTTGTAGCAAGTTCTGGAGTTTTGAAGGCGATAAGGATAGGGCAATTGCGACCGATCTTCCATTTTCTGAGCCGCTTACTCCCGCACATGTTAGGTGGGATGTTACACATGGACGTAAGTAGGCGGGTGGCTTACTCCAAAAAATGTTTGTCAGGAACGTTGAAGACGCTCACGTTTCGGGCATGGCCGGTGCGCTCGTTTATCTCAGTAGTGATGGTAGTAAGAAGGGCGCCGGCATCTTTGAGCTCGTCAACGTTGCCATTTGTCCTTATTCCTGCGAGTTGGGCCAATGGCATAAGTTTTGCTAGCTCTGTTTTGGTAACAGCCATTTCTTTTTTGAGAGCAACCATTTCAGTTGCGAGTGCACTGATTTTGTTAAGTGCATCTTTCAAAGGGTCTATAAGAAGGACACTGCAGGGTCGCAGTTTATTCAGTTTGTCTTTTGCAGCAGGACGTTTGGTCGCCTTATCCGCCTTCGCAGTGCATGAGGCAGAGCTGTGATCGACAGAAACTGCGGTATTCGCATGAGTACTTTTACGTTTGCCCCGGAGTTTGGCTCGGGCGGCTTTACCTTTTATTCCATTGTTGTTAGTCATTGTGGAATAGCACGGCTTCATAATTCGTGTTCCAGGAACACTGTTTTGCCGTAAATAGGATATAAAAGGCTTAGAGTACAGCACGTCAACATATCGAGACAACTCGTCTAACTTCTCTAATAAATAGTTGCTATATGGCGGAATAAGCAACAAAAAGTCGAACACGCACAGTTTCTAACTTCTCGTGGTCAAGGTCAAGGTCAATTTTAAATAGAACCGTTAAATATATATTCGCATTATTTACCATGTGTGTAGCTACACATGTATGTATCTATTTGTGCGCTTGATTTCCCAAATACAGCGTGCTTGCGTTTGCCTGTGAAGGAGTGTGGGCCGGCTCCGTTGATGAAACGTGGTTCCCATCCGCATGCCTCCCGGGCTTATTCCTTCGGGTTTACACTGGATATGGGGTATGTGGTTGGAGCTGTGGGTGGTGCAGCGCAAGCCATCCATGGTCCCTCTGTAGGCGCAGGCGTCCTGTGGCTTGCCACAGTGACAGGCAAATCCTAAACCGGATGCCGCCAACCATGTATCTATTTGTTAATGGAAATGAGATTAAAAACGCTTTCATTTATATATACATAATGGTGTATGGAAGTGAAAACATCGGTTTGTTTATAAATATGTGCGCTTCTATTTTTGCAAAGTTAATTGGATATGAAATGGCATTGCTGATGCCTCAATCTAATCTTGGTTATGTGGGAATACGTTTGTATAGTTAATAATGTAGTACGGATAATCGGCATTATGCTGTGTAGCCATGCGAGACGTTATTATTCTTTGCATAACTTACCTAATGCAGCTTCCCGTAACTGCAAGTCACAGTACGGAAGTGTACGTTATTTTCAACTCAGGGATGTAATTGTACTTTTCCATATGAGCTCGAAACATTAAGTAATTATGTGCCTGCCAGTTTGCATGGAGTTTAAGCGTTACCTGTAATTGTACATCTCAAAGTATCCGGAATGGAGGAAGTAGGCTACGCATTTCATGAACATCATAATACGGTTATTATGAATAGCACCAAGGGGAAGTTATCATGTGCGGTGAATGCGGAAAGTAGAAGAAGCGTAACAGATAATAGGATGGCAAAGGAGAAGGAGGGAAATCAATTAATAGCGTTGACATTTTTCATACAATTATCCCACATAAATGCGCAGGACCATGTGTTGCTTTATGTTGCTGCGATGGTGAACGGTGAATAGTAAGGCCATATGATTGGCACACAGGTAGCGTTCGTTTGTGCACTCAACTGGACTGTGTTTTCGCCGCCGTTGGCAGCAAGCTTGATGCATTTAAAAGTATCATAGTTTATATGGCAGTGGTGTCATAGTGGTCATTAAAGCAGTATCCATTTATGGCTGCACTGCTGTAAATTAATTGTCCTTAGTACGCCTACATATGTTTCACAGGGAAACCTGAATAGGGCGTACAAGTGTACTTCTGTACTGGGTTCCAGGACCCCAAGTGGATGGCCTACACTTAGGCTATGTTTGTCTCATGACATTCGCATCAATATAGGCACTAGGAAAGCGTCGCCTGTTGACTGCTCAGACCTTGAAGGTTTGTTTTAGTAGTGGTATATTGGTTGCAGATCATTAGTGTCCTAATGGGCATGGCAATATTCTCAATTTTTGATATTAGTCCATAAATACTTCTGTTTAAAAAGCTCATAATGGTCCGGCGTCGGTGGTACGGGAAGTGCATATAGGTTGAGTAGCATGTGTTATTATGGATAGGAGGGCAGCAACAGAGATAGTTTTAGGTCGGTGGGTCCAAGCGAACGCAATGTATAGGCATTGTGAACGGTAACGATATAAGTTTTACGGGTCACATGACCATTAATTTTTGTCCCTCATGTTTTTCAACTGCGTTGAATGCCTTATGCTGCTTAATGGTGAAAATATGGAAATGGTAACGAAAAGGAGAAACCAAAGGAACACTGACGTCTGTACCGATTCCGAATATCCCCCTCATCATGGGGAGCGTACGAGGCGCTCTTGACCCAGGACGCGCGAACACTGATGAATGGTTGATGCGTATGTGCTCCGTACACTGACACACATGGAAGCAATATGCGTGTAACGCGGCGTTGCCTTACGTTACCACACGCTACCGCTACCGTTAGTGCTTTGAATGGTTCAGGTTAAAGAAGTTATAACGGAAAATGCCTGGGAATAAAGAAATGGAGCATAGGCGTTAAAAATAGCATCAACTTTCCATGCATAGTTATCTATAAAGGCAAGATGAGGGTGCATGCGGAAGACAGCACTATGGAATAATGAAGTGCAACAATCGTCAACCTTTTGGTCTGACATTATCACGTACCTTGTTGGGAAGTAGGCTTCCCACGTGGTGTCGTGTCCATGTATAGGACACTGAACGCGCTGGAATGCAGTTGTTTTTATGCAGGCGGAAGGGTCTTTCACATCAGCCGACGCAGGTTGTAAGCAAAAGCAATAAGGTGAAACAGCTTCCTTACCGGTCGTTGCGAGATCGGCACCGCAGACCTACTGCATGGAACGCGTAGGCTGACATACCCTAACGGACGTCAATGGGAATAACATTTTGTCTACATGTGTAGTTTTCCGCGTATGCGTATTAGGTAATTGAAACGTACCCGTTAATACACCGGTTGGCTGCTGTTCTGTGTTTCCGGTGCGAATATGTGGGTTAATAACCAACGAATGGGGCTATGAGAGAAAAATCGTAACCGATGAGGTTTTAGGTAAGAGGATAAAAAGTGCCATTGCAGCTGGTGCGTTGCCTGAAAGTAACGTGAAACGTGATGCAGTGAGTTTCACACGTATCCGAAGAGTACTGAGCAGTACTGTAATCGGCGAACGATTACGGGCCTACCCACTGCACCTACATGCCAGTGCTCCAACCGCTGCAAGGCGTCCGGTGCTTATGGGAGGCTTACATTGAAACACATGGCTATAGGACAGTGGGTGGCCCTGGAAAGGGCATTTCGGGTGTTCACACATAGATGGATGATGGGGACGCGTTAGTTATCGGAAATGCAAACGCAATGGGGACGCTAAGTAAGGCTGCTGCAAGCGTTGGACGTGGGCATGGTTGCCATTTCTGTGGAGGTATAATGTAAATTCAAAAATAAAATAATAAATAAAATAAATAGGTATAATTCTAGACCTGCTAGAGGCTGCACCCTAAAGGGTTCAGATCAATGCTTACATTAATCCGATGCTCTTGCATGGAAGTAGGTAAAATATAAGTATATGTTCATCGTCAGCAATTACAAATGCATTGGCATTGTTTGATATACAGCTACTGGGTCGCAGGCGCCCACCTTGACATGTTTCTGGTTCCTGCGGTCGATATTGAACTCCTTGTTCTTTTGTGAGAACTTCGCGGAGGTGTAGTTGTGCCTTTTCTCCTTGGAACAGAATCCAATTCGCCGAAAGTGCACTTTAAATTGATCGCACATTAATTGGCCACTCAGTTGCCCCAATTGTGCGCACATGGAAGAAATGAGTGAAGGGATTATAAGGCGTACATAAAGTTGAAAACAATTCCGATAAATGCGAACAAAAATAGAAACAATTTGTGAAGAGAGAAAATAAAGCTGCGTGCTTCAGTAGAAAAATGCCAATTAACAAAAAAATGCAGCCCTACTTTTCTAACGCTGGTATTGCTCTCCGGCGCAAAATTTCAACCTGAGTTATTCTCAGATAAAAGATAAAGCCTTTCTACAGTTAGAAAACCGCTTAAAGTCGCACAAAATTACACTGGTCTGGACCAGCTTTAGCGCCTGAATGCGTTGAACGCAAAAGCAACACATTACGTGCAGTAGTTTGCGAGTTATTCGCAATTAAATTTTGGTCTACGAATAAGGCCATTTTTATTTTTCGCTAAAAATGGCTTTCTGCTTGGCAAGCTGATAGCAGAAAAAACAAAAGAAAATATAAAAAGTAGGGAAGCGGCGTATGTTCTAGATAGGCATAGCTATCCAGAAATGCTCTAATTAGCCCGTTATACCCTGCGACAACTACGGACTGCGCAGGTGGCCGAAAAGTAAACTTGACAGGCATACATGACATATATACGCAGAAAAGGGATGATCTTGCGCGAAAATGCTAGAAATGCAACAAGGAATATTATATCTACATGGGATTTCAGGGGAGCTTGTAATTAACCCACGGTTTGAAGGCCACAGCATACAATTTTCAGGGGATACTGAGCCACATAAACAACCAGTAAAATAGAGTTTAGCATTTTTTAAGCCTCTAAGCTTTTTTAAAGCTTACAACAAGGCCGCATGAGCCAGGTCTACCTGAGTAACCCTGGGGATCTTTCAGATCCGTTGACAGATTTCGGCCTACAAAATACACATATAACTTAGATAAACATCACAAGTTTTATCTCTTAGAGCCGCTTTTCTATATTCATGAGGCTCTGTCTCTAACGTCAGTAAGCTATAGGAGCATGTCACTAATAATAAAGCAATAAGCGTGGGAAAATTTAGTAAAATTTAGCTAATTGCATTTGAGCGTGAAATCCGCTTTGGTCTACATTGGTTGGGCTTTAACAACTCTACTTCTGGTGGTTCAGCTTGCTCATACTTGAGGTATTGTTATGCCTTATGTGTAGATGCACACCATTGTGCAGCTCTTTGATGAATTTCGATTTATTTCTCTCCTTTTTTAAGTTCCGAAGATCGTGCCGGCTGTGTTCATCCAGTTGGCAATGTTAACTGGTACTCTAATGTCACACCGACTATTTCTTTTGTGATTTTCCTGACAAGAGCTGTTCTAGCACCCTAAGCAAAGAGCGATAAGGAAAATCAGGAGTAGAATAGTAACAAAAACCAGTGGGAGCTGGTCGTTCACCCGCCATTACGCATAGCGCATGGTAGGCTTTGGAGCCAGCTAAAAGATAAATGACACACGGGCGGCCAAGAGAAGAAAAGTGGTGATGGAAAGTTTCTGGTGCTCCAGCCAGCCAGTGTGACAGGGGCCTCTCTGTCGTTGGTTAGCTTTCGTGCCAGTGAAATGAAATCTGGAAATGCGAGTGTTTTACGAGCAAAAGCAGTTAAAGAAGAGGATCTGATTTTCATTATGCCTGTCTACTAGTGTTGCCAATAGCGAAAGGCACATGTATACCAGATAAAGCTAAGTATATGGGGCCAAGAGAGTATAAGTGGAGAGCAAAATGTCTGATTATTGGGTCTAGAACTTTTAAAGTGCGCTCATTGTCAACAATAAGAAAGATATATTTTTTATTTTGCGGCTTACCTACTGATGGTGTTTAGAAACTGCTGACTGTAGTAACTAGTGCTCAGACTTAATGAAAAAGCTTCAGTTAGGGCAACAACGCTAGTACCTGGCATTTCACATGAGGCTTAGTGTTGTTAAAATGTTTTTAGTAGACGTGACTCATGGGTCAAAAGTATAAGTATTCGCAAGAGACCTAGTGGACTAGGTATTTGGAAAATACTAAGGGGTAAAGATGGAGACAAAGGAACCAAAGTGTAGAAGAGAAGGGAGAAGTAAAGTAAAGTTCGTCCGTTTGGATTGCTTCCCCATTGCTATGCAATATCCTACCTGGTCAGTGCCTACAGGCTTACGATGCTCCCAATCAATAGTACTAGGCTGCTTTACGTGCTGATCTGTTGAGTAGTAAGAAACTGGTCGTCGAGAAGGAGCTTTCAAAGGGTTTGAGCTACCGATTAATGTTTCCAGGTTGCCTTTGCGGTAGCGTCTACTATTTCAAGACTTCCCATTTAACTAATTGTCGGTGGGAGCCAGTAAAGCGCTCAGCTACTACTGGGGTAGGCTGAATACCTTTTGTGGTCGGATTAGCAGTCCTAACATCTGTAAGTTGCGTGCGACTGATCGGGCCAAGATCTCTCACGTAGTGTGACAGGGACCGCAAAGTATGGGGAGGACCTGTGAGCCCAAGATGCTCTTGTCATGGAGCCTAGTTGAGCGCAATACAAAGTTGCGCTACAGCTGACCAAAATGTGATCTATGCCCCATCGGGGCCGGTCTCAAAAAGGTTGTCATCAGAATCACAGATGTTGAAATGGCGCACTAACGTGTGCTCATGCTGGTGCTGGTTACGGCAACTGTCGTAGTACGCGGAAGAAGATACACAGGACGGTGGCATGGTGAGGGACGTAGGTGGTGTGTTACTTAGGATACAAGCAGAGGATATACATTTCAGGCACTTGCCATTGCAAATCGGGGGCTTCAGTGTGACTGCCAAAGGTGAGTGAGGCTACTGCATGCACTGAAAGAGGGCAACGTTACCATTTCCGTGGAAGCATAAGTGAGTGAGACATACACACTGTTTTCCGGGCGGTGGCATAATACTGCATGGGTCTGTGGAGGATGCTACTCGGCACGGCGGCATGGCGGAGAAAGTTGCTGGTGTGGTACTTGGGTACATCGGAGGTTTCAGTGTGACTGCAAACGGTGGGTAAGGCCACCGCATGCGCTGAAATGGGGCGACGTTACCATTTCTGTGGAAGCATAAGTGAGTGAAACATAAATACTTACTGGTTTTCGGGCGGCGGCATCGTACGTCAGGTGTTTGTGGAGGATAATACGCATCACGGCGGCATGGCGAGGCTAAAATGGTGAGTTCGTACTATGAATAAAGAGGGTAAGTAAAATGGAAATTAGCACGTATCACTGAAACAGCACTAATGGATTTAATTCCTTTACCGGTTGACCTTAATGATTGTGAAATAACCTATACTTCGTCTAGCAGCGATCCTGCAAGAAGCTAGATGATACTACGTCGTTAACCGTATCTGGACGGGACGATACATTAACTTCGCGTCCTCCTGTAGCTGGCCAGGGATTGACCCATATTGACCACGTAGGCGTAACTTACAGATGGTGTGCTTCCATCACGGACTGCCGGTTGTACTGCACTACTTGTGTGGACTCTGATCACGGTTACGTACGCTGTCGTTAATTAAGAAGTTTACCGGGAGGCGCACAAAGCGTCCCCTAGGATCCATCGTCAACGCACCAGTCGCTGGATATCCGGGAGGTCGATACACCTATTACAAGCTCGAAGACATCTCCCGCCTGGCTCTGAACACCATGTCACCTGACGTGCTATTAGGCTTGAAGTAAAGCCCCTAATGGTTTCCCTGCCGTTGGCCCGGATTACCTCCCACCAACATCTTCATCCTCATTACACGTCAGCTGGAGGTTGATAACACCTTAACTATTTTGGCTCACTACAAAAGAGAAGAAAATAAAACAAACAGTAGCACGGCCGCTCATTGCTCACGTGTTTTTCACACCAGGAATGAGCTAAGCTACAAAGGCAGCGATGAGCGGATGTGACGAGCCTCTTTGTGTCTGTCGACTTGATCGGCCAGCCTTCACAACCATATAGGGGAGTTGAACGAGCGCCTGCATTTTAAGCCATGCCCTTGAGGGCCAAAATAAATAAATAAAAAATAGGTATAATTCTAGACCTGCTAGAGGCTGCACCCTAAAGGGTTCAGATCAATGCTTACATTAATCCGATGCTCTTGCATGGAAGTAGGTAAAATATAAGTATATGTTCATCGTCAGCAATTACAAATGCATTGGCACTGTTTGATATACAGCTACTGGGTCGCAGGCGCCCACCTTGACATGTTTCTGGTTCCTGCGGTCGATATTGAACTCCTTGTTCTTTTGTGAGAACTTCGCGGAGGTGTAGTTGTGCCTTTTCTCCTTGGAACAGAATCCAATTCGCCGAAAGTGCACTTTAAATTGATCGCACATTAATTGGCCACTCAGTTGCCCCAATTGTGCACACATGGAAGAAATGAGTGAAGGGATTATAAGGCATACGAAAAGTTGAAAAAAATTCCGATAAATGCGGACAAAAATAGAAACAATTTGTGAAGAGAGAAAATAAAGCTGCGTGCTTCAGTAGAAAAATGCCAGTTAACAAAAATATACAGCCCTACTTTTCTTACGCTGATAGTGCTCTCCGGCGCAAAATTTCAACCTGAGTTACTCTCAGATAAAAGAAAAAGCCTTTCTACAGTTAGAAAACCGCTTACAGTCGCACAAAATTACACTGGTCTGGACCAGCTTTAGCGCCTGAATGCGTTGAACGCAAAAGCAACACATTACGTGCAGTAGTTTGCGAGTTATTCGAAATTAAATGTTGGCCTGCCACCAATAATAAAGAAATAAGCATGGGAAAATTTAGTAAAATTTAGCTAATTGCATTTGGGCGTGAAATCCGTTTTGGACTACATTGGTTGGGCTTTAACAACTCTATTCTGGTGATTGAGCTTGCTCATACTTGAGGTATTGTTATGTCTCATGTTTAGATGCACACTATTGTGCAGCTCTTTGATGAATTTCGATTTATTTCAGGCTCCTATAGCTCACTGACGTTAGAGACAGAGCCTCATGAATATAGAAAATCGGCTCTAAGTGATAAATCTTGTGATGTTTAGCTAAGTAATGTGTGTAATTTGCAGGCCGAAATCTGTCAACGGATCTGAAAGATCCCCAGGGTTACTCAGGTAGACCTGGCTCATGCGGCCTTGCTGTAAGCTTTAGAAAAGCTAAGGGGCTTACAAAAATGCTAAACTCTATTTTACTGGTTGTTTATGTGGCTCAGTATCCCCTGAAAATTGTATGCTGTGGCCTTCTAACCGTGAGTTAATTACAATCTCCCCTGAATTCCCTTGTCGATATAATATTTCTTGCTGGATTTCTAGCGTTTTCGCGCAGGCTCAACCCATTAATGGCATATATTTTTCATGCCTGCCTGCAAAGACTACTTTTCGGCCACCTGCGCAGTCCGTATTTGTCGCAGAGTATTACGGGCTAAGTAGAGCATTTCTGGATAGCTATACCTATCTAGAACATACGCCGCTTCCCTACTTTTTATATTTTCTTTTGTTTTTTCTGCTATCAGCTTGCCAAGCAGAAAGCCATTTTTAGCGAAAAATAAAAATGGCCTTATTCGTAGACCGAAATTTAATTGAGAATACCTCGCAAACTACGGCACATATTGTGTTACTTTTGCGTTCAACGCATTCAGACGCTAAAGCTGGTCCAGAACAGTGTAATTTTGTGCGACTTTAAGCGGTTTTCTAACTGTAGAAAGGCTTTATCTTTTATCTGAGAATAACTCAGGTTGAAATTTTGCGCCGGAGAGCAATATCAGCGTTAGAAAAGTAGGGCTGTATATTTTTGTTAACTGGCATTTTTCTACTGAAGCACGCAGCTTTATTTTCTCTCTTCACAAATTGTTTCTATTTTTGTTCGCATTTATCGGAATTGTTTTCAACTTTATGTACGCCTTATAATCCCTTCACTCATTTCTTCCATGTGCGCACAATTGGGGCAACTGAGTGGCCAATTAATGTGCGATCAATTTAAAGTGCACTTTCGGCGAATTGGATTCTGTTCCAAGGAGAAAAGGCACAACTACACCTCCGCGAAGTTCTCACAAAAGAACAAGGAGTTCAATATCGACCGCAGGGACCAGAAACATGTCAAGGTGGGCGCATGCGACCCAGTAGCTGTATATTAAACAATGTCAATGCATTTGTAATTGCTGACGATGAACATATACTTATATTTTACCTACTTCCATGCAAGAGCATCGGATTAATGTAAGCATTGATCTGAACCCTTTAGGGTGCAGCCTCTAGCAGGTCTAGCATTATACCTATTTATTTTATTTATTATTTTATTTTTGAATTTACATTATACCTCCACAGAAATGGCAACCATGCCCACGTCCAACGCTTGCAGCAGCCTTACTTAGCGTCCCCATTGCGTTTGCATTTCCGATAACTAACGCGTCCCCATCATCCATCTATGTGTGAACACCCGAAATGCCCTTTCCAGGGCCACCCACTGTCCTATAGCCATGTGTTTCCCTGTAAGCCTCCCATAAGCACCGGACGCCTTGCAGCGGTTGGAGCACTGGCATGTAGGTGCAGTGGGTAGGCCCGTAATCGTTCGCCGATTACAGTACTGCTCAGTACTCTTCGGATACGTGTGAAACTCACTGCATCACGTTTCACGTTACTTTCAGGCAACGCACCAGCTGCAATGGCACTTTTTATCCTCTTACCTAAAACCTCATCGGTTACGATTTTTCTCTCATAGCCCCATTCGTTGGTTATTAACCCACATATTCGCACCGGAAACACAGAACAGCAGCCAACCGGTGTATTAACGGGTACGTTTCAATTACCTAATACGCATACGCGGAAAACTACACATGTAGACAAAATGTTATTCCCATTGACGTCCGTTAGGGTATGTCAGCCTACGCGTTCCATGCAGTAGGTCTGCGGTGCCGATCTCGCAACAACCGGTAAGGAAGCTGTTTCACCTTATTGCTTTTGCTTACAACCTGCGTCGGCTGATGTGAAAGACCCTTCCGCCTGCATAAAAACAACTGCATTCCAGCGCGTTCAGTGTCCTATACATGGACACGACACCACGTGGGAAGCCTACTTCCCAACAAGGTACGTGATAATGTCAGACCAAAAGGTTGACGATTGTTGCACTTCATTATTCCATAGTGCTGTCTTCCGCATGCACCCTCATCTTGCCTTTATAGATAACTATGCATGGAAAGTTGATGCTATTTTTAACGCCTATGCTCTATTTCTTTATTCCCAGGCATTTTCCGTTATAACTTCTTTAACCTGAACCATTCAAAGCACTAACGGTAGCAGTAGCGTGTGGTAACGTAAGGCAACGCCGCGTTACACGCATATTGCTTCCATGTGTGTCAGTGTACGGAGCACATACGCATCAACCATTCATCAGTGTTCGCGCGTCCTGGGTAAAGAGCGCCTCGTACGCTCCCCATGATGAGGGGGATATTCGGAATCGGTACAGACGTCAGTGTTCCTTTGGTTTCTCCTTTTCGTTACCATTTCCATATTTTCACCATTAAGCAGCATAAGGCATTCAACGCAGTTGAAAAACATGAGGGACAAAAATTAATGGTCATGTGATCCCGTAAAACTTAAATAAATAAATAAATAAATAAATAAATACTTTATTCTCGACTATGCGAGGCACGCCCATGGAGGCATGATCCCATATGTACAACTGTACAAACATTTTATGGCAACTGTGACAGTAATAGTAGAAAATTGGTCGTCTGTCCATGATAAAATAAATAGATAACTAGCTTATTCTCAGTTTCATAGAGACGCGCCAACTTAGGCCTGATCAAGTGTTAAAACTGTTGTGTATCACGATGATACTCCGGGTTCAATCGTGTATAGTTGAAAAGGTGTCGGGAAGATTTGATATGTGAATCTAGTCAGCTTGCCAGTACGTAGTTGTGGGATGTGACTTTATTCAGTGGCGAGTCACATCCGCCACGTCGCAGTGTTTTTAAACAGACATTTGCGGCTTTTTACAGGGAGAACGCTTGCCAGGCGAAAACCCACCACGTCCTGCAACACTGCCGTAAAGCAATTTGAACATTAATTTTGAACTGGCAAAGTCGCTTGACGACTGGTTTCACCTTCGGTTTTTCGCGGTGTAATGGCTTCTAATTCCCTCTGTTAGTTGGACGGGTATTTTGTTCTGGGTCGCCATGATTTTTGGGGTCGCTGGAGGAGAGGGACTTCAACCCCTTAATAAAAAGCAAAAAGTTGGAGAGGGTCAACTCACAGTTTAATCACAGTCGAGTTCGAGTCGTAGGTTACGCTATACCTGTGACACACGTCGAGCACATTGAAAATAGACGTTCGATAAAAATCCTGAATATACCATCCGATTTGCAAGCAGACTGGACGGCACCGTACGCACGCAGAAGCAGCACAGCCAGAAATCAGCACGAGGGAACGCGGAGCGCGAAGAAGTGTATTGTAATCATTAATTCAAAAAACTGTACAAAAGATGTCGTGCTAAAATTGATGACAAGAAAGACAAAATGTGAAAGATTAATAACCACTACATAACTCCCCCCGTAGAGCATGAACTGGTAAGGTAACGCTCGATATAGCTATTCAGGGAACAAACTCAGCTAGTTTGGTGGGGAAAGACACAGAACGTCCTGAACGTGTGTGTTTGGGATCATTCGTTGGGCGTGCGCATGAAGGTTCTGGAGCATTGGAAGCGGTCGGTTGACCAACAGGGGGTAACGACTTGGGATCCTTCAAAGTAACGGCAGGCTCAACCTAAGCTGGTTTAAGACGGTCAATACTCACAGATTCTTTCGATCCATTCCTTTCCAGTATGAAGTATTTAGGTTTCCGTGACAACACTTTGAAAGGACCTTCATAAGGGGGTGCCAACGGCTTGCGAACTGCATCAATGCGAATGAAAACAAAAGGACAAGTGTGTAAGTCCGAATGAATTCGTTGTTCGCGGGCAGTGAAGCGAGTAGGCGTAGGTCGAATTAGTTGGAAGTGTTGTTTTAGACGTTCGGCGTAGGACACAGGATCTATCTCACCAATGATTCGGGAATCCAAAATCATCTCACCTGGAAGTCTGAGAGTGGTGCCAAAGACGAGTTCGGCAGGGCTGCATCCAATATCCTCTTTGCCGGTATTACGGATACCAAGCAGGACAGCTGGGATGGGTTCAGACCAATGTGGATCAGGTGAATTAGCTGTGATGGCGGCTTTAAGCTGTCGATGGAAACGCTCGACAAGGCCATTCGTAGCGGGATGATAAGCAGTTGTTCGAATGTGGGTACAACCCAACAGACGATTCAAGTCACGGAACAAGGCGGAACTAAACTGAGATCCTCGATCTGTAGGGATGGTAGATGGTACACCGAAAAAGGAAATCCATGAATCGAAAAATGCACGGGCGACAGATTCTGAAGATATGTCACGTAAAGGAATGGCGTGCGGCCAACGAGTAAAACGATCAACCCAAGTCAAAATGAAAGTGAAATTGTTCGATGGAGGAAGCGGTCCGACTATGTCTAGGTGGACATGTCTAAAACGTGCCTCAGGTAGTGAGAATGTTCCGGGGGAAGAAATAGTGTGTCTGTGTACTTTGCTGCCCTGGCAGCTGAGACAGTGTTTAGCCCATTGGTGGATATCAGAGCGCATACTAGGCCAGATGAAACGATCAGTAATCAACTTCACAGTAGATCGAATGCTAGGATGCGATAGTCCGTGAAAATGGTCAAAGACGGTTCGCCGGAAAGACTGTGGAACAAACGGTCTTGGCTTACCGGTGGTGACATCGCAGGGAATCCTTGCGTCTGAGTTTAAAATTGGTAATTGCAAGAATTTCAAGGTGGTATTCGATCGAAGCTGAGCGAGTTCAGGATCGTTGTTCTGGGCAACAGACATTTCCTCAAGGTCTGTTGGTGAGGACGACAGTTGATGTATGTGAGCACGTGAAAGTGCGTCAGCGACAACGTTATTTGGACCATCGAGGTAGCGAATGTCGACACAAAATTGTGATAGGTAATCCAGATGTCATGTCTCTCTCGGAGAATAGCGATCGGAAGCGGCACGAAATGCGTAGATCAAAGGCTTGTGGTCCGTCAGAATTACAAAACGTCGTTCTTCAAGGACGTGACGAAAGTGTTTGACGGTCAAGTACATCGCGAGAAGTTCGCGACCGAAAGTACTATACCTCGTTTGTGCTGGTTGTAGCTTCCGAAAGAAGAAAGACAACGACTGAATCTCATTGCCAATTAGTTGTTGAAGTACAGCACCGACAGCGGATTGTGAAGCATCAGTCTTGAGGACGAGAGTAGCTTTCTCGTCGGTGTCCAAGTAGCTCATGGAAGTCACCTGGCTTAACTTCTGCTTGATGGCAGCAAACGCTGTTTCGGCTTCTGGCGTAATGATGAACTTCTTTGGATTACCTTTAAGTAAATCAGTTAGAGGCTGAAGAACGGCAGCACAATTGTCAAGGAATCTTCCGTAATAATTAACCAAGCCAAGGAATCGGCGCAGGTTTTTAACGGATTGGGGCAGTGGATAGTCCATGATTGCCTGGGTTTTCTCAGCGATAGGACTAATGCCTTTACTATCGATTCTGTGACCAAGAAAATCGACGGAAGGTTGACCAAATAGGCATTTATCAGGATTAATGGTTATCCCGTGATGGTCGAAGCGTGCACATACTTGTCGGAGGTGATTCAAGTGCTCTTCTGGCGTGGCACTGGCTATGAGAACATCGTCAATGTAGACAAAAACAAAGTCTAGACCACGGAGGACCTGGTCCATGAAGCACTGAAAGGATTGTGCCGCATTGCGAAGGCCAAAGGGCATACGCGTGAACTCGTACAAACCGAGAGGTGTGATAACGGCCGTTTTAGCAATGTCCTCAGATGCCATTGGAATTTGATGGTACGCTCGTACAAGGTCAATGTTGGAAAAGACTGATTTCCCGGACAATCCCAGTGAAAAATCATGAATATGAGGCATAGGTATCTGTCGGGGATAGTAACGGCGTTTAGTGCCCGGTAATCACCGCATGGACGCCAATCACCGGACTTTTTGGGTACCAGATGAAGCGGGGAAGCCCAACAACTGTTGGACGGGCGAATGATTCCTGGTTGAGCATGTGCTCGAATTCGCGTTTAGCCGCTTGGAGCTTGTCAAGTGGAAGACGTCTCGGTTTGGCTGACACGGGTGGACCTGTGGTAACGATATGATGACGAACCTCGTGTTTAGGCTCGGTGGAGTCGGTATTAGAACGGATCAAAGACGGAAATTGCTGAAGCGATGAGGAATACGGCGCAGTGTCTGGCATGAGTACGCGAAGTCCAACGGAAGTGCCTGGGGCGAGATGGCAAGGGACAGTGAGCGAAGTGCTGTCGTCCCGTAACTTCCTGCAACGTAGGTCGACAACAAGGCCGAATTTGCTAAGGAAGTCGATGCCAAGAATGGGGTTCTGGACATCTGCGATGGTAAAGATAAAAGGAAAGTCGCGTCGTAAACCAAGGCTTAGGTGTAACAGCTTCTGGCCTTATGTTGCGATCTTGGTCTGGTTAGCCGCCTGTAACGTAAGTCCGGCATGTTGCAGAGGGCGTTTTTCAAACGAACGTGGTATAACGCTGATTTCTGCGCCCGTATCGACCAAAAATGAAGTTTAGTCGTGGAGTCGAACACGTACAGAAGGCTACTGAGGATTTGGCCAGCGACAGCCGTCGCCATTACTGGCTGGCTTTGGCGTTTCCCGGTTGCGAAATCGAAGTTCCTTTCGGATATTTGCATCCTGGGCGACAGTTACGTGCTGATTTACCGAAGCGACGGTGGAAATAACAGTACGCCCGCTGACGTGAGCGTGATGTGCTGTGGCGCGGAGCACGAGGACCTCTTCGGCTAGGAGTGCTTTCACGTCGAATAACAGACATGCTAAGTACCAGACGGGATATTCTATCATTTACCGAATCAAGCGTAGTGCTAGGGGATGAGCTGGCTGTGGTGGACTCAGTTAGATGATTAAGAGTACTCTTAAAGAAACATTCGTGCGTTTTGTCCGCAGCTTCTGCGAGCTTCTCCAGCGTGATATCGTCGCTAAGAACTGATAATATCGCTGTGATGTTTGCCGGAAGACATTTGGTCCAAAGTTGGCGGAGTATGGAATCGTCGAGTTTCGACGAACCAACTAGGGAACGCATGTGCCTTAGAAGCTGGGATGGGGTGCGATCGCCAAGCTCGACGCCGGAAAGTAACTGTTGCAGACGAGCTTCATCAGACGCCGTTGTGCGTTTAGGGATAGCTGCTTTAAGTTTATCATACGGCGATTCAACAGGCATGGGGTCAAGAATATCAATGACTTCAGATGCAATGGAGACAGGTAAGCGCGAGACAACGTAAGAGAACATGGAAGACTGTGAAGTGACCTTACAACATCGAAAAGTGGCTTCCAACTGAATAAACCATACGCGTGGATTGGAAATGTCAAAGTTAGGAAGCGAGAGTTCGACGGAATTGTCCGTAAAAACACATGGGGTGTGGTCAGACATGACTAAGAAAAAATATGTGTTCAAAAAAATAAGGCAGGGTCACCAATTTATGTAGTGGTCGAAAAATACTAGGAAGGTTTCAACCCCTTAATAAAAAGCAAAAAGTTGGAGAGGGTCAACTCACAGTTTAATCACAGTCGAGTTCGAGTCGTAGGTTGCGCTATACCTGTGACACACGTCGAGCACAATGAAAATAGACGTTCGATAATAATTCCGAATATACCGTCCGATTTGCAAGCAGACTGGACGGCACCGTACGCACGCAGAAGCAGCACAGCCAGAAATCAGCACGAGGGAACGCGGGGCGCGAAGAAGTGTATTGTAATCATTAATTCAAAAAAACTGTACAAAAGATGTCGTGCTAAAATTGATGACAAGAAAGACAAAATGTGGAAGATTAATAACCACTACAGACGTTAGATCAGGCTTGATAAGGATAGGCCCAATGTTTGCGTTTGTACTTAAGGTAAATCGATTTGCTATGAAGCTTGTAGCAAGTTCTGGAGTTTTGAAGGCGATAAGGATAGGGCAATTGCGACTGATCTTCGATTTTCTGAGCCGCTTACTCCCGCACATGTCAGGAGGGATGTTACACATGGACGTAAGTAGGCGGGTGGCTTTCTCCAAGGGAAGTTTGTCAGGAACGTTGAAGACGCTCACGTTTCGGGCATGGCCGGTGCGCTCGTTTATCTCAGTAGTGATGGTAGTAAGAAGGGCGCCGGCATCTTTGAGCTCGTCAACGTTGCCATTTGTCCTTATTCCTGCGAGTTGGGCCAATGGCATAAGTTTTGCTAGCTCTGTTTGGGTAACAGCCATTTCTTTTTTGAGAGCAACCATTTCAGTTGCGAGTGCACTGATTTTGTTAAGTGCATCTTTCAAAGGGTCTATAAGAAGGACACTGCAGGGTCGCAGTTTATTCAGTTTGTCTTTTGCAGCAGGACGTTTGGTCGCCTTATCCGCCTTTGCAGTGCATGAGGCAGAGCTGTGATCAACAGGAACTGCGGTATTCGGATGAGTACGTCTACGTTTGCCCCGGAGTTTGGCTCGGGCGGCTTTACCTTTTATTCCATTGTTGTTAGTCATTGTGGAATAGCACGGCTTCATAATTCGTGTTCCAGGAACACTGTTTTGCCGTATATAGGGTCCAAAAAGCTTAGAGTATAGCACGTCAACATATCGAGACAACGCGTCTAACTACTCTAATAACTAGCTGCTATATGGCGGAATAAGCAACAGAAAGTCGAAAACACACAGTTTCTAACTCCGCGTGGTCAAGGTCAAGGTCAAATATGTTGATGATGTTTCTCCAGGGAACGATTGCGTTATTCTGGTCCAACACCACAGGCGCTTGCATCCGACTCTCAGCTAAGAGGAATAGAGCTCTAAACTAGCAACTTGATGCATAGTCGTGTGCTTTGGCACCTGTGGCCCACTAATCAGTCATGCTTGAGATGGCGCAACCCCCAAAAGAAGTGGTATTCGTGTCTAACCAAAGCGGAACCCAAGGTGTTTCTCACCTGGACACCTTTGTGAATTTTCTCACATTAGTTTTTTATTATCGCTGGACGACCACGCTGGCTCATTAGTGTCAGTGATACAACCATAACGACGTATAAAATAGCCTCACAGAGTCGAAACTGGTAATATTTCTGTAGGAAATGCTTGCGTTATCCTAGTTCAGAAGGGGCAAATGCGTTTTATGTTCCCTTGTCTTATCCATATGGACTCAGCTCTTGCGGCTTTGGTATAATTTTCGCATCCACATCGGAGCATTAAAAACGTTGCATTCCACATTCATAGTGGATTCTGCGGCCCAATATACTCTGAAAATCGCACATGGTCGCATCCTGGCTGAGGGCTAGCTACACCATATATTGTGCTGTTCTACCTGTATAATAATTCTTACAGCCTACCTAGTATTTCCGTAAAACGTTTCCGTCTTTTTCCCAACTTTTACTACGTTTGCTGAGAAAGTATGCTTTTCGGCCCAAGGCGTCATACTTCGCTACTACAGCGAATTACACGTTATCTTAGGCATTCCCAGTTACTACACCATATTCGGAACTTATTACGCCTAGCCGTTTTTTGTAGTATTTCTTTCGTTTTTCTGCATCTGCTTCCAAAGCAGAACGTGAATTTGGCGGAGGCTCGAAAATGGCGCTATCCGCCTCCGACCAGTAAAAATGCAAATATTTCCATAACCACTGCACCTAGCTTAATTATTTTACCTTTGTCGTAACCAGCGCCTAAGGTTTGTCCTAGACGGCCCATTGTTGTCCCGGTTTAGTTAACATGCCGGCTCCAAAACGGCGCTGATTCCGCTTGTTTGGAGATTTACACTTTGAAATCCGCGCCAGGTTTGCGTTTCTGGTATGCTGTTTCTGGGCTATATTTTGGCTCCATTTTCCAATATTAGTGTATTTTCTAGTTAAGTTGGCCGGTCTTTCAGTCGCACTTTTCTAAGAAAGGCTAAATTGTTAGCCACTACTGTTATTTCCTTTGTTTCCACCCTCCACTTTTATGATCTAATTTTGGCTTGCTTATTCCTTTCCCTGAGCCCGCTACTAATGGATGCTCCAAATGCGGTGATGTGACCAAAGAAAATGGATCAAATTTCACCTAGTGGTGCATTTTCCATCGAAAATAACACAATCCACTGGCATAATAGATTGATCGTTTACTCATGGAATCAGGCACCTCAAGGTTTGGCAGCGGTTGCCGGTGAAAAGCACAGAATTCGTACATAAGCTACGGCGACCCAAACTACTGCCTTCAAAAATGTCGAGGCCTACGAAACGTTTGTATTTATCCCTGCTTTACTGTTCGGAAAGATAAACACGATCAAAAGCAGTTGTTAACGATATTTCTTCTCCCTGCATGAGCATGGATGTTATGTACAATTTGATCTGATCCCACGCAGCGCTTGTCTAGAAATATACCTATATCTATTTATATAAGTGCGCGAGGTCAGAAAGTATAATTTACGGAATACCTCGAACACAAAAATGCTATGGAAATCGACTACAATTGGCTTAAGCGAAGTGTGCAAGTTAATGCAATAGAGTACAGGTGGACATTTATATGAGAAAGAAAAGCATTTACGCAAACTTGAAAACCCACCACCTGAAATAAAGAGACTTGGCACGCAAACACGAGGTTAGTAAATCGAATGCAACGTACCAACAAACGCTGCGCCGGTTCTGCCTACGTTCTCTGCAGAACCCGTCGGCGCTTCTGTTGTGGTCCCGAGTGGCCTCCCTCATGGATCACTAAGAAGGGGTGACATATATCTTAAAGTAATGAGCATCTGAAGTAAGTTGTTTGCAGAAGAATGCGAGATAAGTTCACGAGGTCAGAAGGTTTACTTTACGGAAATGCCACGAACAAAAAATGTTTTCGGAAAGGACTATATTTGGCTTAAGT
Source organism: Dicrocoelium dendriticum (assembly GCA_944474145.2). Classification (NCBI taxonomy): domain Eukaryota; kingdom Metazoa; phylum Platyhelminthes; class Trematoda; order Plagiorchiida; family Dicrocoeliidae; genus Dicrocoelium; species Dicrocoelium dendriticum. The sequence goes on from OX104066.1 coordinate 12,820,736, forward strand.
GACGTGTGCAACTTTATAGAAAAAAGTACGGGTAGATATTTATATGAGCAAGCAAAGCACTGGGACAATTTTGATAACCCACCACCTGAAATAAACAGACTTAGCACGCAAGCAAACGGTGACATAAAACTTAAATTAGTGAGCATATGAAATAGGTTGTTTACAAAAGAATAAGTTTACAAAAGAATACGAGGTAAGTTCACGAGGTCAGGAGATTTATTTTACGGCAATGTTACAACACGAAATTGTTATCCAAATAAGTACAAGTGGCTTAAGCGACGTGTGCAAGTGTATAGAAGAGAGTATAACTACAAATAAATAAATAAATTTTATATGCTCTGTAAAACGAGGCACGCCTGTAAAGGCGTTATCAAAAATGCATACAAGCATAGCTTCTTTGGAATATTAAAGCATTTGCTTTTAACGAAAGGAATGAACGAAAATATGTAGTACATATGAGCGAGCATATTGGCAGGTAATAGCCAGAGCAAAGACCGCGACGGCGCTGTGGCGCGCAAAATATTGTTGCGTCAAGACACAAGTTGGGGGTAAATTTGCCATGTAGTGATCCATGAGTACAGAAGCCCAAACAAGGTTTTGTTGCAATTTTAGTGGAAAGGCCAAACGGAAAGGGCTTAACTACATATAAGAACTCAGCAAATAAGAATGCTGTGGCTGACCTTAGGTAAAGCACGATCTTCGCTAGGCTGTCAGTTAGTCGCACAATCTGGTCGGAAGACGAAACTTAGTCGGCACAATAAATCGACGCGTTAGATCCGATGATCGATGGACGAGGCCAGCAGACAGACGGCGACCAACAGCACAACACGCGTAGCGGAAACCAGCAGGCGAATCGATACCCGAAAAAAGGTGTTGTATCGGTCGTTGGTCAGTTAAAACCAAACTGTACAATAATAATGGAAGTGAGAATAGGAAAGTACAATTGGGAAGAAAGATATGTAAAAGGGCTACAGAACTCCGCCCCTAGAGCGTGAGTCACTGAGACGAAAGCTCGATACTTGGGTGTCATTTACCTTAGTCTGGAAGGGAGAACAACTGTACGTCCGAAGCGTTTTCGATGATGCGATTCCGAGTTGGTGTCGTGAGGTGCTTGGGGTGCAGAAGAGGGAACAGATGTGTCAGACATGGGCTGAGTAGGAGGCGTACTTGGGAAGGTGGGCTGGTCGGTGACAGGAATGTCTGTGGATTTCGGTATAGATCGCGACTCGATGTACGCCGGCTTCAGACGGTCAATAGACAGAGTATCCTGATAACCATTTCTATCCAACACGAAGTACTTCTCTTTCCGGGCAACAACCTTGAAGGGGCCCTCGTAAGGCGGTGTCAGAGGTTTACGGACGGAATCGACGCGCACGAGAACGAAGGGGCAAGTGCGCCTATCCGGGTGTACCTGTTGACTCCGAGGACTGATTCAAGATGGCGTTGGCCGAATTGTACTGAAGTGTTGCCTCAGGCGTGTGACGTACGAGGTCGGAGCAACTTCTCCAGTAACCCTTGAGTCTAGCACCATTTCTCCAGGAAGCCTCAGAGTAGTGCCAAAGACCAACTCAGCGGGACAACAGCCAATGTCTTCTTTAATGGTGTTACGGATACCAAGCAAGATAATCGGTAGACGTTCTGACCATTGTGTATTCGACTGTGTAGCAGTAAGTGCAGCTTTAAGTTGACGATGGAAACGTTCAACGATGCCATTAGCAGCTGGGTGATAGGCGGTTGTTCGTAGGTGGGAACAACCGAGCAGGCGGTTCATGTCACGAAACAAGGCCCAATTGAATTGGGAGCCTCTATCGGTAGCAATAGTGGCTGGTCTGCCAAAGACGGAAATCCAATTCTCAATGAATGTTCGCGCCACCGTTTCTGTAGAAGCATCACGTAAAGGCACGGCAAGTGGCCAACGCGTATAACGATCAACACATGTCAATAAGTAGACAAAGCCGTTGGATGGATGCAAGGGTCCAACGATGTCAAGATGAACATGTTTGAAACGAGCGTCGGGAAGAGCAAACGTGCCGGGAACGGTAATCGTGTGACGGTGGATCTTGCTGGTTTGACAAGTGATACAATGTTTGGCCCACTGCTGGATCTCGGAGCGCATGTTGTGCCAAATGAAGCGATCAGTAATCAGCTTGACGGTGGCTCGGATGCTCGGGTGTGAGATTCCATGCAGGTGGTCAAAGACGATTCGGCGGTATTGCTGAGGGACAAAAGGCCGGGGCTTGCCAGTGGAAATATCACAGTAAATTTTGGAGTCTGAGTTAAGAATTGGCAACTGTGAGATTTTGATCGACGGATTTGATCTCAGTTGCACAAACTCAGGATCTCCTTCCTGATGAGCTGCTATGTCTTCTAAGTTAATCTTCTGTCGTGAAACTTCGTGGAGACATATACGTGACATGGCATCGGCGACAACGTTATTGGCAGCATCGACATGGCGAATGTCGGTAGAAAACTGTGAAATATAATCCAAATGACGAATTTTTCTGGGGGAGAAACGGTCGCGTGAACCACGGAAAGCAAAGGCAAGTGGTTTATGGTCTGTAAGGATGGTAAAAGTGCGACCTTCAAGCAGGTGCCGAAAATGTTTGATAGCGAGGTAGATAGCTAAAAGTTCTCGACCGAATGTGCTGTATCGCGTCTGTGCTGGCTGGAGTTTATGAGAGAAAAAGGATAGCGGCTCAGGTTGGTCGTTGCTTACTTGCTGGAGAACAGCCCCAACCGCGGTCTGAGATGCATCAGCCTTGAGGAACAGAGTGGCGTCAACATCAGTCCTCAAATGACTAAGCGCGGTAGCGTTGGACAACGCGTGCTTGATCTTGTCGAATGTATCGATAGCTTCCTGAGTTGGCTCGAATTTTCGTGATCTGCCTTTAAGTAAATCAGTCAATGGCTGGAGCAGACCAGAGCAATCTGGTATGAAACGGTTGTAGTAATTCACCATGCCGAGAAAACGACGTAGACTTTTAAAAGATTGAGGCATGGGGTAGTCTGCAATCGCTTGTGCTTTCTCGGGGAGTGGACTAATGCCATTGCAATCAATTCGGTGGCCCAAAAAATCAACAGAACTTTGGCCAAAAACACATTTGTCAACATTGATCGTAACGCCGTACTGAGCAAAGCGTTCGAAAATCGATCGGAGATGTGACAGGTGCTCATCATGATTGGAACTGGCCACAAGAATATCGTCAATGTAGGCATAGACGAAATCGAGCCCTCTAAGGACTTGATCGATAAACCTTTGGAAAGTCTGTGCGGCATCTCGTAGACCAAATGGCATGCGAACGAATGCATAAAGACCAAAAGGCGTGGTTATAGCGGTCTTCGGAATATCGTCGGGAGCAACCGGAATTTGGTGGTATGCACGCACCAAGTCAATCTTAGAGAAAACTGTTCTTCCATGTAAACCAGTTGAAAAATCATGGATGTGCGGAACCGGATATCTATCGGGGACGGTGGCATTGTTTAATGCACGGTAATCTCCGCAAGGTCTCCAGTCGCCACTGGACTTTTTGGGAACCATATGAAGCGGGGAGGACCATGGGCTATTGGAAGGACGAACGATACCGAGACGAAGCATATGTTCGAACTCTGCCTTGGCAGTAGCGAGCTTGTCTGGAGGTAATCGTCGAGGTCGGGCGGTTACTGGCGGTCCATGTGTTATGATGTGGTGCGTAACTTCGTGCTTAGGCTCAGGAAGGTCATTAGGCGATTGACAAAGAGCAGGAAACTGCAGTAATAGTTTGGTAAACACATTGTCGGCGGGCAATGCCAAGCGAAGACCGATCGAACTGATCGAAGTGACTTTACCCGAAACGGACAAGGATGTCAAACTATCGCACAGTTTACGGTTACGCGGGTCCACGATCAGGCCAAACTTGGTAAGGAAATCAACACCAAGGATGGGGCGTTGGACGTCAGCGATGAGGAAAACAAAGGGAAAACTTCGACGAAGACCAAGGTTAAGAGTCAACATTTTCTGGCCGTATGTATGGATCTTGGTATTATTCGCCGCCTGCAATGTCAGTCCGGTTGGAAGTAGGTTGCGTTTTTCTACAGAACGAGGAATAACGCTGACCTCGGCACCGGTGTCAACCAAGAAGTTCAAATTGGTTGAGGAATCGTAGACGTAAAGTAGGCGACTGTAAGATTGGCCAGACGCAGCCGTCGCCATCACTGGCTGGCGTGGAGGTTTCCCTGCTGCGGTTTGTGGAATGACTTCGGATGGTTACAACCAGGTCGGCAATTCTTTGCATCATCGCCAAAACGGTGGTGGTACCAACAGAAATGACGTTTCGAACTCCTGGCGGGACTACGTTTACTTCGAGAGGAGCGTCTAGGGCTTCTACCACGGTAGCGATTAATGCTCGAGATGGCGAGCTCCAGCTTCGATAACCTCTCAGAAATGGTTTCAATCGGGTCAGTCCTAAGATCCGCGTTAGTGGTCGACTCAACTGCGTGACATGCTGAGGGTTGATGAAAGTGCTCATGAACTTTGTCTGCTGTTTCAGCCAGCTTGTCCAAAGACAAATCATCTGCGAAGACGGCGAGAAGAGCTGAGGTGTTCGATGGAAGACATTTCGTCCAGAGCTGTCGCAGAATCGTGTCATCGACCTTAGAGGAACCGACCAACGTACGCATGTGCCTGAGAAGTTGTGACGGCGTGCGATCACCTAGTTCAAGACCGGAAAGTAATTGTCGAAGTCTTGCTTCGTCGGAGGCCGTGGTGCGCTTTAATACGGCGGCTTTGAGTTTATCGTAAGGGGCGTCAGCCGGAATCGGATCGAGTAAGTCTATAAGGTCAGTTGCGATGTGGGTAGGAAGCTGGGCAGTGACATGTGCGAACATTAAGGACTGAGAAGTAATACGGCGTATGCGAAAAAGAGCTTCCAACTGTAAAAACCACACGTGAGGATTAGAAGAATCGAAGGCAGGGAAGGAGAAACCTACAACATTTTCTGAAATGTCAGTGCGGGGATCGTGGTCCGACATAGTCAAGTCACAAAAAAAGGAGTTCTGAGCTTTCAAAAAAAGAAAACGGGGTCACCAAATATGTAGTGGAAAGGCCAAACGGAAAGGGCTTAACTACATATAAGAACTCAGTAAATAAGAATGCTGTGGCTGACCTTAGGTAAAGCACGATCTTCGCTAGGCTGTCAGTTAGTCGCACAATCTGGTCGGAAGACGAAACTTAGTCGGCACAATAAATCGACGCGTTAGATCCGATGATCGATGGACGAGGCCAGCAGACAGACGGCGACCAACAGCACAACACGCGTAGCGGAAACCAGAAGGCGAATCGAAACCCGAAAAAAGTGTTGTATCGGTCGTTGGTCAGTTAAACCAAACTGTACAATAATAATGGAAGTGAGAATAGGAAAGTACAATTGGGAAGAAAGATATGTACAAGCGCTACAAATTAATGACCATTACTAAGCCCGGATGATCTGTGCTCTATTAAAGCATTCTTCATATTAAAATCCGTTGCACAGGTTGGATGTAGAAGGCTGAGGACTGCGTCAGCGTGAAATATCTAGTGGCGAATTTAGTTTGTGGCGAGTCATCCGCCACGTTGCAGTGTTGTGAAGCGGCATTTATGGCTTCTTATATGGAGCACGCTTGCCTGGCGAAAACCCACCACGTCCTGGAACAATGTCGTAGCTTCCGTTGAACTGTAGTGCTAGTCGGCTATGCATCGTATAGACCGATTTCGCACTCTATTATTCGCAGTCGGTTGACGGCCAAAATCCTTCCTTGTTTGGCCAAATGGATTAGTAATGATCCAGCAGTGGTCGTTGAAGCCGGGCAATGATGTAAAAGAGTCGCGGAGTCGAATGTTAATGATACAGGTGAGTAAACGCATTGTTAATAGAGGCCGGCTTTTTCTATTATATTGTCCGGCTCGCAACATGTGTCCAGCTATCCATGCTGGACTTGTCATGGGGACGGTGAGTGCAGTTGTTTCTTGTGTCTGAATATGTCCATAACAGGAAAAATGCTATTCTCCGCAAAGTGGACTAGGAATACCTTCAAATGTAAGCGTAATTGTCTCCATGGCCAAGTGAAAACGCCATGAAAGATCATCGGAAAAGCTGCTTATACGCGCGCAATGCTGTCCGTGAAATGACATCAGAAAAGCTCCAGGTGACTGGAGGATCGGAATTTTTAAGGCAGTGAAGGTAATCAAGCCAGACTTGTCTGTCTTCGGTGGTGGAACCGGGGATCCATGTAAATATATTATTCCAGGTGAGTAAATTGTTCTACTGTGAGGACGTAGCGAGCTAAACCCATTTGTTTAGACCCCGTGGTGGTAGCTTTTCCAAAATGGCAGAAAGCGCCCCATTTGGAACGACGTGTGGGTTCTTCATCTCCCGGAGAAAAGATCAAGCATTTAAACCAGCTGGCTATTGAGGGTGGGTCGACAAGTCCCAGCGGGTAAACCTTCTTGTTTTGGCGGATGTAACTGTGGAAGTCTCTGGAGAAAACGGGCAACGTACAAGAGGCAGCCAAACAGCAATGAATCAAGAAGCACAAACACAGACTGGTGGCGCGCAACGGTGCCTACGATACATTAAAACTTATGAAATTTTGTTTAGTATACATGAGTTGCAAGCGCGTTCTTTACATAACGTTGCTGATGTGACTCAGACTACAATTACTAGGTAGGAAGAAGGTTCTGCACGCGCAGGGTCAAGTGACCGATATAACAAAGCGGGTTGACAAAGTTAAGCGATTAATACGATTGTTGGAGAGAAACAGCTAAACCGATGATGATGACAGCAGCCCGAATGCCAGAGGCATCTTAGGTAAAACTAAGAACAACTAGGTTGAGACCGAATGCGGGAGCAACATAGGTAAAGCAACGTTCCAAAAATAAAAGGACATTTAAAGAATCAGCTATGAGCGGAAGAATGCGGACGGAAGTGCGAAGAGTAACTCGTGAGAGTAATTGCGAGGAGAGGATAGTCAGGATGAAAAAGGTTTACCGCTAAAGTGTGGTGAAGCCAAGGACGCACTCCTGCGAAGAGTGAATCGTTCAGTTCTGAAAACTCACCTTTGATACCCGATAGTCTGAGAGAACTCTGAGAGACCTGGAGACATATGTATGGGAAAGAAAGGCATTAGGACAAAATTGAAAACCCACCACCTGAAATAAATAGACTTAGCATGCAAGCACGCGTTTAGTAAATCGAATGCAGCGTACCTACAAACGCTGCGCCGGTTGTGCCTACGTTCTCTGCAGAACCCGCTGGCGCTTCGGTTGTAGTCCCGGGTGGCCTCGCTCATGGCTTACTAGGCCTGCCTGACTCAGACACTCGCGACCGCATGTGCTACAGCACCATGCACTCGATGTCGATGAACTACAATCCATCGGTGCTTGCCGCTTCCGAACTTGCTGCTTCTTCTCTGCATGCATGGGGCCTTTCTCACGCACTTCAGCAACTGCCTTCGTGATGAGATGGGGCCAAACACGCCGGTCAACCGCTTTCGATTCCCATAACACGCAATCAAGAATAGAACGTGTGCGGCTCACTCTGATCTTGTCCTGGTAACGTAACTTCGGTTTTCCCACGTGCCGCTTTCCAATACTCAGCTGACCGTTTAAGAGTTTTTCGGTATCCGAGTCCAATCCATGCGCCACACATGAGAGAGCCCACGCAGATGTCTCAGTAAAGTATGCATTCCACTGCATACACGTCCTCTCTGCGCAGATCCCGAGCTTGTTAGGATACACTCCTTGTATCTCCACCACACATTCTCCTGGAATGTCTGTTTTACTTACCTCCGCTGGCTTGTTGATGCACTCAGTGACCCTATAGGCATACACTAATGACTAAGCGTCTGATTCGAATGGCTACCTCTGGCCACTCATAGTCTCTCCTAGCGCTACCATCCGTCGGTCGTCCCAAAGTCTGCACTTCTATTTAGAAGTAGCAAGTGGACATAAATAAATAAATAAATGAATAAATAAATATTTTATTCTCGACTGTGCAAGGCACGCTCGTGGAGGCATGATCAGATATGTACAACGGTACACACATTTTAATGCAATTGTAACAGTAACGTAGAAAATTGTTCATATATCAATGATTGGAACTGTGCAACGTTGAAAATGCGAAACAATAAGTAGGCTGTCATGAGATGCGGGACCTGAGCTAATAAGAGATTGAGAATCCTGAAGGATCCATTGAAAGGTAATGGAAGAGCCCGCACACAAGGAAGGAAAAGGTCAACGTATCGTTGGATGTAAAACGACAACAGTATATGCAGATGTAGAAGTTCCGGTGTAACGATCCTATGTAGAATTGTGACGCTAGTCGACCTGCCAGTGTAAAGTTATGGGCTGTGACTTTATTCGGTGGCGAGTCATATACGCCATGTTGCAGTGTTGTTAAACGGACATTTGTGGCTTTTTGTAGGAAGAACGCTTGCCAGGCGAAAACCCACCACGTCCTGGAAAACTGCCACCAATCCATTGGATAGCAAATTGTAACTGGCTATGTTGCTTGTTAAAAGTCTGTTTGCTCGATTATTCGCAGTCAGGTTGCGTCCCATTTTTTCTGCTGGTTGATGCAGTAACTGGTTGCCCATTGCGTTCCTGGGTCCTGTCCATTGGTAGGTCGGGTACTAAACATTCTTATTGAAAATGATGTGTTGATCCTTTGCAGAACCAAGTGAAGTCTTCTCTGATTATGTATATTTGCCGGGAAGCGAAGAATTCGTGTCCAGCTACCCTCACTGGACATCGGTGGTTGGGTGCAAATAGTTATAGTGGAAGTGAGGCCATGGTCCAGGTAAGTACTTGTTGGGTATTTCGTCCCATCCCAGACGGAGCAGTTCCTCAGTTCAATCCCGAAGCTCTCCGATATTCATGACCTCAGAGAAAAGGGAGAGAGGAACAAGCGATTACACAGTGCTCGTTAGGAGCCACTCGTTGCCTCAACAATCTCTATTCCTTTAGAATATCTGCATTCAATCATTCCGCTGCCCTAACGCAAACGGACATTTAGATCTCTCTCGCGGCAACATATTTATTTTCGCTTATTCTGCGCTCCCTATCGTATTACGCAAGCTACTTGCTGTCCATACATCTTGCAAGCACCACCAATATTCTAAAAATCTTTGCTCTTCCCCACGCAAATTTTGGCTCATGCCAAACCAATACGGCGTAGATTACTCACTGCTGGAACGCTCCGGTTGTCACGCAGGCGTTAGCAGTACACCTATACAGCTGATTCTATAGGCTATTCAAAAGGCAATTCAGCATAATTATTTTTGCACAATGTACTTGCTTTTGTTCAAGTCCAAATGCTGTAACATAAGTCTTTAACAATGCTCAACTACTTGACTGTTTTTGCGGTCTTCTCTCGGTTGTCCCTTACTTTTCCTTTTCTCCGAGGTCCGGTACTTCTTTGAGATCTGGGATTGGACGGAGGAACAATTTCCGCCCAAAATCGACATAGCCACCGACTAGAACCTACATGGACCATGGTTGAACATCAAAAGGACCCAACCGCAATCACCAAAATCCATGTCCAGTATGGAGAACTGGACACCTCCTCATATTTCCATACATTACGCATCTGAAAAATCCAGACAGCAGAAAATTTGATCTTTTGCTCACCTGGACACAATAAGACATCTATGCGTGTGGTTTCCCTCCTCAACCGGCCTCATCAGTCATGGCTGCCCCGACAAAGCTACCTGTCCACCTAACAGAGGAAATTAGGAGCCATTTGTCTGCGAACTACAGAATACGAAACCAGTTGTCAAACGGCTTTGCCAGTCATGCATTAATGATCAAAATGCTTTACGGCAGTGTTGCAGGACGTGGTGGGTTTTCGCCTGGCAAGCGTTCTCCATATAAAAGCCACAAATGTCTGCTTAACAATATTGCGATGTGACGGACTTGACTGGTCACTTACTAAAATTATTGCCCACAATTACCTACTGGCAAGTCGATTAGACTCATATTTCAACTCTTCCCGACGCATGCAAGAATATGTTACATTGCACTTATAGTGCCTTGACCATTTCAACTACACACGATTGCACCCTAAGTATTGTCGTGATACACAACTGCCTGTTAACCTTGATCACGCCTGATTTGATGTGTCTCAAGGAATTTGAGAACAAACTATTTATTTATATGTCCAATTTGCTACTGTCAACTTTACAGTTACCATAATATATCTGTACAGTCGCACATACCTGATCATGCCTCCATGGGCATGTCTCGCCTAGTCAAAATAAAATATTATTAATTAATTTATTTATTTATCCCACTTCGGCGCAACGCTTCGCTATCTGAAACTTTGGCGCCCTAACCGATGCGCAAAATTCGTCGCAGACACTGCTGATGGAACCGCTCGAGATCTCGCACATCTAGACGGTACATGGTCCACGTCACACTGCTGTATAGAAGGACGGTCCGTACCATGGATTTGTACACCACCAGCTTTGTGCCAATGCTAAGCTACTGGTTGTTCCACGCTCGGTACTCAGGCTTCCCAAATGCTGGCGCTGCCTTCAACACGCGATTACGCAACTCAACGTGTAGCTGCTGGTCATTCGACATCACACTCCCAAGGTAGCTGAAGCGGGAAGTGGTTTCCAGTACTTCAGCACCAATGTTGATTCGCGGCAATATTGAAGATTATACCTCCGGTGAAGGCTGAAAGAGACAAACAGTTTTGCTTGCGTTGATGGCGAGCCCGAATTTTGCCGCTGTCGAAGCCAGAGCACCAGTCATGTCCTTCAGCTCATCCGCGCTGTGTGAAAACAACGCACAGTCGTCAGTAACCAGCAACATACGGGCAGTTGTCTCACAGACTTGAGTTCTCGCACAGAAACTACGGATGTTCAGCAACCTACCATCAATACGGTGCTCCACACGGACACCGTAAGCACAAGCGGCATCAAAAGCACAAGACAACATTGCATGAAGATAGATATTAAACAGGACAGGAGCTAACACACAGCCTGGCTTCACACCAGAGACAACTGCAAAGTCATCCGAGATCTCTCCACTCAGATGCACCTTCGCTCGCATACCACTGTGCAGACATTCAATTAAACTTACAAACTTACGCGGGCAACCAAACTTACCCAAAACCAGCCACAATGCCTCGCGGTTCACCGTATTAAATGCCTTGGTGAAATCAACAAAAAGCGAGTACAATGGCTGGTGTCATTCTCTGCACTTCTACTGCAACTGCCGAGCCGCAACCACCATATCTATAGTGCTGCGACCCGAAAGGAAGCCACACCGTTCTTCCGCCATGTTAGGTTCCACAACCTGACTGACGAGACGATAGAGCAGGATTCGGGCAATAACCTTGCCCACACTACTCAGCAAGTGGATGCCACGATAGTTCGTGCAACATTGCTTTCTACCTTTGCCTTTGTACAGTTGTACCACAAGGGCATTCTTCAGCTCAGGGGCACCTCCTCCTCAATCCATACACGTTGCTCCAAGTGGTGAAGCGCAGTCAACAACGCGGGTCCGCCGTGTTTCAAAACTTCCGGCAGGATTTCGTCGGCTCCGGCACATTTGCCGCTTCGCAGCTGAGCAAGTGCTCTCTGCGTCTCATCCAGTGTCGGCGTATCCTCCAGATTCGCCTTCACATCGTGCGGCTTTAGACCGTTCAATGCAGACCAGTCGATCTTCGAACGATTGTTCAAGATACAGTTAAGTGTTTCCGCCAGATCTGCATTATGTCTGCAGTCTGTGTGCAGGTAGCGCCTGAACTACCAGCGATCAGTGTCCTCAGAGGCTCCAATCTCGGTCCATACACCGCCTTCATGGAGTCAAAGAATTCCTTGTGTTGGCGACGTTCGGCGTAGCATTCCATCTGCTTCGCGTTTTCAGTCTACTATGCATTTTTTATGCGACGGAGCTCTCGGGTCAGTCGCCGTCGAAGTTTGCGGCACTGACTCCTCTTCCCCAAGTCACTGGGATCTGCAAAATGTGCAGCAAATGCTGTATTCTTCTCCGAAACCAATGCGCCGATGGTCGCGTTGTGCTCATCAAACCAAGTAGGCCGCTTACAGTTTTCGCGCCCGATGGTCTCTTCTGCAGCAGCTGTCACCTGGTCGCAAATGTGGTGTCACAGGTCGCCCACTTTGGCTATGCATTCCACATCACACAGGCGTGCAGCAATCGCCTTCTCCAGCTCAGTACGTTTCGCCACCTTACCGAGGGAGAGAATGTTAAATTTACGCCGAAGCACGGCGGGAGTGCATTACATTGATTTACGAAAATATATGCACAGTTTGATCCGCACCAACTTGTGATCAGTGCCACACTCAGCTCCACGCAGTACACGTGACATGCGCAGTTCACGCATATCACGCTGACGTACGATGACATAGTCGAGCAGGTGAGCGTGACCACTCCGTGGATGCGTCCAGGTTGCTGTAGCATTCGCACTCATTGCATATATATGTTTGTAAGGAAAAATAATGTTAATGTTTGGCAACATAACAAATGGGAAATCTCCTGGATATCGCATCCCTCAAGTGGTATGTAGAAAACATGCGGGAGTAGATAGGTTTATGGGGAACCAATTATTAGCATACATATTTCCGACGTTTGGTATAACGTATATGCAATGCAAACTTCAATAAGCTGCAGACGCTGACATGTATAGTCGTAATATATATATATATGTTTAAGGGCGTATATATTTACTTATGCATAATACATATATATATGAACGTAAATGGAAATGTATATGGATATGTGTATATTGCACTAAAATGCCGATGTGTGTAAGCATCTATAGGTTATTGAACATGGTATAGGAGATGGATAAGATCATAAGTAGCAAATGAGAACGTTAAATAATGAATTTGTGTACGTCTCTATACCGACTCACGCTGTATGCATGATACCTGTTAAATGGTAGATGGAATATATATGCCGATTTGTATGTTGCGTGGGAAGTAAGTTATCCTCCATTACAATGGGTTATGCCATACAAATTTGCGGACGGAGAGGCATAATATACATACATACAGATATATATGTGTACATACATATGTATATATTTATATATAAATGAGTTTGGACTGCCTCAGTTTGTTATAAGAATAATCTGAGGGTCCGCATTTACCTTTGGTAAATGCGATAGCCTTTAATCACGCAAGGGAAAATAAGCTCGCATAGATTGATGGTATGTAAGCATGTAAGTGCGTAATCGGTGCTTTCTGAGGTTAAGAAGTGCCATGCGGGAAAGTGGCTTCTGGAAACAATGCCAATGGTGTAAAGAATATGACGTCGGTAAGGGTGACGGACTTAATCAATGGTATTCTGTGAAGTAGGGGAAATGGAAATCTGTAAACCTGCCAGCAAAAGCTAACTAATACCTAGGTCTCTGCGTGCACTAAGGTGAACAGAAGAGGCAGTGGATTTAACGTTAATGAAATTTGTGTCTATAATTAAGGGGCTTGCATAGTGGAGTAACACAACGCCATGAATGGGCTGTTAATGTTTTGCGCAATATCTTGTCCACATAATGCTGACGGATGTGCATGGCTACGTTGTACTGAGGTAGGCAATCCCTTGTTGGGGTGGTGTTTGGTTATATGATAGGTGGGCAGACGGGACGCTCAAACCATATGCAAATATTTTCGTGTAAGTGGGAAGCGTTCCGAACGCTCATCACCCACGAAGCGAGAATAATGAAAACTGCTTCAACAAAGATGGTTACAGTGGGAGGGGCGGGCGCATGCAGATGAGCATTGTTAAGTGTGACTGCGCTACAGAAACAGGGTTAACGAATAATGGACGGGTACAACGGCAGGTTAGTGTTTGAAAATGTCTGCTAACGATGAACTTACCACGTTCGTATTGGAGGAGCATGTGGTTCGCATAGGTGGCAGGGTTGCGCACACTTCCTGATGTATGAATTCCACCATGTCTTCTCTGAAGATTACGGAACCACCCACGGAACCTGTGAGCTTGTAGTCCGCCGCTAGGAAATAGCGGAGTTTGCATACTTCCTATGGGCTGTGGGACGACATGACACCGATTCAGGGGGTGGCCCTGAAAAGGGCCGTTGCTCCGTTCTCTAAGGAATGGGAAACGTGTAGGAACTGGAAGGCGAAGGAAGACCGGACAAGTTGCTGTGGTAGGAGACATCGAATGTACGTACATCACATAGAATCTGAAAGAGAAATCAGGATGGACAAGGAATATTACCTGTGGCCGGGTATCATCACGTTATCACACGGCGACCGCTGTACGTAGTAGGAGGCTCTGTGGCAACCTGAGGTTGTAAGTCAATGGGGGGCACATAGCAGTGGCTCTGAAACGGATGTGAGCATGGAAAATCGATGTTACCTGTTGCTAAGTATCATCGCTCCACCACATGGCGGCGGCAGTACGTGGGAGGAGGCACTGGGACAGCTTGAGGTGGTAGGTCAATGGGCGGCGCATGTCACTGTGGTTGTGAAACATATGTGAGCATGGAATATGTATGTTACCTGTATCTAGGTATCAATGCTGCACCACATGGCGGCGGCAGGAGGTGGGAGGGTGTGTCCCAGCGCGAGGTGGGAAAGCATTGGGCGGCGCATACCATGGGTTCTGAAAGAGCGGTGAGCATGGAAAATCTATGTTACGTGTTTCGAAGTGTCATTGCTGCACCACATGGCGGTTACGGGAAGTGGGAGGAGGCTCTGTGGCAACGTGAAGTAGGAGGGTAATGGGCGGAACATAGCAGTGGCTCTGAAAGAACGGTGAGCTGGGAGGATGTATGTTACCTGTGGCTAAGTATCATTGCTACACCACGGGGCGACGGCAGGACGTGAGACGAGGCTCTGTGGCAGCGCGAGGTAGGAAGGCAGTAAGCGGCACATACCATGGGCTCGGAAAGAGGGGTTAGCATGGATGATGAAGGTTACCTGTGGCTACGTAAATTGCTACACCACATGGCGTCGGCGGGACGTGGGAGGAGGCTCTGTGGAGGCGTGAAGAAGGAAGGTAATGAGCGGAATGTAACAGTGGCTCTGAAAGAGAGGTGAGCATGGAAAATCTACTTTATCTGTTTCGAAGTGACTGCATACCATTGGTGAACCACAAGCCCGCCGCAGTACGTGGCAGAAGGGTCAGTGTGGAAGTAAGGTGGAAAGACAATGGGCGCCTTATTTGGCGTTGCTTCTGAAAGAGAAAGCAGGATGTACCAGCAATGCGACTAGGATGCTAAGCATATCGTCTGCTAATGAACCCTTCATGTAAATGAAGACTGAGCAATGCCGCCGAAATGAAAAATAAGAAGAGGGAGATAACGAGGAATTACCTGATAACCTTAATGCCCTAAGGAAACATTCAGTGTCAAGGTGGTACAACGTTGGATAGACACCATATGGTCACAAACAACTGGCTGTCGTGTAAACATAAGGGCACACGGCACGCATTTCCGTCATCGGTAGCTTCATTTCCCGCTGCCAAGTAAACTTCCATCCACCGCTGGCCTTGCGTCACCCGACAGCTGACAAAGTAACGAGACGAGTGAGACGACTTCAACAGGTAAGCATTGTGTGCACCCAGAGACTAGGGACGATGGAGTGGCGTGCAAATGCGCTTTAATCATGTTTCTTATGTCTAAGAGAACGAGCGGAAGTGCTTTGTGCCAGGATGTCATAGATTGGGCACAGGTTGATGCGTCGAGTTGCCGGTGTAGCCCTTCTACCATCCCATTAGCTGCGGGATGGTATGCGGTGGTCCGGTTATGTTGACAACCAAGAACCTTGCGCAGCTTGCTGAAGGCTGCGTCAAAGTGTGATCCTCTGTCAGTGATGATTACGCTTGGGCAACCGACTTGAGCTGTCCAGCGTTCTAGGGAAGCTTGTGCAACTGTCGCGGATGAGCAGTTGACTATCGGAATCGCCTCTGGCCAACGGATGAATCGGTCAACACAAGTGAGGAGGTACACGTGGATTTTGCATAGAGGCAAAGTTCCGACCAGATCGACCTGCACGTGTGCAAAACGAGACTCAGGAGCGGGAAACACGACAAGTGGGCTTTTGACGTGTCTGTATACCTTGGCGCGCTGACACTCTAAACATGCGCGTGCCCAAAGGCGGACATCGCGATTGACGTTAGGCCATACGAAGAGTTCCGTCACGAGCTTCAGCGAAGCTGGTATGCAGGGATGAGACAGGTTGTGTAGGGCGTTGAAAACTGGTCGCCGCATTGAAGTAGGAACTACGGGTCGGGGAGAAGTTTGTGAGACGTCACAAAGGATGGTCCCCTACGATAAAGCTAGTGGGACTTCGCGTAGTTTCAACGACGTGTTGCATCGCAGCTTGTCTATGTGGGGATCAGGTTGTTGCAAGCAGCCATAGCGTCTAGACCAATGTTGGTGACAGGCAATAAGCTTATCTGCGGAATGCGTGAAAGCGTATCCGCGACGGCATGGGGAGCGCCTGAGACATGTGGTACGTCTGTCGCAAATTGAGAAAGGTAGCCCACGTGTCCAGTTTCCCGCCGTGTGTAATGGTGAAGCCCATGCACTTTTGGACGGCCGGATGATTCCCAGTTGGAACATTTGCTAGAATTCCACCCTAGCAGCTTGGAACTTGTCCGGGGCTTGTCGGCGAGGGCGGGCCGAAACAGGTGGGCACTTAGTGCAAATGTGCTGCATGCGTTTGACGTCATAGGTGGCAAGCCGTCCATAGGGCGCAAGAGTTTACGATGCTCGTTGAAGTTACATAAAAGTTTGTGAAGCTTGTAGCGGGACACGAATAGCAGTGATAGCAGCGACATTGGCCGTAGTCCCGATAACACTGACTTGTGTCCTAGAGTCGATAAGGTTCTTTCTTTTAGCGTCCACGATGAGGTCGAAGCGCTGAAGAAAGTCCATGCCTTTGATGGCGAAAGGCATGGCAGAGATTATGAAACGCCTGCGAAAGGTTCGCGGGATGACTAAATGGAGCTTTAGCGGGTTTTCGATGAAAGTTGCGATTGGTGCGCCATCGGCGGCACGCAGCTTGGTCGGCGCTGGTGAAACCATCTCACCTGCGCTACGGGGTATAATATTGACTTGGTGCCAGTGTCGACTAGAAACTCGGTGCCGGAAGTGAAGTCCCGAACGCGGATGAGAGGACTTCGGTGTTGGCCATTCGCATCAGTCGCCGTTACGGACCGGCCGAGAAGTTTCTCTGCTGCTGGGAGAAGTTGCAAGACTTCACACAATTATGAGCTGCGCCTTCCGCTAAATCTACTATTTGAGTGAGTGAAACGGGGCTCACTGTAGCGAGAATCGCTTGCGTGTTTTCCGGTAGCCGTTGTACCCATAGTTCGCGAGGTGCAGTCTCGTGCATGGTTGAGGAACTGGCGTTAGAGTGCCCCAGCGCTGTCTCTCTTTTTCTCACTGACACCTTAAACCGGTTCGTGGACCTCTCCGCTATTCCGTGCTTAGTGAGGTGAACACGCTAGGTTAAAAGTGCATACTCCTGCGACGCGCACGGCGGGCCAGATCCCATTGCGCTGCACCTCAGCGTCACTTGGGAAACTCAGCGAGAGTACCACATGCAGTGCGTTTTGATAGTATTGGCTGCCGGAGGTATTAAACAGTTTATCAGTTGGCAATCGGAGGAGACTCTTGGTGGCTGTTTCCGTAAACCGCATCAACACAATGCGCGCAGGTGCTCACGTACCCAGGGCAATAAAGGAAGCAATCGCGATATTCGTAACATGGCTATGTGGTCTATTTGGGTGCATCGATGGCCAGCTACCGGTGCACCGCAAGTGCCACTACGCCGCCCACTGTGTGTAGCACCATCGCTGGAAGGAAGCGACCGGTGCTCCGCGCACGGTGAGCACGAAAAGCCGTGGGTGGGATGCGTTCTCATGGGGCGGAACATAACTTCCTCCTGCCCACCTGAAAACCAAGGGATTGAAACTGGCGACAACGGCAACATTACCCGTAAGCGATAAGTAAGCTTTCACCAGAAGCCCCTTCCTTGAATGCAAAGTAAGCCGCCGGAAAGAGACTGCAAGGTAACCTGGTGCGACGGTTTGCGTACCTCGCTGACCAATTGAGGTTTAAGGGCTGACGCCTCTGGCCACCTTCGGAGGTAATCCTACTACATCCGTCAATGGTTAGAGGTATGGCGAACTGCGTCTCCTGGTCCGAGCGCAAGCCTCCGGGTTGACAGTAGTTCACTGGGCAGCGAGAAAGGCTGTCACTGATCACCGAAGTGGTGGCCTTGGTTCTTCTCGTCTTTGGGGCTGCAGTCCAGATCATTCCCCTTGTACGTCACCCTCTTTCCCGGATGCCGACTTAGGAAAGAACGTCAGCCATGTGTTTGTCACCGTGTGTTGGTTGCAGTCCTTGTTCGTGCGTTGACCATGACTGCTTGTGGAGGGCATACAGGTTCTCAGATAACTACCCCCTCCATCATTCCGCACTTATTCACTTATTCAGCGTCAAGAAAGCCCCAGCTATATAGCGCTAACAAACCAATCTCCCCGGCAATCACATTGCTGGGCCCTTCGTTGGTCCATCCACGAACTAGTCTCCATGTGTGGTTACGAATAATACGCATTTCTCAGTTACAATGTTTACAAAATGGGCAAGGAAGTATGGACTTCGGGAAGGAAAGGAATGCCGTGCACACTTACCGATTGTAAGGGTTTCCCATTTCTCGAAGTTCAATCCGCAACATAGACATGGTGCTCATTTGCATCCCTAAAGAAAATTAACTTGACATACGTGAAACGGAACTTACCCGCAGCATTGCGCATGTGTATGCAGGCTCCCCATGATATGTTGCACAAGTTTGATGAAACCATCTACCGCATACATCGCAACTTATCCAATCGACTTGCTCCGAGCTCCCACAGGCGTCCACCTCTTCCTCGCACAAAGCACAAACTGCGCTGTCCGCTTCTTCGGCAGCAGTGCCTCTCTTTGCACGCAACGTGTATGTGCGGTGACGTGCCAATGTCCTCCTTTTCAGGGTACGAAATTTCAAATCCCGTGACATCATGGTGCAATCCACCACCTCTGCCGCACGCGGTAACAAAGGTGACTACCGTTTCCGCTGCCTGCGATCGTTGCAAGGAACCTGCGAAACACCAGCCCCTAGGGACACCACAGGTAGCTCTTCGCTGACGTCCGTCTCCGGTGGATCCCTGCCGGTACGCGTACCATTGCCTGCCGTCACCTGGGCAGCTGCACCGGAGCATGACGCCTGCAAGCCTTGGAAGCTAGGCAGGTCTTCCAACGATAACCGTTGCAGTTGTTGCATCTGCGATGAGCGCGCGTAAGGCTGCACATTACTATGACTAGCTAGCAGCTCACGCACGCACGCAACTAAGCCCATTGTGCGCTGGAACTTCTCCGTGCCCATACGCAGGGTCTGCGCTTCCAGAGCAGCAAACATATCCCGAGTGATGCGAATATTGGCGGCCCGGTCAAGGGCTCCATCACTCGGGCATCGCACCCGCGCCACCGTCAACGTTCCTTCCCTGTCCTCCGAAGGAACCGGCGCAGATGTAGTCACCGCTGGCAACACCCAGCGACAACCACGAAGCACCACCTCCTCCTCGTACGCGTGTAGGCTTGCCACGTGAATAATGTGCGCACATGGAATGCGCCACTGCCGGTTAAACCTTCATCCCCACGCGCTGCCATTTCCGATGACGACACGTTGCATCCCAATGCCCTCGTCGTCCACCAGCCAACACGCGCCGCCTTGGTTAACATTGCGAATGCAAACTCGAAAACTGTACCGCTCGTACTGCCGCAAGGCGTAAGACGAAATCCTGCTCAATATGGCGTCCCCACTGCTGACACCGTGCTCAACCTCTCATATACAAAGCTGATCGCTGGCAAGCATTGTTTTCCTCTCCACAATGATGTCGCTAGCACGCTGCACTATCACCTGAAACAGGTGAAGTAGGGTTGACCGCTTGCTCAAAGTTTCTTTCAGAGGTTTATTCTCATTTTCAACCCGATTCGTGCTATCACATCCGAATAATACCACGTGCCTCATCAGATGCGCTGCCCAGCTAAGCCGCCATGGGATCCATGTACGACGGAGGTATTGGAAGCATTCAGGGCTGTGCAGGGATATGCGATGATAATGCGCGCAATTTTCCTTGTACAACAACGACGGCAGCATGTTGAACGGAGCCCTCTTATCTTCCGTGTTACAGAACCGAAGGTGTGAGCAACTCCGCCGCATGTCCCGCATAATGTGTACCCGGCAGAATACGATGTTCGCAGTGGGGTACGCATTCCGAAATGCATTCACTTGTGCGGTACGCTTGTCCATCACCAAAGTCCGAGGACCGGCAACCGCGGGGACCAATTCCAACATACCTCTTATTGCCTCTTCGTAAGCAACCCCCGTCTCATTTGGCAAACAGCATATAAAAGAAACTCATACCCAGGCCGCTAACGTCCACCAACATGCAGTGCCATAGGATGTAGCCGCCGTAATTGATCTGATTTGTGGAGTCTGCCAAAATTACCTCCCCTTATTGGCCCAACAAATCCAGCATGCGAGGAGGGACACAAAACAGGTAACGAATCTCATTCTCTTCAAGCATGATTTTCACCTGACCATTTCTTTGCAATAGCTGCGTTAACTTCTCCACCTCGGTGACTCAAGGGTTACGATGAAGCCGCCGTATGGCATACACGTCTCTCCTTGTTAAACGAATTTTATATTGCTGCCGCACAATTGCATGCATCTCCTGCTTTCGACGAAAGGTTTTCATTAAATTAAGCACCGTCCATTCCTGATCTCCTGTTAGCCTCCGATTTCTCACATACAGCCCGGGCATTCCAACGTGAAAACTGTGCGGATGCCACAGAAAAGCATTCCCAATCTCGTAAAATTCGCCCTTAAATGTCATAGAAAGACGCGCACGGCAATCGTAACAGCCGTACCTATGGTAATCTTCTCATAAGTCAAATAACATGCACTTACCGCTTTCCAGGAACATTGCTGCGCTTTGCATGTACACATACAAACAAAATATACCGGTATATGCACGTTCCGGTAGCACCTGTCCGGTCTCACTCTGGTACGTCTTCTAAATTACAACGTTCCGACGAACAAACGATGTTGCCGTTTCAATCTGAAACACTTTCAGATCCTCCTTCACCGATGCGAAGTCTTTTTAAGGACCCTTGAGCATACGACGGAACACAAGCGAGTCATACACCATAGCTGCTACGCGTGAGACCGGAAAATTAATAACCATCCTAACGTATTTAAACCCCTTAGTAGATTGATTACTAACTGAGGTCTTAGGATTTCAGCAAGCATACTAAGTTATTAATAAACAATACTATGGGATCAATGGACCAAACTTTACTACCCATCGATCCTCACCGTGTGTGCCGGAATCACACTGCCGAAAGAACATTATTTCCCGTGGCGTAAAAGACGCTCCGCTTAAGTTCACGCAGGAGAAAGTGACATTTTGGACCCATAGTTTCAAATCCGTCACGCACAGCTGATCCCGTAAGTGGTGCAGCTTCCGGTTACCCTCCTCAATCGATCGCCCATAAACGATTATGTCGTCCAAATAAATTAAGCAGCTACCAGTTGTCAAACCCTCAAGGGCTTTCTGCATTAGTCGCTGACACGTAGCCGGAGCCTTAATCAGACAAAACGACATGGTTACAAGTTCATATAGATCGTTGGGAACAGTGAACGCCATTTTCTCCCGGTCCTTGGTGCTTACTTCTACTTGCCAGGTCCAATATAGAGAACCAGCAAGAACCATGGTGTGCGTCGAAGGTTGCCGCTATATGGGACGGCAGAAATGAAGCTTCACGTGTTACCACGTTATGCTTAGATACTCAGCACAAAGCCGCAAGTTCCCGTCTTATTCTTCACTAAAACGATTGGAGACGCGCACTATGACGAGGAAGGCATAATGGCGTTTTTCCGTCATCTCTTTGATCATTGATTCTAGCTGCGGCTCGAAATGAACCGGCAACCTGCGCGCATGTTGACGACTAGGTCGATGGGACCTAGTGTCCATCTCATGTTCAACTACTTGTGTATAGTCAGGAGAACCGGCGGTGGAAAACACCTCCTCAAACTCTTAGCACTGACATTAACTGGTCAGTGTTGTCTGTGGTAACGTTAGTTCGTCCCATAATTGGCTCAAGAATCTCCTTTTGGAAAGGTGAAGTTACTGAAGACGTGGCTGCGATAGTGGACGCTCCTCCACCATCCTGTTGGTGATAAGTGACAGTTGGCGCAGGACTCATCAATACGGTCCTGCATCTGTAGCTTTTATAAACTCTTCACACTTTTACTTGTAACTTCCTATTCTATCTTGCGTCGATTTTTATATATTTATGATAAGGCTTTCATCCCAATAGTTCACAAGTTACATAGCAGAGCCTAGTCCGGAAAAGCGCCAGACGCGTTTCGCCCTATTGGGGCTCGTCAGTCGCGCGCATTCCCTCGGTCCTCTAAGGAGGATCGAACCCATGACCGCTAGAGGCAGATGCCAACTAGCCAGCAGCTTAAACCACTGAGCCGTGGGGGACGTTGGCTGGGCCCCATAATTTGCAACCTAACTGGGATAAAGCACCACCTATCTACCACTGTCACTGACAGTGGTTAGCCTGCTAGTCGATGACGTCCTTTTACTAGACGCTAAATCCATAGCATATTTGTTTTAACTCACAACAAGATATATACTCCTCTTCAAATTTCGTTCGTCTTCTGGTTTCGGTGGCTTGGTGCCACCATTGATATTGTGTGTGTGCTTCGCATCAGTCGTCGGATCCCTATTTACGATCAGCGTTCGATTCCTCGTTCGTGCCATCGGACCGGTTAACTTATTTTTTACTTATTGCAACCTGAACTTGAGCAAACGTGCTAAGGGCTTATTCACAGCGGTTATAACTCTCTCTCTGTCAGACACTATATTTGGAGACACCGTCTAATTAATATTTTGATTACCTTTCTCTTTTTTTCCTTATGTCTGACTACTCTGCCCCCGTGTGCCGTGTGAAAACTCAATTAGCTTTTCGGCACCCATCTTTGATGTTTCAAACCCTCTTGTTTGGTTCAATCAGGTGAAGGCCATCTTCTGGTTTCGTAAGAGCACTTCGCAACCATCGATATTTTCAGACGTCACCGCTCATGTTCTTTTAGAGATAGCCTCGGAAGTGATCAATATTCTTGATCCGATGCCGACTGAATCGCCGTATGACAAGCTCAAATCTGCCGTTCTAAAACGCACTACGGCTTCCGATAAAGAACGGCTACACATGCTACTTTCAGGCATAGAGCCTGGAGACCGCAGCCCGTCTCAACTCCTCTGGCACATGCGTTCACTTGTAGGTTCCTCCACCCTGGACGATTTCATCCTCAGACAGATCTGGACTAAGTGCCTTCCAACAAACACCACAACGATTTTAGCAGTCCTCGCTGATAAACTTCCGTTAGACAAACTAGCCGAAACGGCCGACAAAGTCTATGGAGGCCTCGTTAAATCTGCTGTGAATAATGTGACTGGACCGAGTTCCACTAGTCCATCTAGAACTACTGCAATTCAGGACATTAGTGAACGGCTCTCTTGGTTAGAACTCGCTGTGTCCCATATCGGTCGTGAACGACCGAACAATAGATCCAACTCAAGGAGTGGCCGTCGTTGTCAATCCCGCACCAGCCGATCGCGATCATGCTACTACTACCACCGCCGTTACGGCGATGCTGCTCGCAGATGTCGTCACGGTTGTAAATACCCGAAGACGTTTTTGGATACTCTGCAGGGAAACGACAACGCCAGCCAGTGGTGGCGACAGCTGCTGCTGGCCAAACAATTAGTCGTCTCTAGTGCGTTTTCGCTTCCACCACCATACTCCACTTTTTGATTGATACTGGTGCAGAGGTAAGCGTTATACCCCGATCCTTAGAAAAACGTGCTCTGCGACCATCCGGAATTATCTTAAAGGCAGCTAACCAAACCAAGATCACGACGTATGACCAGAGACTGCTAACACTTAATCTTAGTTTGCGACGAAAGTTCACCTTCATATTTCTGATTGCCGATGTACAGAAGCCAATCCTCGGTATTGACACTCACCGAAATCGGCCTCGTCGTAGACCTACGAGGTGGCAAGCTACGAGATGTTATTACGCCGTTCACTGTTTCCGGACAGCTCGCTACGGTCAATTCCATTAAGCTTCAAGTACTTCTGCATAAAGAGTCACGATACTCATTATTACTGCAACAATTTCCCTCCCTCCTTAGAGCAGTTGATAGCATTCTAGAGCCCAAGCACGATATCTGTCACCATATCGTCACAACCGGTCCTCCTGTGTCTGTCAAGAGAAGAGACCTTCCAACGGACAAACACCTTGCAATCACCACCAATATTCTAAAAATCTTTGCTCTTCCCCACGCAAATTTTGGCTCATGCCAAACCAATACGGCGTAGATTACTCACTGCTGGAACGCTCCTGTTGTCACGCAGGCGTTAGCAGTACACCTATACAGCTGATTCTATAGGCTATTCAAAAGGTAATTCAGCATCATTATCGTTGCACAATGTACTTGCTTTTGTTCAAGTCCAAATGCTGTAACATAAGTCTTTAACAATGCTCAACTACTTGACTGTTTTTGCGGTCTTCTCTCGGTTGTCCCTTACTTTTCCTTTTCTCCGAGGTCCGGTACTTCTTTGAGATCTGGGATTGGACGGAGGAACAATTTCCGCCCAAAATCGACATAGCCACCGACTAGAACCTACATGGACCATGGTTGAACATCAAAAGGACCCAACCGCAATCACCAAAATCCATGTCCAGTATGGAGAACTGGACACCTCCTCATATTTCCATACATTACGCATCTGAAAAATCCAGACAGCAGAAAATTTGATCTTTTGCTCACCTGGACACAATAAGACATCTATGCGTGTGGTTTCCCTCCTCAACCGGCCTCATCAGTCATGGCTGCCCCGACAAAGCTACCTGTCCACCTAACAGAGGAAATTAGGAGCCATTTGTCTGCGAACTACAGAATACGAAACCAGTTGTCAAATGGCTTTGCCAGTCATGCATTAATGATCAAAATGCTTTACGGCAGTGTTGCAGGACGTGGTGGGTTTTCGCCTGGCAAGCGTTCTCCATATAAAAGCCACAAATGTCTGCTTAACAATATTGCGACGTGACGGACTTGACTGGTCACTTACTAAAATTATTGCCCACAATTACCTACTGGCAAGTCGATTAGACTCATATTTCAACTCTTCCCGATACATGCAAGTATATGTTACATTCCGTCTACAAGCACAGTTAAATTGCACTTATAGTGCCTTGACCGTTTCAGCGACACACGATTGAACCAGAAGTATCGTCCTGATACACAACTGCCTTCAACCCTTGATCACGCCTGATTTGGTGTCTCAAGGATTTTGAGAACAAACTATTTATTCATATGTCCAATTTGCCACAGTCACTGTTACAGTTACCATAATATGTCTGTACAGTTACACATACGTGATCATGCCTCCATGGGCGTGTCTCGCAAAGCAGAGAATAAAATTTTTATTTGTTTATTTATTTGCAGGCGGCGAAGAGAGTGTTCGAACAGACGCTTAATCTCGGAATCATACGCCCTTCCAATAGCCGCTGGGCATCTCCGCTTCATTTGGTGTCTAAGAAGACCAGTGATTGGCGACCATGTGGCGACTACCGTGCGCTCAACAGTCACTGTTCCCTATAGATACTTCATTTCCCATATCCATGATTGTTCTAGCAACTAGCACGGAAAGGCTGTTTTCTCTACAATCGACCTAGTTCGTGTATACCATCACATTCCTGTCGCTCCTGGCGACATCCCAAAGACCGCTATTACTACCCGTTCGATCTGTATGAATTTGTCCGTACGCCCTTTGGATTGCGAAACGCTGCCCAAACCTTTCAGCGATTCATTGATCAGGTCTTAAGTAGGCTAGACTTTTTCTTCGCCTACGTCGACGACATTCTCGTCGCCAGTTCGAACGATGAGGAACACCTGTCATATCTTCATCTGATCTTTGAGTGTTTTGCTCAGTATGGCATGACGCTTAATGTTGACAAATGTAATTTCGGCCAATCGTTTCTCTATTTTCTCGGACACCAAATTGACCACAATGGTACTCGCCCACTCCCCGTAAAGACGCAGGCAATTCCAGATTACCCAATGCATCAGTCCTGCAAAAAGTTGCGTTGTTTCCTCGGAATGATCAGCTATTACAATCGTTTCATTCCAACTTGTTCCCGGTTACTTCAGCACCTGACAGATTTACTAAAGGGCAAGTCCCGAAAGTTTGAGCCGGTAGCAGAAGCTATTGTGGCATTCCGTATGATCAAGCAGGCGTTATCCAACGCCACCGCGCTTAGCCACATGAAAACCGATGTTGATGCACCACTAGTCCTCAGGACAGATGCATCACGAATTGCCGTTGTTGCCGCTTTACAGCAGCTGATCAACAACCAACCTCAACCTTTTTCTTGTTCTCCAAAAATCTTCAGCCTGCCCAAACTCGATACAGCAAATTCGGTCGCAAAATTCTGGCTGTTTACCTTGGCATTAAGCACATCCGACATCTATTTGAAGGACGTAGGTTCACTATCCTAAAGGATCACAAACCGCTAGCTTTTGCCTTCCGCGGTTTCTCCGATCGATCTTCAACTCGTAAGATCCGTCATTTAGACTACATACCACAATACACGACAGACATTCGTCACGTTGATGCCACTGACAACACTGTTGTTGACGCAATGTGTCGTATCAATCTCCACCATATCTAACGCCAAACTATTAACCTCGAGGATATTTCAGCTCACCAAGCAGACGATCCTGAGTTCGCAGGCTTGAAGACAAACACTTAACTGTTCATAGTTAATTCCGATTCTAAAGTTTATTGTAACCTATCGACCGGAGAGTCCAGACCTTTTGTTCCGCAGCAGTTCCGCAGACTTGTTTCCGATCACCTGCATGGCCTTTCCCACCCTGGCAGTCGAGCCACGGTTAAGTTGATCGCTGACCGCTACATATGGCACAATATGCGTTCCGACATCCAAAAAGGGGCGAAGCATCGTGTCAATTGGCAAACTAGCAAGATACATCGGCACACGATCACCGTACCTGGCACATTTGTGTTACCCGACGCTAGGTTTAAACACGTGCACCTTGATCTCGTTGGACCACTTCTTCCATCCAACGGTTTCCAGTATTTGCTGACCATTGTCGACCGCTTCACACGATGGCCTCATGCAGCACCTGTACGAGACATTTCCACCGAAACTGTTTCGCGGGCCTTCGTTGAAACCTGGATATCTGTGTTTGGCACCCCAGCCACGATCACAAGACAGAGGTCTTCAGTTCAATTCCGCTCTAGTTCGAGACCACAATTGTGTACTCTGCTGTTGTTACCTGCCAACAACCGCCTACCATCCAGCAGCCAACGGTCTTGTTGAACGTTTTCATCTTCAACCGAAAGCCGCAAGTACCACAACAAAATCGGGCACGCACTGGTCCGAACAGCTACCAATTATCCTTATTGGCATTCGCAACACGGTCAAAGAAGAACTGAGTTGTTGCCCCGCTGAACTGGTTTTCGGCACAACTCTCAGGCTTCCCGATGAGATGGTGTTAGATTCCAGAATCACTGGCGAACTAGACCCGAATTCCTTTGTGGTAGGATTACGACAACCTTTTCCTTCAGTCGCACCAACACCGCCCATCTTCAGCACTCGGGATCAGCAAGTTCACTCTGAGTTGCGTAACTGTCCTTTCGTTTTTGTGCGCGTCGATGCGGTGAGTAAACCCTTGACACCAACTTATGAGGGCCCCTTCAACGTTCTTGCTCGCAAAGAGAAATACTTCATATTCGATAAAAACGGTTCGAAGGATTCGCTGAGCCTTGATCGCTTAAAACTAGTCTATGTTGAAACCAAAAAAAACCACAAGCCACTTAACAGACGTTTTCCAGTACCCATCCTACCCAGCCAATGTGTGAACCCTAGGTGCCCCGCTCAGCCCCTTCCACTGAACCAGTGAGTGAACCATCTGCAACAAAACACACACGCTCCGGACACGTGGTTGTTTTGCCTTCCAAACTAACGACTACCAACAACCCACAACTTTCGAGCGCTCGTTCTCCCGACTCACGCGCTAGGAGGGGAGTCTTGTAGTTTTTATAAACTCTGCACATGTTTACTTGTAACTTCCCATTCTATCTTTCGTCGATTTTTATATATTTGTTTTAACTCACAACAAGATATATACTCCTCTTCAAATTTCGTTCGTCTTCTGGTTTCGGTGACGTTGTGCCGCCTTCGATATTGTGTGGGTACTTCACATCAGTCTTCGGATATCTATTTACAATCAGTGTTCGTTTCCTCCGATTGTGTCATCGGACAGGTTTACTGATTTTTACTTATTGTAATCTGACCGTGAGCAACCGTTCTAAGGTCTAAATCGCAGCGGTTATAACACTCTGTCAGCCACTAAACATTCAAGTGCAAGTGTACAACCATGTCGGGTGAGGAAATCCATTCCCAAAATAGCGTCCCAAGTTAAATTTCCACAGGCTATAAACTTATGAGTGGCTACCACCCCTCAAGTTTTACGCTTGAAGGCAGTGTAAACTCTGTTCGCAACTCGACCCTGTTAGCAGTGACAACACTAGGCGGCTGGCTGGAAACCGCGTGGACGTTCCCCAAGACTGTGGGCGATATCAAGGCTAAGTAGAGAGCATGAAGCATCAGTAGCAATCAAAAATTGCACGTGTATATCATCTAAAGTCCCAGGTGTCGTCAACTGTATACAATAGATTGCTAGTGAAAGTAGATGCTAAAGTCTGACCACTGTGCAAAGCTGACCTACCTCGGGGTTTGCAAAAGCCGGAAAGTGGGTTGTGGCCACAGCGCAGGGCACTTCTGCTGAACCGCTGACAATATAAGCAGTTCTCCACTGGAGATTTTCTTGCGGGGTATGGTGCATGTGAGCAGCTGCGTGAACGTCGGTCGATGGGCGTAAAGTTGAACAACTACCGTGAATACGATGTCTTCGGTCGGTTCTGATATACCCCAAAAATTCCCGATTCTTGGCCTTTTCGCAACCTCCTCCAGTGAAGGGGGAAATTTTAAGTCATATTTGTCAAACATTTATTGGTAGTTTAGGCACATCGCGAAACCCTAACATATCCACTTCCCCTGTTTGGCGCACTAAAGATCTGGAAACCCTTTGGCAGCTAATATTTGTAGAACTGCGAGGTAGGCATCTGCGTTCTCCGAGAGTAGCTGACGCCGAGCGAAGAATGTGTCACGGTACTATGCAAAGGGCTGGCTTTTAGAAAACAAATTTCAAAGAGTGGACCAGATCTTTCCAAAAGGTGAATTAACAGGTACGCTGGTTGTTAGGAAATCTACAACGCCTTATCGCCTAAGCAACTGAAGATGATCGAGCCGAGTGATTTTCCTGACGTTGCAGAGTGGGAGTGGCTAATTTTTGACATGGGAAATTGGCCTGGAGGGGCTTTGTGTTTCGGTACACTAAGCTAAATGGTGATGCTTTCATAACTGGATTTGAAAGAGATGTGTACAGGTCGCTTTGATAGTTACATTTATTAGTTGTAAGTTTCGCCTTCATTCATTGCGATTTCAAAAAATACAAAAAAGTACAATAATCTGGGAAGAGATTTGTATGCCCCTTATCAAAGCAAATAAGTTACTGCAAGAAAACCTTTAAACACACGAAACCATTGCATTAACACTTCCTGGCTCCATAAAACGGCCGTTCACACCACTTGTATTTACCATTTGCCTGCTTTCGATTATTCCATGAACTGCAACTACACTTGTATCATCATTTTCATTTATCATAACCGTTTTCACGAAGTAAATCCATATAGCATTATCTTCTATTTTGAGTTCATTGTTTATTGAATTGTAGAGAGAAGGAGGGAAATCCCTTGTCAGCCCCATCGATTCCGTATCATACTGGGTTTGACGCGTGTCGTTGCAGCACGACGTTCCTCGAGGGTTGGTCGCAATTGCATTGACAGCCGCAAAGTTTTAGCATTCTCAGCGAATGTTTGTCTATCAGCCGCTTGAAACTTTCCTCGGACGGAGCATCTGTAACTTCTTCCGATAGGCTGTTCCAATCATTCACCGCTCTAGTGGAGTGGTTGACGTCCATGCGAATTCTGTGTCTTCTTTGCTGAAACAGATTCCATGTAAATAAATAAATAAATAAATATTTTATTATCGACTATGCGAGGCACTCCCAAGAAGGCATGAGCAGATGTGTACAACTGTACAGAACTTTTTATGGCAACGGTAAAAATGACAGTGTAAAATTGTTCATATGTACATAATTGGAACTGTACAATGGAGAAAGCAAAAAGGCGACAGAATGTGCAGATGTAGAAGTTCCAGCGTAACGAATCGATCTAGAATAGTGACGCCAGTTGACCTGACATTGTGAAGTTATGGGCTGTGGCTTTATTCGGTGACGAGTCACATTCGCCACGTTGCAGTGTTGTTCAACGGACATATGTGGCTTTTTATAGGGAGAACGCTGGCCAGGCGAAAACACACCACGTCCTGAAACACTGCCGCCATTCCACTGGTGGGCAAGTTGTAAATGGCTATGTTTCTGGTTGAAAGTTTGTTTGCTCGGTTATTCGCAGTCATGTTGCGTCCCAATTTTCTGCAGCCTGATGCGTTAGCCGGGTGCCTATTGCACTCCTGAGTCCTGTCTTTTTGAGTATGACGTGTTGCTCCTCGGCAGAACCACGTGAAGTCTCCGAGGGATATGCATTCAAATATATTGCAATGTCGTTGAAGCCTCGAAGAATAGAATATGGTTCTCAAGGAAGAATCGCAAGTCCCCCGGTGTATGTATTAAAATTGATTAGAAATGTATAGGAAACCACGGCCAATTGAGTGGTCAACGCGGATTGAAGAGCTCATAATGACCAATTGTTCTGGCTTTGTATGGCAGGAGAATGTGTCTTCCGAATTCCAAAGTATTTCTCCAGGTAAGAGTAATGTGACAGATAAAGCTTGGCAAACTGAAGCCAAAGGTTCAAGCCTCGGAAAATTTGCCTTCGTGCATGATACCGAATGATTTGTCTAGTTAGTAACTTGTAAAAGGGTTGATAATCTTCCGCCCAAGTCCAGATAAAAGAACTGTGTGGCTTGTATTGTTGTCGCAACGATGGACCATTTTTTGGGTGCGTGTCTCCGTACCTGCGACAAACTCGGGAAAAAAGGGAACGAACAAACACAGCCACCAAGACAGAAGAAACGGATACCTCTGTAATGCATTCGCTCAATTGCGGCGATGGCTGAACTATTGCACCCCTATACATGTAATTGTTATTTAACTATCGCATTTACATGTGTATCATAAATGGTGAAATACGACGAGAAGCAAGCGGAACACAGATCAATAAAGAATGAGAGATTGTTCCAAAATAGGACTGAAAGTGAAGAAAAGAGAGCTTGAGGGGTCCTAATGTGCATATGCTCAATCGGTTGGAACAAGAGAGAGGAGACAGAAGTGTGCAGATAATGGGAAAGAAACTCACCCAGAAAGAGCGACAGGGACGCGTTGCCTCAGTCTCAAAGTGTTAGGAATGTAAGGAGTCAGAGTAGACAGCTGCATGGCAGTAAGCGTCGGCTGAAGAAGGAATTCAACATAAAGCACAGGAAGGAAAGAAAGTGTTGATAAAACAGGTTCTATTGAGAAGTGGAAAAGCCGCCCACCTTCTTCTGGTGATGATTCATCCTTGTTAGTAAAAAGAATGAATAATGCCTAGTGGTGTAATTAAGGTGAGGGTAACAGCGTTGTGTCAGCTGTAACTAGCTCAATTATATCTCAGAAGTCCGACAGAGGTCAGAAAACAAGAGACCGTTTAGACAAGACCAGGTAAGTCAGCAAGACGAATCCAGGCCGCTAAGTATAGCTAAGTATAAGGTAATGAGTGTCATCATAAAAGAAGCAGTTTAGGACGAAAGTGGCTATACGCGGCGGCAGTTAGCCTTCCATTGATGTGAACAGGTATTTAGGTCTGTTAAAACTGATCATAAGGGACATAGTAGTCCAAAGAAAGGAGACAATTAAGACGTGAATATGGTGCCAGCGCATAGAAAGAAAGCTGTATAATTTAGATCTAAATACTAACAGAGAGCATCGGCATAAAAATACAGGTTAAGGAAGAAAGAAAGATTTAATAATAATGATGAATCATGAACCACAATGCTTTTGAAGTGTAGGTTACTAGGCGATAGATCGGCAGAGCTTAAGTCACTTTGATCTCATAAGTCCGAGGTAAGTCAGAAAGTAGTAGACCGTTCAGACAAATCCGGATAAGCCAGCGAGATAAAGTTAGGCCGCCAACTTAAGGTGTGAAAACAGTAACGAGTGTCATAAGGTAAGAAGCTTTCGGGACGGCAGCGTCTATACGGAAAGTCAGATAGCATGTCAAGGAAAGGTCTCAGGATGAGGGGCACAGCGTGTTTGGAATGTAGAGCCTAGAGTAATAACGTCTCGGATGTCGGGAAGCAGTCAGAAACAGGGGGATGGTCAGCCGAGGGTAGATTAGAGCCAGGTCCGAAGGGATATCCGTCCAATTGGAAAAGTAATGCACAAAGAGTGCGAACAGGAAAACGCTCTATTTAGGGGAAGTGGAAAAGCCAACGATGTTCTCAGGGAGATGTGCGCAGACCAATATATCTTCCCATCCCTCATCGTTAGGGTCACGGTAGTCGGAAGCAAAGTGACCAGTGAGACGAAATTAGCATATCAGCTCAAAGAGTAAAATCTGTAAAATTTTGATCTAATTAATAAAGGAGAACATCGACACAATAGGCATGTACAGGAAGAATGGGGGCATAGTAGTGAGGATGAACCTTGGCCAACAATTCCTTTCACTTGAGGGTTACAGGAAGTTAAGTCAGCAGAGGCTAAGTCACCTAGGTCTCGGAAGTCTGAGGTGGGTCAGAAAGTAGTAGACCGTTCAGTCGAGTCCGGAAAAGCCAACATGAGGAAGTTAGGCCGACAAATAAGAATGGGTATAAATGTAATGAGTTTCATCAGAAAGGAATCAGCTTGGGACGAAAGTATTACTTGAAAAGGTAGTTAGCCGGCGTAGTGAAAGTTGGCAAGTTGAGAAGAACAGTGTTGGGACCACAGAGCCCAGATTCTTAACGCCTTGTTAGCTGGAAGTCATCAAGTAGCAAGGGGTTGTTCAGACGAGGCTACATTAGAGCCAGTCGTTAATGTTGCTGATGTCTGGAAACAGTCAGAAAGCAGTAGACGAGGCTAGAGTATAACCAGGCCACGAGAGTTATTCGTCCATTTGAGAATGCGGTGGCTTTGTGATTACATGTCCTATAGGTTAGCAGGTCCTTGTTCCCAGAACTTGTCCCCAGCAACGCAGCTGTCCAGAAGTTCTACCACTTTGGGACGCTGAGTAGTCGTTTAATGGTCGAGGAGAATTGCACTGCATTTTCTGATGCCCTGACGGTTCCTGGTAGCTTGTTCCATACTTGCGCATATCTATAGAGGAATGAATGTTGCAACGGGTCTTAGGGAGCGAGAATGAGTGGGGTTTTGGCGTATGGGGTAACGTGTATCCCATCTGTTGAAAAAATTCGGCTATGCAAGAGTCAGAGGATTTGAAAAGTTCGTAGAGGCATACGAAGTTGGCTTTAAGCCTGAGCAGCCAGAGAGGCTCCAGTCCAGGTAGTTTGCAGCGTCCTTGATAGTTGAGCGTAGATGGACCAAGAAGGTGCTTAGTGAAAACCGCTGGACTTTCTCGATCCTCAATCTATCAATCTTCAGTGAATAGGAGATACCTATCGATCAGTACTCTAAAATGCAGTAAGAAGACAGAGGTTGCGATATGTTAACATTTCGATTGCTCTCGTCAGTCGCGACGCAATACAGGCAAGACAAAACACGCAATATATAGGGTCCACACTTAGTAACAAAGATGATAAGGAAGATAAGAATGATAAGAATGACGTAATCAGGTCCAAGGCAATCTAATTGATTGCCTCAATTGTTTCTGGGCACAGAGCACGGGACAATTCAACCTTATCAGTTGCGCCTCGCCAATTGCCAACATCCGCGGGTTCCTGTTGCGCAATGACACCTTGAATGAATCGATTGGGTTCACCTGGTGACGAGTGGTCATGAGGTGTTTGGTGATAGACGAGGCAGGGTTCCGGTTCATTCTTTGGTCCGCTCGGCCTTGGTTAAACAGCAACTGCCTTAGCCACATTGGGAAGTGTTCCGCCATCCGTTGAGCCAGCCGGCGACCAGTCTTGCCTATGTAAGTGTCACCGCAACTGCAAGTGAAATAATAGATGATGTTAGCGGCCGAACTGATTGGCGAGCTACTCGGACGGCTCTGGAGAGGAATCCTTCGTGTAGTGTGGATAAGTCGTAGTTGTGCGGTAGAGTAGGTGCGCGTTAGAGCGGACTTGAGCTTGTGACCAACTTCATTTGCCACGTGATCCCCCTTGAACGGTAAGAATAAATAAATATCCTTCTTCTCCGCTGTTTGTACTGGCAGTTTCTCCTTCGGAGGTCTGCTATGAATATGAATGAATTTTTCCGGATACCCATTGGCTAGCAAAGTCCGGTATAAAAACTCTTCTTCAGCCTTGAGCAATTCCGGACTGCAAATCCGCCTGGCTCTGTAGAAGAGAGTTTTTACGAGGCCGCGCTGGTGTGCGACCGGGGCGAAGCTGGAAAAATGTAGGTATTGTCCACCCCAGGATGCTTTTCTGTACACAGTGCGCTGCAAGGTGCCAGCGGTCCTTCTTTTGACGAGCACGTCCAATAACGGCAGTCTGTTCTCTTGTTCCCTCTCCTGTGATACAGAAAGGTTAGGATGAATTGAGTTCAGGAGGGCAGGAAGACGGCCAAAATGTTCCCCATTGGTGAAGACGAGAATATCATCTACATAACGCTTGTAAAGCTTGGCTTCACCAATGCAGGCAGCAGCTTTCCTTTCAATCATACCTAAAAAGATATTTGCCAAAACTGGTCCCAAAGGACTACCCATAGCAACGCCGTCAATCTGTTTGTATGCCGTCCCTTCAAACTGAAATCGCACATCCTCAGTGCACAACAATATCAAGTCTCGCAGGAACTTCAGAGGAATGCCCACAGAGAGGTTCTGACTCAAAAGAAATTGGCATAGGTCGTCGACCGTTTCACGTAGGGGCACATTCGTGAAAAGTGATTCCACGTCTATGGAATACATGAGCTCCGCGTCGAGCGTAGTTTGTTCCAGTATATTGGCCAATTCAAAGGAATCTTTCAAACAATGCGTGCTCAGGAGCTTACGCACTGGTTCTAAGAGCTTCGCCAACCAACGAGCTACTTTGTGGTAGGGTGACTTATTCATACACATTATTGAACGTAGTGGAATTCCCGCCTTGTGCAACTTCGGCGCACCCCTCATTCTTGGTGTTTCCGTCCCTGTCGGTTTTAGCTGCCGATATTGTGACTCGGATATATAACCATGAAGCAAAAGAATTTGTAGATGTCTCGTAATTTGTTTCTCCAACAACGTATTGTTGTCCAGCGTCTTGTCAATACGAAACTTGCGTCCATTTCCGAGAATCAACTCCATTTTCGCGGTGTAATCCGCTTTGTCCATTATTACTACACCCGTGCCTTTATCCGGTTGCAGGAAAATTACATCTTTCATTTTCTGCAGCTCCTTGATTGCAACATAGTGTTCCGATTTCAAGCAACACCTCTGACTAATAGGCGCGTTCTGGAACTGGTGCGCGATATCCACTAATTTTTCTCGAAACCATCCTGCATCAACCGTTGATTTCGGCGATAGGTCACTGAGTTGATCGTACAGATATTCGAAATTAATCTGTGTGTGAATCCTGTCCATATTCCTCGGCGGTATTTAGTATTTCAATCCCAGCGAAAGAACCTCCAACTGTTCTCGCGTGAACCGCGCTGTAGGCAGATTGTACACATGCTTCTGGCCGTCAGTAGGGAAAGGAATGTTGGCCGTTCTCACAAGGGTACCTTGAAGGCCGCGCAGGGTCTTGGTCCTAGTACGCTGGAGAGTTTAAGCAGAAAATGCCTCAAATTTGAAACGGCAGACAAGTGACAAGCCATTCAAAATAACAGCGAATCGCTTTTGTGTCTCCAGG
This sequence comes from Dicrocoelium dendriticum, assembly GCA_944474145.2. Lineage (NCBI taxonomy): Eukaryota > Metazoa > Platyhelminthes > Trematoda > Plagiorchiida > Dicrocoeliidae > Dicrocoelium > Dicrocoelium dendriticum. The sequence continues at coordinate 12,856,940 of OX104066.1, forward strand.
AACTTATGTTATCGTTCAATGCAAGCCTCGATATGTGCGGACGCAATCCTGGCTAGATTCACACTGCTAGCGGGCAGCTTATTTTTCGACAGAGTTTTAACAAACCGAGATGGAAATCGACCTGACTGGATACATTCTTGATAAAATTTAACCCGTACGCGTTTCACCATGATCTTGCAACGCAACGACAACAATCGATCCAATGACCTCACAACGTCAGCGGGGAGTCTTCTTTAAGAAACTTGAAACACTGAGCCCCATTCAGCCACTTCATTAATGCAGTAAGAAGACAGAGGTTGCGATATGTTAAAATTTCGATTGCTCTCGTCAGTCGCGACGCGACTGACGCTGTTCCTCTGGAGTTCCTGCGAGACTTGATATTGTTGTGCACTGAGAATGTGCGATTTCAGTTTGAAGGGACGGCATACAAACAGATTGACGGCGTTGCTATGGGTAGTCCTTTGGGACCAGTTTTGGCAAATATCTTTTTAGGTATGATTGAAAGGAAAGCTGCTGCCTGCATTGGTGAAGCCAAGCTTTACAAGCGTTATGTAGATGATATTCTCGTCTTCACCAATGGGGAACATTTTGGCCGTCTTCCTGCCCTCCTGAACTCAATTCATCCTAACCTTTCTGTATCACAGGAGAGGGAACAAGAGAACAGACTGCCGTTATTGGACGTGCTCGTCAAAAGAAGGACCGCTGGCACCTTGCAGCGCACTGTGTACAGAAAAGCAACCTGGGGTGGACAATACCTACATTTTTCCAGCTTCGCCCCGGTCGCACACCAGCGCGGCCTCGTAAAAACTCTCTTCTACAGAGCCAGGCGGATTTGCAGTCCGGAATTGCTCAAGGCTGAAGAAGAGTTTTTATACCGGACTTTGCTAGCCAATGGGTATCCGGAAAAATTCATTCATATTCATAGCAGACCTCCGAAGGAGAAACTGCCAGTACAAACAGCGGAGAAGAAGGATATTTATTTATTCTTACCGTTCAAGGGGGATCACGTGGCAAATGAAGTTGGTCACAAGCTCAAGTCCGCTCTAACGCGCACCTACTCTACCGCACAACTACGACTTATCCACACTACACGAAGGATTCCTCTCCAGAGCCGTCCGAGTAGCTCGCCAATCAGTTCGGCCGCTAACATCATCTATTATTTCACTTGCAGTTGCGGTGACACTTACATAGGCAAGACTGGTCGCCGGCTGGCTCAAAGGATGGCGGAACACTTCCCAATGTGGCTAAGGCAGTTGCTGTTTAACCAAGGCCGAGCGGACCAAAGAATGAACCGGAACCCTGCCTCGTCTATCACCAAACACCTCATGACCACTCGTCACCAGGTGAACCCAATCGATTCATTCAAGGTGTTATTGCGCAACAGGAACCCGAGGTTGTTGGCAATTGGCGAGGCGCTACTGATAAGGTTGAATTGTCCCGTGCTCTGTGCCCAGAAACAATTGAGGCAATCAATTAGATTGCCTTGGACCTGATTACGTCATTCTTATCATTCTTATCTTTCTTATCATCTTTGTTACTAAGTGTGGACCCTATATATTGCGTGTTTTGTCTTGCCTGTATTGCGTCGCGACTGACGAGAGCAATCGAAATGTTAACATATCGCAACCTCTGTCTTCTTACTGCATTAATTAAGTGGCTGAAGGGGACTCAGTGTTTCAAGTACTCTAAAAGTAGATCTTGCTTTGACATAGCTATAGCTTGCTTGCTCAGAAATGGTTAGCGAACCAGAGTAACGCACACCGAGGTCTCTCACGGTGAAGCTGTTACGTACGGGTGTTCCGTTAGGCGTTAGATTGTTGTGTGGTATAGTGCGACGGTAGGAGAGAACATTACATTTCATTGGTGAGAATTCGTCTCCAAATATGGCACCAATTTTCAAGAGCACGAATATCTTTCCGAAAGTTGGAGAGGCCATTTTGTTTGCATCTGGGCTCGAACAAAAATACAAGTTTGATATCATCGGCAAAAACATATGGAGTGTCGTATCGAAAGACGCGGAAGACGTCATTAATGTATAGTAGAAACAGCAGAGGGCCAAATACACTACCTTGAAATACTCCGCTGGTTACGGGTGCTCTTTCAGAAAATGTGTCGCCTGGTTTTACTGACTGCGTTCAGGTAGAGAGGTAGGAAGAAAACCAAGAAAGAAGATGACCAGAGACACCGAACGCAGCTAGTTTAATCATCAGTCCATCGTGTGGAACCCGGTCAAACGCTTTTCATTTCCAAGAAGATAATGACTAGCGCTTGCCCCGAGTCAATGGAGTGTGTCACGTAGTTCAAGATTTCAAACTGGCATGTTGGGCAAGATTTAGCGGGCAAAAACCCGTGTTGGGACCTATTTATAAGATTGCGCTGCAGCAGGAAATGAAGCATTCCCTCCTTGACTATCCTTTCCATAAATCTGGACGCAAAGGGTGTGTGGCTTATAGGTCGATAGTTGTCGATATTTTGGCGACAACCTCGTTTGTGACGTGGAAGGACTATATAGTGTTTCCACATGTTTGGGTAGCTTCCGCTCGTCATGGAGATGGTGAAAACGTTGAGAAGAAGGATTGGAATATCCGGGCCTCCGAGTAATAGTAAGGAGGACGGGACTCCTTCAGGGCCGGGGTTGTGTGTCAGTTTCAGTGAGCGTAGAGCTCGACTGATAGTGTTCAGATTGAAATCAATGGTGTAACTGCGATCGTCTGTAAACGTTGAAATCGTATTTGGTCTTAACACATTAGTGCTAGTGAAGGCGTCACAGAAGTGTGCGTTACTGAAGTCGCACAACTCTGCTGCGTCAGAAATAACCCTGTTATCAGGAAGCACGAGTGAGTTCATGGGCAAGTGGTTGCGGCCACTGCGATGCTTCATAAGTCGTACAAGTGACTTAGCCTTGTTCGCACTTCGCAGTGCATTGCGCTCAGCTAAAGCATGCACATGATTTTGCGAGTTTCTCCATTCCACTAGTATTTGGTTTATGCGAATTGTGAGGTGAAAATCCTTAGTATGCTTGTAACGAGAGCGCATTTTCTTAAGCTTAGTGGTAAATTTACGCTTGGGGGCGTCATAAGGATTTTGAGGTCGCCAGATCAAGCGCTCCAGTGGGAGTAAGATAGCAAGGCAAATCGTGAAGTTATTGTAAAGTTCACGGGTCGCAGCGTCCGTACTATTTGCCAGGAAGAAAGTGTCCCAATGGAGCGGCACGGAGAAGTGAAGAGAAGGTCTCCCAATTTATATGCTGGAGAGGTTTAAAAGCAGCTTAGACCGGGCCAAACCGATGACGGAATTTGGGTAGCTTGAATGATAGCCTCACAACCTTGTGGTCGCTGCCCGGAATGTTATCTAACACGCTGGCAGTTGCATGTGGGATACCGTCGCTGAATATTAGGTCCAAGGAGTTGGACCGTCTTATAGGTGCGCGCAAATGCTGAGTCCAGTCATGTGTGAAGACAGTGTCTACGAATGCCCTATACCTGGATGGTGCTGAGTGTGTAAGCCACGAGATGTGGGGCATATTAAAGTCACCGCCAATTATTTTATGACGGACGAGAAGGAATGAAATTTCGTGAAATAGCTTAGCGAATTCGTCAGCTCTGGTACTAGTCAGAATGTTAACTTGGCCTCCTATGTCCTGAATCCAGACAGAACCTTCGGGATTTCCAAGTAGTATGGTTTGAAAGGAAGATGCGTGGAATTCATTGCTGACGTATGTAAGACAACCGCCGCCTCGTTGATTTATGCGTCCGCTACGGAAAGTCCTGTACCCAGGAATGTGCAGCGGAGCATCAGGCATATCAGCTGCGTGCCACGTTTCAGTTATCAGCACCACATGCGAACTGGACAGAAGAATGAGAGGGGCAAGAAGCCGCATTTTATTTTTGATAGCTCGAGCATTAAATAGTAGGATGGTATACGAACCGGTCGGATTAGTCTGGATGAGGGGTTCGGCCAACGGCGCACCTGGCGAACTGCGGTTTGGTGAGAGGCTTGTTTGTAAACCTGCGTTGAGGTGCATGAACGATAGACCTGTGGAAGGAAAGATAAGAGGATAACGGTGGTCAAAGGCAGTAGGTTGTGGGGGAGGGTAAGAGATATTCGGGTGTGTTTAACGTTGAGGTGTGAGGTCAGGCACGTGGGCAGGTGTAGTGCAGTGTGTCAAAGACGGCGTCCGAGTGGCTGGAGCATACTGGACGGCGCCAGTTGCATCATTTCCAACAGTCGGGTTAGGTGATACAGCGCCGTATCTTAATTTAGGCCTGCTTGGATCGGGGGTGCGCAACTTGCTGCGTTCCATAAAAAAGGGGCTAAGAGAGAGGTTTGGGCGACTCGCGGAATGATCGAATGTGAGGGTCGAGGTACAGATTAAATGGGTTGAGAAGGTCTAGTAGGTACGGTGTTGGTGACGCTCATAACGTTAAGGTACCTATGTGGTTGTTGTCTGTGTGGCACTGTGCCTCGACCAGCAGTGAAACCCGACTTGGTTGAAATTGACTTACGATGTAAGGGGCTTGGTGTGTTGAGTAGATCTGGCGACCAGGCTGTTCCAGTTCGTTGGTCGCATAAGTAGGCTTCGGCCCAGAATAGGAGGTGGGAGTTTCGATATGTCCGTGCCAACCGACTGGGTGTTTTGCTTAACCGATACCCACGGGGGGTTAGTCTTTACCAAGTTGGAATGTTCGCGTGTTATACCTTTGCTGTGTTGTCGTGGATTTGATGGAAACCGAGGGGTCTTAGCAATCAAACACCGTCGATGGGGTTGCTAGACATTGGAGTCGGCCAAGTGGGAGATTGCGTGGAGTCTTTTATGACACTGGTAAGGGACGTGTAAGACGACCAAAAGTCAATGCTTGCAATTTCTGAGTCCGTGTCACAAATGTCTGACAGGTGTGTTGTGTCCACGGCTGCACTGGTTGTTGCTGTCATTGAAGCAGTCCCAGTCTCGATGCCATTAATGCGTCCTTTTTCCGAGACGGCTCCAGTACGGCGTGGTCTACTAGTCGCTCTTGTGTTATATCTATATCTCCATTATAAACTTTAGGAGTGTAAGCGGTAGGTGTTAAAGTTAGGTGAGTATTAGGCATTTGTGCGCCCGAAGATGGTTTTGTTTGCGTTGTCCTTTTGATTAATTTCGAATTAGATTGAATAGATCTCTGCAGCGGTATTCTGTCCGGTTTTATCAAGATTGGCCTAAGATTAGATAGATGTCATAGGAGAAATCGGGCGTCAATAAACTTCTTAGAAAGGTCGTGGTTGCAAAACTTGATCACCATTGGGCAAGGTCGGTCAGGGATCTTACGCAAATGAGTGGCTGTGCAACAACCATGTGGCATTTGACAAGCATCTAAAATTGTCCGCAACACTTTCTTGGGAGGCAGTTGGTCATGTACATTAAGTACAATAGCGTTGTTAGCGCGGCGCATGCGTCCACTGACTTCCTGTGCAATATTGTTCAGTAGTTCACCAGTTGCGAATACATCAGTCAGAGTTTCTAAACTTTGGAATTTGGTTACGTCGGCAAAAGGTGTGAGCTTGCCAAGAGTCCCCTTAATAGTCACAGTTTGATTTTTTAGTTCGTTTACTTGACTTTCGAGGGCAGAGACTTTTTGTAAAGCCTCAGCTAGTGGATCCGAGAGCATAACTTTGCACTTCAGTGTTTGGGGTTGACTAGCCTTGGCGGTCAAAGGCGATAGAGATTTCCCTGGCTTTTTGACAGATATGGGAGGCACGCGACGTTTGCCGACCATGTTGTAAATAATAGATATAGAAACAGGTAAACACACGGGTATATACGGAAAAAATGGAAAACGTGAACACGACAAACGATAGTGGAAAAATGTGTTGGACAGCAACCCAAAAACGGAACACACGAGTTCGTAGCAGGAATGCGTTACGTTAAAGTAACCTAAAAAGGGCCAAAAACGCTACGGTATAAAACTCAGGGTATATAAAGATGACCTCGTGTGGAACAGTCAGTGTTGGGCCGGAAGAATTGCTGTAACTCACTCCTAAGTTCCCTCAGTGGATGCGCCTAGTGTAGATAAGACCACCTCGGCGACGGCGGAGCTCGCAGGAAAACAGATTTAGCTGCTGGAGTCGAATGGTGGACGGGGGATCACGAATCTCCAGAACAGCTTTCGGTGCGCGTCTCTGAACCTTTCCAAGCAGAGCGCATTCAAAGTATGAAAGCGGAAGGCTAGCTGGAAGGCCATATCCTAAGACTGGACGGACGTACGAAATGAACAAAAGTTGAAAAATCTCAGGAGTCATTCGAGCGAATGATCTTCTTAAGGCACCCACCAGCCTCCTTTCAGTAGCCACCTTCTTCAACGTGTCCTGTGTCGTTCTAAGATCAGGAGTCATGATAACCCCGAGATCTCTCTGGTGGGTGGTAGTTCTGAGGAGAAACCAACCAATGTAATATGCACCTTACGGTTCAGTGCTACCCATTGGGAGAACAGCGCAATTATCTCGGTTTTCTGGCAGTTCCCACTTGATGGACCATTCGTGTACCTGGTTTAGAGCCGGTTGTAATCTGTCCGCATCCTCAATGCTAGATACTGTTGACCATAGCTTGAGGTCATCGGTGTAGATAAAGCAATCGGTTTGAAGTGCAGAAGGCAGATCGTTAATGCACAGTTTGAAGAGTTCCGGTCCAAGCACTGATCCTTGGGGAACGCCACTAGTCATAGGCACTGGAGTAGAGAGGGTTTGGTTCACTTGTACGAGCATTGTCCTACCTATTAAGATATCGGCAATCCAGGAGAGAAGCTTTCCTGTAATTCCAATTCCCTGTAGTTTATGTAGCAGGCGTAGGTGTGGAAACTTAGCAAACGCTTTGCTGAAGTCCATGAATATTACGTCAATCTGTTTTCGTGCATCTATGGCTTCCGCCCATGTTTCCCTGGCGATGAGTAAGTTAGAGATGCATGAGCGTGCTCTCCGGAAGCCATGTTGAGCAGGTGAGTTTTAGATGCACACAGTGTAGCTGGAAGCGCACTTGACTATTCGTTCCATGGTTTTGCACAAGACCGAGGTAAGACAAATTGGCCGGTAGTTGGCTGGGTCTTGTTGGTTTCCCCTTGTATTCGGGCAGGACGGTAACTGCTTTCCAGTCTGTGAGTAGGCAGCCGACGTCGAGGGATTGCCGAAACACTTGGCACAGAGGGGCGGCGACGTACTCAGCTATCGTTTGGTGGAAGCTGGGATGCAATCCGTCTGGGTCTGGGGAGGTGTTCGGGTCCAGTTCGAAGCGTAACTTAGTGACTACTTCGGAGTTAATTTCAAGTTGATCCATAGAAGAGTAGCGTGCAGAAAACTGTTGTTGAGCAGTGGTGAGTTCAATGAGTAGACCGAGGAATATTGCGCAGCCAGTAGTTTTGCATTATCAGTATCGCCGGAGAGAACGGTACCTCCCTTAGAAGAGGATAGAGCGGGAATTCCACTACCAGTTTTAGCATTTCGCTTCAAATGGGCAAAAAGTTGCTTGGGACAGTTTTGGGTTTCCATGGCCAGTCCATGTTCATATTGTAGTCTTTTGTCTCGTTTTCTCTGGGTGCAAATGTTTCTGACAGTTTGGTACTCTAGTTAGCTTGATGTCAACCCTGTGCTCTTGAAAGGATCCCATAGTTTTCGTCGTTTTTTTCATAAGAAATCTCACATTTTTATCAATCCACGGGTCTTTGGAAGGTGGTTTGCTCTTGCAGTTTGGAACAAACTGTTCAATGAGCCGCATCATCATAGATCGCAGGCGTTCTCATGCCTCATCAATCTCCAAGGATTGTGGAATACTCCAGTCCATGTTAGTTGCAGTAGTTCTTAACCTGGGCCGGTCAGCGCTCCAAAAATTTCGACGCAGTGTCCCCTGATCGTAGATTGTTAGGCGTCGTGTCCACGAAAATGAGACTGTACAGTGATCACTCTTCCCAAGCGGTTGAAGGATCGTTAGATCTGAGACATCAGATGGTGCGGAAGTGAGGACCAGGTCGAGAGTGTTTGGTGTCTGATCAGGTACTATCCGCGTTGGTGTCAAGACATGCTGTGTCAGGTTGCACTCTTGAACGGTATCAAGGAGATCAACTTCAAAGGAGTCAGGTGAGAGATCACTGTGAAGAAGGTCCCAGGGCATGTCTGGGGTGTTTACGTCACGCATAAGGTGAGAGTTTGTTCCGCTGTTGTGGGTTCGCACGGAATGTAATAGGTGTGAGCCAGGTGCTGCAGGGGCTCTGTAGACCACACCGATCATCAGCGGTTGGGATCCGTCATGAATTGGACACCAGAGCATTTCCGACATATCATTCTTGTCACAATGGGGTTCGACAATGTGGGGTTCGAGGTGGTTCTTTGTGTAGAGGATTACTCTGCCTCCAGACCTTCCACCAAGGTGATGGCATCGAAGTAGCTGCTATCCTGCAACATGAACCTCGGAGTCGGATATATCAGATGACCTTTAGGTTTGGGAGAAGGCCATTAGGTCCGGTTGCTGTTCAGGGATAAGGAGTGGAATCGCATCTAGCTTGTTTCTGAGAATGCGCACATTCTCGAGTATTACCCGTAGTCCGTTCTTTAGGCTTGAGTTCCTGGAAGAAGGAGAATTGGCCTCCATCGTGCGCTCTGAGTTCTTTTGACTACGCGAAAATCCACTATGTGTAAATCTGTTACTCCATTTGCGCGTCGTGTTCGCAGCTCGCAGACAGCTTGCCTCATTCGGACCCGGTCCTCCGGGGTGAGGTCTTTCAGAACGTAGAAGGTTTCTTCCTTGAGGCGCAGGGTCCGTCTAAGGATGTGTTAGCAATTTTCTTCATTCTGACAGACGATTTTCAGAGGACGAAGTTTGGCTGGGTCCTCTTGTTTTCTATCAAGGCGAAACGCAGAGATTAGGTTTATACTTTGCTCGCGCTCATCAAGCAACTGGGAGACCATTCGTTTGAGGAAGGCTTGGTCGTCCAGCATCCTTTCAGCTAGAGTTTCTTTATTGGATTCTGGGACGTTTGTGATTATCAAGCACCGGTTGCGAACAGGTGGCTTGTGTTGTTTCAGTGGTGCTGGCTTTAGTGGGCATTTCTTTTCTGTGACAAGTTCCTCAAGCTGCGCTACTCTGTTTAAGACGAGCTTTAGTTCCATGTTTTTAGTGTTTGATTTTATCTTGGGTTTTGAGACCTTCTGCGACGCCTTGTTCTCAGCTATGTTTATCCTCGCTTTTGCTGAGGCGCTAGCACTCGCGACTGCGGCATAGGACTTGGGCTTATGCATTAGCCTATTCCAGTTAGCAGTGGGCAACGGCATTAAGTCCAACATGGTGGAGGAAGCCCGGGTCCTTTTCCCTTTCGGTGTAGAATACTCAGACGAGTGCAGACACACTGAGGTGATAGGTGTCTAAGTGTCCGAGTTAGAGACGGCTTGCGCGGAAGCAGTATGTATGTTGAAAGGGTTCGTCAGCAGTTGCTTAATACCACAAAAATTAAGAATATACTCTGCAGCCACTCAAACTATTTTGGATGTTACCGAGGGCAATGGAAGCGAAACCCTTTCCCGCCAATACAGAAATTAGCCCTTCCCGAGGAGACACAGTTATAAAACAACCTGGGTCTGGACATCTGGGCTTAAATGTCGTGTCAGTATCAGGCTGCGTGAGATATTTTACAATGCTGGAAAACGGGATAAATGATGATAAAAAGCACAAGCTATCGAGATCAGTGTACGTGTCATGTATACCAGACACGCTGTTGGACTTCTCGCTGCATTCTGTTCTGTCCATTAGTGCATTCAAAGTGGCCGTAACTTTTGCCTGTCCTTCAACTGCCGGTACCTCTAATGCGATAAGATTTAAGTGTCGTTGTGACACGTTAATGTCAACGCTGTAGGCCATTAATGAGCTTGCCGTGCGAGTTGCTTTCGGGTGCATACCAGTTAATTGCATGCCCGGTATTGGTGTCGTATTGACGATTGAATTGGCAAAGGTTGTGACAGCTGTTAATGGGGACCATTCAGTAGCTTTTTTTCTGAGGGGCTGTTGGAGAGGGTTCAGGAGCATATTTATGTAGTTGTGCAAACTCTGCTTATTAGGGGTTCGTACGTTAGACATGAGCGCCCTTTGCCGTGGCGTCCTGTCCTGTTTAATCAGTACGGGCCCGAGATTCGCTTGCTTTCTTATGATGAACTTGTAGTCTAGAAAGCATTTGGCGTGATCTTGACTGCTGAACATGAGGACAATTGGGTATGGTCGGTTTTTTCGGAGGCGGCTGCATGAGCAGCAATCCTGGTCCATTTTGCATATACTTAGAAGTGAGCGTGTCACTTGCTTAAGTGATCTGGTACATTAAATATTATTACATTTCGTGCACGGATGACTCGTTCGTTGACTTCCTTGGCGAGCGTGTTGAACAATTCACCCGCTGCGTTAAGATCTTCCACTTTGTCAGATTTATGTAGATCCGACAGCTGCGCCAGCGGTAGATTTTTTACTAACAATTGATTGATATTTTGCAATTCTGATTTCACCGAGTTTAGCTCATTTTCGATGTTTTGGACTTTAAGAAGCGCGTCTGTGAGATGGTCTTGTGGTGTTGCCTTACAGTCAGAAAGCAAAGGCGACGGACACTTAGGTGGTAACGATTTTAGTGACGTTACTGACATTTTAGCGTCATGTAGTGCATCCGTCCGTGGATCGGAAAGAAGCACAAAGCAATTAGCCAATTTTCCTGGTGTAAGTGCCGCAGAGTTATCGGTTGTCACGTTGTTATTTGTGTTCTAGCTGACTATCGGTGGTGTAAGTGCTGAGACTACAGTGGGCGCACGACCGTTACTGGTAGTGCCCTTATCCTTCTGAACGCCGATCCGGCGTCTTCCCCTGATCATAGCTCTGGGGACTTTTGGTTGTGTTTCACTTCTTTGAACCATTTGACAAGAGTCAAGTGCCTCAGTTAGTGTTTGTTCAAACAATGTTTTTCACCGGCTTTTAGCTAAAATGCTCGTTAGTAATGATTGTCAGATTTCAGGTTACCGCGTCAAGGTCAAGGACTGCCTGTAGCTGGTCTTATCCCGATACACTTGCATTCACTAAAACGTGGCTGTCTCGGGATATCACGGACGATGAAGTACATCCGTCTGGCTACGCACTAGTTAGAGATGGTCGCTTCGTTGGCCGACAAGGCGGAGACGTTGCGCTTTACGTTAGGTGTGAACTTGACGTTTCACGTACCTACATGTTTCAGTCGGCAGATAAAACTGCTGAAGCGCTGTCGGTAGTGGTTAACACTTCCTCAGCTCAACTTACAGTTGTACTTGTGTATGGAAGCCCAGGGAGTGCGTCCAAATAGGTGCTTTAATTTATTCGCTCCCAATCCGCAAACAGGTGTTTGATACTGGGGGATTTCAATCTACCAGAATTTTGCTGGGCAGACCTTTATGCAACTCGGCAGAAGGTACTTTCGGGGCAGATCTACTTGAGCTTACGCAACAAGTACCGTTTCATCAGTTCGTGGACCTCTCCACTAGGTATATAGACGCCCAACTCCCGTCTATTTTTGATTTAGTGTTTGACAAGTCACCAGACTTCGTAGGGGGCATCACTTACAGCTCTCCCTTAGGTGCTAGTGAGCATGTTTGTTTATCGTTCAGGTGTACCCTGACCAGGCGTCACCAAAGCATTGCTAAGCCAGTTCCAAACATATGGCTTGCTTTCTGCAATGCGTATCAAGGCTGCTAGGATGCATTGCGAAATTTCGGTGGTTGATAGGGTTCAGGCGGCCTGGGATAAATTTAAACCTTAGCTCACGTAAGTGTCTACTCCCTACATCCCGCTTGTGAGGAGAAAAAAGACACGAGCGCGGCCGCTGGGGATAGATACCACTGGCAATTACCTACTCCAGAAGCGTTCTAGGTGCTGGAGGACTTACCGTGCAGCTCCATCAACTAACACCTTTGGTAGATACCGCGAGGCAAGAAATAGTTGTAAACGACACTTAAGGAAAGCTCGGCTGGTGTACGAAAAGGAATTGGCTGATGGAGCTTCGGAAAATCCGAAGACGTTCTTCGCTTATGTTAAGAGACGCTGTGGTTCAACTTCGGTAATCCCAACTTTGATGCGAGCCGATGGAACTCGCGCGTATGCGGACTCAGATAAGGCTCGTGTTCTTGGGGAACAGTATGCAACGGCTATGTACGTGAGGCCGCGTTGGCTTGCTTGAACTTGTCCCCAGAGTACCTGAGGGTTCTCATTTAGCTGCCTTTACTGTGGTGGAAACACAAGTCCTTAAACTGCTGCAAGAACTGAACCCTTCCAAAGCAGCTGGAGCTGATTCAATTCACCCGAAGCTTCTGCATTAGTTGGCATGGAACTAAGTGGACCGCTGACGATGGTGTTTCAGAAGTCACTTGAAAGCTGTACATTACCTTCCGAATGGAAGGATACTGTCATCTGTCCTATCTTCAAAAATGGCGACAGGGGCCTGTCAGCCAATTACAGTCCAGTTAGTCTGACTAGCGTCGTGGTCAAACAGCTTGAAAAGCCGGTGAGATTCGTTGGAATGTCACCTGAATAGATTTAAGCCACAAATTAGTACACAACATGGATTCCGGAAAGGGGTTTCATGTTTGACGAAGTGGTTGGTTGGACCTGTTGTATCCACACCGACTTCAGCAAGTGAACTTGTTCTATCTTAGTTATTGCCGTCGCCGAGGAGATTTGATATTCAATCGACGTATTCTCGGAGGAGAACTGGGTTGCGAGTTACAGGACTTCTTACAACTCAACTCTGAGAGTTCGACACGGGGCCACCGCATGAAACTGTTCAAACCGAGGAATCATCCTGTGCGGCTCAATTTGGCCTTATCAACTCGCGTGATGAATGATTGGAATCGGTTGCCGGATCCTGTTGTTGACGCTGAGACGGAGGAACGTTTCAAACAAATGTTAGATTCTCACCTGAGCGCGCTGGGATTCTGCTGCCTCTAAGACAGCTACAGTGGTCCTCTGCGGAACATTCTACCGCAATGACTCACGCCATCTCGGCGCTGATCGGGAATTGAAGGAGCTGACAAAGACCTTCCTTCTGCTCTCTATCATCCAGTGATCCAATATGGGTGCGCCCTAACAAGCAACGCACTCGTTGATGATGGTGGGATCGACAGTGGATGCATTTTTCATCTGATAGGTATTGCCTCGCACTACTTCGTGAAGTAATATGTCATACTAGTTTGTAGAAATTCGAGCAGATCGGTTATCGCAGTAATCAGTTGCGGACCGGACGTGTCAAAGCAATTCAGAACACAGTTGCTGATTTACAAGTCCTTCCAGTGCTCGAGTAGAAAGCTCTCTTCTGTGGTACGTTCGTGCAGTTCAGTTCTACTGGGTTTCAAGGAGCCATTTAGCTGTCGGTTGTGGTGTTATCTTTGTACGGGTCATACGCTGGCTCTTCGACCCACGCAATATCAGTCTCTGGGGTTCCGCAAGCCGAACTGACCTTTCCGGATATCACTTGCTTTGACAGCGCGGTTGCGTTGGCGTGTCTTGTCTCGGGACGATATTCGCAGGGAAAAGCATATTTTTGCAGCAGTTCCGGCCATCTTCCTATCTGACCCTCCGGCTCACTAAAGTTTTCTAACCACTGAAGTGACTAGTGATCATGATCACCAGTCATTTCCGCTTCGCACTGCAGTGCAAACCTGAAATGCCTTTCCAAGTAGGTAAGGTCTAAAAGGTCGCATAAAGCTAACCAGTGTCAATAGTTCCGGTCGAGTGGTGCTGCACTTCCTCTTGCCTGTATCTGAGCGGCGACTAACGTAGGAGATCACGACTTCGCTTGCCGGAGTTCACTGGGATGAAACTGCGCCGATCACTTCATCGCTCGTATATATATCCAACACAAAATCGCCCGATTTTGGGGAGGTGTCGGAGAGAGCCAAGGTTGAGGGTGTCGTACGATGAATTTGCAATTCCGCAACAGCATTCTGACATTTGTTAGTCCAGCAGAATTTTCGTGTTTCTCAGTTAACCGATTTAAGGGAGCTGAGGTGGCCGCAGAATTAAAAATAAAACATAGATAGTACGAAGCCAATCCAAATAAACTTCTGAGTTCTACTGTCGTTTTAGATTACGGTCAGGACGTATTTTTTTCAAATTTGGCCGGGTTGGTCTTCACAACTTTAGGCCATAAGGTGCCTCATGTACTTAACTTCACGCAGGAGAAAGTGGCGTTTTGAACCCCATGGTTTCAAACCCATCATGCACAGCCGATCCCGTACGAGGTGCAGCTTCCGGTTATGCTCCTCAATCGATCGCCCATAAACGATTAAATCGTCCAAATATATTAAGCAACTACCAGATGTCAAACCCTCCAGGGCTTTCTGCATTAGTCGCTGACACGTAGCCGGAGCCTTAATCAGACAAAACGACATGGTTACAAGTTCATATAGACCGTTGGGAACAGTGAACGCCGTTTGCTCCCAGTTCTTGGGTCTTACTTCAACTTGCCAGATCCAATATAGAGAACCAGCAAGAACCATGGATTGCATCGAATGTTGTCGCAATATAGGGCGGTAGAAATGAAGCTTCACGCGTTACCTCGTTATGCTTTCGCTACTCAACACAGAGCCGCAAGGTCCCGTCTTATTCTTCACTAAAACGATTGGAGACGCGCACTATGACGAGGAAGGCATAATGGCGTTTTTCCGTCATCTCTTTGATCATTGATTCTAGCTGCGGCTCGAAATGAACCGGCAACCTGCGCGCATGTTGACGACTAGGTCGATGGGACCTAGTGTCCATCTCATGTTCAACTACTTGTGTATAGTCAGGAGAACCGGCGGTGGAAAACACCTCCTCAAACTCTTAGCACTGACATTAACTGGTCAGTGTTGTCTGTGGTAACGTTAGTTCGTCCCATAATTGGCTCAAGAATCTCCTTTTGGAAATGTGAAGTTACTAAAGAAGTGACTGCGATAGTGAATGCTCATCCACCGTCCTGTTGATGATAAGTGACCGTTGGCGCAGGACTCAGCAATACGGTCCTGCATCAAAGTGCAAGTGTACAACCATGTCAGTGGGGAAATCCATTCCCAAAATAGCGTCCCAAGTTAAATTTCCACAGGCTATAAACTTATGAGTGGCTACCACCCCTAAAGTTTTAGCCTGCAGGCAGTGTAAACTCTGTTCGCAACTCGACTCCGTTAACAGTGACAACACTAGGCGGCTGGCTGGAAACCGCGTGGACGTTCCCCAAGACTGTGGGCGATAACAAGGCGAAGTAGCGAGCCAGTAGCAATCCAAAGTTGCACGTTTACATTATCTAAACACCCAGGTATCGTCAATTGTTTGCAATAGCTTTCTAGTGAAAGTAGATGATAAAATCCGACCATCATGTAAGGCTGACCTACCTCGGGGTTTTCGATAGACGATATGTGGGTTGTGGCCACAGCGCTGGGTACTTCTGCTGAACCGCTGACAACATACACAGTTCTACACGTGCTTGGAATAAGTCACGGTAGTATGCAAAGTGGTGGCTTTTAGAAAACAAATTTCGGAGAGTGGATCAGATCTTTCTCACATTTATTTAGCATGTAGGCTGCTTGTTAGGAAAATCTATAACGCTTCATCAGTTAAGTTACAGGATGATTGAGTCAAGTGATTTTTCTGACGTTGCAGAGAGGCATCTAGTGACTTGAAATTACCAGGTTTCAAAGTCATCACCGGGGCTGAAAACCCGCGGTTGGCGACCGTGGGATTGGATCTACAAACTTCTGTCTCGGACACAACACACAATCTTCGGTGGGCTGAAATCACTTTTGCTCATACTTCTAAAACTGTCCGCGACGCCAATTTGTAATATGCTCCTGGTGGCGGATTCCAGACACGGACGAGAAGTTCCGGGTACAAACAAACGACACGTGAGAATCAACCACCCAGTAACCAACGCAGTACCTTGCACGAAACGATAACCATGCAAGACGGCGATGTTCTGATGAGTCGAATACAAGAACGAGCGGACGGGACCGAAGCAGAGTTATTCAGTAGCCCGGCATGCGAAGAGCGTGGTGCAGGGCAAGCGAGTGTATAAACAACGAGTTTACAAGGAGCAGGTAATGGGGCTTGGCTTTTGATTAAGCTGTACTACAAAAGTACTGTTTAAATTATCCGTCATTACTGATGTCTCCTTTGGTTGTTTTACAGGGCTTAGCCGACCGAATGCACAATGAATGAAGGGAAACAAAAGCAAGGCCCCATTACCTGTTCCTTGTAAGCTCGCTGTTTATACACTTGCTTGCCGTGTTCCACGACCTTCACATACCGGGCTGTTGAATACCTCTGCTTTGGTCCCGCTCACTCGTTCTCGTATTCGACTCATTAGAGCATCGGCATCTTGCATGCTTATCGTTTCACGCGACTTACTGCGTTACTTACTCGGTGGTTGCTTCTCACCAGCCGTTCGTTTGTAGCCGGAACTTCTCGTCCGTGTCTCGAACCTGCCATCCGAAACATATTGCAACTTGCCGTCGCGGACTGTTCTACAAGTATGAGCACAAGTGATTTCATCCCACCGTAGATCGTGTGTAGTGTTCGAGACACAAGTTTGCAGATCCAGTCCCTCGGTCCTCAACCGCGTTTTCAGCGCCGGTGATGACTTTGAAAGCTGGTACTTTCGCGATCGTGCTCCACAACGGTCGGTGATCAGCGGGCGACTGGGAGGTTGCCGTAACGGACAACATGCAACTTTGCCTTGCTGAAGGAAAAGAGAAGATGACATTGTGATCTAAGAACTGTTAATGTGGAGAAGAATGCCATGGGTTGCAACGCGGACCTAGGTTGGTGTGAGTAGGATGATAGTTCGAATGCACCGTAAATTGCGTTGGCGGATTCAGTCGCTGTCATGGCTGTCGACGACACCGCTGCTTTTCGTGCTGTCTTCCTCCAGCGTGTGTACCGCACTTTTGAGAAGTCCGAAAGTGACCTAAAGCGCTTTCAAATGCGTCCTGCATCATGTTTTTCAGAGCAGATATCCTGACGTCGGTGGCGTAAAGGGGGAAACCGGAAAAGAGTTGCCTGAGGGTGTACGGTACGAATCCGTACACTAGAGATGCGTGCATTGTCCGCGAAGCGGATACACATGCAAGCGGTAAGTTCACATTTAATGTTAGTGGGACGCTTATTAATTTAGGTACCAAGGTTATGACTGCAGGACGCATATTACCATACGTCATAACGGCTGGTGCTACGACATTGTATCCTACAGCGTTGCGCACTGCCATAACTTTCATGTAGGAAGGCCGTTTCACTATGTCACCAACAGACGGCTCCCGCGGCACGCGGACGAGGACGTCTATCGTGGGATACAGTCGTTCAAGGACACACGCGAGTTCAGGAGGTATGCTTTGATGCACTACGGTAGTAGGTTGAACAGTTACGATCTCCGGACCATAGGAGATAAGATGAAGGGAAAGCTTGAGTGGATCTCGGTGGAAGCAGTGATACATTTGCTTGGGAGCTTCGGCCAATGTAATGTAGAGTTTGAGTAGTCGGAGCTACGGTTCATATTTTTCGTTCCCAGATAACTACGTGACCTCATAGTGCTATGTAGTGAGGTATTGTTGGCGGACGCAACACACCAGATGAACTGCGGGGGCTACATATTGTGCCACTGCATATTGGTAGGTGTGCATGGTATTGGGCGTTCAATTTTCTACGCGTTGCTTCCTAATGAGGCAACGGCATCCGACCTGAACGCGGAGAGCAACATACGGCTGATGTTAGCAGCGACTGAGACAGCAAGGACGGTAGTGCTAAGTGCATGGCCCAGGGGCATGCATTCCAAACAATGTACCCCTGTACGCGGATAGTATTGCGCCGTTTTCACTTACTGAAGGATGTCACCCGACGTTGCAACGGGTTATCCGCGAAGAGTGCAACGGACAGCTTGCTTATTAAGCAGTGTGTACGGAACTTATTGTACGCTAGGAGCTCCCGCACAGGTACTTAGTACGGAACTGTTTGCCCTTTGTCTCATCATGGGCGGCGCACCACTTGACAACGTGCTGCTTGTTCGGGAGTTTTACAACAAACCGCGTGGAAAACGAAAATAGGCATTTAAATTGCGTTCTTTCCGGGCGGACGTCTTTATTAGGCCTGTTTAGCGCCGTTGTTAACCGCGTGCTTGATGCTCAAGTTCAGTGGGAAAATCTCATGGGCAAAACCGATTCGTCGGAGCACCCAATAGACTCTTGCTTCCATAACCTTGGGCATGCTGCGTTTCAGTTTGCAGGGTATGCAAGGAAGCGCCTGCGATGCCGGTACACTAAGGAGCAGGTGATAGTTACCGAGTTGTCCGATAATAGATGTCAAGTGTAAGGTACCCGTAGACGGTACACCGTGTTAATGCGTGAGGAGGTAACGTGCTAATGCAGGTTCATTCGGCAATGGCTGCTTCCGTGCGCACACATCGTGCATGCTTTGCACGCGGCAGACAGACCGGTTGATTACATATTGCGTACCAACCGGTGGGTTGTGTCGCACGCTCGACACCCGCGTGTTATAGTATCTACGTCCTCCGCCATCGTCCCGCTACCGTCGAGCTATACAGTTGCACCAGTAAGTAGGGAACAAATACTTTGGGAATGCAGTCAGGTTCTGGGTGATATTCAGGTGCAAGTTTGCAGCCTTGGCAATTCGAAGTATAGGGAGTTTATGTATCAGTTGCGGGAGTTACTATGGAACCTAAGCAGCTCTCACGAGGACGTTACGGTTTCAACCACCGTAAGCTTAATGGATTCAGCTGCGGAAGGGACTAGCAAACCTACCAGGGAAGGCACAAGACGTAAACAAAGTTTAGAGCCCATTCCGGATTCCTCAGTCGGTCACGAGCATGAAAGGAAGGCACTTCGTTTTAGAGATTTGCACACGAAAACCGCCAGGGTGTATAAGCCTTCAAGGAAGCGTCGCTGACATGCAAAACTCCCAGCCAATTACGACAATGACAAGTGCGTTTCGTGTCTCCAAACTGACTGCGAGGCACAGGGTGGACAGGTGGTGACTGGGTCATGTGCTCCGACTTCGGTCTTTGGTATCTTCAGCTGTGCGCTTCGTACAGTGTACAGGAGCAATTCACCTGCCATCGTTGTTTGTAAGTCCTTCTTTTTCATATTGTTACCTTGTTCGTCCCTTTATAACCATGCCATCCATTGCTTCCGCTTGATCGTTAGGTACACCCACTGCTCCCATATGCGGTGCCTTCCTTACTTGACGGTTACTTCACGTACACCTACATCGGTAACGGGCTCACAAATTATGAGGGTGGTCATGTGTACCTACCGACATCAGATGCACCAGCATTTCCACGGCGGTTTGAGGATACACATTTACTTATACGTTTCTGCGTGACAGCCTCATTTTCCAAGCAACCTGAAGAAACGTTGCGCTTTGCAAGGTACCAGGATAACAAGCATTGACAAGGAAAGAAGCACGCTTGACGTATAATACCTGGTACGTGTATTCCTTGCGCTCACACTGCATTATTGATGTCATCTTACCTCACAGCTGCGTAGTGATCCGCCGAGCGGGGATGAGTGTGAATGAGTTCGTTCATACGTGCTTGAGCATTTTGCCTGGGACTGAACAGCTTATCCTTTCCTTTACCATGCATGCCGCTTCCACTTTCGGTTGCTTAAACGATCACCTGTTTTATGGTCCTGCATTATCGCATTTCTAGCAGTCAGTTATTCCATCAACAATACGCGGCCTCATGATTATTAGAAGCCTTGCATAACACTTGTTCCATTCCCCGCACCTTCCATGCACCTGTTGGACCATATCGCGGTGTGGCTTTATACTGATTCCGCGTTACCGCCCCCAACACACTTTGTTGTGTGTGGCTTGCACATATCGGATGAATGCAGAGAAGAGGTCTATAATGCACTTGGCCGTTGGGATTACGAAACAATGGCACATAAGCAACGCTAACGACGACAACATTACAGGAAGCTGCTTAGATTGGGGAACAACCCAGTTAGTGTACCAAACCTTAGACCACGGCCACTTGGTGTGGTACTCTGTACCCCAGAGGAATGCAGCGCTTTCATGCGGTTCGCCATTAGGCTAGCAGGTATACTCTTAACCGTAGGTTCACTGGAAGCGAGTTCCAGCGCTCGATAACTCTACACGATAAGCGCGTTTCCGCCCTGATCCGGTCAGAACGCGGCTTGTGTAGCTTCATGGGATGATCGCAAAGACAAGGCAACGTAGCCGTGCTAAATAGCCGGCTCAGGTACGGTCCAACCTTACCTGTCAAAATGCGGCACATAACGATTAAATCTCCTCTAAGCCACCGGTATCGCATTGAATACGTACCCAAGGTAAGTAGACGCTCGGGGTATGATTGCCCCCGTAACCCCTGGACATATTGGGTACCTACTCCCAATACCCTCTCGAGCTCCACTTTTCCCGAACAAGGCAGGGCGAGCAAGCCTGTACGCAGTATTCCAGATGGGGCCGGACGAAAGCTGAGAACAGCTTCACAAATATGTCGGCAGTTAAGACCCCGAAAAAACGGCGTATTAACCACAACATTCTGAAACCCCTACCAGCGGCCCTCTTCCAGTTGTCACCAGAATGCAAAGACAAGGAATGAACAACACCTAGGTCTACCTGGTTGGAGACAAGGGGAGTTCGACCCCACCGAGTAAGTAGCTCGAAGGCGGGAAAGTTGCTCTTATACGAAGGGCGGAACACTTAGCCTGATTTATGGGTAGTAGCCACAAAGTAGACCCGTGCCAGAGCCTGTCCAGTGCATGCTGTGTAGCCTCAGAACCCCCGGGAATCTTTACATCCCAAAGATTAAGGTCATCAGCAAACAATATGGAGGATACCCCAAGGTCTCCAGGTAGGTCGTTTACGTAGATAGAGAAAAGCATCGGTCCAAGGACCGAGCCCTGTGGACACCGCTAAGGATCGCTTGCCTAAATGATAAGCCGCGACCCACACGTACACACCGCTCTCTTCCCTTTTAGATCCAAAAGTAACTCAGCCCTGTATCAGTCCCTAGCTCAATCATCCATCAAAATGAAATACACAAGGGGTACTTCTATCGTTATAGTCACATCTGGACTGCACCCCGGATTATCCACAGTATCCCAGTGCTGTCCTGTGGAAGACCGTTAAGGACCACTTACCTAAAGGATAAGCTGCCACGGGCAAGTACATACTGCTCTCGTCCCTGCAAGAATGCAGATACCCAGTTAAGGGCGCGGCCAGTTACGCCGTAGGAGCAAGCAGGGTACCTAAACAAATGATTTTGCGAAGCCTACGAAAGCACATCCACTACGTCGCCCTTGTACATTGCCTCGGCCCAATCTCCACGAGCAACCAACAAATTCGTAAGACACGATAAACCTACGGAATCCGTGTTGTGAAACACTGAGTAGATTAAATATTTGCAGGTGAACTTCCAACAAAGCTCTCACCAGAATTTTAATTAGTTTGACCACGAAGCTAGACAAAATGAATAATCCAAAATTGCCTCACAGAATCCTGTCGCCGCTTTTGAAGACAGGACAGATGGCAGGTTCCTTCCATTCAGCAGGTAATGTACAGTTGACATGTGATTTATGAAACAATATATATATATATATATATAGGACATCCGTCTAAAAACGTGTATTTATGTAAATGTCATTTTGTTCTATTTTTACTCAATTCTGTCATTTGCATAAATATGGTATAAATAAATAACTATATGTATATATATCTTTCGGACGATAAATATCCATAATATATAGGAGATCTGGTATTTATTTTTTACTACAGTTTCACATCATTAACTAAACCGTTACGTTTATGCATTATGTATCATGCTATTTCTATTCATCATTAAATTTGCTCCACTTCTGCGTAGTATGCCTACTGAATGGCCGGCACATTAACAATTCGAAAGGAATTCCGCGTCAATACTTTGCAGAAACTCCAACACAGTGCAGAACTGTACACGTTTTATGAGTACTCATTACACTTGTCACTTCTTCAACAGCCCATTTATGCCGATCGCTATGTAGTTCTGTGTCCGTTGCATATGCATTTTACAAGTGTCTTCACTTACTTGTATACTTCAACCTAAGGTGGCCTCTCGATCTCATTCACCGGTTAACATGCAGCACCACTACCATCTCCGTTTCATGTTTCCGCAAGAGCTCATTTATCACACCTTGTGGATTCTCTGATTTCCCCGTTGTAGCAACTGATATTTTATAACAATCCATCAATATTGAAGCATCATAGAACACCATGCGATTTAAGACTGAAGTATAAATATCCTACAAAATTTCAGTACAATTTGTTTCATAAGATACTTGAAATAGGTTTACGTACATTATACGACTAACATATTTCACCGTTTAAAAGCCCTTGAAATATCATTACTTCGCTGCAATTACTCAGTTTGGAATTTTCGGGGACATGTTACCGTGGTTACAGTAAACTACTTGACTGCAAACGTTACATTATTGTAACGCTTTATAAACCTATATAATGCATCCAAGTTTAATATTGGAACTACAATAAATGATTCCTAAGTCTCGCTATTGCTTCCTCAATGCTTGCTGTTCCATTTCACCTTGGGCCGTAACCAAATTTCCGCCATTGGTTAGAGTCCAGCGCCCCAGAGTGGTGGGCCAAAATATCGTCTTCCCGCATGATACTCACACAGCACTAAAACAATCACCCTTCATGCATCGTAAAATAATCTACCACCATTTTCAGTTCCCTGAAATCAATACACACTTAATGAATCCTTCTCTAGGTTTCACAACGTATTCCATATAATTCCTCCTCGGCAGCCAGTACAGCAAACAGTATAGCCCCCAAATTTCGATTAATCCGACGCTCTCAGGGTGAAGGATATGGCAACGTTTAAGCGTCTGTTGCGTTCGTTTTCCCTTAAAGTTGCTGACTGTGAATTCTATGCGGTAACTCGATTTTTGGCGTGCCATATTGATCGGGCTTTTTAGCTGCATATTGTGGAAAACAGCGTTTGAAAAAACAATTATAACGGAATTTGACTATTATCATGTTTCTTCTGATCCAAGGTATATTGGATCGATTAAAGCGGTTCTGGTCAAAGCGTCTTTGGCGCATACTGGCAATTTTTCCGGTTTTTCCCAGTTTTAACCCCGTTTTGCACCCGGCTTTTGCGTTTTTATCGAAGTCGTTTAACTATTGTATACGTGTTATAATTCCACTCTGTTTTCCACTATGTAGGTCTCGCAATGCACCGACGCTGTTGTTCCTGGTAGCTTGGATTCTGAGGTTATCGCACATTGTGGCAGTCCAAGCTACAATATACCAGTAATTAACGATTCCGGAGGTATGCAGTGCGATGTCTGCAACTGATGGTACCATCAGCTTTGTGCGGACCTAAATACCGAGCAGGACGCAGCATTGGCCTCGAGCGAAAAGTCGCTTTTTAGTTGTGTTAATTGCTGCAGCCGCCGGCCAGTCTGCACGGCCTTTCGTACGAGCGGCGAATCACTTGATACTTGGCTGCGAACTGTACAGCGTTCGCTCTCGATGCTCTCAGATCTTTGCTTTAACGTTGATCTGCTCATGACGACGCTTCCTGTCTCCAACAAAGCAGATTTGATCGCTTACACTGGAGATCAATTTGTGTCACCCGTCCAGATGGCTACCGACCATAAAAATGAAGCAGCTGGGGACGTCGTATCTAAAGCTACCCTGATCGACACCGAATTGATAGTTCAAGAGTCCCTTAGAAGTAAAGCGAAAGAGAGCAAGGAAACCACGTGAGCTCACTACTGAACAAGAAGTTATAGTTGTCTCGGCATCGGTAACAAGCCAAGTGCCGTTACTTGGCAAACCGCCTGACGATTGTGCGAAGGCGAAGATCCCAACATGCACTAATTGTCAGCCGAAGTTGCCGGAAGTCTCGATTCTCACCGAGAAGGCATGTGCTGAAGGTTTGCCTTTCTCACCAGCCGCCCGTCTAGTTTTGAGGTCTTTGCTAGCCTCCTTTAACTTCAATCTCTCTGCCAATGGTTGGTCTGGCTGAGGGCTGACACCACTACCCTTAAGTTTGAATGCGAAACGCAGTAGTTATGTGCTTTCCTCCTGAGTAGAAAGAATCACGCAAATCAGTCGTGGTCGTGCATTTGGCGCAACGATATGGACTTCCCCAACCTGGTCAGTTTTCTGACAGTGACATCAGGGAAGCCAGGTGGAAGCAGCTTGCTGACACACAGTTTGAGCCAAGGTGCGTTCCCTTAAGTGAGCAGCCGCAGATTCAGTAAGGTTACGGGATCTAATGCTATTATGCTTGAAAGAGTCGGCACGACGGGGAGTGTTTATCCCACGTGCCTTGAATTCGACACTTAGGCGCGGTGTTTTCACCACTGGCAGTGGGATGTCCCTGTCTCCACAAACGAAGTCAAAGCAAAGGCAGCGTAGGTGTTCCGCTCTATTGCTCGCGTCATACTAGTTCCTGGGTCTTAAAGACCCTTCGGAGTTTTACGGGCAGACCTGCTCCGCTTCTTCTTTTGGCTCCCTGGAGCAGGGGCCCTTGACCTTGTACCGTATCGCGCAGTTACCAAAAATTCGTCAGAACAGGCTGTTTCAGTGGCAACCAAGACCCTCAGCATCTTCGGAACCTTCTCCTGTGCACAACCGTCAGACGAATTTACGTGTGTCAAAGACGGCATCTTTTGCGATGCTGTGGCAACTAATGCTCTCGATTTAGAAGAAGGCTTTGGGTATTTACTCGCTCGATTTTTCTTCAACTTGACCGGCTCATGAGGATAGGCAGCAACGATAGCTGGATTGTCCGGTAGGATGGGTGAATTCTTGACCGAGTGAGAGACCTCAACGGACCGATCATCAGCAACGTTGCCGTCTATTGCAGAGTCCTCAATCGCAATATTCAGGGATTTTCCAAGCAAACGCATTGTTGCATCAAGCGACGCAATAGAAGCGAGTTTGCCTATCGCAATCTTAACATCTGCCAGCCTTGAATCAAGCGCTGAAAGTTTACCACCGGTGATAGCCGGGCGCGCGGCATTCAGCACAGCTGAAAGGAACGCTGGATTATAGCACTTTGTACTGAGCAGCTTGTAGGCCGGTACAGCTTTGGTGCTATCAGCGGCCGCAGCCGTCACACTGCATATCGCCAGATAAATCTGTTACTAACTCTGAACAGCTATAATGTACGCAAGCTGCAGTAAACTCTTCAAACGAGGACACCAGAGGTCCATCCACCTCGGTGTTTAGCGAGACAGCCAGGTTCATTTGGAAAACAGAGTAGGATCACAACACGTATACAATTGTAAAACGACCGCAATAAAAAATGCAAAATGGGAATAAAACTTGGAACCAACGGCAAAATTCCCAGTAAGCGCCAACGGAGCTTTGTCCCGTACCAGGCCAGGTCGGACCAAGATTCTAACCAATGTGTTTTGGGCATAATGTGATGAGGGTGATATGGTACGCTAGGCTCAATGTTGATTCGGTGGACAGTGAAGGTAATCAGGTGTAAAAAGAAGGTGTACGTAGCTAATACTTTTACGTGACAATATAAATGATTGGGAAATATAACTACTCTGTGGTAGTTCAAGTGGATAAACATTTGCAATAAATCGCTGTGGCGCCACGTTGGAAGCGGTAATCATGATGGACGATGCGACTACGTCTTAGCGTTTGTTGGATTATTTTTCCCTTAAATTTGCTGACATGGAGGAGCATGTAAAGGAATTTTATCCATCGACTGCGACGTAATTCTATAAGCGGCAAGTTTTTATTATTCTTGCCCTGAAAATGGAATTGTAAGTATCTTCTTTACGGACAGGATGAAAATTTAACTCGGCTCCAGTGGTTATAGGCATGCTGTCATCAAGACGCTCGTTTTATGACCTATAATCCAACGCTTCCATTGTCCCCTCGCCAAGCCACGTGGAAAACCCATCGTTATAAGCCTGTTTTTGGTGTTTTTCGCACAAATATTGCAGTGGATTAACGAGGTTTGAGAGAAACGCGGTTAGCCATATTTCCAGTTGACTTGTGCACAAATTTGCAGTCTCTAACCACATGAAAAAAGCGTATGCGAACACATGAACATGCAGTGACCTTATTGCTAATTTTCCGTTTTTCTAGTATAAACTCAAGGATCGATTATCCCGTAGATGGGCTGGGAGCTCTTCTCGTTTATTGGAACACCAAACGGGACGCGGGTTGGGCTACAGCGTAGTTTATCCCTGGATCCGCTGTGCTGACCCGTTGTGGTTTTGAAAATCTTGGATTGTTACTCCTTTTTTGAACACGACGTTAACCAGCTACTCGCCGCTTGCGCGCCATTATTCATTTGTACAAGGCGCCTTTACTTTGACATCTCGCGAGTTTATCCCTTTGGCGGAACTTTTCAGCTTTTCCTCCTTTTCTTGTTTTTGCCTCTGCGGTTTCGCAAGAACCTGTCGTCACATGCTTGGAGTTCACGTTGACATTGTTTCGCCCGTTACTCTTTGGTGAGTCCAATTCAATACGTACTCAGACACTTGGAATTCCCGACTGGTCCTTTCGTCGAGTGCATACCTGGTCACCGTAACCCGGTACGCAACTGTTGCTTATCGCTTACCTTCATTTGCTTTTCTAACCCATCTGTCGCTTATTTGCCATTCGCCTTAATCTTGTCAACTTTTCCTGGCAGCAGCTAGTCGCCCTTAGCTTCATGCATCCTTGTGCATATCTGTAGCCTGGAAGGAGCCACTTCTTTACTCTCCAGCCTTCATTTTCCTCGAACGTCTCTCTAATCTTCGCTCACTCGTTGATATATTCATTGAAACTGTAGGTTTCTACTAGCGACTAAACTTCTTTCTGATATGACTACAACGGCCAATGATTACTTTTCCTAGAGCCATTATCTTTGCGTAGCTGCAGCTAGTCGCCATAAGCTCCATTTAATTCTGTGAATAGGTAGAGCTCGCTGGGAATCACTCCTTCATTACAACGTGTATTCTCTTGGTATATTTTCATCACAGCTCAGCTGGTTTGTTGATCTATCCTTTGACGCGGTTATTATTCATTAGTAACTAGAATGATTAACCTTACAAGCACTTTTGACCACTGAAATCCCGTAAATTAGCGCCATCTCTCAATCGTCTTACCTTCGACACTTAGACTTCCGTTCATATCCATTTAATCCTAGCCTGGTTCTAGTATGCTCAGCCTCCTATCTTTATATGCCCATGTACACGAAAGTCATTATGTGGTCTAAGATAAACGTCATCCCGTGGAGTATATATAAACATGGCCACATCGTCACTGTATATTTGGGCTTCCGAGTACAACCAAGTGTGACCACGTACCCGCCTTGTGGTCTCAGGTTGAATTCTAACGCCGTAAGCCAATTCCTAGTGAATTTTTTACCGGAACCACGCTATTCATCCCCATGTACATGAAAGTAATTTACCCATTAGGCCATGCCTTCTGCATAATTAGAAACATATTTTCAGCGTAAAATCTGTTACACATTGTACACCAGTTGTCTCAAGTAAATGTCTTAAAGTAGGATGTTCCCAATGCTGGGTAAAATGACTGCCTTTTTTGGTCCTCTCGGCCTTTTCCTCTCTTTCTCTTTTCTCTGAGGTGGTGAACATCAGAGAGCTCCGGGATTGTACGGAGAAACTGCCTCCGTCTAGGATGCGACAAATAACCAACAAGAACTTAACTGGACCATGGCCTCGCTTCCAAACCAACCATCTGCACCCAACAACTCAACCACCGAAGTCCAGTGAGGGTAGCTAGACAAAACTTCTGCGCACCCCGACAAATATACATAATCAGAGAAGGTGAGACCCATTCCTCATCATCATACACGTATGCTAGAGGTGGAAATCGCCTCAGCTACTGTGCCGCAATACACAGAAAACAGGAGAAATAAAGCAACTGGTGTAAGCCGGCTGAGCTACCGGTAACTATGGGCGTCGTTCCAGTAAGCTGCCAGTCGGCTACTGTGCATCAAAAAATACTATGCGAAATTATATAAAGCTAAATAATGAGCTCGTGGTTGGAGGGGAAGTCTAAGAGGGATGGGGTGGGACAAAGAAACTCACAGCACGAACGCCACTGAGGTCGAGGTGAGACCCCAGACACTGGTTATTCTACTTACCTGAAAAATCATACTTCTTTTCGATTGACCTCAACGTCCATGTTGGAATGTGACTGTGCCATTTGTATGGCCAACAGAAGAGTCACTCGACTGTGAATAACTCAAGGAAATAATGCTTTATAACCAGCTTTGCCAGTTGCACATGATCGATCAAAGCAATCGACTACAGTGTTCCAGGACATGATGGGTTTTTGCCTGGCAAGCGTTCTCCCTATTAAAAGCCACAAAAGTCCGTCTATCAACACTGTGACTTGGCGGAGGTGACTCCCCACTGAATAAAGCCACAGCCCTCTGTTACACACTAGAATATCGACTAGTCATTTTTTGATATTCTACCGACACCTACAACAAAGTTACTCTTTTTTCATCTACTGTCCTCACTCTAACTACCGTGTTATTTTTATTTACCTACGCACAATTGAAACCATTTCATTGGCACTCCACTGTTGAGTTTGTTCCTCATGAGTGCTTCGAATGTTTCTGCAACTTGTACAAGTTTGGCCACAACCAATTACGTGCTTTGTAACGTATCTGTTGTGCCACGTAACTGCTTGTAAATTTTGATCATACCAGAGTTGGTATGGCTCGATGAATTGAAGAATAAAATATTTGGATGGCTATGAGTGCAATCCTTACTCTAGGTGTCATTCCGACGACTGGTTTGTTATATATGTTATATATGGCGAATCAGAGTATCTCCAAACGGGTACAGACTTGACCGGGGGCGTGCATTGCAATATTTGTTGCCATTGATTTCTACTGGACTGTACTATTTTGCAACTGATGCAGTATGCAGTTTTGGCTAACAGCGAGAGCATAACGAACAGTTTTGTTGGCTACTGTGTGCTTAGCACTCAGCCTTATAGTCAGAAACTAGCCGTCCGATGTCATTGGAAAGCCTGTCGTCAGTTGTGTTTGCTAGACAGGAAATGTGCTTGCTTTGTTAAATTTATGGACTGTTTAGTTCTTCGTCAGGAGGCAGTGGAAGATATAAGTTCCGGACCCGGCGTTTGCGCACGATCTACTGTGAGTACACGATCCAGCGGCAACACTGTTGGCAACGAACACTCGGATACCGTGTTTGGTTCGCTTGGTAGCCGGGGAGACATTCGGGCTCCCGTCCTTGTCAGAGTAAGGGGAAGAGGGTTAAAATGTGGCAAATCCCAAGGCGGATGTACCACGTGCGTCGGGTGCCGTAGCCGCATTTGCTTCCATTTCTACTGCAGCTGGGTCATCCATGGGTT
The DNA here is from genome assembly GCA_944474145.2 of Dicrocoelium dendriticum. Taxonomy (NCBI): domain Eukaryota; kingdom Metazoa; phylum Platyhelminthes; class Trematoda; order Plagiorchiida; family Dicrocoeliidae; genus Dicrocoelium; species Dicrocoelium dendriticum. The sequence continues at coordinate 12,886,335 of OX104066.1, forward strand.
ATTCGTTTAGGACGTTGGAGACTAAAAGTCGGACGCTAATGGGAATCCGCCAACGTCAACAGGACGTTTGTCATGTACTCTGCGTTCCTGAAGCCCGGCATCCTAATTGTATTGTTATTTTCAATATCGCCACTAAGTCGTGCTACTCTTCTAAAGAAGCGTATGCTAGATGGTCTTCATTCCTTTAAGATATGCGTCAACAAACTGTACTTCTATGCTTTGCTGGCACCACTGTGCGAAACTAACTATACTTCGCGTTTTGTCAATTGATAAGGCTGTTGCTTGTGGTTCGGTCCACACCAGAAGTACGCCAAGCGCTTCTACTTTTTGCCTTTAAGTTCAAAGCAATGGCATCCTGTTGCACTTGGATCTCGCTTTGACGGAGACGTTGAAATGACGGGTAACTGTGGGATATTGAAGCCTGTCGTGAAGCAGGAGGAAAGCTCATTTAGTTGGTTTTCGAGTGGTGAGCCTGCCGTGCACTTCATTCCTACCAGAACCGGTTCCGATGGCGCATGATCCCGGGCTCACAATACCAAATGCATACCGATGATTTTTACCAATTCGCATATCCTGCGAGACAAGCTCTGCCAAGTCAACGCCTTAGTTGACAACCGTGGTGCAACTTTTGTTTCATTCACCGATACACTGTTGTCCACAGAAGGCATGCATACGGAAGTGTGCTTCTTGGGATACGCACTACTGTGGTGTGTACGCGCTGGCAATGGGGCCGGACCATACCGTGGTGCGATGGCTTGCGCGCTTCAGAGAGCCATTGGACTATGCTGGGTGGTGCTTTTACATTTTCAGAGCCACGCATACGAGATTGGCCAATGGTTGGGTCCAGAGGAACTCAGCCTCTAGTCTTGGGGTTGGAATGAGACGGTTCGTTGTTCCTTAAAACGGACTCCTTGTAACCCAACGCTGAACCCGCTGCTTGGCGGTCAGGTTGTTAAAACCGGAGGCTTTGGTTGAGAACCCTAAGCGTTCTTTGTCGAAGCCTGGGCCACCGGACAATACCCTACTTACGCAATACAAATAGTGGGTCCTCAAACAGTTTCCTGAAGCTCTGGCTACCGCAAAGGATAATCAACGAGGCCTTATTTGCTGCATCCAGCAGGGTGGATAGGGGTTGGGTGATACTGCTCAAACTTCTCTATCTTCTTATTACCACTCTAACGTTTTTTCAATCTTACCGTCCCTTTCCAGCTTCATTTTTCCCCTCAGGACACGGTTATTCCAGTCCGCTGTCTACAGTTCCGTGAACTCCATCGATATCCGCTGCTTATCGAAGACCCGCCTGCAAGACGCGAGCTTTGTGCCAATTTTGCGATCCCCTTCAGGTGACCCTGGCAGCTCCTTCTCATGGCGCCTGTCCGGTGAATATACAGCTTCGAGCAGCGGTCAACCCGGCGTTGGCATTGCACGGAGCCCCGGAGCCCATCCGCCGCAGATGCCTCAGCTGGCTTGTACCTGTTGCATTGTATTCCCCTTTTGCTTTTAGGTATTGCGTCACAGTAGCTGAGGTTCTTCTCACCTCGTTCTAGGGTGTATATTGCTGATAATGATGGTGTCACTGCACCAAGATTGTCGCGCAGGTGTCCATGTTTTGTACGTCAACTCAGCCCTTACTGGCTGGTTAGCCGAACAAACCTCCCCTTGGTGCCAGCTGGGTGGTTCGGGCAAATCCCGTTCCAGCAAATCGTTCGGTGGCAGTGTTTCAGGATGTGGTGGGATTTCGCCTGGCAAGCGCTCTCCCTATAAGAAACCACAGATATCTGTTCAACAACACTGTGACGTGGCGGATGTGCCTCGCCACTAAATAAAGCCACTGCCTCTTCCTTTTCCGGAGGTTTATCCACACATCACAAACGTCTTGCGCTCCAAAGCGTTCCATTGACTTCCCCTTTGATGGCGAGCGCAATGAACAAAAACACACGGAGTCACATGTACCTACTAACACAAAATGGCCCCTTCCAAATACACAGTTAAACAAACTTTTACATTTCAACACAAAAATAAATTCCTGTGCTAATTGTCAACATGTACTACTTTGTGCAATTACCGAGCATGCATGTCTGTATTGCCATGATCACGCCCTTGATGGTGTGCTTCGAAATAACGAGAATAAACTATTTATTTATTTATTTATTTATTTACTCGCAGATGCTTGTTATATTTCATCCACGCAACCTAAAGTTGTGTTGGTCGATAGAAGCCCGATAAGGTTTTGGGTTGACTATTTGATGTTATCCGTAAACATTCAACAAATATGGGTTGAGTGATGAAGTTTATCCCCCACCTGAGATTCCAGAATTTCTCCTGCCATAAAGTTTCAACTTGTTTCGCTACTGAGTTCTCTATCTAGTCTTGCATGCTCCCTTGCATTAGTCCGTTGAGTTATTCACTGGATATATGATGGGACAAAACCCGTCGCTTTTGGACGTTTGCTAATGAATTCCATGAATTCGTCATGCACGCGGTGTACGACTTGGAAGTCGAAGTACCGGAGACTCTTGTCCGCGTACCTGCGCATGAAACAGGACGTTCGTTATGCGGAGGCCTGTATTGTCCCTGGAACCTGACCTGACTTCTCGGTGCTAACGACCACGCGCGTCAGTAGCTTAACTGCGCGTATGGCGAATGATCGTCCCAACAGTGTCTATATATATGGCTGCCCAAACAGAGAGCGTAGTCTCTACCCGAGGCCGAATTACAAGTAAGGGCATTCATGCTTAAAGTTCGTGGGGTGTGGGCACTGATGACAAACTGACGACTAATCGACACGCGCGACTTCAAATCGTTGAACGAGCCTGCCAGCCCGACTGCACACATCCATCCACCGATTGGGTTGCAACCCTGGATGCCAAACGGCATCCACCTACACTGATCCATGGCGTATGTCGTCCGCATCACTGCAGGTGAATGCAATGCATATATTCGCCTGGCTTTTAGATCGCCAGTAGACATACGCCGCCCGGATTCCTTGTTTGGTGATGCAAACCTGTCTCTGCGTACGTGAAGCCCATCTGTTCACGGGTTCCAAACGGTTTCTTAGTGTTCAAGTGTTGTGCGTTATGAGCGATTTGCTCGCTAACCGAGAGGTCGGGAATACTGGTGAATGGTTTGAATGTCATGCAATAATACTGCGTAGTGCTCCTGTACTTCGGATAGCCAATTCCATCAAACATGGGTTATCATGTGTCTTTCTGATTCACCTGTACTTGAAGCACATTATTGAGCACCATTAGGTTGCATACAACATTACAGTAATCCTACCTCATCTTTAGGTTGTCTACGTCTGTTGAGGTGAACTACATCTTCAGCCTGTCCGCAAACTAGCGGATGGCAACAATGATGTGTGGCGGAAATGGACATCACATCATTTCGGAAAGCAACTGCAAGTGAGATTGTCCGCTCAGAAAGTCCGCACTTGGGGTCATTTTTTCTTTATTGCACCCGTCCATATGCACCCTAGTCACAGAGTGAAAAATGGCGCGGCCATGCAGGGTGATCATGTGTTTCTCACCAAACCTCATTGCTTGTTTATTTTCAGATACTCATCTCCTGAACATATATATTGTGAAAGATCCACGCTGATTGCCTAGATGTGCACAGCCTCGGTACCCTTTGAGGCTGTGTGTGAACTATGCGTTACATCTGTGCATGTTGGTTTCCTGTGTGCTTGTGGCACAAGTTGCAATACACCGTTCCACAGTGCTTGCGCGTTGTGCGTCACGAGCGCAGAGAACGCTCCCTATGACGACGTGAATATTTGGAATCGGTACAAACGTTCGCCTCAAAGTGCATGGCTTGTCACCCTTTCATTATAATGTTGCGGAGCTTATGCCATATTTCAGTGATACTGCGGCGATAGGGATGCCAAACATTTGCATTCCATGATCAGAAAAATACAATTACATTTGACCCGCGTAAACCTAGTACCTTTGCCACTGATAAAACCCATTCTATGATCCTTTCTTGCAATATGCCAGTGGCTTCGCTCGTAGCGATACTGTCGTCCGCTATGGAATGTACATGAACCGAAACAATACTCCTGGTGGAGGCGCGCAGTGACTATGTTGCATACTTTACCAGTGGCCATTTTGATGCCGCGGGTTAAGGACCTATATGGACCCGCCAAGAAGGCGTGTGAAGCCAACAGCTGCTACTTCTATAGTAGCGATGCCACTGCAACTGCCAAACGACATATATGGGCACAGTAAACAACGTCCATGGAGGCGTGTGAGGCTCAAAATATGTTTTATTAGCGGCGGTGCTGATGAAATGGCTGGGCCGCCAACATGGGCTCAATAAACGCCGGTGGAGAAGGTCTGTGGAGCCAACAATATTCGCTAGGCTAGTTGCCATAATGAAACAGATAATATGAGACAAATATAGGATAACTACGAATACGTGTGGTAGGCACGTGGATTCAATATTTGTAATTTACCTCGTGGTATTAGGGATGTCAGTGGCTTGGGACCTACATGGACTAAGTAACCACTGTTCAAGTTAGGCTCGTAGAGCTACCGGAAATATTGTTGTACCTTTGTTCGACATACATAGGCTTACGCTAGTGAATCCAACATGGATACAGGTTAATTTTCAGCACGCCTCCCATGTTGTGGGACCTATGATACCTTTCCGTGTGTTAGTCATGCGGGCGAGACAACCAAGGGCGTCTCCTTCATTGCCGACAGTAATGCCATATTTGTGGCAGTTATATAGAATTACTAAGCACCCAAGACGTTGGCATGAATTTCCAACTAAATAGCGCCATGTCACCCGTTACTCGCAACATGCCGCGTCCTTGTATTCCATTCCGCAGTGCAACAGTAAATGACTATATGGGAAAATGTTGATGTGCATGGACCTGGTTCACGTTTATTTCGAAGTACCTTGTCTATCGTGCCCCTTGCTCACCGTCTTGCTTGCATGCTACACGCTGTTATTTGCCTACCGCACCGCAGTGCCACCCATTTTTACAGGTGTGTGGTGCTGCTCCAATCAATTACTTTTCAGATTAATGATGCTCGCCGATGCTTCCGTCCTTTCCAGCCAACTCCGCATATAGCAAAACCCATACTCAGTTATCACAACTGCCCGCCACCATGTTCGCATGTACCTGGTTAGTCAGTACTGTTACCTGCCTTTGCTTTCCAATAACTTCGTGAACGACCGGACGGACCAATTGGGCGCTAGTTCAGTGGATGGGTCCGTAATCGTAGACCATATTCTCTAACGCTCTATTACACTTCGGCTCATAAGCATAGCCGTTCTATGCCGTGACCGAAAACCACCAAACATTTTCAGTATTGTCACTTCGCGGGTTATGAAAACTATGAGCACGCCAACCTTGGACGAAAGTAGCCCCATAGGGTCCGAATGTCTATACTCAAACCGAAAAAAGCAGTTCCAATAATACACAAGTCTGGATTTGCTGTGGACGTTGTCAGTCACGTACAACACTTCCAATTCCACTCCATTAAGCTTCGCAAAAGCGAAATTAAGAATTGCGCTCCTGGCCTCTTCGGTAAGTTATTAATTGTGCTGCAAGTACTTCTTTTTTGCATAATAACTATTCACCACACTGCGTTCATACGTATACTACTACGCCAAGCAACGATATATGGAATATAAGTTCCGTCAACCAATGAGCGTAGATTCTCCTACAACTTAATACACAAAAAAATTATTCCATGTTCTTCCATTGTGGCACATTGAGCAGGTTTCCGCTTATATAACAAATGTTTACTTACCTGCTTAAGTTTTGATAAAGGTATAGTGCATGTTGCCCACACGAAGTCAGTACACATGGATACGTTCCACTTGGCAAGTGCATGTGGCAACAATTACACCTATGGCCGATGATTATGCCGCATGCTGAGTAACAGTGCTGATATTCAACGGAAGTAAGATGCCTCCCTACCTACGAACTACCCGCATTTACCGATCGACTGCGTTATCGCATCTTCCAATGTAAGTCGCATTTGCAAAAATCTATATAATTCCAATAATGCCAAATACGCCTAAATATATGGACATGTGGCAGCATGGTTTTTATATATATCTGTATATTTATTGCAGGTGTTGGGTTTGCAGTTTTGTCCTATTGCTTTTATTTCTTAAAGAAAAATCTACCAGTATTTCTTTCTATAAAATTGCAAGCGGCGCCTAGGGCAATAATAGTTTTCATCGATAGCATTTTCGTGTATGTGAGATTCGCGTAAAATATTTTTCCTGACCTCGTGAACTTATCGCGGATTCGTTCGTAATCCCAAACCTGTCCAGCTCTGCTGACACTTTACTTATCTTCCCAACGTAACTGTACGACTTATTCTCAATGTGTCGACTAATCCAGTCTATTCTGATCGGTACCCTGCTATCCGAGTTCTAGCAGACTGCTGTGACGTCACCGGCATTCGTTCGGAAGACCGAACACTCTGTCCCAATTACCTCGTGAGCCCCATGGACTGCTCCACACCTTATAAGCAACCCTCATTCTATCCGGACCGTCTCATCTCCTTATGGCGCTCTCTGCTTTCAATCTTTTTTTAATCGGACTGCCAACTCTCAGTGCCCTGTAATTACCTAGTCTCAGCTGACCGGTCTGCTTATTTGACCGTTTTCAGATCAGCAAACTTTAAACGGTCTAGGCTTTGTAGACTCAAAGCTAAATCTGACTTATGTTGACAGCCTTCTAGACTTGTTCACCCTTCATGTATATAGGCACCTCCACCTCTAAACTTTGCACCTCTCCACCAATCCAATTTTCATCCAAAATCAATCTCGCCTCGCAGACTAATCCTGTCTCGTCTGATCAGTCTCCTGCTCGCTGACTTCTCACAGACTGCTGTAACATTACTGGCCATCGTTCAGAAGACTGAGCGTCCTATGTAAATATAACCACTTCTAGCTCTGGCTATCCTAATGCTAATTACGTCACTTATCTTCCCAAATGAAGTATACGACTCAACCACAATGCGCCGACCAATCCAGTCCCGTCTGATCGGCCTCCTCTCCGACCTCTGTGACTTTGCCGACCATTGCTCGGAAGATTGAACGCTCTGTCACCATTACCTCCAGAGCCACGTTAACTGTCGCATTTCTTATCCGTAAACGCTTTCTCTGGACTCTGTCCTCTAGTTATCGTGCTGTCTTTATTTATTCTTCAACCGAAGAGCGAGCTCTCAGTGCCCTGCCCTATTCTCCTCTTTGACTGCTTCGTGAATAGCGTAATACAGTTTTAGGCTCTGCATCATCAACACACAACTTCTCTCACGTGGCGAGCCTGCCTCACTTGCATACATTATATTCTTGTAGTCTCCTGCATCCAAACCGATCCATCTCTGCTGACATTTTATTTATTTTCCCAACGTAACTCTATGACTTATTCTTAATGTGCCGATCAATCCAGTCTAGTCTGTTCGGTCTCTGGCGCTCTGAGTTCTCTCAGACTACCGGGACTGTTCAGAACGGAACGATTCCTACTCTTTCTCAAGAGAGCGTCGTTGGCTTCCACACACTTTAGCAGTAAACCTTTTTCATCCTGACTGTCATAACGCTGCGTCCTTTGTCATCAATCGGGCAGCCAAATCTCAGTGATCTTCCTTAACGTAACCACAGCTGACTAGTCTGCTTCTCTGTGACCTCTTCCAGACCACCGGTCTAGACTCTGCTGACCGAAAGCAGCTATTATTCTTTCTATAATCCGCTGAACTTTCTCATCCAATTTCGAAACAATCTCTTCCCTCCCTTTCCTACCCCTTACTGTTTATTCTAGCTATTTCCTTTCCATTTTATCTCTCTGACTCAATCTCAAAGCACAGATTAATAAGTGTCGTCGGATTGGTCTGGCTCACTTCGTGTAGCTTGCCGGACGTAATCACCCAGGTATAATATAGCCTCTTTGATATTTAACCAGTCAATTTCCGTTTTCCCCCACAGTTGTTATCACCAATTGTATGAATACTCTCCGTTCGCCTCTTAAACTATTCTTATCTGCACAGCCTTTTGCACTCCTACTACTTCTAGGTGGCCGTGGCATTTCCGATCAGGGTCTGACAGAGACTGCGCCCACTTCCACTTACGTCTAGATGCCTGTTGCTTTTATTTTTCTCCTATCCATGGCCTTCTCTGTCATTGCGCTCCATTTTTCTTTCCACGGCTTACGCTCATTGCGCCGAACCAAGTCATCCTCGTGCGTATGGTCTCCTCCGCTCCGACCTCGCTGCTGCTTACTGGTGGCATTCGGACCATTGCTGTGTTTCTTGACTATTACTTCTATTATTATGCTCACCTACCTCTCTTCATTTGCCTCTGCTCTTTACCGTAGGTTCGCACCTGTCTATTAGTTTGACCGTACTTGGGATAACGACCATAAATGCACGGCAGTTTTAGCCCTCTGTGACCCTTTTCTCTAGATTCTGACGGCTTTTGGACTATGGAATTATGAGCGCACCAGCGTACTTACTCTTGCGAATTTATATTCGCACTGCCCACCGCATTCATCCGCTCCTAGCCAATTCTTTGAATTTCCTCTTCCTCTTGGCACGTTGCTTTACCTATTTTGCTCCAGCATTCGGTCTCAACCTAGTTCGCCTTAGTTTCACCTAAGGTGCCTCTTGTATTCGGACTGCTGCCATCATCATCGGTCTACCTGTTTCTCTCCAACCATCGCATAATTCGCTTAACTTTTGTCAACAAACTCTGTTGTATCGGTCTCTTGACCCTGCGCGTGCAGAACGTACTTACTACCTAGTAGTCGTATTCTGAGTCACACCAGCGACGTAATGTAAAGAACGCGCTTGCAAAGCATGTATACTGAACAACATTACATAAGTTTTAATGTATCATAGGCACCGTTGCATGTCACTAGTCTGTGTTAGTGCTTTTTGATTCATTGCCGTCTCGCTGTTTGGCTGCCTCCTGTCCGTTGCCCGTTGCTTCCCGAGATTTCCACAGTTACATCCGTCAAAAAAGATGGTTTATCCTTTGGGACTGGTCGAATTATCCTCAATAGCCAGCTGGTATAAAAGCATGATCCTTTCTCCAGGAGATACAGAACCCACACATCATTCCAAATAGAGCACTTTCCGCCATTCTTAAGACGCTACCTTTACGGGGTCTAAACAAATGTGTTTAGCTTGCCTCCTACTCACAGTAGAAAAATTTACTCACCTGGAATAATATAATTACATGGATTCAACGTTCCACAACCGAATACAAATAATTCTGGCGTGATTACCTTCATTGCCTCAAACATTCCGATTCTCCAGTCACCTGGAGCTTTTCTGACGTCATTTCACGGACAACGTTGCGCTCGTATAAGTGGCTTTTCCGATAGCCATCCATGGAGTTTTCACTTGGCCATGGAGACAATCACACTTACATGTGAAGGAATTCCGAATCGGCTTTGCGGAGAATGGCATTTTCGCCTGTTATGGACATATTCAGCCACAAGAAACAACTGCACTCCCCGTCCCCATGACATATCCAGCGTAGATAGCTGGACACGGTTTGCGAGCAAGACAGGAATATAATAGAAAAAGCCGGCCTCTAGTAACAATGTGTTTACTCACTTGCATCATTTATCATTCGACTCTGCGACTCTGTTACATCATTGACCGGCTACAACGACTACTTCCGGATCATTACTAAGCGGTTCAGCCAACCAAGGAAGAATTTTTTCTGTCAAACGACTGCGAATACTAGAGTACAAAATCAGTCTATACGCAGAATAGATGACTAGCACTACTGTTCAACGGAAGCTACGGCAGTGATACAGCACGTGATGGGTTTTCGCCTGACAAGCATTCTCCCTATAAAAAGCCACAAATGTCCGCTTAACATTAATGCAACGTGGCTGCTGTGACTCGCCACAAAATAAAGCAAAGCTAATTATTGCACACTGAAGCAGTCCGCAGCCTTCTACATCCAACCTGTGCAACTGATTTCACAATGAAAATGCTTTGATGGAGCACAGATCATCCCGACTTCGTAATGGTCATTGATGGCACCAAAACTTTGGTTGGGCTCAGGTGCTCATGGATCACTACATGGCGAAATTGCCCCCAACTTGTATCTTGACGCAATAGTGATGACTGATTTTTGCACGCCACCGCGCCTTCATGTTCCTTGGTCTGATAATAACCTGACAATATGCTCACTCATATGGACTACATCTTTCCGTATATTTCTTTCATTAAAAGGAAATGTTTTAACATTCCAAAGAAGCTATGCTAGTATGGATATTTGATCACGCCTTTGCATGTGCGTCTCGTTATCACAGAGAATATACCATTTATTTATTTATTTATGATCATTTTTATACGCGCATTTAATGAACAGTTTTGTCTCCGACTGTATGCGCCTCATCCAATTTGTTTTATTTTTCTTCTATTGTTTCTTGGGTTTGATGGTTGTTTAATATCCCTGGTGTGGCTGCGCTTGATGTGCATGTTGATAAGGTGCCTAGCCACCACATCGTCGGTACTGGCTCCAGGGACAGTTGGTCATTGCTGGAGGGAACGGAGTGCACGGTCCTTGTGGTCGTGCTAGGCTCGAAGAGTGGTTCCATGCACTCAGTGTGGATCGGACTACGGTCCAGCCACCGCCTTGTGTGCATTTGATTCCCAAATACAGTGTGCTTGTGTTTGCCTGTGGAGTGTGGGCCGACTCCGTTGATGACACTTGGCTCCCATCCACATGCCTCCTGGTCTTATTCCTTCGGGTTTACACTGGATATGGGGTATGTGGTTGGAGCTGAGGGTGGTGCAGCGCAAGCCATCCATGGTCCCTCTGTAGGCGCAGGCATACTGTGGCTGACCACAGTGACGGGCAAATCCGAAACCGGATGCCGCCAACCATATTGGTCTTTTAGCTAAAAACATATATTTATGTATGTCATATTGTTCCATTTTTACCCATTTCTACCACCTGCATAAATATGGTATAAATAAATAACTATATGTATATATATATCTTTCGGACGATATATATATCCATAATATCTGGGAGATCTGGTATTTATTTTTTAACTGCAGTTTCACATCATTAACTAAACCCTTACGTTTATGCATTATATATCATGCTATTTCAATGCATCATTAAGTTTGCTCCACTTCTGTGCAGTATGCCAACTAAATGGCGGGCACATTAATAATTCGAAAGGAATTCCGCGTCAATACTTTGCAGAAACTTCAACACAATGCAGCACTCTACATTTCTTATGAGTACACATTACCCTTGTCACGTGTTCAGCAGACCATTTATGCCGACCGCTATGTACTTCGGTGTGCGTCCCATAAGCGTGTTACAAGCGCCCGCATTTAATTGCATATTTTAATCTAAGGTGGCTTCTCGACCCCATTCACCGGTTAACATTCAACACCGCTACCATTTCCGTTTTCATTTTTCTGCATGAGCTCATTTATTTCACGTTGCGGATTCAGTGAGTTCCCCGTTGTAGCAAGTGATATTTTATAACAATCCATCACTATCGAAGACTAACAGCACACCATGCGAGATAAGCCTGAATTATACATGTTCTACAAAGTTTCAGCGCAATTTGCTTCCTGGTTGGCGGCATCTGGTTTCGGATTTGCCTGTCACTGTGGTCAGCCACAGGACGCCTGCGC
>OX104066.1:12898475-12918349 GCA_944474145.2 Dicrocoelium dendriticum
TCCGTGCGTTGGAAAGGATTATTCGGATACACAAGGGGCATCAACCATAAGTTAGACCATTCCTAGAGCCTATCAACGGCACGCTGAATTGCCACAGGACCCCCGGGATATCCACAATATTCCAGAGTTTAAGGTCTTCAGCAAACATTAGTGATGACACCCCTAGCTCTCCCGGCAAGTCATTTACATAGATCGCGAACAACAATGGTCCTAATACCGAGTCTTGCGGAACGCCACCAAGGACAGCTTGCCTGAGCGAAAGACTACGCCCCACCCGTACGCAGTTCCCTCCCCTAGAAGAAGGCAGACACCCATTGAAGGGCGCGACCAGATATACCGTAAGATCTCAATTTTAGTTAGAGCCGATGATGTGGAACAGTGTCAAAAGCTTTCGAAAAATCTACGAATAGCACGTCTACAGCGTGGCCACTGTCGACCGCTTCGGCCCAGCTTTCACGAGCTACAAGTAGATTAGTCTGACATGAAAATCCCTTGCGGAATCCATGAGACTGAGACTGAGACTGTATTTAAGAGCGAGTAGAAAGGTTTCTGTACAACTCTATCGAATTACGAAAAATCAAAATTTACTTGTGAATTATCAGCAGTTGTGTCTGGTCCGTTAATGGTTTATCCGTGTTCGGTTAGAAATTTGTGCTAGCGTTATTATTTCCGGACATACAATGTCTTCTTTTGGCACTGTATGTGCATCGTTTCACGAAAGCACAGGTTTCCAAAATAATCGTCGATACGGGTTTTAAAACACTTCACAGAATCGGCCTCTATTAATCCTTCTGGTAGTGTAATCCATAAGTTTACGATTCTTCGTTCGATATAAAGCTGATGTGATACTTTGTTTATGCTGGGGACCCTGAGTTTGAAACGATGTCCTCGGGTGTTACAGGGTTCTCGCAGGTGAAATCTTGGCTGCAGTATGGGGAAGTGATTCAAGTGTAGTACTCGATGGGTCATACAAAGATCAATTCTTACTCGGCGCTAGGATAGTGTGTAGAGCCCGAGCTTTTCACAACGTTTTTCATATGGAAGCTTTCGTAGACTTGGTACCATTCTAGTTGCAATATGCTGTATTTTCTCCAGGTTTTCAGTTTTCCATTGAGTTATCGGATGGTAAGCTGGGGCACCGTATTCAAGGATTGGTCTAATGAGCGAGGTGAATAGACGAGGGACGGTTTCTTCGGACCATGTGGAGAAACTGCGTCTTAATGCCCAGAGCATACGAAGTCCCGCACGGTACAATTTCTCTGTATTTTCTAGTGATCTTAAATCATGTCGTGAGAGAACTACTAAGTCTCTGACAGATGTGTTGGGATGGAGCAACTGGCCGTCCAAGGTGTATGATCGAGTGGCTGGACGTCTGGTGATACTGATGAACTCCGACTTGCTTGCGTTAAGCGGGAGTTGCATTTCAGTGGACCAAGTTGATAGTCGCCCTAAGTCATGCTGGAGGCGAGCGCAGTCGTCCTGGTTTTCAATGATCCTCCAGATTTTCAAATCATCTGCAAACAGAACACATGGTGCCTGGAGCTGCTGCGGAAGATCGTTGATATGAATAAGAAATAATGCTGGCCCAAGTACAGTTCCTTGAGGCACGCCACTGGTCGATGGGAACCATGCTGTCAGATAGTCATTGACCTGTACTCTAAACCTTCGTCCCACAATAAACTCTTGTATCCACTGAAGTAACGTGCCCCCTATTCCGTATGTCCTCAGTTTACGAAGGAGTACGTCGTGGTTCACTCTGTCAAACGCCTTACTAAAGTCGATGTACACCACGTCAACATCCTTCTGTTCATTGAGAGCTCGAACCCACTGGTGGTTTGCGTACATCAAGTTGGTGATGCAGGATCACCCTTTCGTAAAGCCGTAATGCGCTGGCGTCAATACGTCCATCGATTCGAAGAACGACAGCAGACACTTTTTCACAACCTTCTCGAGAACTTTGGATAATACCGAAGTCAAACAGCTCGGTCTATAGTTCTCTATTTTACTCGGATCACCACCCTTGGGAAGCGTTTTAACTATCGAGCCTTTCCAGTCGTTCAGGACGGATACTTCAGAGAGCGATCTATTGATAAGGTTTGTCACAACTGGTGAGATGATAATCGATAGGGACTAGAGTATTAGTGGGTGAAGTCCGTCTGGCCCGGGGGGCTTTGCACCATTGAGGTTGACGAGTAGCTGATGTACTTCGACTGCATCACATTGTAGGCTGTCGAGAAAGACTTGCGCAACCTGTGCCGGTACTGGAACAGCCGCCGGTATACTGGAAAATACAGTGAAGAAGTGCGTAGCCAGGGCGTCCGCGCGCTCCGCGCTTGAAATGAGTGTCTTCCCGTCTAAGCTCTCTAAGACCGGTAGGTCGTCTCCAGGTTTCAGTTGCGCATCACTGTGAAGGTTGAATCAATTCAGGTGGTTCTCCACTGAATCCCTTATTAGCTTTTCAAACAACTTGACTACTACACTTGTCAAAATAAAAGGCCGGTAGTTCGCGAATAGAGCACTGTCACCGCCCTTAAAAATCGGACAGATGATTGTCTCTTTCCATTCAGAAGGTAGGCTGCAGCCATCCAGTGATATTGAAAACACGCATGTGAGCGGACCACTTAGCTCAGTGGACAATTCATGCAACAGCTTCGGATGAATTGAACCAGGATCGGAAGCTTTAGAGGGATTAATGCCCTGCAGTAGCTCGAGGACCTGAGTCTCCGTTATAATAATAAATAAATAAATAGGTATATTTCTAGACCTGCTAGAGGCTGCACCCTAAAGGGTTCAGATCAATGCTTACATTTATCCGATGCTCATGCATGGAAGTTAGGAAAATATAAGTATATCTTCATCGTTAGCAATTGCAAATGCATTGGCACAGTTTAGTATACAGCTACTGGGTCGCAGGCGCCCACCTTGACATTTTTCTGGTTCCTTCGGGCGATATTGAGCTCCTTGTCTTTTATTGTGAAAACTTCGCGGAGGTGTATTTTGCCTTTTCTCCTTGGAACAGAATCCAATTTGCCACAAGTTCACTTTAAATTGATCGCACCATAATTGGCCACTCAGTTGCCCCAATTGTTGTTGCGCACATGAAAGAAATGAACGAAGGGATTATAAGGCATACGAAAAGTTAAAAACAATTCCGATATATGCAGACCTAAATAGAAGCAATTTGTTAAGAGAGAAAATAAAGTTGTGGGCTTCATAGAAAAATACCAACTAACAAAAAAATATAGCCCTACTTTCCTTACGCTGATATTGCTCTCCGGCGCAAAATTTCAACCTGAGTTATTCTCAGATAAAAGATAAAGCCTTCCTACAGTTAGAATACCGCTTAAAGTAGCACAAAATTACACTGGTCTGGAGCAGCTTTAGCGCCTGAATACGATGAACGTAAAAGCAACACCATGCGTGCAGTAGTTTGCGAGTTATTCGCAATTAAACGATGGTCTACGAATAAGGCCATTTTTATTTTTCGCTAAAAATGGCTTTCTGCTTTGCAGGCAGATAGCAAAAAAATAAAATAAAATATAAAAAGTAGGGAAGCGGTGTATGTTCTAGATAGGCATAGCTATCCAGAAATGCTCTAATTAGCCCGTTACACCCTGTGACAACTCCGGACTGCGCAGGTGGTCGAAAAGTAAACTTTGCAGGCAAGCATGAAAAATATATGCAAATAAGAGATGATCTTGCGCGAAAACGCTAGAAATCCAGCAAGGAATATTATATCTACAAGGGAATTCAGGGGAGCTTGTAATTAACTCACGGTTAGAAGGCCACAGCATACCGTTTTCAGGGGATACTGAGCCACATAAACAACCAGTAAAATAGAGTTTAGCATTTTTTAAGCCTCTAAGATTTTCTAAAGCTTACATCAAGGCCGCATGAGCCAGATCTACCTGAGTAACTCAGGGGATCTTTCAGATCCGTTGACAGATTTCGGCCTGCAAAATACACACATTACTTAGCTAAACATCACAAGATTTATCCCTTAGAGCCGATTTTCTATATTCATGAGGCTCTGTCTCTAACATCAGTGAGCTATAGGAGCCTGCCACCAATAATAAAGAAATAAGCACCGGAAAATTTAGTAAAATTTAGCTAATTGCATTTGGGCGTGAAATCCGTTTTGGCCTACATTGGTTGGGCTTTAACAACTCTACTTCTGTTGGTTGAGCTTGCTTATACTTGAGGTATTGTTATGCCTCATGTGTAGATGCACACTATTGTGCAGCTCTTTGATGAATTTCGATTTATTTCTCTCCATTTTTAAGTCCCGAAGTTAGTGCCGGCGGAGTTCATCCAGATGGCAATGTTAACTGGTACTCTAATGTCACACCGACTATTTCTTTTGTGATTTTCCTGACAAGAGCTGTTCTAGCACCCTAGGCAAAGAGCGATAAGGTAAATCAGGAGTAGAATAGTAACAAAAACCAGTGGGAGCTGGTCGTTCACCCGCCATTACGCATAAGGCATGGTAGGCTTTGGAGGAAGCTAAAAGATAAATGACACACGGGCGGCAAAGAGAAGAAAAGTGGTGATGGAAAGTTTCTGGTGCTCCAGCGAGCCAGTGTGACAGGGGCCTCTCTGTCGTTGGTTAGCTTACGTGCCAGTGAAATGAAATCTGAAAATGCGAGTGTTTTACGAGCAAAAGCAGTTAAAGAAGAGAATCTAGAACTCTTGAAACAACGTCAACCTGTGGTAAAGAGGTCTCCCGAGCAAAGACCCCAGTATACTGATCACTCAGTATACAAGCGTTGTCGTAGTCAGTTTGCGCAGGGTCCCGTCTGTTCGCAATAAAGCTGGTACAGACAGTTTTGCTTCGCTGCGTCTTTTAACGTAAGCAAAAAACCTCTTGGGATGAGCTGCGGCCGAGTCCACTAAACCCTGCTTGTATTGGAGACGAGCAGTTCTGAGCTGTTGCTTACATTTATTTCTAATCTCTCGATAACTATCATAGGTGCTGGCTGATGGAGCTGCTTGGTACGTTCGCCAGCATCTAGACCGTTTCTTGAGTAGGTACGTGCCTGTGCTATCTATCCATGTTGGCTGTGCCCTTAACCCTCGTTTCCTCCTGAGTGGAATATAGGGAGTGGAAACCTGCGTAAGGTATGCCTTAAATTTATCCCAGGCTAACTGGAGGGAATCAGCCATCGAGAGCTCACACTTCAGAACTGAAGCCTTAGTTCGCATTGCACAAAAGTCCGCCCGCCAAATATTCGGAAGTAATTCAACAGCGGTCTCTTGGTGTCATGAAGAAGTACATCGAAACGATATGCATGCGTGATCGCTGGACCCTAGAGGTGCACCGTGTGAAACGTCAGTCACGAAGTCCATGGACATAGCGAAAACCAAATCCAAAGTAGATGGTATTTGGTTGTCCATGTACCTAGTGGGAAAGCCAAAGCACTGGTGCAAAGGCACTTGGAGAGTCAGTTCAAGGAATTCTGCACCGAATGTCCCTAATGCCGCATTGCAAGAAGGATCGGCCCAACAGACTTCCGGAAGGTTGAACTCCCCTAGAACTAAACACTTATTCGCAGACTGAGTGCGAATAAAGTCAAGTATCCTTTGGAATCTACGTGTGCGGCTCAATTTGGCCTTATCAACTTGCGCGGTGAATGATTGGAACCGGTAGCCGGATCCTGTGGTTGATGCTGAGACAGAGGAACGTTTCAAACAACTGGTAGATTCTCACCTGAGCGCGCTGCGATTTTGCTGCCTCTAAGACAGCTACAGTGGTCCTCTGCAGTACCTTCTGCTGCAATGACCCACGCCATCTCCGCAATGATCAGGAAATGAAGGAGCTGACAAAGGATCTTCCTTCTGCTCTCTATCATTCAATGATCAAAATGTGGTTTGCCGTATTGATACAGAAAACTTAAAAATGCAGAGCAAAAACCCCGAAGGGGGATCGTTATCCGCAGAGTTTGCCCAATGTTTCGTATTGCCACCCAAGAGTTAATTGAGTTGTAGAGAGCAGGAGGGAACTGTCTTGTCAGCCCCATCGATTCCGTCTCATACTGGGTTTGATGCGTGTCTTTGCATTATGACGTTCCTCGAGGGTTCGTTGCAATTGCAGTTACAGCAGCAAAGTTCCAGCATTCTCAGTGAATTTTTATCTATCAGCCACTTGAATCTTTCCTCTGATGGAGCATCTGCAATGTCTTCATGTAGGCTGTTCCAATAATTCACCACTCTAGTGGATAGGGTGACGTCCATGCGAATTCTGTCTTCTTTGTTTAAACAGTTTCCATGTGTGACCTCGTGTGGAACAGTCGGCGTTGGGCCGGAAGAACTGCTGTAACTCACTCCCAAGTTTCCCTCGGAGGATGCGCCTAGTGTAGATGGGATCACCCCGGCGACTTCGGAGCTCGAGTGAGAACAGATTTAGCTGCTGGAGTCGAATGGGGTACGGGAGATCACGAAGCTCCAGAACAGCTTTCGATGCACGTCACTGAACCTTTTCCTGTAGAGCGCCTTCAAACTTTGAAAGCGGCTGGCTAGCTGGAAGGTATAAGTTTAAGACTGGACGGACGTAAGAAGTGAACAAAGGTCGAAAAATCTCAGGAGTCATTCGAGCGAATGATCTTCTTAAGGCACCCACCAGTCTCCTCCCACCACCACCTTCTTCAACGCGTCCTGCGTCGTTCTAAGGTCAGAACTCACGATAATCCCGAGATCTCCCTCGTGGGTGGTAGTTCTGAGAAGAACCCCACCAATGTGGTATGCACCGTACGGTCAGTTATACCCATTTGGAGAACAGCGCATTTATCTCGGTTTGCTGGCAGTTCCTACTTGATTGACCATTCGTGTAGCTGGTCTAGAGCCCCTTGTAATCTGTCCGCATCCTCAAGGCTAGATACTGTTGACCATAGCTTGAGGTCATCGGCGTAGATAAAGCAGTCGGTTTGGATTGCAGTAGGCAGATCGTTAGTGTACAGTTTGAAGAGCTCCGGTCCAAGCACTGAGCCTTGGGGAATGCTAATAATCATAGGCATTGGAGCAGAGAGAGTTTGGTTCACTTGTACGCGCATTGTCCAACCTCCTAAGAAATCAGAGGAGATTTCCTGTAATGCCAATTCCCTGGAGTTTATGTAGTAGGCCTACGTGTGGAACCCTATCAAAAGCTTCGCAGAAGTAAATGAATATTACACCAACCTGTTTTCGGGCATCTATGGCTTCTGCCCATGTTTCCCTGGCGATGAGTAATTAGAGAAGCATGAGCGTGCTCTCCAGGTGAGATGAGGTTAAGATTCGCACAGTGTAGCTGGAGGGCGCACTTGACTGTTCGTTCCACGGTTTTGCACACGACTGAGGTTAAACATATTGGCCGGTAGTTGGCTGGGTCTTGTTGGTTACACCTTTTAATTGGGCAGGACGGTACTTATTTTCCAGTCTTTGGGTAGGCAGCCGATTTCGAGGGACTGCCGAAACACTTGGCAGAGAAAACCGGTGGCGTACACAGCTATCGTTCTGAGGAAGCTGGAATGCAACCCTTCCGGGCCTGGGGAGGAGTTCGGGTCCAGTTCGAGGAGTAGCTTAGTGACTACTTCGGAGTTAATTGCAACATGATCCATGGAAGACTAATGTGCAGGCAAACGGTTGTTGAGCAGTGGCGACTCCACTGAGTAGCCCGAGAAATATTGCGCAGCCAATAGATTTGCTTTTTCAGCATCGCCATAGAGAACCGTACCTTCCTTAGAAGAGGATAGAGCGTGATGCGATTGTAAATAATTTGCTTATTTTTCATTTCCCACGACGTAGGTCGACTACAAGACCGAACTTGCTGAGAAAGTCGATTCCGATGATGGGCTTTTACACATCGGCGATGGTAAAAATGAAAGGGAAGTTACGCAGTAGTCCGAGACTCAAAGTAAGCAATTTCTGGCCGTAGGTAGCCATTTTAGTCTGATTAGGTACCGTAAGCATTGGACCAGCTGGTTGCAGCGGCGTTTTTCCAGAGAACGGGGGAGAACGCTGACTTCTGCACCAGTATCAACCAAGAACTGAAGTTTGGTTATGGAGCCAAATACGTACAACAGGCGACTAATAACCTGGCCAGCGACAGCCGCCACCTTTACTGGCTGGCCATGTGGTTTCCCGACATAGGACTTGAAAAGGCTTTGGGGTATTTAAACACTGGACGGCACTTACCCGTTGCGTCTCCGAAGCGGTGGTGCTAATAATAATAGCCGTGAGACTGTCGTGTACGAGAGCTGCTAGAACGTGTGGATCGAGAAACGGATCGTCGCGAGGGAACGCGGTCGCGTCTGAAGTAGGACAAGGTGAGCTCTATGTTAGCAAGTCTCTCGTTGATAGTGTCAAGTAGCGTGGTTCCATGGAGGTTGCCTGAGCTAGTTTCAGTGACGTGTGATACCGACGTTTTAGGGAAGCGTTCGGGAATTTTATCGGCAGCTTCTGCCAGATTGTCTAGCGGAAGATCGTCGGCGAGAACAGCTAAAATGGCCGTGGCATTCGCAGGAAGACAAATACTCTACAATTGGCGGAGAACGGAGTCATCTAGTATTGAAGAACCGACAAGGGAACGCATGTGCCGGAGTAACTGAGACGGCGTTCTATCTCCAAGCTCAACGCCAGAGAGTAACCGCTGAATGTGTGACTAGGCTGGGGCTGTAGTGCTGCCTGCACCATTCACTATCGGACTCTACGTACACGTACACTTCGTCGTGCCACGCGATTTACGATCATCCGACGTTTAGGCGCATCAGGATATTTTACATGAGGTAAACCCGACTGACTGAGTATTCTCCTTTGTCGGTTCCTCCACAAGCAGGGATTCCACTACTAGTTTTGGCATTTCGATTCAAGTAGGCAAGAGCATCTAGTTGACGCTCAAACCTCTTAACAGCAGCTTCCTTAACAACATTTTCTTGAACCAAATTCCAGCGCTCGATGACGACGCGAAGACAGTGTCTCCGCTGCAGTTCGATCGTACCGCGGTTTATCCAGCTTTATACCATGCCCGCGGAAACCAGGAAATCGAGCAGGGCTAAATAGTCAAGTGAAATTTAGGCCAGCCCTCTAAGTCAAAATAAAATAAGTTAGGATTACGTCCACTCTAATCCTTCGATAGTGGGACTGAGTGCGTCACTAGCCAGAGCGACCTTCTAACGATAAGGCTGGCCACTAGTGGCAAGTCAACCGGTGTGAATTCAAGATGACGAAGCTATCCGACTGGCTGTATGGGCCATATTGGCATTGCGTGGAGATGTGTATTTTCTAGTCAGCTTAACCTAAAATGTGTGTTTGAATGCACCAATATGACGATTACTATTGGTAACCGTTGGCACAAACATGAACGATGTCAACAAATGAGAAAGGCGATGAGATACTATCTGGTAGGTAGAAATCACACAATATCATTGTCCCTTCTTTGGAAAAGGCTGCAATAAGCTGGTATATCGCTGGCAGCTGTGCGCAGCTTATAAATAAATAAATAAATGGTTTATTCTCGACAATGCGAGGCACACCATCAAGGGCGTGATCATGGTATTACAGACATGTATGCTGGGCAATTGCACAAATTAGTGCATTTTGACCAAAAACATGGGAATTTATGTGTGTTGAGAGATGCAAAACTATGTTTAACTGTGTATTTGGAAGGGAACATGCTGTGTGGGTAGGTAAATATGAATGTGTGTGCTTTTGTTCGTTGTGTTTGCCATCAAAGGGGAAATCAATGGAAGGCTTTGAATCAGATGACGTCCGTGATGTGTGAGTGATCCTCCGGAAAAGGGAGGAGGCAGTGACTTTATTTAGTGGCCAGTCACATCCGCCACGTCACAGTGTTGTCAAACGGATATCTGTGGCTTTTTATGGGGAGAACGCTTGCCAGGCGAAATCCCACCACATCCTGGAACACTGCCGCCGAACGATTTGCTGGAACGGGATTTACCCGAACCACCCAGCTGGCACCACGAGGAGGTTGTTGCACTGGGGGGGTCCATTTCGCAAAGAGAATGTTCTGATCGATATTTTGGAAAGCTCTGTGGTCGTATTATGATACATAAAAGGGTTACAGAAGTTATCAGGTCACAGTGAAATGCTAAGTAATGAAAGTAATAACCAGCTGCCTAGACACGGATAGATAAATCGGTTCACGACGAAGTGAAGAAGCTTTCACGGGGCGTCTCTTCTGCTCTCTACTACTCAACGAACTCAAGGATTAATTGCACTAACAGTTAGAAAATTTACCATCGTCATGAACGGAATACATCTAGCTATCTGTAAATGCAAATGTTAAGGGTGTTTGTGAGTAACGTAAGTATCGTAGAAGGCAGAAGTCCTGATTAAACTACACACGAAAATCTGCCTCGACGGGGAATCGAACACCGGTCCACGAATTTCCGGTCCGCTGCTCTACGACTGAGCTACCGAGGGCTGACGATTAGGTGCGGAATTTAACTCGTGACTTCTGCTTGGTGCGCGACGTATTGCCAATGAGCTCACAGTAACTGTCCTGGTGTTGCAGATCGGCTCACACACTCGTAAATGTAATTGAGGCTGTACGGGAGGCAAGTAAATGGATCGGCGACCCGCTTAAGAAGGAACACTTACGGGATTTATCCCATCGTTCCAGTCCCTCTTGAACTTGAACTTCATTTCGTTGCTAATGAAATAGATATACAATGTGGGAGAAGTAGGTTTGGTAAACAATTTTCATTAAATGATGCTAATGGACGCGACACAGTACCACAATACTAAGCACTGGCATCGAATGGATTGCTAGGATACAGATATCCCCTACGATTTCAACCGTAATTAAAGAAGAGCCGTCCTGATATGTAGCTTCCATTTATTTCTAAACGCTTGGTAGCTTCTGTAGGTTTTGTTTGATGTAGCCGTCCGGCAAATTCGGCAGCACTTAGAGCGCTTCGTGAGCAAGTATTTACGGGTCCGAGCTATCCAAGGAGGATGTGCCCGTGTGCTGCGTATATTAATGTGACCAATGTACCTAACTTCATGTAGAGTAAAGTCACCGGGTAATAAATGGACACTTATTGCCAAACTCAGTAAGAATATACTCAATATGCTAAAGCAACTAAGCTGAGTATGGAAAGTGCACACCGAAGTCCACAGGGCACCACTAGTTTTGCAAAGCAGACCTATGCCCACATGTTGAGTAAATAAATAAATAAATAAATAAATCTTTTATTCTCAACAAAGTGAGGCACGCCTTTACAGGCATGATCATTTTGACATAACGATGCATGAACAAGAATATGCAAAAATCCGATATGTTTACCATAGCAGTTTGTGTTTGTGTAGGGTGTATGTATGCGTGTCAGTGTGTGTGTATGTGTATGCAGCTGTGTGTTTTGTGCTTGTAGTTGTGCTGCTCCAATCTTCAATGTTTGCTATTGTCAGCAATATGCGAGTAGGAGATTGGTGTCCGTGGGTTGGATAGAATTATCCGGATATCCACGGGGCAGTGACTTTATTTTGGGGCGAGTCACGACCGCCACGTCACAGTGTTGTTAAGCAGACATTTGTGGCTTTTTATAAGGAGAACGCTTGCCAGGCGAAACCCACCACGTCCTGGAACACTGCCGCCGAATTATTGGCTTGAACGGGTTATACCCGAACCACCCAGCTGACACCACGAGGAGGTTGTTCGGCTAGCCAGCTAGTGTAATGATAACAATGCAAGTTCACAGTCATTTCAAGCATATGATGCAGGAATGAATATGTTGGGAAGCTAGATGTTTATGGGTCACGGAGCATCACAAGCCTAGTGGAGGGCATTTGGGATGAGGCGATGAGCCAGTTGCCAGGATGTAAACGGAACTTCGGAAGCTTGAGAACAGTACGGCTTCACAAAGTACATAGGTTTCTTAGCACTATAACCAAGAATGTAATTCTCCGATCCTCAATGCATATCAGCACAGACCTGTTGCCCTGGTGCTACACTAGCCTACGTAGATCTCGTAGCACTATCACCAAGAAGGTAGGTTTCTAAGCCTCTATACATATCAGCACAGACCTGTTGCACTAGTGATAATATAGCCTAGATAGCTCTCGTAGCACTAGCAGCAATGGCGTAGATCTTGACGCCTTAATACATATCAGCACAGACCTGTTGCACTAGTGATAAAATAGCCTACATAGGTCTGGTAGCACTAGCAGCAATGGCGTAGGTCTCGGAGCGTTTATACGTATCAGCACAGGCCCGTTGCACTCGTGATACACTAGCCTACATACGCCTGGTAGCACTATCACCAAGAAGGTAGGTCTCGGAGCCTCACACATATCAGCACAGGCCCGTTGCACGCATGATACACTGGCCTACATACTTCTGGTAGCACTAGCAGCAATGGCGTAGGTCTCGGAGTCTCTACACTTATCAGCACAGACCTGGTGCACTGGTTATATAGTAGCCGACATATGTCTTCGTCTACCCGTCCAGACAGGGTCCAAAAGCTCATTGCAAGAGCACCAAAAATGCCCATCAGGTGGCATCAATAGTTAGCTCTTTACCAGCACTGGGACGATGCGGATATGGTTACATGCAAACGATAACCGAATTGTCAAGAAACTTATGGGCACAGATAACCTTTCCGGGAACGACGTCGTTCAGACCCATTCAAAGTGCTCGCGCAAATGTGCCGGTAACGTCATATGCGTCACGTCAACACAGCGGGTCACTAAGGGATGGGACAAAGTCAATGTACCTAAAAGAAAGCATGGTAAACAAGGAATACGTAGGCTTGGAGGCCCGGTTAAACAGAAATTGGGCCATTCCTGCGAGGATTACAGAGCCACTGTCCGATTCATTTACCGAATGTCCCAAATCGATGCTGTCAACCGAGAATTTGCGTCGGGTTGGCAAGAGGGTAGCACACGGAAACGAAAAAGGAGGTGACCCTAACAAGCGCCAAGTTTGCTTTCTCACAGGCTGGACTTTAAGCAGATAAATAAATAAATAAATAAATAGTTTATTCTCGAATTTATCGAGACACACCAAGTAAGGCATGATCAATATTTACATGCCATATTGCTTCGCAACAATCACGTTGCCATGAGTGTAGTCGGCAGTAAGCCGAAGGTTGTACAGTCTGCGGAAATTGTGTAAGTAGTCATGAGGGATAGAGTCTTCAATGAATGACGAAACGTTGAATTCGGGAGTGCGTAGTGTAAACAGTCAGGACACTACATGTGTAATGAAAACGATACATATAGGCATGGTGTAAATTAATATTGAAAGTGACATGGCAATATTGAATAATGATTCTGGTCGACTTGCCAGTAGGTAGCTCTGGGCAGTGATTTTATTCGGTGGCCAGTCACATCCGCCACGTCGCAGTGTTGTTACGCGGACATTTGTGGCTTTTTATAGGGAGAACGCTTGTCAGGCGAAAACCCCCCACGTCCTGGAACACTGACAGAAATTTGTCAGTGCACTAATATACAACTGGCAGACCAGGTAGTCGACTGATTTCACACTCAAATATCCGCAGTCAAATGACCTTCAATTTCCTCTGTTATTTGAGCAGGTATCTTGGGCAAGGCCGCCATAATGGCTGAGGCGAATCGAGGTTGGGGGCTTCGCGAAGAATCGTCTGTGTGGGTATCCAGGTGGGTAAAATGTCAGTTTCTTGCGTCTGGATTTTTCAGGATTATGTATTCTTTTAAGGTGTGTGAAGTTCTCGAGTCCAGCTCTCATCATTGGACAACAGTCGTGGGTGAGTGCAGTTGTATCCGTTTGTTGTAAAGCCATGTGCTTCATAGGTCCTTATTGGTTGTTCTGAGTCGGACAACAGCGGTTTCTCTGTCCTATGCCAGATCCCCAAGAAGTTCCGTGCCTCGGAGAATAGGGAATGTGAGAGACAACCAAGGCCGCAACGAACATGCGCGGATACAAACATTATTATACTCCCATGTTATAACATTTAGAGTGGAGACGAATGATGTACAATGTGACGCAATGATTGTGCTGAAAGTGTCTTTTGAATGGCATACGATATATTTGTTAAGTAGTTCGGAACAAAGAGGTCGAAGGCGCGGCGACGCGCAGATGATGATATCATGCCCCGGTTCTAATGTTATAAAAGTAGGGAAGCCTGAGCACGGAGAAGCCGGTGAGAGGGCTGTACTACAAGTAATTAGCGGTCACAGACGAATGACAGCTCTGCATCTAGCAAGGAGCAGCTGTGCACTGTCCAGATGAGGTAAAGTAGGTCGTCAGACGAGAGCTAAGAAGGTCCAATAAAGAAAGGACAACAGACAAGAAGAATGCAAGCATACAGTGAGTTGTTTGGGGAGTCATATAACGTAATGCTGAACCATGGCGGACTATACGTTCACAATGCTTGCTATGGTACTGGGATATTACTACTTTGGAAATAGCCTAGGAAAGCTAGTCGAATAGCTGGACGCTTACAGGTGAAAAAGTCGAAGACGTTACGACAATTAAGAGATATGTGAACGTCTAGAATAGAGAGGCAAAGTATCGGCTGTACATCGACTTGAAGATTTGGAAGGAGTGCTAGATAAAGCTGAAAGTTTATATGGAAGGACATCAAACAGTCTGAGTGCATGCATACATTAAGTCTGCTGAGGACATCGCAGCATATGAGTCAGAGGCGCGCAGATACTGAGTCCTGTTATGGTGCTAAGATTTTAGTGCTACGGTAGACTGGGCTGGAAAATGCCAGTGAAAGATCTGGAATCCTACATGAGCAGGCGTAACAAACGTTGCAGCAAGCAATGGATAAATGGACGTTTAGAAGGGAAAGGCAATAGAGCAACTGTGCGCAGGCCACATGAATTATGTTTGCTTTACAGAAGAGAATTAAGAAAGGTTTGATGAAGAGAGGACAGCGAGCGGATGAAGCGTAAGCATACGATATGGCTGTTAAATATTTCAGAGCATAAAAGGCAAAGACGCGGAGACGCGCAGATGATGAAACCATGCCCTGGTGCTAATGTAATAAAAGTAGTGAGGCCTGAGAAGCGGAAGCCGATGAGATAGCTGAGCTACAAGTAATTAGCTGACACAGATGAGTGACAGTTGCGCATCTAGCAAGGAACAGCTGTGCACTGACCGGATGAGGTAAGGAAGATCGCCAGACGAGAGCTAAGAAGGTCGAATAAAGAAAGGAAAACAGACAAGAAGAATGCAAGTATACAGTGAGTTGATTGAGGGAGTCATATCATATAATGGGTCACAGTAGTCGGAAGCAACGAGACCACTGAGACGAGATTAGAGTATCAGCTCAAAGAGTGAAATCAGTTGAATTTAGGTCTAATTACTAAAGGAGTGCATCGACACAATAGGCATATACAAAACGAATGCGGGCATGGTAGTAAGGATGTATCTTGGCCAACAAATCATTTCAGCTGAGGGTTACAGGTAGTTACGTCGGCAGAACCTAAGTCACTTAGATCTCGGCATTCCGAGGTGGGTCAGAAAGTAGTAGACCGCTCAGACAAGTCCGGATAAGCCAGCAAGATGAAGATAGACCGCCAAATTAAGGTGTGAATAACAGTAATGAGTGCCATAAGCTAAGAAGATATCGGGACGACAGCGGCTATTTGAAAAGCCAGGTAGCATGTCAGGAAAGGTCTCGAGATGAGGGGAGCAGAGTGTTTGGAATGCAGAGCAAGAGTAATAATGGCTCGGATATCGGTAAGCAGTCAGAAACGGGGGCTGGTCAGCCAAGTGTAGCTTAGAGCCAGGTCCGAAGGAATAACCGTCCACTTGAAAATTAATGCAAACAGGGTGCGAACAGGGAAGTGCTCTGGATAGCTATGCCTATCTAGAACATACACCGCTTCCCTACTTTTTATATATTTTTTTAATTTTTCTGCTATCTGCCTGCAAAGCAGAAAGCCATTTTTAGCGAAAAATAAAAATGGCCTTATTCGTAGACCATCGTTTAATTGCGAATAACTCGCAAACTACTGCACGCATGGTGTTGCTTTTACGTTCATCGTATTCAAGCGCTAAAGCTGGTCCAGACCAGTGTAATTTTGTGCTACTTTAAGCGGTATTCTAACTGTAGGAAGGCTTTATCTTTTATCTGAGAATAACTCAGGTTGAAATTTTGCGCCGGAGAGCAATATCAGCGTAATAAAAGTAGGGCTATATTTTTTGTTAATTGGTATTTTTCTACTGAAGCACGCAGATTTATTTTCTCTCTTAACAAAATGCTTCTATTTAGGTCTGCATATATCGGAATTGTTTTTAACTTTTCGTATGCCTTATAATCCCTTCATTCATTTCTTCCATGTGCGCAACAACAATTGGGGCAACTGAGTGGCCAATTATGGTGCGATCAATTTAAAGTGAACTTGTGGCAAATTGGATTCTGTTCCAAGGAGAAAAGGCAAAATACACCTCCGCGAAGTTTTCACAATAAAAGACAAGGAGCTCAATATCGCCCGAAGGAACCAGAAAATGTCAAGCGCCAATGCATTTGCAACTGCTAACGATGAACATATATTTTGCCAACTTCCATGCAAGAGCATCGGATAAATGTAAGCATTGATCTGAACCCTTTAGGGTGCAGCCTCTAGCAGGTCTAGAAATATACCTATTTATTTATTTATTTAAGTGGAAAAGCCAACGATGTTTTCAGGGAGATGTGAGCAGACCGATATGTCTGCCCATCCCTGATCATTAGGATCACAGTAGTCGGAAGCAAAGAGACCACTGAGACGAGATTAGAATATCAGCTCAAAGAGTGAAAAATGCAGTAATATGCAGTAATGGTGTCATAAGATAAGAAGCTTTCGGGATGGCAACGTCGATATTAAAAGCCAGATAACATGTCAAGGAAAGTCTCGGGCTGAGGGGAACAGAGTGTTTGGAATGTACAGCCTGGAGTAATAACGTCTAGGGGAAGGGTGAGGACGGTTTTATTTTTAAAGCTTGTATAATTTAACGAGGCCTCCGAAGGCATTTGAACAGTCAATTAGGTCAACCGAACCAGAAGAGGCAACTTCTCAGAAGTCTGAACGAATCCGGAGAACAAGAAGCTGATCTAACAAGCCTGGATTAGTCGGTGTGTTAGGATTAGGACGTATAATAAAGAAGAGAAGAGAGCCATATTAATAAAGGGTGAATGAGTCTAGAATGCTCACGGAGTTATTAAGTTAATAAAGATTGAGCAACTCATGCAGGCACCTGAGGTAAGGGGAACAAATCATTTAGTAAACAGAGCCTAGCCTGT
Organism: Dicrocoelium dendriticum; assembly: GCA_944474145.2. Classification (NCBI taxonomy): domain Eukaryota; kingdom Metazoa; phylum Platyhelminthes; class Trematoda; order Plagiorchiida; family Dicrocoeliidae; genus Dicrocoelium; species Dicrocoelium dendriticum. The sequence continues at coordinate 12,915,683 of OX104066.1, forward strand.
TTGTATCTTCGTAATTTTGAAGGCGGCCAGAAGAAAATAGACTGATCAGATGAGACGCGGTCAGGGCAGAGTACTAAGAGTTAGCAGTCCGATGAAAGGAATGATTACAACGAAGTAAGAAAAGAAAAGGGTCAGGGTGAAGAAAGCTTTACTGATTAGGAGTAGCGGAACCAACGAGACTCCCTAAGGTACTGTGGACAGGGTAGTTGGTCTTCTTAATATTGGCCAGTATCGTCACAGGAGTCAGAAAGCAGAAGCCGAAATACACGAGGCTGTATTAGTCGGCGCATTGAGATTTAATAGTACAGTTACGTTGGGAAGACAAATGAAGAGTGTCAGCATAAATGGATATGTTAGATATGGGGGAGTTTACTTTAATTATTTAGGTATAAGCACTCGGGGTGAGGCAAATAGTGTTTTGGTTGCGCCGAACCTATACCGTTTACAGCTCAGTGCTCTGTAGGCAATCAGAAAGTAGGATACTGGTCAGGGGGAACCAGGTCAGCACACTGCGCTGAGTTAATGCTAAGGTGTGGAAAGGCAACTAGTGAGGGGAACAGAGTGTTCGGTCTTCCGAACAATGATCGGTACCGTCACAATATTCAGAGAGGGTCAGCAAAAATGGACAGGTTAGAGATAGAGGTGGCTATGTTAAAAAAAGGGTGAGCAAGACCAGCAGGCTCTCGGGAAGAGGGGATATAGCCAGAAGGCCACAGAATCGTGCTCGTAGTCTGGAGTAATTAAAAGAGAAGCAGGCCAGTCAAATGAGACTAGAGCAAAGCAGGGCACTGGCAAACGACATTTTGCTAGAAGAGGGAGTAAAAGCTAATGGCGTGATAAGGAGAGGACAGGGTCGGCCTTGAAAGAGCCTTATTGGTGCTGGGTGTATAGGCCAACAAGGCTCTTTGCGCATCGGTACTATTCCGCACAATTAAGGCTTTGTATAGAATTCTATATGTGATCGGGGCCGTTCTCCCACAGCTCGTCCTCAGGGATGCAAGTGCCCAAGATATCTGCTACCTTCCCTTTTCTCCGAAGTCCGGAACTTCTTTGGGATATAAGATTGGACCGAGAAACCGCTTTTGTCCGACTCAGAACAACCAATAAGGACCTATGAAGCACATGGCTTTACAACAAACGGATACAACTGCACTCACACCCATGGCTGTTGTCCAATGATGAGAGCTGGACTCGAGAACTTCACATACCTTAAAAGAATACATAATCCTAAAAAAATGCAGACGCAAGAAACTGACGTTTCGCCCACCTGGATACCCACACAGACGATTCTTCGCGAAGCCCCCGTCCTCGATTCGCTTCAGCCATTATGGCGGCCTTGCCCAAGATACCTGCCCAAATAACAGAGAAAATTGTAGGTCATTTGACTGCAGATATCTGAGGGTGAAATCAGTCGGAAACCTGGTCCGCCAGTTATATATTACTGCACCAACAAATTTTTGTCAGTGTTCCAGGACGTGGGGGGTTCTCGCCTGAAAAGCGTTCTCCCTATAAAAAGCCACAAATGTCCGCGTAACAACACTGCGACGTGGCGGATGTGACTCGCCACCGAATTAAGTCACTGCCCAGAACTACCTACTGGCAAGTCGACCATAATCATTATTCAATATTGCCCTGACACTTTCAATACTAATTTACACCATGCCTATATGTATCGTTTTCATTACACATGTAGTGCCCTGACTGTTTACACTACACACTCTAGCATTCAACATTTCGTCGGTCATTGATGACTCTATCCCTCATGACTACTCACACAATTTCCGCAGACTGTACAACCTTCGGCTTACTGCCGACTACACTCATAGCAACGTGTTTGTTGCGAAGCAATATTGCATGTAACTATTGATCATGCCTTACTTGGTGTGTCTCAACAAATTCGAGAATAAACTATTTATTTATTTATTTGTTTATTTAGTAGTCTATTTATGGCCGTGGAGAATTGCAGGATACTATCAGATGCTCTGATGGTTTCTGGTAACTTATTCCACACATGTGCATGTCTATAGAGGAAAAGTTAAAACATATAGAGCAACGAGTTTTGGGTAGTGCGAAGGAGTATGGCTTTTTGCGTAGAGGATAACGTGGGTCGCCCAGCTGTTGAAAATATCTTTCAATACTTGAGTCTGATGTTTTTATTATGATCAAATATGTAGGCGTGTTCGTACGGGAGCAGGTTTATTCATAGAATTTGTAAATGTGGTATCGATCAACTTACCAGCGTGGGATTGGGGCGGTGACTTTATTGACTGGCGAGTCACATCCGCCACGTCGCAGTGTTGTTAAACAGCTATTTGTGGCTTTCTGTAGGGAAAACGCTTGCCAGACGAAGACCCATCACGTCCTGGAACTGCCGATTAGGGATATGACATTGAAAAGATTGCATCTGACCGATTGCCCACGCGGATATTTGCAGTCAATTTTCACAAATTTGTTTCTTATCTGAACTGAACTGGTTGTGTGGTCCCCTTCGGAGTCGACCGCAAATGGTTGGAGCCGTCTAAGTCGGATGACTCATGTGACTTGTATTGGTTGGATTCGTTTTATGAGTTCCTTTGGTTTGTCACAATTGCGAAGTGCAGGTGCTTTCTTTGTTCTGTGTCGTTGCCGTTTTCAGATGAGTTAAGGAAGTATGTCCTCAGGTGTACC
>OX104066.1:12918431-13026314 GCA_944474145.2 Dicrocoelium dendriticum
GCCAAAGGCAGTACTTTGTTTAGTAACATCGCAAGTGATGTAAACTCTTTTTTCAGCGATCTTACCTGACTTTCGAGGACACATACCTTTTGCAGAGCTTCTGCTAGTGGATCTACGAGCACTGCTTTGCAATCTCGTATTTGAGATGGGCCCACCTTGCTGAGGTCATGGGCGGCTTCTTCCAGTGTTATCTTTTTGGCAGATACGGGTGACATAAGTTTTTCACCATGATACGAATAAGCAGTTAACAAATCGTAAAAAGTTGGGGTAAAACGTTGAACGCGTGACGCTAACAGAAGAACTTAGGCAAAGTCGTAATCATCAGCTGCAGTGATTTAATGACAACGGCACAGAAATTACTCTCTGGCAAGCAGATCATGAACATGCTTCTTAAAACGGTTGTCTTTCCAACAGAGGTTTCATTTGCCGTGGAATCCAGATCCACACTGAGGAGGATGCAGGTAACCATATATTATGACATACTTAAACGCTGGTTTGCAGGTAGGCTGCAGCTCCGCCGAAATGTTCGTCTCATTTTGTAAGCGCAAACGTATAGCGGGTGCGTTGTCCGTACTATGTGACACATATGCATAGCTACAACAGGGTACCGCGTCACAACCATCCGAAGTGTCTGAGCGGAGATGAAAAGGTATTTAAAGCGCTCACCTTCGTAAGCCGGGGAAATAGATGGGGTAGATGATATTGTGATATTCGGAGATGGCGTAAGGCGCGAAGCTAGAACTAAATTACTTGATTCCAACTCACGTATGTTACTGCTATGTGACGGCTATTTGGGAAAGGTAGCTGCTGTTATATCACTGGAGCAGAATTTGCAAACTTCGGTTTTGTTCTCTACCAAGCATTTACGGTGGTACAGTAGCCGGTTGTGCACGCAATGAACGCCTTACCTGCAACCGGTTCACCGCAAGCGAAGCAAAATTTAGTCAACGTACCGGCTTTGTGCCACCGCGGTTGCTTACGCGGTGGTTGGCAGTGTGGCTTATCACTTACGACGGGCGCACATGGTGCTTCGTCTATAAGCTCGTCAGTTTGTTGAATGAGGCTATCGATGAACCCGGATACTGCAATGGGGTTCACGGCTTCCAGGCACTTATGCCGAACAAGCAGTTTTGCTGCGTTAGAATTAGGCAGCCTTGAGGTGGCTACTTTCAGAGTCCGAAGCAGCATGGAATCTTCCGGCATGTTGTAATTCGCTAGCCACCGACTACGGGTAGGTATGTTTTCTAAAATGGGAATAAAACATAATCGCACTTTTACTTGCCGGATGTTGATTCTCCTTAGGTAACATCAGTAAATGGATGCACGGTAGCCACATATGCCCGTAAAATGAGCAAATGCAGGCGCCATTTGCGCAGTCAATGTCAAATGGATGGTGTTGATCTTGAACAACAAACTGTAAAAGTAGAAATATAAAAGAGGGCATACCAGTCCCGCTCCAATGTCTGAGTACACCGCACCTAACTTCGGTGTTGCCAGATGACGCATAACCAGGGTACTAGCGTACGTTGTTAGACGGCATATCAGCATCTGCACGTATGCCTTGCCTTCATCTTAAAACACCTGGTGCCTGTCACATAAGTATGTATACTGCATCTGAAATTCTTTCAGTAGAACATGAGACAGCTTCCACACTTTAATCACAGCCATAGCAAGGCGGTCGGAAGCATGGGTTATTTCCTTTAATCTATGATTGGCATTCTCGACACGGTTGTTCGTGGTGCACCCGAAATGCACTAATCCTGCTTGAGCGTAGTTCGCCCACGACCGCTTGATGAACATCCAGTGGGAGGTTAGATACCGTACAAACTGAGGATCCGTCTTCTGAAGTAGGCTATGATCCTGCTGGAACCTAGACAAGTGTAAACGTTGGAAAATTAGCATACTCGGTCTCGGTGTCAATTGTAGCCATCCGGTGAAATAAATAACGTGAAAGTTATTAGTCTACAGATCGGAATAAAACAACTTGGCTAGCTCACGTGCTTTCGAACCTTCTCGCGGATACGAAACTAGCACAGCAAAATGTCACACTGGAATACTGCTTGTGCTGCGCGCATTTAACCAGCCCTTTTATCCATAACGAAAGTTCGTACGGAGAAGTCATGGCCCACTGCATCACGAAATAAACCAAATAATTTCACTAGCGATGTGGACGTTTCCTTACGCACAAACCCATAAATAACTGGTCGTTCTTAACCCATGCTGTCGGTTAACAAGAAGGGGTACAGCTTGAAACTGTAGCGAAATTTAACGACGAATGTCATACGTACCCATGGCGGTTTGTACCATGCGTTGCATCCACACACACAACGTGTGGAAATCGCCGAAACATTTGCACTTGCTGATTACGAGCAAAGCACACATGCGTAAGTAAGCCATCTTTAGAAATGGTTTCCACGAAACCATCCTGTTCCATGCTCTGCAGGGCCTGCCGCAAATTGACCAGCAATAATGACGTGACATTTCACCTACACGACAAGGGCGAAGGCAACCTGAGGCGTACATTACGGACGTCATCGCTTGTGACGTGTTTCCCTAATGCATTCTCGATGTATTGCTTTAGGTTGGATGTAGGGGTGTTGTATCGAAATAAGTCAGCAGCTTGCTTTCATTCCTCCTCAGTAAGTCGCCGGTTTATAGGTTGCCTTTCGGAAAGCAACCGGTTGCATGGATGGTTGTGGGAGAGCTTGAACATTAGCACCTTTAGCTTACGTCCTTCCCGAGCATCATTGTCACGAGCACTGCAACCGGTGTCTGGAGAACTAAATTGCATGGTTAACAACATTATAAACCACATACTAGACTCGCCGTATTCCTTTGCTCCTTGTTTTGCGTCGCTTACAGCGCATGCAATTATAAACGATGCGATCATACCTCACGCTATGTTACTTGCGTCTTTTGCTGCTATAGCAAACAAAATTGACGTTGTTCCGATACGTAAATGAGGTAAACAGCGAATGGAATTCATCAAAGCTATGAAACGAATGTCCAAAAAAGGTGCTTCTGAAGTCAGCCTCCATGGTTGCAATTCGAAATAACAGCGAAATACGACCTATTTCATTAGACCTCACTTAAGTTAGCAACTAACCTCATGTGCAGTTATCAGCCGTTTTTTAGAAAATACCAGACATAGTCGTATTTTATGCTGTAAAATTGATGCAACCCATTTTTTATTGCCCACATTTCTTGCAGTTCCATGGTGGCCACTACGTGGCACCAACGATCAGCGATTAAAGTATTGCTCTTGACGGATGCCTGGTACAGTCAGGTTAAACATGCTCATGTAGTTCAGATGTTGTATGGTCATGTAAATGGTAAGGGCAAGTTAAGGGCAATTTCCATACACCTTAAGGTTAAGGAATGATGGAGTGTAAGTGATTTGTTTAAATGAATTATTTAGCTTGTAAATTTTCGCGCGTTTCGTGTCATCCATCATGCAGAATGATAGCCCCAGCTTGATAACTGGTGGTTACGAGGCAATTGAGGATTTCCAAAATGATTTAATGCTGTTCCAAAGAGCCACGGCAAGTTCGTTTTATAGATGCACGGTGATTACTGCGGCGGGTCATATACAAGGCACTGGAAAAGATCTCCCTTATGGATATCGTTATCGATTCATTTAATATCGATGTGTGCATAGCAAGACAAAGAATGTGAAAGGGAAGCGGTAAGGTGCGTGATAATTTGACGGTTGTTAAAACTTTTATTTATAGGCGCTACAACTGCAAGGCCCGATTTTCTGTGGTGCTGAAAGGCGGGTAGTATGAGATTAGCCGCACCTGCTGGAAGCATTCGCGAAGATACAAGGAGTCACCGTGTGCCGAAACATGGGAAGCCTACACTATCAAAGGAATCACTGCGTAAACCTGGTACGCGAAGATAAAATGCAGCACCGACAGAATCTAGCTGAGACATTTCTTTCAAACCCCAAGCTCCTGTACAGACACGTTAACAAGCTCCGCAAACTACAGCGAGGGATTCCTACTTTACACACATTGTGTGGACTTGCACAAAACGCCACCGAGGCGGCCAGCGCCTTATGTCAACAATTAGCCTCGAACTTCCAGAGTACGACGTCGCCGTATACACTGTTCCCAATGGTTGTGCCACCACCAGCACTCAGCCACATCATGTTTACGACTGCGGAAGTCATGAAAATGCTTATTGCCCTGCGCGGGCATACCTCCGCCGGTGTTGATAATATTCGTCCCAAAGCGTTGAAACTGGCTGCAGTAAACCTGGCCAACCCACTCTGCAAGTTCGTTCAACGATGCCTTAATGAGATGCGGGTGCCAACAATGTGGAAGCAAGGCGTCATCACTCCCATCCATAAGGGGGGAAGTCGTACAGATCCGGCCAACTATCGCCCGATAACACTACTTCCGTTGCTCTCCAAAATCATGGAAGCGATCGTCGCTGAAGCTCTGATGGACTTCTTGGAAGAACAAAATATCATAGCACAAAAGCAACATGGGTTCCGCAAGGACCGATCTTGCATTTCCAACTTGCTGCTTGCCAGATCTAGTTGGACTGAGACCGTTGACAGCGGCGTAGGTGTTGACGCAGTATATCTGGCTTTCTCAAAGGCTTTCGACCATCTGAATTACCCTACCCTCCTTCACAAACTGCAGTGTTGTGGAATTGGTGACCCAATCCTCGTTTGGATAGCTAATTTCTTGCTTCAACTACATCTGAATGTAAGAGTTCGCGGAGTCATCCCTGACCCAATCAAGGTTAACTGCGGAGTGCCCCAGGGTTCAATACTTGGTCCACGACTCTCCCTGATTTACATAAACGATCTAGCGACAGTAATGAACTCCAACTCCTTACTCTTCGCTGATGGTCTCAAGATATGGCGAGCCATTAGAACAACCAGCGACAATGCAGCACTTCAGGATGATCTGGACAGGGTCTACGAATGGTCGACACAGAACCTGCTTCAGTTCAATGCTACAAAGTGCAAGGTGTTGAGCATACGCCATAAAGCCACTCGTGAATACAGACTGGGGGATCAAATATTGCAGCGCACAACAACGGAATGCGACCTAGGCGTGATAGTGCAGGAAGATCTGGGTTGTTCCCGTCAGGCAGAGGAAGCCTCCGAAAAAGCTAACCAAAACCTTGGCCTTTGGCGGAAGGCATTCGGGCGCTTCCATCAATTCCCAGATGCTGAACGCCTACATTCGGCTTCGTTCTGAGTACGCCATACACGCCTACCAGCCTGTTGAATACTGCCTCTTGTATACGTCAGGTTCTAAAAATGTGACACTAACTCTCCTAGACGGATGAACGAACGACACACAGAATTAGTTCTCGCACGGCACGGTAACTGACGATCTCGAAGTGTGTGGGTTTTCGGAACTTAGCCGCAAAAGATTAATTCACGCGAGTCAAACAGGTTCCTAGACCAAGCGCAAAGTTTCTACGCACGATTTCCCAACCCAAGACTGAAGCAAGAACAAGACAGGCCTTTGCCACAGGCGCCTTTACTGGCCAAAGCTAAGGCGATTCTAGCCAAAATTCTTCCTTGGTTGGCCGGTTTGTTTGGTGGTGTGCCGGCAGCAGTTGTGGAAACCGGACAATGATACGAAAGCGTCACAGAGCCGAATGACAAAGGGTATAGCCTGACCAAATGCAAATGGCCTGAGCAAGAAGAGGTGCACCGCGAGTCGGGCGTTCAAACCACTTCACAAAGCTTTCCGTCCCCAACCTAAAGCAAATCAATCTCTCCCGGGAAACCGCCCTCAAATGCTCGGACCAACTGTCTTGAGAGTCAACGACTACTGCCACTAGCTCCCTTCCCCCAACAAACTACGGAGATCGGAGCACCAACGCAGCACAGTACCCTACCCTTGCATTAGCTGTTGCTCACTTAGCAACCAACATGCTACGACTCCTTTATAGTGCGTCCAGCCAAACCTTATGCCCTGCATTACTTAACCTGCATTAGCTTTCTTTGCCTAGCAAGCTAGGACAACTTTAGCACACTGCGTGACACAGGTGCTTTGCTTCTTATTTACTCTTTTCATGCATTCTCTGCTTCCAAAGATGTCATTTTCAAGTTGATGGACACAAGCGGCAAGACACCCTGCATCTTTTTGCGTGTTCGCGTTTCTTACCCTTTGTAAAGGCCCGTAGAACCAACATATATGGTAACGCGCGTTGCTGGTCATGCCCAAAAGGCGTGCCTTGCTTTGTTGAGAATAAAGTATTTATTTATTTATTTATTTCTACAGCCTTAATTTTATATCACGAAACAGAAATGAAGGGGTTTTTCCTTGGAATGGTTTGCGTAACCAAACTCTGGAAACAAGAAACATGGTTTTGTGTAAATGGGCAAAGCCCGTAAACTGAGCAGAAATGTTGGAAGTTTGGCGAGAGTTGTCCGGGAAAATGAATGTTGCTTGGATACAACAACGCGTGTTTCGTTGAAAACAAGACTGTTTCTGGGTGCAAAGCCTAAACGAAGTGCATGTTACACGAGTTGGAAGGCTGACTGAAACGTGTGCGTTTTGTCTGGTCTGAGTACATGTGCACTCGAGTGAACCGGGTTTTCACGCTTCCGTAATTTAGGCCTTAAACAATTATAGGGACGTTGGGTCCCCATAACATCCCCCCTTTAAGTTTAAACATACCGTTTGCGTTTCGGGTCGATCTGTATTCTTTCGGTTGTTCCACGGATGCGTTGTGATCTGCGAGGAGGAGTCGGCGGTGCGGGTTCCACAGTTTCCGTCTGTTGCCCTGGAATTCCGAAAGTATCCAATAGTATTTGCAGGGGTGTTTTTGCCGTCGACTGTGATGGCTTTTTGAGTGTTCCATGTCGCGGTCGAAGTTGGTTTTGATGACGAACACAAGTGTCGTCTCCTACAACGATATCATATAGCATACTACCACGATGGCCCGTTACTGTAGCTTTGATCCAGTGTGCGTGACCAGCCCGGTAGTCAAAAGCAAAGACCGGAGCTCCAACAGCGTAGCCTTTGCACTTGGTTTTGATTTTGGATTGCACCGGTGGTAATTTTGTTGGGATTAGTGCGTCGTGTGTTGTGCGCAGTTTCCGACCCATCAATGCTTCGGCGGGTGATTTCTCTCCTGGAACTGCTGGATTAGGTGTGGTCCTGTAGACGAACAGGAAAGCCTTAATAATTGTTTCTGTAGTTCCCTCCACTCGAGCCTTTAAGGGCGCTCGCTTGAAAGTGTCGACAAAACGTTCCGCTTGACCGTTAGACTGTGGATGTTAGGGTGGTGATCTGAGGTGCTGCACGCAGTGGGAGCGACAGAAATCCTCAAATTAGGATGAGGTGAACTGCGTTCCGTTGTCGGACACTAGAACATCAGGGAAGCCATGTTGACTGAACATGCGTTGGTGACCAGTTATTGTTGCGGTGGTAGTCGAAGAATTAATTGTTACGACTTCAGGCCATTTAGAGTACGCATCAACCAGGACCAGATAGGAGGTACCATTAATTGGGCCAGCATAATCGATATGTATTCGAGACCACGGTTTCTCCGTTGGTTGCCAGGGAACTGGTGGTTGGTGCTGTGGCATCTTGGCTGCTTGTTGACACCTGGAGCAACGGTGAACCAGAACTTCAATATCACTGTCTATCCCAGGCCAATAGACGAAACTGCGAGCGATTGCCTTTATTCTGCTGATACCAGGGTGTGCAGAAGGGAACTGATGGAGCACGGCTTGTCGAAGGTGGACAGGAACTATGACTCGACCAGCGGTCATAAGGCAGGAGTAGACGACAGAGAGGGAGTACCGACGCTGGAATAGGTGCTTAAGTTCTCCTGAGAAGGTAATGTTAGGCCAGCGTGTCTGAACGTAAGCGATAGCTTGGCGGAGAACCGGATCGTGTGCAATTTCGCGACGTATGTCGGCGACTGTAATAGGAAGGCTGCGGATAGTGTCTGAATGCTGATGACGGACATCTTCTTCGACGGCGACAGCGGCGATCACGATATCTTCATTTACCGTATGTTTGTGGATGAGGCGTGAGAGCCCGTCAGCTTGACCAAAATCCAGGGTGCGGCAGAAACGGGTTTCGAAATCGTAACCGAGAAGGATGAAGGCCCTTCGTTGAAGTCGACTGGCTGAATAAGTTGGAATACCCTTCTTGGAGCCAAAGATGGACAAGAACGGCTTGTGGTCGGTCAGTAAGGTGAAATGTCGACCATACAGCATTTTGTGGAACATTTTAACCCTTCAAAGACGATAGCCAAGGCTTTTCTCGATCTGACCGTAGTTCTTCCCTGCGGACGTCAACTTGCGGGAGGCATGCATGACGGCTTTCTCGGAACCACCGGGGAAGCGATGGGAGAGGACCGCTCAGGTTCCGTAATTGGAGGCATCGGCGGCGACTAGAATGGGTAGGGCTGGATCGTAAGGTGTCAGTAACAGATCAGAACTGAGCATAGTCTTCAGGCGCGCGAAGGCCTCGCATGCGGGGGCCCAGTGCCAAGGAACATCCTTTTGCAACAGTTGATTCAGAGGGGCCCGTACATCGTGTAGTGATGGTAAGAAAGCACTGTAGTAAGTGATGAGACCAAGGAAGGAGCGCAGTTGATGAATATCGTTGGGAGGTGGCATCTGGTGAATGGTTTCAACCTTTCCGGGGTCGGGGTGACGGCTATTCGCATCAAAGACAGCCGAGGAACTTGATTGACCGTAGGAAAAATTGGCATTTATCGACCCTCAGGCGGAAACCATATTCCTGGATCCGTTCAAAGACCGGGACCAGACGTTCTCGCAATTCTTCTGGGTTGCGACCAACAATAAGTAGATCATCCAGGTATGGGGCCGTGCCTGGAACGCCAGCGATTATTGCATCCATTGTCTGTCGGAATAGGGCTGGTGCGGTCTTGACGCCAAACGGCAGTCTGGTGTACTGAAGGTGACCGCGGTGTGTGTTGATCGTCAAAAGCGGTTGCGACTTCGGAGCCACCTCGATTTATAAGTATGCGTATGCCAGGTCGGTTTTAGGAAAACACGTCCCGCCATTGAGTATGGTAGAGAGGTCGTTTGGTGATGGTAATGGGTAGCAGTCCTGTTGTAGAGCCGCATTGAGGCTCGTAGAGAAGTCGGCACAGATGCGAAGGGATCCATTTGGTTTCTTGACAACAACGATTGGGTCTGCCCAAGCAGAGAAGGAGACCGGTACCAGGACCCCCATCTCTTCCAATCGTCTAAGTTCGGCATCGACCAATGGTAAGGCTGCGTATGGGACCGACCTTTTAGGACGGAATACCGGTTGAGCTCCGGGAGCAAGCTGTAACACGGCGCGGGTGCGTGAACAGCGGCCAAGACCATCTTGGAACACTGAGGAGTACTGTCGGATGAGGTCATCGGTTTCGTCAGTTGGTACGGCCAGAGATTGTACCGCGCTGCAGATGGTTCGGAGAGGCAGATCGGCCATGCCAAGCTGTTCGAGCCAATCGAGACCAAGTAGATTGAGGTTTGCCTTGGCGATGTAGCAGATCCCGTCGAATGTGACACCTCGAAAGTAGACGGTACAATGCAGCTGCCCAGTTAGCTGCACGTGGCCACCACAGGCGCTGGTGGCGGATTGAAGGGTTGACTGCACTGGTGGACTACCAAGGGATCGCCAGAGTTTCTCGGAGATGATCGTGATGTCCGAAGCAGTGTCCAACTGCAATCGGACGGTCTGGCCAATAATCTGGACGTCGACGAACTTCCTGCGATCCGCATTGACTTGGACTGTGACCAGCAAGCTCATGGAGCTGCCAACCGGGCCAGTGTTGGGTTTGCTTCTGGATCGTGACCTCATCCTTTGACTGTGGGTGGGGGCCAGGCCAAGTTTGGTCCCCTTGGGTTGTGCGGGTCTGCGGGTGGGGGCCAGCCAAGGTTTGGCCCCCTTGTGCGACGTAGGATAGCAGTATACATCACGGTGCCCCACCCTGCCACAACGCTGGCATCGATGCCGTCGGAAGTTGCAATGTCGGTGGAAATGGCCTGCACCACAGAATCTGCACGGATGGGGTGGGGACTTCGCTCGGCTGAGTTGGGAGAGCTGCTCAGAAGGTTGCGGCTTGGGGCTGCGACCACCGGGACCAGACCAGGCGCGGAAGCGTTCTGGATCATCGCGGAATCGTGTTTCGTTGAAAACAAGACTGTTTCTGGGTGCAAAGCCTAAACGAAGTGCATGTTACACGAGTTGGAAGGCTGACTGAAACGTGTGCGTTTTGTCTGGTCTGAGTACATGTGCACTCGAGTGAACCGGGTTTTCACACTTCCATAATTTAAGCCTTTAATAATTATAGGGACGTTGGGTCCCCATAACACCGCCATGGCAGAATGAAAACCTTACCGCTTTTGAACTGCCACAACGAAGGGCAACCAAGAACGTAAAGGGTCAGTTTCATCTACCTTACCGATTGAGGCTGAAAACCCTCGGGGTCTACAGTGGACAACACCGACGCCTGCGTGATGACTTGTTAATGACTTATATGATCCAGAGGAATAAAGTCCATTGTTATCGTCACCTACTAAAGCTGATTAACAATATAACACTCAGAGGACACCACCTAAAGCTGGCTACACAATACACCCGTTTGGATTGCGGCCTGATTTTCTTTTCCCTTTGTGTGTGCCAACACTGGAACGCTCTTCTCACATACGTTGTTTCTTCCTTCACGCTATCGCTATTCAAAAGACGTTTGGATGCTTCGCTTATCCACCTACATTACGCCATATAATCAGAGATGTCCACGTTGAACAAACGCGAAAAGCGGTGCTTATTCTCAGCTTTTGTGCTCCACTATTTACACACTGCTGTTGTGGAATATAGTATCGGATATATTACAACTGCATTCCTCAATTTACCCCAGTCCAATAAAGCGGCGCACTAGTAAGCGTTGGTCGTTTATCTTGTTCATAAATAAATAAATAAATAAATAAATATTTTATTCTCGACAAAGCGAGACACGCCTTTGGGGCATGATCAGCATATTGGATTATTGTACATGATAGCGGAATAAGCAGCAACAACAGTGGGAGTAGTACAGTTGGAGACAGTAGTGTGGGCCCATAGAGCCCAAATGTTGTATGTAGTCTATGTACACAGAATGCGGGAGGTAAAGGTGTTAATCAGATCACTTATTTGGTATGTTGATGAGCAACTAGTCCGATGAGGTCCCGTAAGCAATGTAAGTCAGTGAGTGAAGTATGAGGAAACGGGTGAAAAATACTTAAGAATAGTGGTATGTCACCGATCAGATATGTAGGCGTGTTCGTGCAAGAGCCGATATATACACAGAACTCGTAAATGTGGTGTCGGTCAACTTGCCAATGTGTTAGGGGCGGTGACTTTATTGAGTGGCGAGTCACATCCGTCACGTCGCAGTGTTGTTAAACAGACATTTGTGGCTTTTTGTAGGGAAAACGCTTGCCAGACGAAGACCCACCACGTCCTGGAACACTGCCGGCTGTTGATATAACATTAGCAAGATTGTATCTGACCGATTACCCTCGCGGATATTCGCAGTCACGTAACGCCAATTTGTTGCCTATGACTGTGTAGTCGCCTTTGGAGTCCAGTACAAGTGGTTGGAGCTGTTGAAGTCGGACGACTTAGGTGACTTGTATTGAATTGATCAGTTTCTTAGGTTCTTTAGTGTGTCATGATTATGAAGTGCGGGTTTTTTCTTTGTTCTTTATTAAACCCGTGCCCATGGGAGCGCCGCAGATACGTCTTCAGCGGTGTTAGGTGCAGGTAATATTATCCTGATAAGAAAAACGGACCGAGCAAACTGCCAACAAAATTGAACAGGACTATGTTATTGTATAAATAGAAAATTTATGGTAAAGTTATGCTGGCTGAAATCAATGGAGTGACCGAGGAGCTGAGGCTAGTGGTACTTATACCGCCAATGAATAGTTGCGATATGAACGAAGAGAGACGCCATAAGACCTGCCTTACCCATATTACTTCCCATATTACTCTACAGTAAAAATTCAACACATATTCTACAACGATTTTATGAATAAGGGGCACTGGAATTCACTAGACGCTTACACCGACGATTTACACTTATGTTCGCTTTCACTTAAACCATCCTACGGGACTTGTAAAGCAATCGCTTTTTTACCTGTAATATGTCATTGTTCATCATGTGTTCCATTTGGGGAAACTTTGGCTTTCTCCTGCTAATCGACGACTTAATGCCGTACTAGCAGCGGCGGTATTAAAGTTGATGAATTCTTTTCGTCAGCCACGTGAAATCAGGCATTTCGTGTTAACGGAATACGGCATCCGTATTAGCAGACGTGCTTTATGTCATCTAGGGCATCGGAGTCAGGTGGAGCAAGTTATTGAGGTGGAACATGTAATCACCATGCTGGAAAGCGAAGGGTCATGTACTGTTTTGAGTGAGCGGTTGAAAGGTGCGATTCCTGTTCTACGTACCTGCATGCATTCGGAGGTTGGTTGCACGATACGGCGAAGTTATACTGGCTGATTCGGCGCTTCAGTTTAATTACAGGGCTACGTTCTATGGCAGTGCATGTTCGTTGACGTCACGGGATGGGATGTCCTTTTTATGCCTTGTTACCAAAGGAGACGACGGAGAGTTATTTGGATGCGGTAACAGGTATGCGTTCAATAGTTTCTTGCAGGCATCCGCGCGGACGATTATGGCAGACTAATGCGCGCAACAAATGAACACTTTCAAGGAGGTGTATCCGGAGGCGTGCATGGTTTTGTGCTGTGTTCACATGTTACTGGACAAACAGACGACGCAATCAGCTCAGTTGCGTACAAAGTGGAATAGGCTTTTCTGATCCGTTTGCTGAGGAACCTGATATTCACGCCTGAGGAGACGCGTTGTCACGGAATTGTGGAATCCATTCGGTAGAGAAATACGGGATGCTTTCCATATTTCTGTAGAACATGGATGCCATGGTGGGGATGTTGGGCGGCGCATCAATTACGGCATGTCATGATGTTCTGATGCAATTCTACTAATGTGGTGGAGAATGAAACTAAGCACCTTAGACGGACTTTGAGCGAGCGTTCCTCCTTACGGGCGCCTTTCGAGGTGATCTTGCGAAAGGTATGGCTGATGGTCATAGCACTCAGTTAGGGACGGAGTGCGTGCAAAGTAATGCAGCTTGCAATGTATTTGTGGTATCAGAACTTGTAAACAGAATGACGGTATGTGCTCGCGAAAGGGTGCTGATACATTATCAACTCACGACTATTATCGGTGTACTGCCGGAAGGACCGTTCCGGGTGGTGTTAGAAGCCGGGTCTGCTGTCTACCGCTTTTGCATAAACCAGGGCAGTAACTGTGACTGTTCTTTCAATAGTCATTGGAGTATGCCTTGCGGTCACGTACCGCACCTTGCGGCGGAGGGGGATCGGAATGCCCAAGGTGTTCTTCAAGGATGTCCATGGTTGATCGATCCAGCGGTACAAGCTGAAACGGCGGAGAACTTGGATTGCGGTCAATGTGAAACGGTCTCCGCAGCTGGACATGCATACAGTGTGATAGACAGGCGCATAAAAATTCGTGGCTTGCAAGAGGTGCTTGGGGAACTCGATGTGAACGTCCAAGTCTCTGCTCAGAGGGATGTCTGAATGCCCTGGATTTTTTGCGTGCTTTTGGGAAGTTTATCTATGCTAAGTTGGATTGCAACCTTCGCTGCTACACGTCATATTGTTTAGAAATTGTACTGCGGAGCACGGCAAACTTACCACGTTTATTGGGAGGTCAGTGCAAAATTAGGTGCAAGTTATTGCCGCGGGCCCCGTTGTAATGCTGGCAAACTCTGAGGACCACCTTTTGATGGATGGCAATCAGGAAACAATCCCAGGCCTCTCAACTTCCGCGACGGTGGTCCCTGTGGGGAATCCAGGGCATCGGAAGCGTGCGCGCAAAGAATTCTTCCATTATGGTTTTGTAAATCCGGCTTTCGGTACCAGCGCATTGTGCGCTACACAATTTTATCGGCTGCCGACGACCACCACCGCTAGATGCGGAACGCAGAGCAAACGTCGTGCACGTGGGTGTGCAAGTTGCTAGGTTCCAACAACTGCTTGTGAATTGTGTCTGCAGGAAGAGGACTTTGGGACGCGTGGTAGCGATGTCTCCTGGTAGACGTGTGACAGATACTCAAGTTGGTTCCATTAAAATTGCGCATCATACTATGGTAAGGATATTTATTAATGTGTTTTATGCAGAATTTAAGTTCCCGGTATTCCATGTAATGATGAAGTGCATTGCAGTTGACCAGGAGAGAACAGCACGGGCGTTTGCAATTGAAAGCCATTTGCAGCAGTATACGCGTTACACTGTATTCGCGAATCTCCGTCACACTGTCAGTAAGTTTCTTGTTTTTATGAAAACAGTCATTGCATGCGCTTTTGATTTGCATACGTATATTAAGGCAGCGGTTGCAGCAGCATGTGCGTTTATGCTAACAGAATGACAAACTGTGCGCATTTTCATCTTTCCTGCGCCTTATCTTCTGTACAAGTGAAAGCGTGATCATCATCATTAAACATGTCAGTTAGAGGTGGAAAATACCTAGCCGTGTCAAAAAATGGTGGATAACAGAGCAGCGAAAAATTCAACAAGTGCAAGCCAGCTGAGCTACCGTTAACGGAAAGGCATGGTTCCGGTAATCTATCAGCCGATCACTATTCCTCAAAAATTCACGTTCATGTGGGGCTGGAGCGATAGTGGAATCCCGTGAGTGTCCAATTTTGAGTGCATCGTTTAGCCAGGAAATGATGAAGTGCTCAGTTATTGGTGGATCTAAAAATGACCACTAGTATCGCACCCTGGCCAACCAGTTTATGTCCACGTTTCCTGCCCTAGCAGTCCCTGCTGTGGCAGTCACGTGAAGTGAGCGAAAGATAGGAAGAGAAATCAAAGTTACAGAATAAAGAAGTGCACTTTAACTGAGATAATAATACCAATGTGTGAAGAAAAGTAGAGAAAAGAAAATGGAAGTGCGAAGATGCGAATTAATCAGGAAAATGGAAATGTTTGGTGTTGCCACCCAAGAGCGTCAGATTGCCGCTCAAACCCCTTAAACGTAGATTCCCTGATAACGCTTTCCGGAAGCAAGTTCCAGCGCTCCATGACTCAGCGTGAAAGCCGGATTTCCGCCCTATTCCGATTGGACCGCGATTTGTCCAGCTACAAGGAATGACCGCGTAGAACAGACAATCTAACTGGAGTGAATAGCTCAAATATATCTGAACCAACATTACCAGTCAAGATATGGTAGGTTAGGATCAGGTCTTCTCTAAGCCTTCGGTAGTGCATTGAGTGCATTCCCAAATTAAGTAGACTCTTGGGGTACGGCGGTCCCCGTAATCCCTCGACTAACCTAGTACCCACTCGTAAAACCATCTTTAGCTCCATTCTGTCCCGGACGAGACAGGGCGAACAAGCCTGGACGCTGTATTCCAGATGAGGCCGAACGAAAGCCGAGGACAGTCTCGTTAAGAAACCGCCCGTCAAGACTCCGAAATAATGTCGTATTAACCACAACATGCGGAAACCTGTGCTTGCGGCCTTATTCCAGTCGTCGCCTGCAGTGTAAATCCGAAGTGTACCACGCCTAGCTAAATTTCGTTAGATACACGCAGTAGTTCGACCCCACCGCGCAACTACTTCGTAGTAGGACAAAATCTTCCAATTCGAAGAACGGAGCACTTTGCCTTATTTATCGGCAGTAACCATAAAGTAGTCCAGTCTCAAAGCGTATCCAGCGTCCGCTGAATAGCCTAGGAACGTCCCGAAACATAGACAATGTTCCACTGCTTCAGGTCATCAGCAAATAGCAGCGATGCTATTTAAAGCTCCGCGGGTAGGTCATACACATAGATAGAGTACCTCAGTGGTCCAAGGACCGAGCCCTGCGGCATGCCACTGAGGACAGACTGCCTAACCGATAGGCTCCGGCCTACCTGTACACACTGTTCTCTACCCTCCAAGAAGGCAGTCACCCAATGAAGGGCTCGGCCAGATACCCCGTTGGAGCTCAGCTTTTGCGCGAGCCTCAAATGGGGCACCTAGTCTAGTGCTTTATAAAATTGACGAAAAGCTCGTCCAGTGCATAGCCGTTATCCACTGCATCCGCCCAACTTTCGCATGCCACCAGCAGATTCGTCAGATACGAAAATACCTTCCGGAATTTGTGTTTTACATAGCTAAGTAGGTTAAATGAACTCAGATGACTCTCCAATGAATCTCTCACCAGTTTCTCGAGGAGTTTCACTATTACACTCGTCAGACTGACTGGCCTGTAATTTGCAGGCAGACCCTTGTCCCCATTTTTGAAGATGGGACGGATGACAGCTTCCTTCCATTCGGAAGGTAATGCACAGCTGTCAAGCCATTTCTGAAACATTGTAGCGAGTGGTCTACTTAGTTCCCTAGCCAACTCATGAAACAGCTTCAGGTGAATGAAATCAGGATCAGAGGCCTTAGAAAGGTTCAACCCTTATAAAAGCCTACGAACTTTTGTCTCCGTTACAATAAATTCAGGTAGTCTTGAACAAACTAGGATATTACAAACCAGCTCAACGCCTGTCAAATAGGTTCCCTTACAAACGCTGCCACATATTGCCCACTACGTACACAGGTCTTGTCATAGTCCGTATGCGCATGCGTACCGTCATCACGCATCAATGCTGGAACTGACATGTTCGAACCGCAGCGCCTTGTGACATAAGCGAACAATTTTTTTGGATTCTCCGAAGCTTCGTCCGCTAACCTCGAACTTGTGTCGAACATCTCTTGGGTGTTGCTTACACCTATTTCTAGCCTGACGGTACCTGTCACCTGTATGGGTGGACGGAGCATCCGGGTACGTCCGCCAACATCTAGACCTCATTGTGAGCGGATGCCTGTCAGTGGGATCTATTCAGGGCGGTTGTGCTCGCGCATCCCTGCTCCTTGTGACTGCGATGAAGGGAGCAGAGAACACTGTGAGGTAGGAATTAAATTTATCCCAGGCATCCTCGGCAGTATCTTCGTCAGAGATCTCACAATGGAAACCCGAAGCCTATGCTCCCATAGGTTCGGCCGAGACTCAACAGTACTCTGGTAGCGTCTAGACAGAGTACAACTGAAGAGCAAACAAACATGATCACTGGAACCCAGTAGAGTCCAGTAAGTAATATCCCCAAGAAAATCCAGTGACATAGCAAATACAAGGTCTAAGACAGACGGTAGTTTGGCGTCCATGTACTTAGTGGGGAGGTCAACGAACTGGTGCAAAGATACTTGGAGCGTAAGCTCAAGCAAATTAGCGCCGAATGTGCCTGACGCTGAGTCGCAAGATAGTTTGCCCAGCAAACATCTGGGAGGCTAAAGTCGCCCAGCACCAAACACTTGTTTGCGGACTGGAAGCGAATGTAGTCAAGTACTATCTTGGATACACTCCCAGGGCTTCTATACACAATTACAACCGTAACCTGAACAGAGTATGTGCTAATAACAGCCGACAAAGCTTCAACCGTTTTCTCTGCCGACTGAAATAAGCACGTCTTCAAAAGTCAAGTTTGCAGCTCGCATAAAGAGCGACGCCACCTCCGTGCCGGCCAGCGGAGCGATTGCATCGAAATAGAGCGTAGCCAGGTAGATGTACTTCACCATCCGTGATATCCTGAGACAGCCACGTTTCACTGAATGCGAATATATCTGGATGCGACCCAACTACAGGCAGACCTAAGTAGTACACCTTATTCCTTATGCTGCGCACATTACTTAGCACTATCTGGAGGTATTCGTTAGCTCCACACCTGGGCGGTGCTCTACCAGCATTGTCAGTGGTAGGGCGGAAAAGGACCGCCGGCTGACCACCCGAAAACCCGCCAACCGGAGGCCTGGTTCACCGGCCGCTCGCCTGCTTTTGAGGTCCTTGATGGCCTCCTTTAGCTTCAGCCTATCGGCCGGCGGAAGGTCCGGCTGAACACTAATATTTGTACCTTTCAGCTTACACGCAAACCACATAAGCGCGCCGCGTTCCTCTGGGGTAGATAGTACCACACGCAGTAGTCGCGGTCGAGGGTTTGGTACACTAACTGGGACGTTCCCACATCTCATCAGCATCCTGACAGTAACGCCTGAAAACCGGACGGAAGTGGCTTCGTTACTCACATCTAAACCATTGCTGGTCGTCCAACATGCGAACAGCAGGAAGGACAGCAGTAGATTAAGCCGTGTCATGAAATATAACGATACTATCCATGAAAGAATAGCCACGTCGGGGCGTATTAACCCCACGGGTCTTTGGTTCGATGCTTGTAGCAGATGGCTTCCACACTGTTGATGGGACTGTCTTTAGCTCCTCTGATGATGTAGCAACGGCAGCGTGTTTTCCGCCCCATTATTGATGTCTTACTTTTTTTCTGGTCATCGATTCCACAGCAAGGCTTTATGGCAGATTTGGTCTGCTGTTTCTTCTTGATAACGGGAGCAAGGTCCCGTGAGGCTTTTTCGTTTCGCGCAGAGTAAAGCAAATCTTCAGAAAATGCCCTCTCGGCGAGAATCGAGATTTCCGGCAACTTCGGCTGAGTAGTAGTGCGTGTTGGAATCTTCGCCTTCGCACAACCGTCAGACGGTTTGCCAAGTAACGGCACTTGGCTTGTTTCCGGTGCTGAGACAACTATAACTTATTACTTTGCAAAAAGCTTACGTTACGAGTGTTTATTTAAACACTGTTTTCCACAATATTGCAGCTACAAAGCTCGATCAGTATGGCAGGCCAAAAAGTGGAGTTACCGCGTAGTACTTACAAGATAGGGAACTTCCGCCGTCGTCCTAATGACACTGAGCTTCAGTTGAATAGAATCTGGGCTGCCATGCATGACGCAAGAGCATCTGCTTGTGACACTATCCAACGTTACCACACCAGTCACTGGATATCCGAGAGGTAGGTGAACCTGTTGGAACATAGAAGACACATCCCGGCTGCCTCTGAACACAATGTGATCAGACGGGTTATTATGCGTGAAATAAAGCCGAGCTTACGTGCTGACAAGGAGGCCAGTTGGACCAGTAGGGCTCAAGAAATGGAGGAGGCAGGAGCTATAGGCAATTACCGCAAGCTCTTCTAGCTAATCTGCAACACTGGTCCCAGCAAACCAGGCTTCAGTGAGACAAGCAGAGACAGTGCGGATGCACTGCTACACAATTAGGGCGGGACACTTTCAAGCTCAGTTCAGCTGGCCCCATGCTCCCGGACCTCTTTCTACTCAGTTGATGCAGGACTAGCCATGGACGCTTAGTTTAGAGCCTCCGTCAGAGACCGAGGTCCGAAACGCGATCACAGCCCGTAATAGTTTTGGTTCCGCTGGCCCGGATTCCCTACCACCTGCACTATTTAAGGATGGAGGTGAGGTCCGTTGCAAAGCAAGGACCTCCTTATTGGAATCTATCTGGAAGGAAGATGGTATCTCGGCTAATTGGAACGAACCGATTATAGCGGCAGTATACAAGAAGGGCAGTCGTACAGACTGTTCTAACCATAGGTGTATTAGCCTAACGCCAGTTGTTACAAAATTATTGACCGCGATTATCGTTCGCCGTCTCCCTGTGGAACGGGAATCTCGGAGTAGGGAAGAGGAGGCCGGTTTTCACCCAGGACGTGGCTGTATAGCCCAGGTATTCCCGTTGCGGCAGGTGCTAGAGCAGCGCCATGCATACCGCAGACCGACAATAGCTGTGTTCCTCGATTTCAAGAGAACGTTCGATCCGGTCGATCCATCGATTCTGCTCGAAATACGGAATGGTGTTCCCGCGTAATTTGTGAACATCCTTCGTACTCTATACTCGAACACCACAGGCCGCGTCACGGTCTATGGTGGCCTATCGGATAGCTTTCCGACCACAAGTGGGGTTCGTCAGTAAGTATGTCCGTTATTAATAAGTAGCTTTTAGAACCCCTGTATATCCATGCTGCCGATATGGTTAATCTGTCAATATTGGCCCGCCTCCACGTCAACTTTGCCGCCGCTATCAAGTCGGTTGCACCTCCGGTAAGTCCATCCGCTGCTAACAATTGGCTTTTAGAGAACACGTCCAACTGCGCCGCCTATATGGTTAATCCGCCAACATTGATCCGCCTCCACATCACCTTTGCCCCCGCTATCAAGTCCGTTGCACGTCCGGTAAGTATGTCCGCTATTAATAAGTGGCTTTTAGAACCGCTATGTGTCCATGCTGCCTATATTGTTGATCCGCCGCTGCTGTTAAGCCTCCACGAAACCTTTGCCACCGCTGTCAAGTCCGTTACACGTCCGGTATGCCTATTCGCTGGTTATAAGTGGCCTTTAGAACACTCGTCCATTCGCGCTGCCTATATGGTTAATCCGCCACTACTGGTAAGCCTCCACTTCACATTTGCCGCTGCTATCAAGTCCGTTTCACCTACGGTAAGTATGCCCGCTATTACTAAGTGGCTTTTAGAACCGCTGGGTACCCATGCTGCCTATGTGGGTGATCCGCCACTGCTGGTCAGCCCCCATGTCACCTTTGCCGCCGCTATCACATCCGTTGCACGTCCGGTAAGCGTATCTGCTTTTAATAAGTGGCTTTTAGAACTGCTGTGTATCGATGCTGTCTATATGGGTGATCCGCCGCTACTTTTTGGCCTCCACGTATTCTTTGCGTCCTCTGTACTTTGTTGCAACTCCGAAAAGTGCATCGGCTCTTCACTGTTGTCTTGTAGGGCACCTGTTTATCCTTGACAGATGCGCCATTAATGGTATTCCTCCACGAAACGTTTGCAGCATCACGGATACTCAGTTGTTCTTCCTGTAAGTTTATTGGCTGTTAACAATTGGTTTTTCAAGTCCTGTGTATCTGTGCTGCCTGGATTACTGGTCCACCACTACTGGTCAGCATCTACGTCACCGCTGCCGCCGCTACGTACTTCCTTTCACCTACGGTAAGTGTATTGTGTTTCCTATTGCGGCTTTTATAACTCCAGTCTATCCGTGATTCCTAGATGGGTGATGCCTAACTAGCGGTCTGCCACCACATCACATATGCCGCCTCTAGCAACTCCTTGGCACATCCACTAAGGATCTGGGCTATCAGTAGGTGGCTTTTGGTACGCCTGTCACCGTGTTGCTTACTTGAGTGATCCGCCACTACTACTTTTCCGACTTGTAAAGTGCTACCGCCCATGTACTCCGTTGCACCTCTGATAAGTGCATTGCTTGTTCACTTTTCGCTTTCAGTACCCCTGTCTACCCGTGGTGCCTACTTCAGTGGTTAGCCACTACTGGCCTGCCTGCACTTCACGTGTGCCACAGCAGAACTATTCCTTAGCCCCTCAGGTTAGTGTATGCATCTGTAACGTGGCTTTCAGAATGGGCGCATATTCCCTTCACATGCATGACTACTCTGTCCGTCTCGTTGCTTCCGGAGTAATGCAGAAATCCATGGGTGTGTCCATCACCGCGTATATTACACACGCGATGTTTACATGTAACCTACCTTTTTAACAATATTACATATTTATACTGCCTTATGTGTTCTTTTATCCAGTGTCCGGTTTACACTGATTTCGAACTGTCACCGTGGCCTCTTATGAGGCTTGCGAAACCATTTCTCAGCGTTCACCCTTGGTGGGTTCAGAGCTACGTACACGCTCACAAACCTGGTGATGAATATTTCTGTATGGTCCAAAAGTCCGTCGTGTTTATTGCATCTGCTTTCACCATGTCAGGAACCATTTACATCCACCGCTGCTTATCACCTAGAACGGTACCCTGTATGGTTGTTGCCTTAGCAGTTAGCCTTAATAACAGACAACTACCACTTCGGGTAATACATGGCATCTGTGCAAAATAATGAACATAAATGCAGTAAGCTGATATTCATATGCATTGCATCCACCGTCGGTCCGCCAAGCTGTGCGCAGAGCCGCGCCAAATGCATAACACTGCATTTTCAAAAACACGTGCAGCACAGGTGTTTTCCATCAGCACATTACCGCCGCATGCCATCTGCTGCTCTAGAACTGTGCACCCGGGCATATTTACTCCGTTTTACAGTTTAACGGCTAACAGAATTCCCGAAGAAACCATGCAGAAATCAACCGCTTCTTCACATGCTAACCTCTATTAAACATTCACGTCCCGGAATCTCTACCATTTATAACTACAGGTTCACTGCGTCGCTTACCTTTTATTTGTGTTTTATAAAGCACATTTTTTCCTGTACGCTTATTGTTTCCCGATTGGTAATATTGCCGCACGTTTCATGCGACGTATTTGGGATAATTGACAACCGTTCATGGAAGCTTGTGCAGCCCAATTACATATGTTTAAACCCTGTTAATAATAGCTTCTACCTATCGGGGCATGGACACCCTTATTACGCAGATTGAATTTCCGATGGTGAAAACACCCAATGCTTCACAGTTGCATAGTTGATGAAGACTTATATGCTGTTTAAATGCATAACGGCAACGAGCGCAATCCATTGGTCCGGTAAAGTATGCACATTAATGCGATACAATGACACATTAACATGGCCATAATATGTAACCGTCACGTTTGCAGGAGTACGCAGCAATACGTACTCATGCGTAAATGTGTGCTATATATACATAAAATTATTACCATCCCCGTTCATAACTTCGCTAAATTGCTCATTTATCACAAGGTGAATGAATGTGCCTCATACAAGTCATATATTTACGTACCCAATAAATTTCAGCCACCATTTATTATGCTAAATCGGTAATATTATCCATGAAAAGCGCATTCCAACGACGCTAATCACTATATTTCAACATGTAAAGTCACAGAGACCTGTTCATCGGTATAATTAGAAGCAAGTTTTTCTCGAGTGCATTGCGATCCATTATCAACTAGAATATTACAGGATATACTTAGATGTATATTTCAATTATTATACGTAAATATGTGCACCTGTACCACATGTGTTAATGCATTAACATATATGTTACGTTTGCAATCATGTATATTCATGTATATATACATGGGTAGAACATTACACTTGTACATACAGCCTTTCATTTCATACAAATACACTCAGGTTCGTGCATTCGTCATTGCATGCAGGCTTTAATGCAACACATAGCAAGCTATTTCGCTTCCCATTTTCATTACCAATGTTAACGGCACATACACATAAGGACAAGCATAGAAGTGCACAATCATGCATGCAGTTGCCATCCATAAGTTCTTGTTAACGTGCACCAACAAACCGTCATAGGCTTCCCTCCCATTGCAAACATTGCTTTTGCATTTTCAAACTAAAATTAATGCACCTCATTTGTATTTCATTTCTACTTTTAGGGAAAGTACGAAGTTTTTTAGTCAGTCTAATATATCACACATAGACGCTTTATGAGTATCTAGACCTGCTAAAAGATAACATTTCACCTTTATCTTGCACAATTTTACCATAGTTTCCTAGATCCATAGATTAGTTGTACCTCGAAGGCATGAGAGTGGCTAATTTTTGACATGAAATATCGGTCTGGAGGGACTTTGTGTTCCGGTAAACCAGGCTAAATGGTGATGCTTTTATAGCTGGATTTGAAAGAGATGTGTACAAGTCGCTTTTTGCTTAAGCATGTACAAAATATGGTAGTTGGTAAGATATATTAGTTGTAAATTTTGCTTTCATTCATCGCGATTTTAAAAAATACAAAAATACAATAATCAGACAAGAGATATTTATACCCTTTATCCAAGCAAGTAACTTACTGCAAGCATAAACTTTACACACACGAAACAATTGTATTAACAGTTATTTGCTCCATAAAACAGCCGTTTACACGACACTTATTTAGCATTTGCTTGCATTCCATTATGCCGTGAACTTCAACCACGACTGTAGTCATCACTTTAAGTTATGATAACCGTTTTCACGAAGCAAATCCATATAGCATTATTTTCTATTTTCCCGCACTTTAATACCACTAGAATTAAGAATATACTGTGCAGCCACTCAAGCAAACTTGGATGTTACGGAGTACAACGGTAGCGAAACGCTTTCCCGCCATGATAAAAATTAGCCCTTTCCTCGATGCATCACCCAACCTTGAAATCGCGCGTATCGTTAAGCGGTCCATTCCGTCACTAGCGGGAATTGAAGTACGAGCCGTTGTCCGACGGGACCGTTTGGTTGCACTTCGACGGTTAAATTTATATTTTTTCGGTGCCAACTGGTACGTCCGTTTTACGGCGTACATAATTTGCCTTCTGAGTGGTATGGATGGGTATTATAAATTATTACAAACCGTTTATTAGTGTTACATGGAATGTGCTGTATTTACATTTCACTGATAAAAAGTGAGTGAAATATAAAAGGCCATAAAGGTGGCGGAACATAAACAACTGCCAATGTGTGAAAAATGCGTTCAACGAATATGGCATTTTTTTGATTAGGGAATGCTTTGAACCGTTTCATGCATTGAGACTTAAACTGACTTTGTATTAGGTAGTGTACGAGGAAACAAGCTCTTCAGTATTTTGTAACATTGGATTTTACGGTTGTTTTAACCTTCGTAACGTCTATTTGTTTTACTGACTGCACCACCGTTGACACAAACCGTCTTGGTGAGTACCCTGCTGCACGTTTCTTGCTCTGTTTGATTCGCTTCCTATTCTCGTAGCCTGTACAGTATGCGTTCGGTTCAGTCGTCTCCGACTTCTATACTGTCGTATTTGACACGCATTACGTGTCGTTGCTTACCGACTAGTATCCCAGGCTCAGCCCAACAATTATAAACGGAATTTACGTTTACAATGCAACTGGTAAAAGGTGAACAAATCCTCACGGCATGTTCTTTGTACAAATAATCTACACGAAAGGCATTAAATGGAATATTTTAGGGCAAGGTAGGTGCCTGCGGTATATCTAATGAACGGATAAACGTAAAAAAGGAGTGTGAAACTTACGGATTATACTTTGAAGGTGTGCTGGAAGTAAAGGTAATGTGGTAAATCCGCAGAAATGCGAAAGGAATGACTGCTATGACAAAAGCTGGCTAGCCGCACAACCTCCTCGTGGTGCCAGCTGGGTGGTTCGGGTAAATCCCGTTCCAGCAAATGGTTCGGCGGTAGTGTTCCAGGATGTGGTGGGATTTCGCCTGGCCAGCGTTCTCCCTATAAAAAGCCACAGGTATCCGTTTAACAACACTGTGACATGGCGGATGTGACTCGCCACTAAATAAAGTCACTGCCTCTTCCCTTTTCCGGAGGATCATTCACACATCACGAACGTCATCCGATTCAAAGCGTCCCATTGATTCCCCCCTTGGATGGCGAACACAACGAACGAAAACACATACAGTGTCACATTAACCTACTCACACAACATAGCCCCTTCCATATACACAGTTAAACATACTTTTACATGTCAACACACACATATATTCCTACGCTATTTGTCAAAATGTACTAATTTGTGCAATCGCCGATCATACATGTCTGTATTACCATGATCACGCCCTTGATGGTGTGCCTCGCAATGACGAGAATAAACTATTTATTTATTTATTTATTTATGTGCATGGGAGGTAAAATACAGAAAGAGTTGCTCACTGTTGATAAGGAATTACGAATAGCAGACATTTTCTATTACGGTATTGCTGTATATATGAAGGCGTTATTGTACATGAGCATGCACTGAATAGCATTTGTTTGTCGTATTATTGAACAGGTATATTTATAAGTACACATGCTTTGCTGCAAGGTCTAGCTTTTTGTAAAGTGCTACGCAAATAGGAAACTTTTGGAACGTTTTCATATGTCCATATATATATATGCGAACTTGATATAAAAAGGGGTAATTTCGTGCCTGATTCTCAATATGGTTGGTGGCATCCGGTTTCGGATTTGCCTGTCACTGTGGCAAGCCACAGGACGCCTGCGCCTACAGAGGGACCATGGGTGGCTTGCACTGCACCACCCACAGCTCTATCCACATGCCCCATATCCAGTGTAAACACGAAGGAATAAGAGCAGGAGGCATGTGTATGGGAACCACGTTTCATCAACGGAGCCGGCCCACACTCCTTCACAGCCAAAAACAAACACACGGTATTTGGGAAGCAAGCGCAGACAAGGCGGTGGCTGGACAGTAGTCCGCTCCACCCTGAGTGCCTGGAACCACTCTTCGAGCCTAACACGGCCACAAGGACCGTGCACCCCGTCCCCACCAGCAACGACCAACTGTCTCCTGGAGCCAGTAGTGACGAGGTAGTGGGTAATAAAATGGTAGGCAACTTGTCGACATGCACATCAAGCACAGTCACACCGGGAATATCAAGCAACAGCCAATCACTTGAGAGAGAGAGATACAAAGAAAATAACTCGATTAATGGATAAGGAAACGGTAACATGAATCTCAAATTAATGAGCATATGAAATAAATTGTTTACAAACGTATCTTAGATATGTTCAAGAGGTAAGAAATTATACTTTACGGAAATGCCACGAACACAAAAATGTTATGGTAAGCGAATACAATTGGCTTAAGCGAGGTGGGCAACTTAATGGAATAGCGTAAAAGTAGACATTTGTATGAGCAAGAAAAGCATTAAGGCAAAACCCACCGCCTGAAATAAAGAGACTTAACATGCGAGCACGCGGTTAGTAAGTCGAATGCAGCATACCTACAGACGCTGCGCTGGTTTTGCCCACGTTCTCTGCAGGACCCGTCATCACTTCGGTAGTGGTCCCGAGTGGCCTCGCTCATGGCTCACTAAGCCTGCCTGATTTAGGCACTCGCGACCGCACGTGCTACAGCACCATGCACTTGAGGTCGATGGAGAACACCCCATCGGTGCTTGCCGCTACCGCACTTACCGTTTTTTCTCTGCATGCATGAGGGCTTTCTCTTGCACCTCAGCAACTGCCTTCGTGCTCAGACTGCGCCATGCACGCCGATCAACCGCCTTCAGTTCCCATGACCTGCAATCAAGATTAGAAGGTGTAAGGCTCACTTTGATCATATTCTGGTAACGTAACTTTGGTTGCCCCACGCGCCGCTTTCCAATACTCAGCTGACCATATAATAACTGCTACGGCATCCGCGTTGAATCCTTACGGCTCACATGACATCCAACTCAGGTGTCTTAATAAAAGTATGCAGTCCACTGCATACATTCCACTTCGGCGCAACACTTCGGTGTATGCGAATCTGTATATTTAAACGATACGCTAAATCCGTCGCAGACAATGCTGGTGGAACCGCTGGAGAAATCGCACATCCCGCCGGTACATCGTCTACGTTTCACTGCCGCATAGAAGAACGGACAGTACCATGGATTTGTACACCATTAGCTTCGTGCCAATGGTAAGCTGTTGGTTGTTCCACACTCGGTACTCAAGCTTCCCGAATGCCGCTGCTGCCTTCGCCAATCGCATACCCAACGCACTGCTTCCACCACCTCGAGAAACTCTTTGGACCTCCTTACCCTATATTGTGTGCGATGGATATTGCAGTCTGCGCTGGAAGGCCTCTTGTTCTTCGACCGCTCGGATATCTACGGTGTTACCGATCTCGGTTCGGCAAACACGATAAACTTTGCACATTACCTCAAAATCCCCTTTGGCGTTTCTACATCTTGTCAAGAAAACCAATTGCATCCCGACCCTGTGCTAGCGCGCTCTCTATTTTTATTCATTCTTCAAATGCTCGGCCAGCTCTCGGTGCCCGGCCATGACCGTGAAGGGTTCATCGGTCTTCATTTTTGCGTTTTATTTCATTTCATTTTAAAGCGGTATTGTACGATTCTTTTAAGTGACCAATATTTCCGATACACTTTCTTCGACCTCCAACGGTGCGTTCTGCTTTTCTGCGGTAGCGTGATGAGCTTGGTTTGTTTGGGTGCCTGGGATGTCTAGGCTTCGCGGAATCAACACTATGGAACATTATCTTTCAACTATTCCTTCACTGAGTGCGAAACCTATGTGGAGTTAGTCCAGCAGGTCACACTGGATAGTGCGCTTATTCTTATTTTTTAGTTGACATTGCTACTTTCCTTCTAGTGCGGTCGTCTAGGCCTAGTTTTTACTAAACTACAACCTCGTTTCACCTGAGCAGACACTTGTATTCTGACTGCTTCCGGGCTGCCCAGAGGTAAAGGGGATAGGCTGTGTAATCTAAGCGATTTGTTTCCCGCAGCTCCAGCGCCTGCTAGACATGTTCACGCTTTATGATTATGGCCTATTTTCCAACCATAATTGTACAGTTTATACCAACGCGCCGACTAATCCTGTCTCGTCTGGTCGACCAGCTGCTCTCCCACTTTGCTCAGACTTATAAGACGTTACCAGTCTTGGTTCGGCTGAACCAACGAACTGTTCACAACACCTCTTTAGCCTCGTTGGCTATTCCACTTGTTAGCAATAATACCTTCTTCAAACCGACCATGTACTATCCTTAACTTGCTGTCTGCTTGCATTCCTTTAATTAAACAGAAAACTCTCGGTGCTCTCCATGATATAGCCTCATCTGACAAACCTCCTGCTTTTGACTTCGGCCATTCTACCGAGGCGTAATTGATCTAGGTTCTGCATACCCAACGCATTGTTTTTCTTAAACCGAGGATATTGCTAGAGTTCCTCATATTTTACTAACAAGGCTGCTTGCAACCCTAAAATGTCCAATTATGCAGGCCTTGTATATTTGTCTTTTAAGCGTAATTGTACTATTTAATCTGAATTCGCTGGCTAATCCAATCCAGCCTGAACGGTCTTTTGTTCCCCGACGTCTCTCAGACAAGGGTGACGTTGCGGATCAATGTTCGGATGCCCGAAATATATACCTACATTATTTCAAGAGCCCCTTGGCGCTTTCCCCCTTCATCAATAAGAGCTATTTCATCCCGACCGTCTTTTGCTTATCTCGCTCTCTGTCTTCCTTCCACCATTAATCAGACTTCCAACTCTGAGTGTCCTGCCAATACCAAGTCACACTTGATCATTCTCCTTTTCTCTGCCAGTTTCTATGCTACCCAGACGTAAACGTACTAGGTCCTACTGACTCAACGCTTTGTTTCCTTTACCTCATGAGCCTGTCGGACTTTGAGCGACCTTCATTGTTTGGTCTCCGTTTCCTCCTTAATTGTCTGACGTGCTCCCAGTGCGCCGACTATCCAAGTCTCGTCCAATCGGCCCCTTGCTAACCGAGTTCCTTCCTACTGCTGAGATGTAATCGACCTACGTCAAGCGGACTCAAAGCTCTGCTCAAATGACCTTAAAAACTTCGCTGATTTTTCCACTCTTTATCAGAAATTTTTTCATCATGACCCTTCCTTTCTTTTTCGTACTCGAGTTCTCATTGTTCCTTAAAATTGGACGGCCAATCCCCTGTGCCTTTGTCTAATTTCTTCTGACCAGCCTCCTTCTCTCTGTCTGTTTCGTGATTTCCTAGTGGTATACTGTCCATACGCTGTAGACTTACCGCCATGTTTCCCTCTCCTCTAGAACATGCTAGAGGACATCAAGCTTTATTGTTATATCATCTGTTCACCCAAACTGTGGCTTCTCCATTCTTTTTCAAAGACGTTAACTATTAATGCGGTTCCTATCAAACATTTATCATTATAGGCTTCACCACTTCAATGACATCCTCTCTTTTCTTTCACATTCCCGCTTCCCATTTTGGCTTGAGTACAATGCGCCGAACTGCTGTAGTCTCCTGTTTGCTGCTGTGCGAGCGTCCTAGTCTATTGTGATCTACGTGTCCAGCTTCCGTACATAGCCATCTGTTTTGTTTGCATTGACTCCGTGTCGACATGGACTTACTCATCCCGAACATATCCAATTCGCACTTTTAGTTGTATTCGACTGTTCGCTCTCAAAGTACCACGCTGAACTTTTCCCGTCTAACTTTTACTTTCTGACTGCGCTGAGATAGTGAGAAGTAAACGTTAGTGTCTTCAAACCTTGCGTACTATTCGTCATTCATTTACAGGATGCTAGTCCTATTCGTTCTGTATCAACATCATATATTTGTCTCGAATATAAAACTATGCAGTAGCACCTTCCTTCTCATTCCATCCCACTTCATTTGGTCTGATTACTCCCAACGAGCCGCTGGGACCTATACTGCTGTCCCGCCTTTCCGGGTTACTAATTAGTAACGATACAGGCCTGGCATTCGTTTCATCTCATCTTCACGTAAGTCTTGGTCTTATACAACATTCAGCAACATCGCATTTTCTACTCAGGTCCTCTCCTGTCTCTTCCAACTAGAAGTTTCTCCAATGCTTAGCGACTAGCAGGACGTTGCGCCCCTACGACCGACGTATATATCCTTGCTTTATCCATCTTGTTCCAGTCACTAAGTTTGGTCGAATTGCGCTTTAAAGCGACTGGTCGTTTGCGATAAGGGTCCACCTTGCCTCCTGGCTACTCCCGGATGCAAACGCTTCAGGTTAGACCAAACATACGGTCTATTGTTCTTCCACCATGAGCAGCCGGTTTTATACCAATTATCTGTAGATTCTGTTGAATCTCATTCCCAAATATAAGTATAAGGGATTCTCCTGTATAAAAATAGGTAGACACAGCCAAGACACAGTCAAGGTCACCCTGACAGGTTGGTTCGTTTCGCTCTCGACTGGTTGTATCTTTGTGGGAATTATACATCTGGTACAGTCTGCCATCTGTCTACTAGCGATGTTTTATATCTGCTCTGATATTTATCAGACTTCCGCCATCTGGTAGTTTCCTTGGCAATATCGTTGTCCCTTAATTGTTACTTCCCCCCTTTCCATTACTTTTTTCTTCGTGGCTGACTCTCTAACTTGGTCTCAAATGCTTGCGGTAAAAAGAGGTATCTTTACTAGCCGTCGTGTAAACAAAGCGAGTAAAATGGGGGGCAATACAGCGACCAACGTGACCATGCCGTGCTCCGTTAGTTTGATGGACGTATTTTCTTCTATGCGCCGAGAAATCGCGCAGCTGCAAGAGAAGTTGGCGAATATGAAAGTGACTTTTAACAGCTTACAGCTAATAGCTGAGCGTTTAGTGGCTATTACAAGCCTAGTTCACCCTGGCAATGTAATGGATGAAAAGTGCTCTGAGACTTCCATGCGCTCCCTCAATGCTATTAGTACTGAGGTCATAGACGGGATAAAATGCTTCACGGAGGCAGTGGTTTATAATATACCTGACCGTTTAAAAGTTCACACCATCAAAAAGGTACTGATGGATATCTGCGGTCTAGTAGGTAATTTAATCAGTTGTACCAGACTGAGGAAAAGGGCAATTTAAACCAATGTCCCGTGCTATTCAGGTTTGATACAGAGCGTTCGGCCAGTAAATTCCTGTCATACAAAAAGACTTCCGGTCGCGCACAACCTTTGTCCAGTTAAAATTAGTGAACGCAAAGACAGCCATGCAACGCCGTTACGAAAAGCTTTTTGCATCCAAGCCTAATAATGAGCGGACTCCTGGAGAATCTTCTGATCCTCTGCAGGATTTCGTCACCCCGGAGGCCTCCTACATAGTTGATTTAGATGTCTCAGAGAATGTAGCTCAGGGTGAGATCAAGCAAATGGTACAAAACCGTTGCTCGGTGGCAGAAATGCTAAAACTGGAGGTTATGGATACCCATGACCTCAAGCGACTTTGGGAGATAAGTAGTTGTCTTGAGAATAAACCCGGGACTTCTCCGCCTACATCCGAGTTTCCACTCGGTTGTACAGATCGTCCCAATGGACCAGGAGGACAAGTCGCAGTGGCATCATTCTCAATGACGATCAACGCAGCAAGCTGCGCCTTGCCACCCGAAGTACCCCAATTCGGTCGGCGAGCATCTAGTATGTCACCTGCCTGGAACCGACACACGCCGGCTCCTCCAACTAAACGGCCTCGCGAGCAAAATACACCATACTGCTCGCCTGCTACAGCCATACCATTCATTTCTGCATCAGAAACAGCCAAGCCGGAAGCCGCACTGCACACGGGTACCAAAGGAAGAAATACTACGTTTAGTACTATTGCATTTAACGTTCTTGATGACACATCCTTGGAAGTGTTCAGGAGCTGGATTCTTGAGGTCAATGGAATCCAAGGAAACCCACTAGAGGTTGTGCGACTGAACGAAAGAATAAGTAAATTCGCGGCCCCACTCGAATTAAGTACTAGGGACGAATCAACTCTCCGTAGTATAGTGACAAGTTGTGAAGAGCCGCATAATAGAGCAGAGCTGAAACAGCTATATTTTAAATAAATAAATAAATATTTTATTCTCGACTATGCGAGGCGCGCCAATTGAGGCATGATCAAGTATGTACAGCTGTATTGACAGTATAAAATTGTTCATATGTACTTGCTTGGAATTGTGCAATAGTGAACATGCGAAACAACGATTTGGTTGTAGTGGGATCGCGATCCATTTGTTTGGACATAATCGCTCTGCCATATATCGCAGCCGTACCTCGACTAATAATAGATTGAGAATCCTGAGTGACCCATTGGAAGATAATTGAAGAGCAAGCTATCCAGTATGATGATTCTACTTGAGCTGCCAGTGTGAAGTTTTGGGCTATGACTTTATTCGGTGGCGAGTCACATTCGCCACGTTGCAGTGTTGTTAAACGGACATTTGTGGCTTTTTATAGGGAGAACGCTTGTCAGGCAAAAACCCACCACGTCCTGAAACACTGCCGCCAATCCATTGAATGGCAAGTTGTAACTGGCTGTTGCTTGTTGAACGTTTCTTTGCTCCGTTATTCGCGTCCCAATTTTCTGCTGACTGCTGCGTTATGCGAGTGGTCATTGCGTGCCTGGGTCCTCTCCTGTGCCAGATCGGTAGGTCAGGAACTAAGCGTTCTTTCTGGATATAATGTGTTGATCATCTGCAGAACCACGTGAAGTCTCAAAGAATATACGTTGAAATACCTTGAAGTCTTGGAGGATAGGATAGGTTCCGAAGAAAGAATCGCAGATCCCCCGGGGTATGTAGTGAAATTGATTAGAAATATGGGAAACCACGGCTTTTTGAGAGGTCAAACGGATTGAAGATCTTAGAATGACCGATTGTTCAAGCTTTGTATTGGCAGGAGAATGTGCTTTTCGTAGTCGAAAGTCCTCCAGTCAGGAGATAGGTGGAAGAGTTATTGTTAGGTAAGTTGAACTCCGTGGTTCATGCTGAGAAAGAATTGTATCAGTGCAAGATATTGAATGATTTGTCCGGTTAGTAAATTGTAAAAAAGTTGATAATTTTCAGCTCATGTCCAGGTACAGGAGCTGTGTGCCTTTTATTGTTGTCGAAGCGGAAGAAAATTCCTTGTGTGCGTGTCGCCGTACCTGTGACAGACTCGGGAGAAAAAGGAAACGAACAGAGACAGCGACGCAGACAGAAGAAAGGAATGCATCTGGAATGCAATCAATCAATTGCGGTGATGCCTGAGCTATTGTACCTTATGCATGTAATTGTTATATAAATATCGCATATACACGTATATCATAAGTGGCGAAATACGACGAGAATCGAGCAGAGCACGGATTAGTAAAGAATGAAGGATTGAAGATGAAGCAGGAGTGTTTGGGGAGTCCTAAAATAGAAACCTGTTCAATCGGTGGGAGCCAGAGAGAGGAGAATGAGGTGTGAACCGACGTGGGGGCCATCACACTTCGAGCCTGGAGATCGGGTTTTTCACACCCATAGTAATCAACAGGTTCCCGTTCTATTCTCGTCTCAGAAGTCACACACACGTGAGCTTGAACCAAAATTTCCACCTGAAACGACGATGGCACCCAGGGCCAAATGGCTCCGCGTAAGGAAGACTCCGAAAAATCACCGAAGGCAGCTACCCAAACCTCACACACCCATGAAACAGCAAAGTCTGAGGCATCCCCCAGCCGACATCCGAAGGGTGTATTTGGCCGTATACTACCCCGGTACTTAATGTACCCGAGGATCTTCCTTTGGATGCACTTACGAGAGCTATCCTTGCAGTATTTGGTTTAGCAGCAAGTTCGGTACGTGTTGAGAGGCTACCTAAACGAAGCAGTAAATTCCCTGCACCGATCGAAATATATTTTTAGGATGAAGCAACTTTAAATACCGTCGTAACAAACTTTGAACAACTACGCAGTGCAACCATGATGGATCAACTTTTTTTTCAAACCGCGGAAGCTAGCGGTAATGAAAATAGCCCGCGGTAACCGGTAAAGAATCACACGTCCCATATCCACACACCGGACTTCCGCAGCTAGTACATCACCCAATATTATTCAAGGTTCCTCTCACCATGTTCCAGATAGTCCGGACTCTGGAGTACCTACCTTATCCCACCGGTTGTTCCCGCCACAACAACGACCTGAGCGGGCAAATGCCCCTCTTTCTACACCACATCACGCGCCTTTTTTTATCCCAGGTAGGGATGAGCCGCAACAAGCTCATCCCAACACCCAGTACGTCACCAACGAAAAGCACGCTCTTACTTTTTTTGACCCAGTTCCTACAGCTTCTACAGATGGCCTAGTAGCTCTTCGTGCTCCCTTTATGTCATCCATAAAACGGGGAGAAACTGGCCAACTTTTCTCCATTATACTCATCAATGCCAGGTCGCTGAACAACAAGATGCATATTCTACGCCCTTTGGCTATCCTTGCCGCGCCTGATGCAATACTAGTCACCGAAACATGGTTTGGTGTTTTTACGTTCGATGATTCCTTTCTCATTCAAGGCTACCAGCTGTATACACATTCGCTTACACACAAACGAGGTGGAGGGTGTGCTATTTATCTGAAGCAAAATTTCGCTGCTAGTATCGAAGTGCTAGATAACATCGAAATATTGAACTCTATATGGATAACGGTTGATGCCATGGGACCCAAGTTACTACTTGGATGCATTTACAGGGCTCTTGATACATCACCTGTGAGTGACAAAGCGCTAATAACTACTTTTGAGCTAGCTGCGAGCCATCCATGTGCATGCGAGCTTGTGGCGGGCGACTTCAATCTTCCTGAAATCCAGTGGTTTTCACCCACGGCCCCAGCGAAGTATAGTGGGCTATTAGCCTGCATCAACTTGGGAGGATGGGTGCAGCATGTATCAAGGCCGACCAGGTCCAAACACCTGTTAGACCTGATATTTACACTGGGTATATCCAATATACGTGCATCTGTAGGCCTAGAGTTTCCGGTGAGCGACAACAGAGTGGTATAATGCTCGCTGTTTGCAAACATCCCGGCATTCTGTACAAGTAGATCAGAGGCCCTTGAGATATACCGGCCGATAAGCTCCACATACTGGCCCACATTTGCCACGATTATTCTAGCAAGGAACTGGGAACAGTTCTTTCGGTCCGACTCCCGGGAGCAATCGTCCGCAATATTTTATGGCGAACTGCACTATTGTATAGACCTATTGGCTCCATTTACTCCT
The DNA here is from genome assembly GCA_944474145.2 of Dicrocoelium dendriticum. Taxonomy (NCBI): domain Eukaryota; kingdom Metazoa; phylum Platyhelminthes; class Trematoda; order Plagiorchiida; family Dicrocoeliidae; genus Dicrocoelium; species Dicrocoelium dendriticum. The sequence goes on from OX104066.1 coordinate 12,953,838, forward strand.
TTAAATAAAAGTTCAGGAAAAATTAGGAGGCAAACTAAGCTGCATGCAAGGTTGAGGCAACTACGACGTTCCTACCACAAGACGTTCAACTTTGCGCATGTGCTGAGAGACAACGAGATTGCCAGCCAGCTATCGTCCAGGTCTGTATTGATTAAAACATTCCAAGAAAGAGCAGGCACGGCCAGTGTAAACAAAGCCAAGCACCTCAGCTGGCTGCTGCCTTCTCGCACTCCTCACTATGGAGCAAAGATCACTTCCATACGCGTCGGCCCTTGCAAAGCAAGTGAAGATCTACGGACTATATGTGAGATGTTTAATGCTTACTTCATAGAGTACCGGCGTGAAGAACTGTCACCGTCACTACTGAGCTGGATGTGTCCACAAACCAGCTACTCTCCACGGTTCACTTTGATTTAAAGGCATCCGTTCCGTTATCAAAACCATAAAACCCTCCACCAAACTTGGTCCTGATGGAATTCCACCCATACTACTTAAGAATGGAGACGATGACCTTTCCATACTCCTCCTGAAACTCTTCACACTCTCTTTGGAGAAGGGCCAATACCCATTGGCTCGGAAGCACTCTGTCATCACACCGTGCAATAAAGATGGCTCCGTACAGGAAGTCAGCAACTACCGACCCATAAACCACACATCTATCCTCTCACGTGTGATGGAAAAATCGGTTAAGTGTGCGCATATGGCCTGCTTGAAAGCAGGAGGCTACCTTAGTAAGTAACAGCATGGTTTTCTAAGCGCACGAGCCTACGCAACCTGCTAGCTTGATTTTCTCAACCTGGTCACTGGCGCGATTGATTCAGGTCTGGCGATTAGTACGCAATACCTCGATATGCAAAAGGCGTTCGATAGGGTCCCCCATAAACGTCTATTACATAAGCTCAAGGCTTACGGTGTAGTCACCCCTCCGCTTGACTGGCTTAAATCCTACCTAACCGGGTGTACGCAGTCCGTGAAGGTAGCACGCTTTGAGCATATCCCTGTCACAGTTTCCAGCGGTGTTGTGCAAGGCAGCTTGCTTGGACCAACCCTGTTTTTGATTTATGTGAGCGACATCTGTAGCAGCCTGCGCCATGGTCGCCCATTCCTCTTTGCCGACGATATAAAGGTGGTATATGTCTTCCCACCAAGCGCCAAAGTATCCGCACTACAAGAGATCCGTGAAGACCTGAAGACCTTAGAGTCGTGGTGTCAAAATTGGCAAATGACATTCTCTGCTGATAAATCTAGTATTCTGACCCACAAATGCTCCATATTGGATGGTGCGTTTACGTTGAATGGTATGCCCATCCAACTAAAAACGTTAGCTACTGACCTAGGTATTCGCTATTCTATGACCCTCAACTTTTCAGAGAATGTGCAGTATCAGGTAGCAAAAGCACGCAGAATGGTCTTCCACATAGGCCGCCACATTAACTCGGCTGAAGCACGGTTGGAGCTTTACCGAAGTCATGTTCGTCCGCAGCTGGAATACTGCCCCCTCATCTTCAGTAATTTGCGGAAATCAGACCGTATATTGCTCGAAAAGACTCAGCGGCGGTTTACCAAAATAGTAGCCCCACAAGGCCTAGCGCTTAGTTACCTACAGAGGTGTAACCATCTCAAACTCCAGCCTCCATGGCTGTGGCGCATTATCTTAAACCTGTGCTTCTTACATAAGTTAATATACCAGGCGGTGCACAGTGATATCCCCAGCCCGACACTGAGAAGAGGATCAGAATTCAACCTCCGAAACAAGCACTGCACAGTTGCCCCGCTGCCAGCGAGGAAGAAACTACGTTCACGTTTCTTCCTTGTCGGTTATGAAAATATCTGGAATAAATTACCTTCACAGCTGCGGGTGATTCACAATCCACAGGCTTTCAAGCAGGAGGTATGAAAGTCTATGTACCTGGATAACATAAGACGCATTTTCAACATCTGTGATTCTGATGGCAACCTTTTTGAGACCGGCCCCGATGGGGCATAGATCACATTTGATCTGCTCTGGCGCAACTTTGTATTGCGCTCAACTAGGCTTCATGACAGGAGCATCTTGGGCTCACAAGTCCTCCCATACTTTGCGGTCCCTGTCACACCACGTGAGAGATCTCGGCCCGATCAGTTGCACGCATCTTACAGATGTTAGGACTACTACTCCGACCACAAAAGGTATTCAGCCTACCCCAGTAGTAGCTGAGCGCTTTACTGGCTCCCACCGACACTTAGTTAAATAGGAAGTCTTGAAATAGTAGACGCTACTGCAAAGGCAATCTGGAAACACTAATCGGTAGCTCAAATCCTTTGAAAGCTCCTTCTCGACGTCCAGTTTCTTACTGCTCAACAGATCAGCACGTAAAGCAGCCTTGTACTATTGAATGGGAGCATCGTAAGCCTGTAAGCACTGACCAGGTAGGCTATTGCATAGCAATGGGGAAGCAATCCGAACGGACAAACTTTACTTCACTTCTTCCTTCTCTTCCACACTTTGGTTCCTTCGTCTCCATCTTTACCCCTTAGTATTTCCAAATACCTAGTCCAATTGGTCTCTTGCGAATACTTATACTTGTGACCCATGAGTCACGTCTACTAAAAACATTTTAACAACATTAAGCCTCATGTGAAATGCCAGGTTTTAGCGTTATTGTCCATACATATGGCGCACCCGTAAGTTACCATTTATCTGTCTAAAATAGTCGTATAACTTGCCTGCTTTATAGGTATTTCTAATAGCCTACGTAATCGGCATCTACTAGTTGCCCGTAACCGATGCTCTCCCCTAGGTTTAGGTACTCGCTACTTTACATCGCTGATTATATAACAGGGCCACCTACCCACCTCGAAGGCAATATCATCATAACCTATATTCAGGCATTTACTCTCCACTTAAGCTTTCTTGGCCCGTACATTTAGTTTTATCTGATTTATACGTATGCTTATCACTATCGGAAACGCTGGTAGACAGACATTATGAAAAACCAGATCCTTTTCTTCAATCCTTTATGCTTGCACAACAATTTTTCCGGATTCCCTTTCTCTGGCAAAAAGCTAACCATGCGGCAGTGAGGCCCCTGTCACCTGGAAAGCTATACACCCAGATATTTTGACCACCACTTCTTCTTTCTTTGGCCGTTCCTACGTAATTTTAACCTTTACCTGGCTCCATAGCCTACCATACGTAATGCGTATTGGTGGGTAAACAACCAGCTTCCACTTGTTTTTCGTTATCTTCTCTGCTTGCGTTATATTATTGTTCATTCATTTTGCCTGACAATGTGGAAGCTTCCCACCAGGAAGCCTCCAAGTTAATAGCTGTTGTGATCTCCCAGTTTTCTATTACCTTACACTGGTGAATATCACTTGCACTTGCATCGGACTCTCAACCAAGAGAGTTAGAGTTCAAAATAGCAACGCGATGCAGAAATGGTGTGCTTTAACACATGAGGCCCAATAATTCTTCACAAATTAGAAAGTGCAACCTCTATAAGATGAGGTGATCATACCTAACCAAAACGGCATTCGTGGTATTTCCCACCTGAATGCATTTCGCTAACTTTTGGACACCTATTTCTCTATTATCAATAGAAGACATCTCTAGCTCATTAGCATTGGTGGCACATCCATTAAGATATTTAACATAACCTCAAAGTGCTGAAACTGATAATGTTTCTCCAGGGAACGATTGCGTTATTCTGGTCCAACACTACAGGCACTTGCATCCGACTCTCGGCTAAGCGAAATGGAGCTCTAAACTAGCAACTTAATGGACAGTCGTGTGCTTTGGCACCTGTGGCCCACTAATCAGCCATGCTTTAGATGTCGCAACCCCCAAAAGAAGTGGTATTCGTGTCTAACCAAAGCAGAACCCAAGGTGTTTCTCACCTGGACACATTTTGTGAATTTTCTCACATTAGTTTTTTTATTATCACTGGTAGACCACCCTGGCTCATTATTGTCAGTGATACAACCATAACGACGTATAAAATAACCTCAAAGAGTCGAAACTGGTAATATTTCTGTAGGAAATGCTTGCGTTATCCTAGTTCAGACGGGACACCTGAGTTTTATGTTCCTTGTCTTATTCATATGGACTCAGCTCATGCAGCTTTGGTATAATTTTCGCATCCACATCGGAGCATTAAAAACGTTGAATTCCACATTCATAGTGGATTTTGCGGCCCAATATACTCTGAAAATCGCACATGGTCGCATTCTGGCTGTGGGCTAGCTACACCATATCCTGTGCTGTTCTACCTATATAATAATTCCTACAGCCTACCTAGTATTTCCCTAAGACCTTTCCGTCTGTTTTCCCAACTTTTACTACGTTTATTGAGAAAGTATGTTTTCGGCCCACTGCGTCATACTTCGCCACTGCAGCGAATTACATGTTATCTTAGGCATTCCCAGTTACTACTCCATATTCGGAACTTATTACGCCTGGCCGTTTTTTGTATTATTTCTTTTTTTCTGCGTCTGCTTCCAAAGCAGAACGTGAAGTTAGCGGAGGCTCGAAAATGGCGCTGTCCGCCGCCGACCGCTAAAAATGCAAATATCGCCATAACCACTGCACTCAGCTTAGGTATTTTACAATTATCGTAACAAAAGTCTAAGGTTTGTCCTAGACCGCCCATTGCAGTTCTTTATCAGATAACATTTCGGCTCCAAAACGGCGTTGATTCCGCTTGTTTGGAGATTTGCACTTTGAAATTCGCGCCAGGTTTGCGGTTCTGGTATGCTGTTTCTGGGCTATATTTTGGCTCCATTTTCCAATATTAGTGTATTTTCTAGTTAAGTGAACCGGCCTTTTAGTCGCACTTTTCTAAGAATGGCTAAATTGTTAGCCACTACTGTGATTTCCCTTGTTTCCTCCCTCCACTTTTACGATCTAATTTTAGCTTGATTTTTCCTTTCTATGAGCCCGCTACTAATGGATGCTCAAAATGCGGTGATGTGACCAAAGAAAATAGATCAAATTTCCCCTAATTGATCGTTTACTAATGGAAGCAGACACCTCAATTTTTGGCAGTGGTAGCAAGTGAAAAGCGCAGAATTCGTACATAAGCTACGGAGACCCAAACTACTGCATTCAAAAATGTCGAGGCCTATGAAACGTTTGTATTTATCCCTGCTTTACTGTTCGGAAAAATAAACACGATCAAAAGCAGTTGTTAACGATATTTATTCTCCATGCATGAGCATGGATATTATGTACAATTTGATCTGATCCCACGCAGGAACAGCATCTAACACCTGTCTAGAAAAATACCTATATTTATTTATATATTTATTTAGCAGAATGTAAATAACACAGTCTCAAGTACTTCATATTATACTTGACGTTTATGTGTCTGTTGGTTTAGCAGCTTCTTGTTCGTTGCTTTTTTCCCGAGATTTCCAAAGACGCCAAAACACGAAGGATGCTTGGCTGGCACCGGTTGTTCAATCAGCAACATACTCAGTCATACCCTCTTGAGACCCTGGGATCTGAATAGTAGGTTATCTTGCTGACTTTACAACTTAACTTTTCCGGTGGTATCTCTATGCACCATTTTGGACGCATGTCGCTCTCATTAGTTCTGAACATATGGGTTCAGCATGCCTCACATTCGTATGCACTTACCTGGAAATTTCCCGTGGCGAACATATAGAATGCTAATTTACAAATGGACGACGGAATCGATGTCTCATTCCAACAAGCATAATCAACAGATTTATACATACAACTTTAACGATCCATTCCACGAGAATATGCAGTATGCCATGGAAAAACCCCGAACATTCTTACCTTTCAATCAGAAACAAATGTATGGAACTTTTACTTTCGTTTGTCCTGCCTACCTCTTCCGGGATAAATGAAGCTAGAGAGGGTTTTACGGGTTGGTTCTAGGTTATTTGAGGGCTTACAGGGACAGACGTACCCGGAGAGTCTACTTAGTTTGCGAGTACATTCAAGGCACAATCGAAGGCTTAGAGGAGACGTAATCCTAACCTGCCCTATCTTAACTGAGAAGGTCGTTTCAAATTTATCTTGGCTATTCAGTCCTGCTAGATTGTCTGTTCTACACACTCATTACGTGGAGCTAGATAAACCGTGGTCCGATCGGATTAGGGCGGAACTCAGCTTGGACTACCGCGTCATCGAGCGCTTAAACATGCTTCCGGAGTGTTATCAGGGATTCTACCACTTAGAGGTTTAAGCGGCAACTTGACGCGCTTGGGTGGCATTAGGTAAGCTTTCCCTTTTCCTGAGTATCTCGTATCTTTATACTTATATTTGGTTTTTGCTACTTTTCTTCATGTATTGGTATTATTTGCTTATTTCAAGTGAACTTCCATATTCTGTACCTTAGATTTCTCTTCCTATCCTTTGCTCACTTCACGTGACTGCCACATCAGGGAATGCTAGTTCAGCATAAGTGGGCCTTAACTGGTTGGCCAGGATGCGGCACGGGTGTTCTGTCTTAAATCCATCAAGCGCCTTGAGTACTTCATAAATTTCTGAATTAACGATCCACTCAAGATGAAACACTCACGGAATTCCCCTATGGTTCCAGTCCCACTCGATGTTGCACATGAAATCATGAAACCAAGAACCACCACCTGGCTAAATCATGCTGAATCTTAGCTATTGAGGCCATAGTTGTAACCTTGGTTTTTCTGCTGGTCTGCGCCATCATCATCCTATATCCCACTATCATCCGACAAAGTTCTCACAAGTAAAAATACGAAATTTTTAAAAAATTCCTTAACGGAATTTCCATTATTCCAAAGCAGCTATGCTTGTAAGCATTTTTCTTCACGCCTTCACCGGTGTGCATCCTATAGGGAATATTAGCTTTATTTATTTATATATCCGTCTAGAGACGTAGGGATCAGCAGCAACTCAACTGGCCAAGCCAATGGCGCATTTCTTAGCCTTAAACGTAAACTCTCGACTCAGTCCTCTCCTTGTCGCGCTCTGCCTTTATTTCTTCTTCAACCGGAGAGCGTGCTCTCAGTGCCCTGCCCTACTATCATCTTCGATTATTGAAATTCAGTTCTAGGCTCTGCTTCACCAACACACCAGTTCTCTCACTTTGCGAGCCTGCCTGACTTGCATGCAGTATATTCATATAAGCTCTTCAATCCCTAACCTGTCCATCTCTGCCGACTCTTTATTTATCTTCCCACCTCAACTGTACGACTTACTCCAAATGTACCGACTAATCCAGTCCCGTCTAATTGGTCCCCTGCGCGCCGAGTTCTCTCAGACTGCTGTGACGTTACCGGCATTTGATGAGAAGACCGGACGCTCTGTCCCCATTACCTCGCGAGCCCCATGGATTTTTCCACACCTTATATGTAAAAATCTTTCTATCCGGTCCGTCTCCTCTCCTTATGGCGCTCTCTACTTTCATTTCTTCTATAATTGGACTACCAACTCTCAGTACCCTGTAATAACCTAGTCTCATCTGACCGGTCTGCCCCATTGACATTTTTCAGACTAGCATGATATATCGATCTAATCTCTGTAGACTCAAAACTATGTCCCGCTTACAGTGACAGCCCGCTAGACTTGGTTACCTTTATTAATATAGGCACTTCCATCAGTAACCTGTACACTCAATCCCTTTTCAGTCGGACGACCAACGCTTAGTGCCATGCCCTTCGTTATTCTCATCTGATCAGTGAAATTCTCTGGGACTACTACGAGGCCTCCGGATGTGTCGAGTAATCAAGTCTCGTCTGTTCGGTCTCCGGCTCTCAGAGTTCTCTCAGACTACCCGGATATCACCGGTGACTTTTCAGAACTGAACAATTCATTCTTCGCAGGATTGCGTCCTTGGCTTCACCACACTTTAGCAGTAAGCCTTTTTCATCATGACTATCGTCTCTTCGTAATGACTCTCACGGGTTACTCTTTGCACTGCCGTCCGTATGCATCCGCTCATAGCTGATTCTTTAAATTTAAATTTCTATTTGGAACGTTGCTTTACCTAGGTTGCTCCCGCATTCGGTCTCAAACTAGTTGTCCTTAGTTTCACCTAAGATGCCGCTCGCATTCGGACTGCTGTCATCATCATCGGTTTACCTGTTTCTCTCCAACAATGGTATTAATCGCTTAACTTTGTCAACAGGCTTTGTAAGGTCCGTCTCTTGACAATGCGTGTGCAGATCATTCTTCCTAATTAGTAGTTGTAGTCTGAGTCACACCACTGACGTAATGTAAAAACGCGCTTGCAAAGCATATATACTGAACAAAGTTCCCTAAGTTTTAATGTGTCATAGGCACCGTTTCGCGCCACCAGTCTGTGTTGGTGCTTCTTGCTTAAGTGCTGTTTGGCTGCCTCTTGTCCGTCGCCCGTTTTCTCCCGAGATTTTCACAGTTACATCTGCCAAAACAAGAAGGTTTATCTGCTGGGACGGATCGACCCACTCTCATTAGCCAGGTGGTTTAAACGCCTGATCATTTCTCCGAAAAACGAAGGACACACTCATCGTTCCAAATGGAGCGCTTTCTGCCATTCTGGAGATGTTACCACCACGCGGTCTAAACAAATGGGTTTAGCTCGCCTCATGCTCACCGTATCACAATTTACTCACCTGGAATAATACATTTACATGGATCCCCTGTCCCACAACCGAAGGCAGACATTTCTGGCGTGATTACATTCCCTGCCTCAAACATTCCGATACTCCCGTCACCTGGAGCTTAGCTGAAGTCAGTTCACGGACAGCATTGCGCGTATAAGCGGCTTTTCCGAGGATCTTTTATGGAGTTTTCACTTGGCTATGGAGACAATTACACTTACATTTTAAGGAATTACTAGTCCGCTTTGCGGAGAATAGCATTTTTCCTGTTATGGACATATTCAGACACATTAACAACTGCACTCACCGTCCCTATGTCAAGTCTAGCATGGATAGCTGGACACGGGTTGCGAGCCGTACAATTTAATGGAAAAAGCCGGCCACTATTAACAATGTGTTTACTCACTTGCATCATTATCATTCGACTCCGCGACTCGTTTACATCATTGACCGGCTTCAACGAATACTGCCGGATTACTACTAAGCCATTTGGCCAAAAAAGGAAGAATTTTGGCTGTCAACTGACCGCGAATAATAGAGTGCAAAATCGATCTATACGATGCATAGCCGACAAGCACTACAGTTCAACGGTAGCTACGACAGTGTTCCAGGACGTGGTGGGTTTGCACCTGACAAGCGTTCTCCCTATAAAAAGCCACAAATGTCCGCTTAACAACACTGCAACGTGGCGGATGCGACTTGCAACAAAATAAAGCCACAGCTATACATTTCACACTGACGCAGTCCTCAGCCTTCTACATCCAACCTCTACAACTGCTTTTACTATGAAGAATGCTTTAATGGAGCACAGATCATCCCGGCTTCGTAATGGTCATTGATTGCACAAAAACCTTGGTTAGTCACCTGTGCGCATGGATCACTACATGGCAAATTTACCCCCCAATTGTATCTTGACGCAACAGCTTTGCGCGCCACAGCGTCATCATGGTCCTTTATCTGACTATTGCCTGACAGTATGCACGCTCATATGGACTACATCTTTCTTTTATTACTTTCATTGAAACCAAATGTTCTAATATTCCAAAGAAGCTATGCTTGTATGCATATTTGATCACGCCTTTAGAGGTGTGTCCCGGTTTACAGAGAATGTACCATTTATTTAGTTATTTATTTATTCTAGAGCCGCTTAGAACCGGAACCTTTAGGCGGAAGCATGGAATATTAACACTTATTCACAAATGTGGAAGCAGAATCGAGACTTCAAACTACCGCCTAGTTTCCCTTCTCTTTATGTTGGCCATGGTGATGGAATCCATCATAAGGGATACACTGGTGGGCTAGTTGGAAAACTCTACCACTTATTAGTAGCAACAAGGCATCCGTCGCAATCGATCTTGCACAACGAATTTGCGAATAGCGAGGAGTAGCTAGACCCAGCCAGCTGACGCCAGAGCGAGTGTTAATGTGATCTTCCTAGATTCCTCAAAAGCTTTCGACGGTCTAGATCATCAAATACTTCTTTCCAAGCTACAGCGTTACATGAGCAGTGACTCTTTTCTAAGTTGGATCTCCAACTATCTCCTTCAGCGGCAATCAGTGGTCAATATTTAGCGCGCCTTCTCTGACCCTATACAAGTTGAAAGTGATGTGCGTTAAAGCTTGATGCTATGTTCGGGATGGGTAATTACATTCAACGTCTTCTGTTGGCCGAAGGTAATCAATAAAACATCAAGAATTATAGGTATATTTCTAGACTTGCTAGCTGCTGTGCCCACAAGGGATTCAATCAAGGTTTACCCAAACCTCATGCTCTGTCATAGAGAGTGAGAACAGTGAGAGTATATGTTTCTTGTTCGCAATTACGAAGGCACGGCTTTTTACGTGTACCGTTATAGGGGTTTTACGCGCCCACGGTGGAGTTCATCTGGCTCCTTCATGCAACATTGTCAACCTTGGTCTTAATTTTGGCAAAAACACGTGCAGTGCCGCATTCGTGCAAGTTTTCTTTGTATGCAGGATCCAATTCTCCACGAACTTCAATATAATTTCACTGGACTTGAAATTCATCTGTCTCTTTCTGGCGATTGGTGTCTTCTTCATTTTATTTATGACCAACCTTTATGCTGAGCCGCAATTATGCACGTTTCCTCTAAAGCAGGATCCAATTCAACACAAATTCCACTATAATTGCTTCCAACCTGTTTGACATTTTAAGTCTTTACATGTAACGTTATGCACATGGAAAGAAATAAGAGGGCTTAAATTATAAATAACAATAACGAGTTAAAAGGCTATATTCTGGAAATGTAAATAAAAATGTACTACTTTTTTAAAATGACGTGCTAAATCTGTGTATTTAACTAGCAGAATGCACATTACGAAAAATATCATCAAATGTATTGCGCAACATTTAATTTCTAGCGACTAAAAGACAAACGTAGCCTCAGAAAAGAGAAAAATCTATTCTAAGGCTAGAATATTAAGAAAAATAGTACCAAAATAAGTCAACAAGAACAAGATTTAACCGGTGATTAAGTTAAAAGTAAAAGCGATGCAATGCGTACAGGGCTTAGCAAGTTATTCTTCATTGTATGGCGGTCTACATATAAGGCCATTATTTTTCCGCAAGCAGGTATCAGAAAAAAGAAAGGAAAACACAAACGTGGCGAGGCGGTATAAGTTCTAATTAGGGACACCTATCTAGAAATGCTTTATATTGCCTTAACTTTCCCACAGTAAGTAAGTACCACTTAAGTGCCTGAAAGCAAAGTTTCCTGGCATATGTATATCAAATATTGGCAACTAAGCGATAATGTTTTGCGAAAGCGCCAAGAATCCAGTAAGTACTGTTATAAATGCAAGAGTTTTCAGTACAACGTATAAATAGCCCACGGTCAGAAGGCCTCAGTGTAACGATTTCACAGGATACTGAGCCACCTGAACCGCTATGAATATAGAGTTATGTATGTTTTAAGCTGAAGTTTATAATGAGACTGCATGAGCCAAGTCTGCCTGGATACTACAGGCTACCTTTATGATCTTTTGAAACGTTTGGCCCGACAAACGCACATATCTAATCGAAAATATCGCAAGCATTATCTGTTAGAGCCTATTTCCAATATTCATAAAACTACGTCACCAACACCAGTAAGCTAGAGGAACCTGTCGCTAATAATAGAGAATTGAGTGCCAGCAAATGTAGCACAACGCTTCGGGGCGTAAAATCCATTTGCCTCTGCCTTGTTAGTGCATAATTATAGGTCTGAGGTTGCGCTTGCTCGAACATGAGTGAGTATTATGTTTCATGTGTTAATGCACACTATTGTGCTGCTGATTGCAAAATTTCGATTTTTTCTCTCCAATTGTAAGTTCTGAAGCTAGTGCCGGCGGTATTCATCAAGTCGAGAAAGTTAACTAGCACTGCAATTTCGCATCAGCAATTACCTTGGTGGTTTTTTGGTGAGAGTTGTTCTAGCACCATTAGTAAATTGTGATAAGATAAATCAAGAGTAAATAAACAAATAAATAAATATTTTATTCTCGACAAAGTGAGACACGCCTTTGGGGCATGATCAGTATATTGCATTATTGTACAAGATAGCGGTATAAGCAGCACCAACAGTGGGAGTAGTACAGTTGGAGACAGTAGTGTGGGCCCATAGAGCCCAAATGTTGTATGTAGTCTATGTACACAGAATGCGGGAGGTAAAGGTATTAATCAGATCACTTATATGGTATGTTGATGAGCAACTAGTCCGATGAGGTCCCGTAAGCAATGTAAGTCAGTGAGTGAAGTATGAGGAAACGGGTGAAAAATACTTAAGAATAGTGGTATGTCACTAATCAGATATGTAGGCGTGTTCGTGCGAGAGCCGATATATACACAGAACTCGTAAATGTGGTGTCGGTCAACTTGCCAATGTGTTAGGGGCGGTGACTTTATTGAGTGGCGAGTCACATCCGCCACGTCGCAGTGTTGTTAAACAGACATTTGTGGCTTCGCAGGTACGTCTTCAGCGGTGTTCGGTGAAGGTAATGTTATCATGCACTACTATATACTGGGAAAGTAGGTAAAAAAGCGGGAGCTTGTTGTTCATCCACTATTCCGCATAACACATGATGGGCTTTGGACCTAGGTAAAAGATAAAATTACGCACTGAGGTCCGAGATAAGTCGAAGTGGTGGTCGAACTATTTTGGGATATTTAGCGAGAGCGTCCTATCCGCCACTTGGAAATAACGCTCCTTCGGCAGTGTTATCCCGGTACGCAGGGTTGCAGGTGATGTGATGTAGATTTGGCGACATACAACTCATAGTGTTGATTATTAATGATTGAGTACGCTTGCTGAAATCCTACGACCTCAATTGGTAATCAATTTACTAATTGGTTTAAATGCGTTACGATGGTTAATCATTTTCCCGCCTCACGCGTAGCAGCTATGGTGGATGACTCGCTTGCATTCCGACGTAGCCTGAAGGGTGGTTATCTGGACTTCGCATCGGTAGAGAAGGATCTGAAAGAGTTTCAGATTATTACGGCGACATCCTTTGTTCATCGGAACGTGCAATCTCCGAAGGCGTACGAAAGGGAGACTGGACAGATGCTACCGGAAGGATGCCCGTACCGGTAAATTTTGTTTGTATGTGTGATTGGGAGGCGCAGCAATGTTACTGGAAAGCGCTAAGTGCATTGCAATTGCCTCATGATAAGATTACTATAGGTACCGATGTTACAATTGCCTTGCGCGTTTTTTTGTTACGTATGTTACGGAATTGGGAATACGTATCTGTGGCATTCGCACAGCTTTCAAGTTGGGAAGCCTTGGCTGTATGCGTGTAATGGGAGGCTATCAGAAGAGCAGGAAAGGCTGGTGCTTAACTAAATGAGAACGTTTCGTTGGACCCAGGAGTTTCGTGCCTTTGTGCGGCAGCAGTATGACATTCGTTTAACAAGGAGGGATTTGTATGTCATGCGGCGGCGTCATCGTAAGGCCTGTGTCACTGAGGTGGAGCAGGTGACACAACTGTTGCAAAGAAATGGTGAGGTGAAAATTCTGCATGAGGGTAATCAGATTCGTTACCTATTTTTCGTAAATTCGCGCATACTTGCATCGGTGGGCCAATACGGCGAGGTAATTTTGGCGGACTCCACGTATCAGATCAATTACGGAGGCTACATCCTGTGGCATTGCATGTTCGTGGACGTCAGGGGCCTTGGCATGAGTTTCTTATATGCCCTGTTGCCTAATGAGACGGAGGTTGCCTACGAGGAGGCAGTGAGTGGTATGTTGGAATTGTCCCCCGCGGTTGCCGGTGCTCGGACTTTGGTGATGGACAAGTGCACCGCGCAAGTGAATGCGTTCCGTAATGCGTACCCAAATGGGAACATTGTTTTCTGCCGGGTACACATTATGCGTGACATGAGGCGGCGTTGCTCACACCTTCCGCTGTGTAACGCTGAAGATAAGAGAGCTCTAATCAGCATGCTGCGGTCATTGTTGTACACGTACGACTGCGCTCATTACCAACGGATTATGGAAGCGATATCTCTGCGGAGCGCAGAATGCTTCCAATACCTGCGTCGTACATGGATTCCATGGCGGCTTAGCTGGGCGGCGCATCTGATGGGCCATGTAGTTTTATTTGGATGCGACAGCACCAATCGCATTGAAAATGTGAATAAGCATCTGAAACAAACATTGAGTGAACGGTCAACGCTACTTCAAATGTTTCAGGTGATAGTGCAGCGTGCCAGTAGCATGATTAAGGAGAGGGACACACTGCTGGCCAGAGATCAACTTGGTGAATGCGACGTTCACACGGTGTCAGCATTGGGGAAGTGATTTTGCGCAGGCTCTCGTCCTACGCCCGGCGGCAGTACGCGCGGCAAAGTGTTTGGGTTCGCATTCGCAGCGGAAACCAAGGCGGTGGTTGTTGGCTGGTGGACGACGAGCGCATTGGTATGCAACGTGTTGTTATTGGAAATGGCAGCGCTTGTGGATGCAGATTTAATCGGCAGTGGCGCATTCCATGTGCGCACATAATTCACGTGGCGAGCCTGCACGCGTAACAAGGAGGAGGATGTGTTTGATGGTTGCCGTTGGGTATTGCCAGAGATAAGTACATCTGCGCCGGTGCTTTCGGAGGATACGGAACGGACGTTGACGGTGGCGCCGGTGAGATGCCCCAGTGATGTAGTTCTTGACCGGGCGGCGAATTTTCGCATCACTCGGGATATGTTTGCGGCTCTGGAAACGCAGATGCTGAGCATGGGCACGGAGGAGTTCCAACGCACCATGGGCGTGTTCGCATGCGTGCGGGAGCTGCTCACAAGTCACAGTGATGTTCAGCTTTACGCGCGGCCATCGCAGTTGGAACAACTGCAACGGTTATCCTCGGAAAACCTGCCTACCTTCTAAGGAATGCAACCGTCATCATCCGCTGCAGGTACCCACGTGACCGCAGCCAATTGTACGCGTAACAGCATGAATTCACCGGAGAGGGACGTCAGCGAAGGAATCAAATTGGTGTCCCCGGTGGCTGGTTTTTCCCAGTCTCCTTGCGACGACCGCAGGCGTAGCAGACGGAAGTCGCCTTTGCTAACCCGCGCGGTTGAGGTGGTGGAAGGCAGCATGACTTCACGGGAGTTGACATTTATGACCCTTAAAAGAAGGACATCAGCGCGCCACCGCACATACACATGGGGTACAAAGGGAGGCACTGCTGAAAAGGAAGCGGACAGCGCGGTTTGCGCTTTGTGTGAAAAGGAAGAGGACGCCTGCGGGAGCTTGGAGATCCTCGATTGGATAAGTTGTGATGTGTGCTTACGGTGGTTTCATCAAACCTGCGCTTCATACCATGGGGAAGCGGCATATACATGTGCGCGTTGCTGTGGGTAAGTTCCGTTTCACGTTGTTCAGGTTGCTTTTCTTTAGGGATACACAGAAATAGTATGAGAATACTGCATGAAGAACCTCTGGAAATGGAGACCCCTTCCAATCGGTAAGTTCCCACGGCAATGCCTTTCTTCCCCAACTGCATATGTCCTTGACTATTTTGTGACCTGTGCAACGTTTGGCCTGGGTGTTAATCATGGTACCTTGTGTCTTCCAATTACAACGCCGCGCGCTGTGATTGTAAGACAAAGATGGGTTCTTATGTAGGTGCGTTTACTTTGGTGTAACCGTAGGTCCTATAACTGCTGCAAGAACTGAACCGTTTCAAAGCATCTGCGTCCGATTCCATTCACCGGAAGCTTCTGTAAGAGCTGCCGATGTAAGTGACGGTGCCGCTGACGATGGTGTTTCCGAATTAACTTGACAGCTGTACATTAACTTCCGAATGCAAAGATGCTGTCATATGTCGTACCTTTAAACATGAGGACATGACGCTGTAAGCCAATTATAGGCCAGTTAGTCTGACCAGCGTCGTGGTCAAATTGCTTGCGAAGCTGGTATGAGATTCCTCGGAAGGTCACTTCAATAGACGTCATGATCTCAGTAGTGCACAACATGGATTCCGGAAAGGGTTTTCGTGATTGACGATTATCAATGATCTACCAAGTATGCTACAAACGGACTGTCTGACCTATACAGACGATCTCAAGCTATGGTCGGAAGTGTCCATCCTCGAAGACGCCGAATAATTACAAGAAACGCTTGATCTACTACACTCTTGGTCTATCAAGCGGGGTTTGCTGGTCAACAAAGATAAGTGCTCAGTCCTTTCTATAGGTGCTGCTGAACCACTGGGCAACTATCACATTGGCGGGCACCTACTCAAGATTGCCACACAGGAAAAGGACCTGGAGACAATAATCTCCTCTGATCACAAAACGACCCTTGACACGTTAAAGAAAACTGCTGCGGCGAACAGAATGTGGGGCGCCATAACGAGTTCATTCTCTAAAATGACGCCGCAGATATTAAGACTTCTCTTCACCTCCCATATCCGCCTTATTCTTGAATTTGGACATCCGGCCATAGACCCTTTATCTAAACATGAAAGTGACAAGATTGAAAAAATTCAGCGACGAGGCTCGAAATATGTCCTTGGGCTACGCAATCTGCCGTTCCCCACCCGCCTACAGAGAATGAACCTTTTTACTTTAGACTATTGGGGACGTCGCGGAGACCTCATCTATACCAGGCGCATCCTACGAGGAGAACTGGGAAACGAGCTAAGGCAGTTCTTTCGGCTAAGACTTGGCAGCTCGACTCGAGGTCACAGCTGGAAGCTTTTTAAACCGAGGAGGCTCAAAGTCCGCTCAGATGTTGCTCTCCCTACTCGAGTAATTAATGATTGGAACCGACTGCCGGACCCGATTGTCAATGCGCAATCAGAAGCGAGGTTCAATCGTTTGCTAGACATTTTCCTACTGAGTACTCCAGGATCCTGCAGGGCTGATATTACATCCTGAGCCATGACAGCCAACTCGCCTGCAATCCTTGGAAGATCGGGAAGCGAAGGAGCTGACACGGGACCCTCTTCTGCTCTCTACCACTCAATGAACTCAATGATTATATTGCTTATTGATGAAGCTTGGGCTGAGGCAGCGGACAATGGCCACCTGTTGGATGTGCTTTTGGTTTACCTCTGGAAAGCATTTGCTAACGTACCACGATTGAGGCTATCACAAAGGCTGTGGCGCTATGCTGTATCTGGTTGCCGCATTCACGGGGTATCTGCGTCCTTGCAAGGAAGGGAGCAGTGTGTATTTGTGGGTTGCAGCTTATCCTTTAAGCAAGCTATCCTTAGCGGTGTCCCACAGCGCTCCGTCCTTGGAACGATGATGTTCCCCATCAACCTAAACCATCTACCTAGAGAGCCTGGGGGTTCCTTCACTATTGTTTGCTGATTACCTTAAGATATGGATGGTTGCCAAAGTTCCTGGGGGTTTGGAGGCCATACTGCAATCAGTGGGCAGACTCTGGGACTGGTCTACTTTGTGCCTACTGCCCATAAATCAGCGTACGTGTTCTGTCCTTCGTATTGTAGCGACCTTCCTGCCTTCGACGTACGTACTCCGTGAGGTAGAACTGGCACTGGTCTCCAACCAAGTAGACCTACGTGTCCTTCATTCCTCCGCTTTGCCTTCGGTTGACAACTGGAACAAGGCCGCTAGTAAGGGTTTCAGAATGTTGTGGTTAATACGCCGTTCTTTCGGGGTCGTAACTGCTGACATAATTGGGAAGTTGTTCTCCGATTTCGTCCGGCCCCATGTTGAATACTGCATCAAGGCTTCTTCGCCGCAAATTGCTCGAGGGGTTCATCGGATCATTGGTCATTGCGGTAGTCGGTGTGACATTAGAGCGCCAGTTAGCATTGCCATCTGGATGAACACCGCCGGCACTATCTTCGGAACTTAAAAATGGAGAGAAATAAATCGAAATTCATCAAAGAACTGCACAATAGTGTGCATCTACACATGAGGCATAACAAGTATAAGCAAGTATAAGCAAGTACAACCACCAGAAGTAGGGTTGTTAAAGCCCAACCAATGTAGACCAAAACGGATTTCACGCCCAAATGCAATTAGCTAAATTTTACTAAATTTTCCCTTGCTCATTTCTTTAGTATTAGTGACAGGCTCCTATAGCTCACTGGTGTTAGATACAGAGCCTCATTAATATAGAAAATCGGCTCTAAGGGATAAATCTTGTGGTGTTTAGCTAAGTAATGTGTGTATTTTGCAGGCAGAAATCTGTCAACGGATCTGAAAGATCCCCTGAGTTACTCAGGTAGATCTGGCTCATGCGGCCTTGCTGTAAGCTTTAGAAAATCTTAGAGGCTTAAAAAATGCTAAACTCTATTTTACTGGTTGTTTATGTGGCTCAGTATCCACTGAAAATGGTATGCTGTGGCCTTCTAACCGTGAGTTAATTACAAGCTCTACTGAATTCCCTTGTAGATATAATATTCCTTGCTGGATTTCTAGCGTTTTCGCGCAAGCTCATCCCTTAATTGCATATATTTTTCATGCTTGCCTGCAAAGTTTACTTTCCGGCCACCTGCGCAGTCCTTAGTTGTCGCAGGGTATAACGAGCTAATTAGAGCATTTCTGGATAGCTATGCCTATCTAGAACATACACCGCTTCCCTACTTTTTATATTTTCTTTTATTTTTTCTGCTATCTGCCTGCAAAGCAGAAAGCCATTTTTAGCGAAAAATAAAAATGGCCCTATTCGTATACCATCGTTTAATTGCAAATAACTCGCAAACTACTGCACGCATGGTGTTGCTTTTACGTTCATCGTATTCTTTAAGCGGTATTCTAACTTTAGAAAGGCTTTTTCTTTTATCTGAGAATAACTCAGGTTGAAATTTTGTGCCGGAGAGCAATATCAGCGTAATAAAAGTAGGGCTATATTTTTTTGTTAATGGGTATTTTTCTACTAAAGCACGAAGATTTAATTTCTCTCTTAACAAATTGCTTCTATTTATGTCTGCATTTTTTGGTATTGTTTTTACTTTTCGTATGCCTTATAATTCCTTCATTCATTTTTTCCATGTGCGCAAAAACAAATGGGGGCAACTGAGTGGCCAATTATTTTGCGATCAATTTAAAGTGAACTTGTGGCAAATTGGATTCTGTTCCAAGGAGAAAAGGCAAACTACACCTCCGCGAAGTATTCACAATAAAATACAAGGAGCTCAATATCGCCCGAAGGAACCAGAAAAATGTCAAGGTGGGCGCCTGCGAGCCAGTAGCTGTATACTAAACAGTGCCAATGCATTTGCAATTGCTAAGGATAAGCATATATTTTGCCAACTTCCATGCAAGAGCATCGGATAAATGTAAGCATTGATCTGAACACTTTAGGGTGCAGCCTCTAGCAGGTCTAGAAATATACCTATTTATTTATTTATTTATTTAACCTTCCGCAAAGGACCACTGTAGCTGCCTTTAAAGCAGCGGAATCCCAGCGCGCTAAGCTGAGAATCCAACAGTCGGTTGAAACGTTCCTCTGTCTCAGCACCGATACCAGCTTTCGGCAACCGGTTGTAATTATTCACCGCGTGAGCAACGAGCGCGTTGGACGACTTGTTTATGGCACAGGAAAACGACCTGAACCGCTCTGCACCGTTATTGCACGCATCAGGCTCATTATATAGCCTTAGCCTTAGCCACTACCACGCGAAACATTCCCCGTTCTCGTGAGCTTATCCATTTTCACAGTTACGGTTCATGTCGCATTGATAAGTTGTTACAGGTAACATAGATTTCCTACGCTAACCTACATTTCAGAGCCACCGATATCTGCCGCCCAACGCATTGTTCCCTCCCACTGCCAAGGAGCCTCCTCCCAAGTCCTGCCGCAGCCGCCATGTGATGTCGCATTGATACCTATATACAGGTAGCATACATTTTCAAGGCTGACCTCCATTTCAGAGCCACTGACATGTGCCGCCCGACGCCTTGTTTCCTCTCACGACCACAGAGCCTCCTGTCACGTACTGACGCCTCCCCCACAAGTCATGCCGCCGCCATGTGATGTTGCATTGACACGCAGTTAAAGGTAACGTCGTTTTTATATACTCATCTTCGTTTCAGAGCCTTTGATATTCACCGCGCACTGCGTCCTCACCAAACGATGCCACACAGGTTGCTTCCAAGTCGTGCAGTCGCCATGCGGTGTTCCATTGATGCGTACCTTTAGGTGACAATCAATTCGCTCATTTATCTCTTATTTATTTTTTAGATTTCATGTGACGTACGTGCATTACACCTATGCTATCATAGCACCTTGTCCGGTCTTCCTTCGCCTTCCAGTTGCCACATTATTACCATTCCTTGGAGAACGGAGCAACGGCCCTTTTCAGGGCCACCCTCTGAATTCGTGTATTGTCGTCCCACAGTTGAATGGAAGTATGCGAACTACCGCTATCTCCTTGCGGCGGACTACAAACTCACAGGTTCCGTGGGTGGCTCCGTAATCTTCAGATCACGTATGGGGGCATTCATACATGGACACGTGTTCGCCACCCCGCGACGCATGCGAACAAAATCGTCCTGCAAAAACAAACCGGTTAGTTAACATTTCGCAACCATTTTCAACTTGCAGCATGTCGTTGCATCCGTCCATTATTGCTAAATACTGTTCCTTTAGTGCTCTGACACTTAGCAGGGCTCACCTTCATGAGCCATCCCCTCCTACTGTAACGATATTTGATGAACCATTTTTCAGTATTCTCGCTTCGTGGGTGATGAGCGTTCCGAACGCTCCCCACTTACACGAGAATATTTGCATATGGTTTGAGCTTCCCGTCTGCGCACTTGTCATATAATCAAACACCGCCTCAACAAGGGATTGTCTACTTCAGTACCATGTCACGACCACTTCCAGAATATACCATTTAGATATGTTCATTTATTGATGTAGCCATGCAAATACGTCAGGATTATGTGGGCAACAGCTTGCGTCGCACATTAACATCCCATGTATTGCGTTGTGTTACCTCGCTACCCAAAACACTAAAGTATAGCCGTATATATCATTAACGTTAACTAAACCGACTATTCTGTTCAACTTAATACACCCACTGACGTAGAAATTACGTAGCTTTTGCTGGTTGGTTTTCAGATGTACATTTCCGCTACCTCACATAACACCATCGATTAAGTAACTCACCCTTAAGGACACCATATTCATTGCTCCATACCCACTGCCTCTTGAACCCACTTTCCCGCATAGCACCTATTATGCTCAGAACTCACCGGTTTCGCAATTACATACCATCAAGTCATGCGAACTCCTTTTCCCTTGCGTGATTAAAGGCTGTAGCACATACCAAAGGTAAATGCGAACCAATAGATCATCCTATTTATATGTATATGTATATATCGCAATTGGTTATGCGATATACATTTGCGATTTTTAATACATGCATGTATATAAATATATAAGTATGCATATATATATGTATATACACATACATATATTCATAAACCGCAAATGTTTATAGCATAACCATTTACGATATGGGATCACTTGATTACCATGCAATTTATCAATCGGGAAATATTTCCTATCTACTGTGGCACAGGTATCATGCATAGAGCATGCTTCAGTACAAAGACTAACATTGCATTCTAATATAACTTTCATTTTGGTTACGTTCGTTCTTATCTATCTTGTATACCAAAGCGAATAACCCATGCATTTATACACACATGGGCCTTTCAGTGCAACATGTATATATCTATATATATTCATACATATATATATATATACATATATACAGTTCCTATTACGTTTATATATATACATATATATACATAAATATACGCATTATGCATCAGTATATACATATCGTTGTAACAGATATATATATGTATATACATATATATATGTATACATATATATATATATACATATTTATGTACCAATATATTTACAAATATACATAGGTAGACATATATATATTATTACACATTATGATATACATATATATATATATAGATAGATGGAGAGAGAGCTTTAAACCGCATTTACCATGATTACACATACACACTGCTTTATCTATCCATTAGCTAGGAATCTCTTCATCATTTCCATTATACGGTTAACAAAGCCATATGCAAGCTGCACTAGAAATCAATCCACACTTCCATAAGCCAGCTAGTCAACGCAGACTCCCCTATGTCTTGCAAGATTCACCATACATTCTCCGAATGCATTCGTCTATGAAATACATGCCGAGGACTTACATTAACTATATTTTACATTCCGTTTCATTTTTAACGCCTTACTTACTGCTATAGTTCAACTTTTACACTTTTAGCCAACTTTGTAATTAAGCATGGTACACATCTATTTTCGCATTTTTGGAGGTTTTGAACACCTTGGAAACACGTTGAGAAAGAAATTCCTCCATGAAAACGATTACTTTTCTAGAACGCAGAAACAGGTTGTCCTCATGAACAACGGTTCGCGTTTAAAATCGCGCCAGTGGCGGATGTGACGGTCACATATTCAGCCAGGCAGTGTGATAGGGACCCCACTGTCGATGGTTCGCTTTCCTGTCAGTTAAATGGAATCTGCGAACCTAAATGTATTACTAGCAAAAGCGATTGAAGTAGAGGATCTGGTTAGCATGGTGACTCTCTACTGGTGTTTCCAAGAGAGATCAGGACAAAAGGTATACATATAAGTATGTATCTGAAGTCATGAGATGACAGGTGGAGACCAAACGCCTGGATTCTTGGGCCAACGGCTTTTACAGTGGTCCCTTTACAGATCAGATTGTATATATATATATACATATATAAATAACTATACATATGTATTGCGGTATGATACAGATTATAGTTGGGAAAGACGGAGTAAATTACCGAGTATTTAGGCTAAAGGGAACACATCAAATTAAGCGAACTAGCAACTGACATATATGAAGATTCATAATAGTACATCTAACGCTGGCATTTAGACGATAATTTGGACAAATCTAATGCTAATTTGTTGCGTTATATATATCGACAGCAACAAAGACACTAACAGATTATAGAATGCTTAGGTCTGGTAGACTGCCTTTAGTTGACGTACTTAAAAGGTCTATAGCCTAATAGCTTTTCACAGACCCAGTGGTCTAAGAAATTGTAAACTAATAATTGTACCCCTGAAAACTAAGGAATGAAGGTGAAGATAAGATGGAAGGACTACGATGTGAATGCCTGGATGAATTCGTTATTGCCCTGCAATAGCTAATACCATTTTTGTGCTTTTTCTACACTGACCAAGTGTCCATTGAAGAAGGGACTTCTGTGGGATGTAGATACTGGTTGGTCCTTGCAGCCTTTGTATCAAATGGCATTAGAGGATCCGGAGCAAAGCAGGAACTAATCAGAAATGGCTAAATATATTTCGTATTCAGCATTCTAACCATAGCAATTTTAAAATGCGTGCGACTGCTCCGGCTGAGACCTCCTGGGCGTTGTGCTTAGAATACTAGATTCGATCAAACCAACGCTGGCCATTGCTGGGGAATATTCATGTTGTTAACTTACTGATTATCTCTACACGAGCTGATTATTCGTCTAAAAATAAGCATAAGGAGTGGCAGGCTTTGGATCCGGGTAAAATAGGCAATTATGCACGGACAGCAAAGATAAGACAAGGTGGTAGTTAGAAATTTCTGGATGTCCAGGTAGCCGGTGTGACAGCTGTATGATCAGCTCTCGTTTCTACGAAATGGAATCTGGAAAGAGGAATGTTGTCGTAGCAAAAGTGATTAAAGCAATGAATTTGGATTACTATAATGTCACTCTACAGGTGTTTTCAATGGTGCTCGACATAGTGTATCCCAGATAAGTCTAACTATATGAGGGCAATCGTGGATAAATTTAAAGCAAATTACTTATTTCTGGGGACCGTGGCGCTGGTAGTGCTCACTCTGTCGACCAGTGTAAGTACATCCTTTAGATGTATCCAGTGTAATCGGTGACGGCAGAATCAAGCTAACAGGCTTTTGGCCATCCAGTTAGAATACTTTCGGCACTAGCAGGCAACCAATCCAACCGATTGAATGATATAGAAAATAATATAATTAGTGGAGCAACAGTTGTTAAGGATGTCAATGTTTGGCGCGGTTCAGTGAACTACTGACCGGAAATTACTTCAGAATGATCTAGACTCGATACAGCAGCGGTTCATCCAAATTGCAATGAAAATCAATGTTAGTAAATGCAAAACGCTCTCCATAAAACACAAGGGCAACTACTGTTGCGCTCGGAACGCACGTGCTGCAGCAAGCTGCTACCGAACGTGATTTGGGCATTTGGTTCACTGTGATCTGGGTTGTCCCAGGCAATCCGCGAAAACCTCCAAAATTGGTAACTAACATGTGGACCTGTAACGACGAGCGTTCGAACAAATAGATCGCTCTATCTTTGTGCAGATTCTTAGTGCGCATGTTCTTCCCTGTGTCAAATATGCAAGTAAAGCCTGGCACTTGTGGTGAAAAAATTGACCCCAGTGCACTGGAGTCGTCTCAATGTCCAGCGTCGAATTACAGTATTGGAATGCACCATCACACCCTAGGATATGCTGAAACGGCTAAGAGTATTCAGGGGACTATAACGCCGCTTTCTAGGTGGACTTGAGAAGTGTACTTCACGCTGCACGACCCACATCCTGTGTGTCCATCTTCATTGCAAATCAGCAATAATACCAAATTGTGAGGTGACCCAATAGAATTAGCAGAAATGTTGGGTTGCTTGGATTGCCGCAGGAGTGTTTTTCTACCTGCGTGTGGCACCTGTGAAATGCTCTTCCAGAATCGGTCACTTCGGCATCAGCACTACATAAAAGACGTTTGGACGACACACTTACTCACCTACACTTTTCTTTTACCTAGTACTGCATTTCCATCTAGCTGCTGGAATATTCCTTTGAGCAATTTCCTGTTGCTTGTTTGTGCTGTAAAACTACACGGAGCACAGCACTACAGCGATACAAACGATAAGTCCCTCATTTTTAAGGTAAATAATCCACCACATTTTATTTCTCATTAATCCTAATAAACCACCCAAATGAACATGTAGAACATTGCTTATTAACCAGTACAAAGCCACTGTTCATTGTGCATTATTCAAGAGTCAAAAGCATGAAAGAACGCACAGCCAATGTGCAATTTTGGGTTCCGAGTATTGATGTTCCTTCCGGTTACTGGTTACGCGGGATTGTGTTTATTTCCCATCCGTCTAAATGAGGATGGAGTGTAGGCTACATGTTACGTGGGAGTTTCTACAAGTAAACGTGTGTACATTGGCTGCAACATCGGCTTTATGCAAACTGTTCGGATTTTATCCAATAGTGCTCGTTGATTTGTGACAACGTTCCATGCTACACAGATCCTCATTTAATAATATTTTGTTTTTCATATCTGAAGCCTCTAGCTATTCACTACGTTTTGCTTCATCCCCACTTCTGAGTACTGCTTCAACTGGTTCCGCAATATAATTTGAAGTTTGCCTCCCTCACATATATCCACTTTCCAACCTAGTAAGATTGTTATTTCCCTCTCCTCGCACCCTTCCTTTACGATGTAGCTACAGGGTCAACCTTATTAGCCGATGCCTCTGTTGAGCCTCTCCAACCCTTGCGTTATAGCCACCTACCATTTGCTCCGTCAACTAACTTCTCCCCACTTATGCTTTATCTCCACTAATAACTACCCGTCCAACTGGTTTACCTTTATAAATAAATAAATAAACGGTATATTCTCTGTAAAACGAGACACACCTCTAAAGGCATGATCAAATATGCATACAAGCATAGCTTCTTTGGAATATTAAAACATTTCTTTTCAATGAAAGGAAGAAACGAAAAGATGTAGTCCATATGAGCGAGCATATTGACAGGTGATAGTCAGATCAAGGACCATGATGGCGCTGTGGCGCGCAAAAATTTTTGCGTCAAGAACCAAGTGGGGGGTAAATTTGCCATGTAGTGATCCATGAGCACAGGAGCCCAAACAAGGTTTAGTGCAAGCAATGACCATTACGAAGCCGGGATGATCTGTACTGCACTAAAGCATTCTTCATAGCAGAATTAGTTGCACAGGTTGGATGTAGGAGGCTGAGGACTGCGTCAGTGTGAAATGTATAGCTGTGACTTTATTTTGTGGCGAGTCACATCCGCCAAGTTGCAGTGTTGTTAAGCGGACATTTGTGGCTTTTTATAGGGAGAACGCTTGCCAGGCGAAAACCCACCACGTCCTGGAACACTGTCGTATTTTCCGTTGAACTGTAGTGCTAGTCGGCTATGCATCGTATAGACCGATTTTGCACTCTATTATTCGCAGTCGGTTGAAAGCCAAAATTCTTCCTTCGTTGGCCGAATGGCTTAGTAATGATCCAGCAGCAGTCGTTGAAGCCGGTCAATGATGTAAAAGAGTCGCAAAGCTGAATGAAATTGATGCAGGTGAGTAAACACATTGTTAATAGAGGCCTGCTTTTTCTATTATATTGTCCGGCTCGCAACGCGTGACCAACTATCCATACTGGACTTGTCATAGGGACGGTAAGTGCAGTTGTTTCTTGAGTCTGAATATGTCCATAACAGGAAGAAATGCTATTCTCAGCAAAGTGGACTAGTAATTTTTCAAATGTAAGTGAAGTGTCTCCATGGCCAAGTGAGAACTCCATGAAAGATCATCGGAAAAGCCGCTTATACGCGCAATGCTGTCCGTGAAATGTCAGCAGAAAAGCTCCAGGTGACTGGAGAATCGGAATGTTTGAGGCAGTGAAGATAATCACGCCAGAATTGTCTGTTGTGGAACAGTGGATCCATGTAAATACATTATTCCAGGTAAGTAAATTGTTCTACTGTGAGTACGAGGCGAGCTAAACCCATTTGTTTAGACCCCGTGGTGGTAGCTTCTCCAGAATGGCGGAAAGAGCTCCATTTGGAACGATATGTGGGTTCTTCATCTCCCGGAGAAAAGATCAAGCATGTAAACCAGCTGACTATTGAGGGTGGGTCGACCAGTCCCAGTGGATAAACCTTCTTCTTTTGGCTGATGTATCTGTGGAAATCTCGGGAGAAAACGGGCAACGGACAAGAGGCAGCCAAACAGAAAGACAGCAATGAAGCAAGAAGCACAAACATAGACTGGTGGCGCGCAACGGTGCCTATGATACATTAAAATTTATGTAATTTTGTTTAGTATACATGATTTGCAAGCGCGTTCTTTACATCACGTCGCTGGTGTGACTCAAACTACAACTACTAGGTAGAAAGAAGGATCTGCACGCGCAGGGTCAAGAGACGGATATAACAAAGCGTGTTGACAAAGTTAAGCGATTAATATGATTGTTGGAGAGTAACAGGTAAACCGATGATGATGACAGCAGACCGAATGCGAGCGGCATCTTCGGTGAAACTAAGGACAACTAGGTTGAGACCGAATGCGAGAGCAACATAGGTAAAGCAACGTTCCAAGAAGAAAAGGAAATTTAAAGAATCAGCTATGAGCGGAAGAATGCGGACGGCAGTGCGAAGAGTAACTCGTGAGAGCAATTAGGAGACGATAGTCAGTACGAAAAAGGTTTACTACTAAAGTTTGGTGAAGCCAAGGACGCTCTTGTGCGAGGTATGAATCGATCAGTTCTGAAAAATCACCGGTAATATCCCGATAGTCTGAGAGAACTCTGAGAGCCGGAGACCGAACAGACGAAACTTGAATAGTCGACACATCCTTTGGACTCGTAGTAGTCCCAGAGAATTCCACTGATCAGATGATGACAACGAAGAACATGGCACTAAGCGTCGGTGGTCTGATTGAAGGTTTGAGGGTACAGGTTACTGATGGAAGTGCCTATATTAATAAAAGGTAAACAAGCCTAGCGGGCTGTCAATGTAAGCAAGATATAGTTTTGAGTCTACAGAGATTAGATCGGTATATCTTGCTAGTCTGTAAAAGGTCAAAGGAGCAGACCGGTCAGATGAGACTAGGTCATTACAGGGCACTGAGAGTTGGCAGTCCGATTAGAGAAGAAATGATAGGAGAGGAGACGGTCCGGATAGAGAGAGGTTTACTTATAAGGTGTGGAAAAGTCCATGGGGCTTGAGAGGTAATGGGGATAGAGCGTTCGGTGTTCTCATCAAATGCCGGTAACGTCACAGCAGTCTGAATGAATTCGGAGAGCAGGGGACCGATCAGACGAGACTGGGTTAGTCGGCACATTGGGAGTAAGTCGTACAGTTAAAGGGGGGAAAATAAATAAAGAGTCAGCGGAGACGGATAGGTTTGGGATGCAAGTGGCTACATGAATATAAGGTATGCAAGTCAGGCAGGCTCGCAATGTGAGAGAAGTTGTGTGTTGGTGATACAGAGCCTAAGACTACATTGCGCTAGTTAGGAAGCAGTCAAAGAGGATAATAGGGCAGGGCTCTGAGAGCTCGCTATGCGGATGAAGAAGTGATAAAGACAGGCCGCGATAAGGAGAGGACAGAGTCGAGAGTTTACGTTTACGGATAAGGAATGCCACAGTTAACGTGGCTCTCGAGGTAATGGTGACCGAGCATTCAGTCATCCGAGTATGGCAGGCAGCGTCGCAGAAGTAGGAGAGAAGAAGACCGATCTGCCGAGGTTGGACTTAGTCGGCGCATTGTGATTGAGTCCTATGGTTCATTTGGGAAGGAAAGTGGAGTCAGTAAGATTGGACTGGTCAGAGATAGAAGTAGTTATGTTAACATAGGGCGAACAAGTTCGGCAGGATATCAAGGTGAGGGAGGAAGTGCTTTGGATCGACGGAGCCTAGACCGCTAACATCCCGGTAGCCTGGTAGCAGTCCCATAGAATTTGGCTGATCAGCTGAGGCTGTGTTACGGATGACAGATCGTCCGATTGAAGAATGATTGAATACAAACGGCGCTCAGTCATCTGAACGATAGCCAGTAATGTCACAGGAGTCTGAGAGAAGTTGGAAAGCAGGAGACCGATCAGACGAGGCAGCATTAGTCGGCGAAACGAGATTGAGTCCAACAGCTAATTTTTGGAGGGCAAATGGAGTGGGTCGAAGGGTAGAGGTGCCTATATAAATAGAGGGTGAACAAGTCTAGCATGCTGTCAACGTAAGTGCGGCATACCTTGAGTCTACAGAGTCTAGACCGTTTAAATGTTGCTGGTATGGAAAAGGACAAAGAAGCAGACCGGTCAGATGAGACTAGGTCATTACAGGGCACTGAGAGTTGGCAGTCCGATTAGAGAAGAAATGATAGGAGAGGAGACGGTCCGGATAGAGAGAGGTTTACTTATAAGGTGTGGAAAAGTCCATGGGGCTTGAGAGGTAATGGGGACAGAGCGTTCGGTGTTCTCATCAAATGCCGGTAACGTCGCAGCAGTCTGAATGAATTCGGAGAGCAGGGGACCGATCAGACGAGACTGGGTTAGTCGGCACATTGGGAGTAAGTCGTACAGTTGAGGTGGGAAGATAAATAAAGAGTCGGCAGAGATGGACAGGTTACGGATTGAAGAGGGTAAATGAATATAGGGTATACAAGTCAGGCAGGCTCGCAAAGTGTGAGATGTTGTGTGTTGGTGAAGCAGAGCGTAGAACTACATTTCGTTATTCAGGAAGCGGTCAAAGAGGATAATAGGGTATGGCACTGAGAGCACGCTCTCCGGATGAAGAAGAAGTAAGGGAGGAAGGGAGCTTTATTAGTGATGGTTGAAGAATTCGTGAGTCTATATGTGATCGGGGCCGTTCTCCCAGAGCTCGTCCTCGGGGATGCAGATGCCCAAGATCTCTGCTACCTTGGGGACGCTTAATAGTCTATTTATGACCGTGGAGAATTGCGTGAGACTATCAGATGCTCTGACGGCTTCCGGTAGCTTATTCCAGACATGCGCATATCTATAGAGGAAGAAGTTAGAACGTATGGAGCAACGTGTGTTGGGTAGGGAAAATGAGTGTGCCTTATGGCGTAGAGGATAACGTGTATCGCCAGGCGGCAGAAAAAATCTAGCGACACTTGAGTCCGGTGTCTTGATTAGCTTATATAGGAAAACAAGGTTGGTTTTAAGTCGTCGCAGCCAAAGCGGTTCCAGACCAAGCTGCTTGCAGCGGCCTTGATAGTTGAGCACAGATGCTCCTAATAGACGTTTAGTGAACGAACGCTGTACTTTCTCAATAACGATCCTGTCACTTTTACGTGAGTTAGTAACAACGATTGAGCAGTACTCTACTATAGGCCTTGCACACAACTTATAGAGCATGAGTCGAGACTCTAACAAGCACATTGACTTCATTATATAACCAATGATAGACCTGGCTTTGGCAGAGCTATAGCTCGCTTGTTCCGCAAAGTTCAATGAGCAGGAATAGTGTACACCGAGATCACGCACAGTGAAGCTGTTATCAAGTGGTGAACCGTTAAGAGTTAATACTTTGGGGGGTATGGAGCATCGGTAGGAAAGGACGTTGCATTTCGTTGGTGAAAACTCTAGTTTCCATAGATCGCACCATGTTTCAAGAGCACTGAGATCGCTTTGAATGCTAGAGAGACTATTACGTAGACAGCTAGGGTCAAATGAGAAAATAACTTTTATGTCATCGGCAAAAAGGTACGGCGTGCCGTGTTTGAAGACCTGGAATACATCATTAATGTACAGCAAAAACAGCAGAGGACCCAGAACGCTGCCTTGGAATACTCCGCTGGTTACGGATGCCTTTTTGGATGAGATGTCGCCCAGTTGCACTGACTGTGTTCGGTTGGAAAGGTAGGAAGAAAACCATGAAAGGAGATGGGTGGAGACACCGTATGCTGCTAGTTTAGTCATTAAACCATTGTGTGGGACCCGATCAAACGCTTTTTTCATATCCAGGAAGATAATAACCAGTGCCTGACCTAGGTCGATGGAGTGTGTCACGTGGTTTAAGAATTCAAACTGGCAGGTTTGACAGGATTTAGTCGGCAAGAACCCGTGTTGGGACCTATTGATAAGGTTGCGTGGCAACAGAAAGCAAAGCATCGCGTCCTTGATTATCCTTTCCATGAGTCGAGACGCAATAGCTGTATGACTAATGGGACGATAATTGTCAATATTTAGGCGACAACCTCGTTTGTGTCGTGGTATGACGGTTGCGTGCTTCCAATTGGACGGGTAGTGACCACTCTTCATTGAGAGGGTGAAGACATTGAGGAGCAGGACTGGAATGTCCGGACCTCCGAGTTTTAAAATGGAAGAAGGCATACCGTCGGGACCTGGGTAGTGTGACGGTTTCAAGGAGCAAAGTGCTCGCTTGATAGTGCATAAGTCAAAGTCAATAGTATGAATTTGATCTTCAGTGAACTTGGGTATCGTATTTGGCAATGCCAAGTCATTGCTAGTGAAGGAGTTACAGAACTGTGTGTTAATGAACTCGCAAAGATCAACCGCATCAGTGATTATACTTTTATCAGGAAGCACTAAGGTAGTAATCGGGGTATCTTTTCTGCCACCCCGCTGCTTCAGTAGTCGAATGAGAGACTTTGCTTTGTTTTCAGTACAAAGCGCTGCATGCTCTACTAATGTACGCGCAGTACTTTGTGAATTTCTCCAGTCGGCTAGCAATTCGTTCATACGGATGATTAGGTGAAAGCTTTTGGTCTTGATGTAGCGGGAGCGCATTTTCTTGAGTCTGCTGATCAGTTTGCGTGTGGAGGTGTCGTCAAGATTTTGACGCTTTTTGATTTTCTTCTGTTTTGGAGTAAGGACATCTAAGCAGGTGGTGAAATTGTTGTAAAGCACGTCGGTCGCAGTATCTATGTTGTCGGAGAGGAAGAAGTCATCCCAGGGTGATGATCGGAGGAGGGAGGAGAAGATGTCCCAGTTAATGCGCTGGAGGGGCCGAAATATCTCATATTTCGTGACTGCATGTTGACGGGATTTAGGGAGCACGAAGGACAGCTTCACCACCTTGTGATCGCTGCCCGGTATGTTGTCTAACACGCCGGCGCATGCGTGCGAGATACCGTTAGTGAATATAAGGTCCAGTGTGTTCGATTGTCTAGTCGGTACATTCACATGCTGTGTCCATTCATGAGTGGAAATAGTGTCAACAAGGGCCCTGTACTTGGGTGGGGCCGACTGTCCGAGCCACGAAACATGAGGCATGTTGAAGTCTCCAGCAATGATCTTATAGCGTGAAGGGAGAAATGAGACTTCCTGAAAGAGTCTGACCAATTTGTTAACGCTAGCACAAGAGGAGTGCGGTGGATTGTATAAACAGCCTATCAAGAGGTCCGGATGACCTCCAACGGCCTGAATCCAGACTGAGTCTTCAGAGTTGCCAAGAGATATAGTGTGGAAAGATGATGCGTAAAACTCGTTCTTGACGTATATGAGGCATCCGCCACCACGTTTACTGGCACGTCCATTACAGAAAGTGGTGTACCCTGGAATGTGGAGCGGTGCGTCAGAAGCGTCGGCCGAGTGCCATGTTTCTGTTATCAACACCATATGCGGACTTGACAGAACGATGAAGGGGCCTAGAAGGTGCATTTTATTTTTAATTGAGCGTACATTGAGGAGGAGGAGAGTGTACGAGTCGTATTCGCATCGTCCCGTCATTGGGTCGTCAGATTCTGTAGTAGTGTCGTAACAAGACAGTGGTGGAGGCGTTTCCGATGCACTGTAATCTACAGTTCCCGGGTTGCATACATCAGGCGATGTGGCAGCAAGTACTGGTGCTACTGGTATGGGGACAGCTCCCACAGGTGTAGGAGTCAGCAGATGTCGGCGAGGGAGGGTGTGTGTGCTTGAAGAACGTGACGTAGCGGGCCATGTCCCGGTATGTTTCGTAGGAGGGGGTTGTGACAGGCTGGAAAGATTTGGGCAGCTCTATCTGTATTGGCAGAAATTGACATAGTGCCCAGGATGTGGGGTAACAAAGGCGCGGAATGGTGTGGATATGGAGACAGTACCTTAGGTGTGTTCAAGACAGAAGCTGGAGCCGTAGTGAAAGTGGAGTGTGAAAAGACAGCATCAGGGCGAAAAGAAGATGGGTAGGTGTTAGTAACTTCGCTAGCAACCTGGTAAAGAAATGGGTAGTGTGAGAATTGGCAACTGGCAAGGCATTCTGTCTGAGTTGGCATGACGTTGGATTGTTCAGGAGGACGTTCGTAG
Source organism: Dicrocoelium dendriticum (assembly GCA_944474145.2). Lineage (NCBI taxonomy): Eukaryota > Metazoa > Platyhelminthes > Trematoda > Plagiorchiida > Dicrocoeliidae > Dicrocoelium > Dicrocoelium dendriticum. The sequence goes on from OX104066.1 coordinate 12,986,985, forward strand.
GTGGAAAGTTTGAAGGTTACCAACTGTGGGTCGGTAGAAGGCAGCCAGGAAGTTGAGGCTGGCTGTAGACTGTTGATTGCAGAAGGTGCAAAAGTTGTGCTAGATGGAACTGTATTGGTTGGTATGTATAAGGCGGGCCGTGTCCCACATTGCCCCATAAAAAAGGGGTAGAATTCGTGGGGGCTAAGGTAAACTGCCTTGGATGAGGTGCGTATTTGGCCTGGTTTGTACAGTCATCTTGCGTAGACGACAGTGGCGCAGGTAGGTAACTCGCCTTATTACGTAAACCCTTCGGCTGCGTCCGACTACGCTTCGTCCGCGACATATGAAGCTCATGTGATCGCAGGTGAGCGGTGTTGCGACTAGAAATGACTTGTTTGGCAAGTTGTTTCGCCGGCGCGAATGGTGTATGTAAAACGGTATGGAGATATGGTGAAGTGGCGCTGCTGACACTGGTACGGTTGCGGCCGCGATCGAGCCCTGTGATGTGTGGTTTTTCTAGTAGATAAGGCTTGTGAGGTGAGAAGATGCGTTGAGGCATTACCACACTCGTGACTGAAGGTGACTTTTGCGGCGATCTGGGCTCCTGTTCATGTGCAGTTTGATTATTGGATTTGACGGTGTGATGGTACCTCATTGGCTTTGATAGCCGTGCTTTGTGGCTATTTCTGTAGTTAGGTTGGCGTGAGTTTTTCGAGGTTCTCTGAGTTGGGAGCCAAGTACAACTCTTGGATCCGTTGTTGTCATGGACCAGCAGAACGGAAGAATCGGGCTTTTCAAGTAGATAAGGTTTTCGGTGTGGGATGCCTTGGGGCGTTACTACATTCATAAATGGAGATGATGGCTGCGGGGATCTGCGCTTCAATGCTTCTGCGTTGTGAAAATTGGAATCGGCGTTGTTTCTGTGCCACGCAGGGGTTGAAAGCCATGCTTTAGAGACTTTCCTGTTGTTGGGTTGACGTGAATTGTTCAAGGCTCTTGGGGTTTGAGGCCGATTGCGACCATTAAGCTGATTGTTGTCAATAGGCAAGTAAACAACAGAATCAGGCTTATAAGTCTGGCCTACAAGACCAATGGTAGACTCAACACTCATGTCCGAATCGCTATGTGACATAGCACTTGCAGCATCAACGGCAATAGCAGAGAGTGGGGGTGAAGACGACCTGTTCAATGCAGGCTGAAAGAAGCTTCCTGTTATGGTGGGTTTCGCGGTGAGAGAGTGTTTCTGTTTAGGGTCGGTGACAGCAGGCAGTGGAGTATCCAAGTTAGATACCCAGTTAAGAATGCAATTAGATGGTTGACCAGGTGCGACATGGGTGTCATGCATGTCTGAGTAGCCATAAGTCACATCGCTAGAAGAATCGATGGTTATGGCAGCAAGTGCAGACGAAGATCCTTCATTGACTTCAGTCCAAGGCAAGCTACGCGCTGTTGCAGATTTCGCATCCGAAGTGAGATCTTGTTTTGGAGACAAGTCGAGGTCTATCACTGGCACGATGGTCGGTTTGGCCGAAGATGAGTCAATAAGAGCATTCAGCTTGCCCTCTGGCTTGGTTGACGCCATTAAGGATCTTTGAAGTGGGGTTTGGTCAGGTTTAATGATAATCGGCCCAAGGTTTGCCACCGAAGACACAATTAGCCTACGGCCTATAAATGTTTCAGCAAGTTGTGGAGTAGGGAAAGTCAAAACTATGGGGCAAGTGCGAGTTTTACCAGACTTGCGTAGCCGTTTGCACGCACAGCAATGTGGTGGTATGTTGCACGCACTTAAAAGAGAATGCTTCACTTTTTCAAGTGGCAAGCGATCAGGTACGTTAAATATGACGGCATTCTGGGAACGACGTACACGTTCCGTTACTTCGTCGCTAAGTACTGCTAATAACTCGCCAGCGGCGTTCAGTTCATTTGGGTTATCGGTTTTCATCAATCCCGACAGCACCGACAGTGGTCTGAGGTTCTCCAAAGTTGCAGTCATCGTAAACAGCTCATTTTTAAGCATGCTAAGCGCATTTTCTAATTGGTGAATTTTGACTTGAGTTGCGCTAAGTGGGTCATCAAGCAGGACCCTGCAATCCTTCACCACGGATGGATATGCTGAGGCTGCTCTCGTTGCTGCTGTCTGCGCTGCTCTCTTTGAGGAAAGAGAGGGATTACAACGTGTAGCACGCATTGGTCAAGAGTAAACAAAGAATGACAACGCAATAGACAGCGTGAAAACCGTAAAAATGGGTACGGTAAGGAAAAAGATGGAGAGTTGCAAAAACGGTGAGGGAGGTACTATAGAAAATATTGTGCTACTGATTAGTGACACAAAAAGACCGACAAAGTGGTTATACGCAATTTTTGAAAATCTGAACAGCAACGCGAAAAATACGCACCGTTTCAAATTCGCGCCAGCACTAGTGAAGGAGAGAAGAAGACCGATCTGCCGAGGTTGGACTTGGTCGGCGCATTGTGACTGAGTCCTATGGTTCATTTGGGCAGGTAAGTGGAGTCAGTAGAATTGGACTGGTCAGAAATAGAAGTGGTTGTATCAACATAGGGCGAACAAGTTCAGCAGGATATCAAGGTGCGGGAGGAAGTGCTTTGGATCGACGGAGCCTAGGCCGCTAACATCCTGATAGCCTGGTAGCAGTCCCATAGAATTTGGCTGATCAGCTGAGGCTGAGTTACGAATGACAGAGACTCAATCGTCCGATTGAAGAATGATTGGATACGAACGGCGCTCAGTCATCTGAACGATAGCTAGTAATGTCACAGAAGTCTGAGAGAAGTTGGAAAGCAGGAGACCGATCAGACAAGGCAGGATTAGTCGGCGAAACGAGATTGAGGCTCTGGGACTAGTCTACTTTGTGCCTACTGGAAATCAATAAGCGTACGCGTTCTATCCTTCGCTTTGGAGCAACCTTCCTGGCTTCGAGCTACGTACTCTGTGAGGTGGAACTCTCACTTGTCTCCAACCATGTAGACCTAGGTGTCCTTCATTCCTCCGCTTTGCATTCTGTTGACAACTGGAAGAAGGTCGCTAGTAAGGGTTTCTGAATGTTGTGGTTAAAACGCCGCTCTTTCGGGGGCGTAACTGCTGACATGATTGTGAGGATGTTCTCCCATTTCGTCCGGCTCCATCTTGAATGCTGCATGAAGGCTTCCTCGCCGCAAATTGCTCGAGGGTTTCCTCGGATCATTGGTCATTGCGGTAAAACGTTCCATAAAGGACCACTGCAGCAGAATCCCACCGCGCTCAGGTCAGAATCTAACAGTTGTTTGAGACGTTCCTCTGTCTCAGCAACAACAACAGCATCCGGCCAGCCGTTGTAATTATTCACGGCGTGAGCAACAAGCGTGTTCGACGCCTTCTTTATGGTAAAGGAAAAGGAACTGCACCGCTCAGCACCGTTATTGCACGCATAACTCTCATTATTTAGCCTTAAATAACTTTGCATAGTGATTCTTTGTGGGTGCACAGCAGCCTGCTGTTAGCTTACCGGAACGATGCCCAACCGTTACCGGTAGATCAGCCAGCTTGCACCACTTGCTTCTTTTCTCCATTTTCCATCTATTGCGGCACACTAGCTGAGGTGTTCCCCACCTCTAGCTAACGTGTATGATGATGATATGATGGTCTAATTATTCACCACGCGCGTTGATAAGGCCAAATGCAGCCGCACACGGAGATTACTCGGTTTAAACAGTTTCATGCGGTGGCCTCGTGTCGAACTCTCAGTGTTAAGTTGAAAGAAGAGGAAGAAGAAGACACCGAACAACAGGGATCTGAAGCGTACATGAACACGGCACCAGAGGCCTTCGAAATTGTCATGCTGGTCACTGAATGCTTCAAGTAGATGTACTTTGCGATCCGTTTGCATCACTGTGCTATGCTTACAGGGGTACATATGTTTCCTGTAATCCCTACCCTTTCAGAGACTCCGCGCTACGCACCGGCCGTTGCCTTTTCCCCGGTATTGGCGCCGTCATGCAATGCAGCATGGATACGTATATACAAGTAGCATACATTTTCAATGCTCACCTCTATTTCAGAGCCATTGACATCTGCCGCCCAACGCATCGCTTCCTCTCACGACCACAGAGCCTCCTGTCAGGTACTGCCGCCGCCACATCATGTCGCATTGATACGCTGTTAAAGGTAACAGATTTCCTATGCTAAGCTCCATTTCAGAGCCACTGACATCCGCCGCCCGGCCCCTTGTTTCCTCTCACTACCACAGAGCCTCCTATCACTTACTGCCGCGCCATGCGATCTTGCATTGATACGTAGTTACAGGTAACATAGATTTCCAATGCTCACCTCTATTTCAGAGCCACTGATATCTGCCGCCCAGCGCCTTGCTTCCTGCCACTGTCACAGAGCCTCCCCCAAATACCTGCTGCGCCATGTGATCTTGCATTGATACGTAGTTACAGGTAACATAGATTTTCAATGCTCACCTCTATTTCAGAGCCACTGATATCTGCAGCCCAGCGCCTTGCTTCCTGCATCTGTCACAGAGCCTCCTCCAAATATCTGCCGCCGCCGGGTGATCTTGCATTGATATGTAGTTACAGGTAACATAGATTTTCTAGGCTCACCTCGATTTCAGAGCCACCGACATCTGCCGCCCAGCCCCTTGTTTCCTCTCACTACCACACAGAGCCTCCTGTCACGTACAGCCGCCGCCATGTGATGTTGCATTGATACGTAGTTACCGGTAACATATATTTTGTATCCTCACCTCTATTTCAGAGCCAATGATATCTGCCGCCGACCGCCTTGTAACCTCTCACTGCCACTGCAGCCGCCATGCGGTGTTGCATTGATACGTAGCTTTAGGTAACATTGATTTCCATCATCACCTTGTCTTCACAGCGCCTGCTTTGTGTCGCCCACTGACCTACAACCTCACGCTGCCACAGAGCCTCCTCCCAAGTACCGCTGGCGCCGTGTGACAACACCATAAATCGCCGCCGCAGGTTATATTCCTTGTCCATCTTCCTTTATCGTTTAGATTTCATGTTATGTACGTACATTAGACGTTTCCTATCATAGCACCTTGTCCGGTCTTCCTCGCCTTTCAGTTACCACACTATTACCATTCCTTGGAGAACGGAGCAACGGCCCTTTTCAGGGCTACCCCTGAATCCGTGTCTTGTCGTCCCACAGCCGAATGGAAGTATGCGAACTACCGCTATCTCCTTGCGGCGGACTACAAGCTCACAGGTTCCGTGGGTGGCTCCGTAATCTTCAGATCACGTATGGGGGCATTCATACATGGACACGTGTTCGCAACCCCGCGACGCATGCGAACAAAATCGTCCTGCAAAATCAAACCGGTTAGTTAACCTTTCGCAACCATTTTCAACCTGCAGCATGTCGTTGCATCCGTCCATTATTGCTAAATACTGTTCCTTTAGTGCTCTGACACTTAGCAAGGCTCACCTTCATGAGCCATCCCCTCCTACTGTAACGATATTTGATGAACCATTTTTCAGCATTCTCGCTTCGTGGGTGATGAGCGTTCCGAACGCTCCCCACTTACACGAGAATATTTGCATATGGTTTGAGCTTCCCGTCTGCGCACTTGTCATATAATCAAACACCGCCTCAACAAGGGATTGTCTACTTCAGTACCATGTCACGACCACTTCCAGAATATACCATTTAGATATGTTCATTTATTGATGTAGCCATGCAAATACGTCAGCATTATGTGGGCAACAGCTTGCGTCGCACATTAACATCCCATGTATTACGTTGTGTTACCTCGCTATCCAAGACACTAAAGTATAGCCGTATATATCATTAGCGTTAACTAAACCAACTATTCTGTTCAAGTTATTACACCCACTGACGTAGAAATTACGTAGCTTTTGCTGGTTGGTTTTCGGATGTACATTTCCCCCTCTTTGAATAACACCATCGATTAAGTAAGTCACCCTTAAGGACGCCATATTCATTGCTCCATACCCACTGCCTCTTGAACCCACTTTCTTGCATAGCACCTATTTCGCTCAGAAATCACCGGATTTCGCAATCACATACCATCAAGTCATGCGAACTCCTTTTCCCTTGCGTGATTAAAGGCTGTAGCACCTACCAAAGGTAAATGCGAACCAATAGATCATCCTATTTACATGTATATGTATATATCGCAATTGGTTATGCGATATACATTTGCGATTTTTAAACACATGTATGTGTACATATATATATATACATATATATATATATACATATATACAGATGCATATACACATACATATATTCATAAACCGCAAATGTTTATCGCATAATCATTTGCGATATGTGAGCACTTGATAACCATGCCAAATATAATTCGGGATATATTTCCCATCTACTATGTCACAGGTATAATGCAAACAGCATGCTTTAGTACAGAGACTAACACTGCATCCTGATATAACGTTCATTTTGGTTACTTTCGTTCTTATCAATCTTGTATACAATAGTCAATAACCCATGCATTTATACACACATAGGCCTTTCAGTGCAATATATATATATAATTATACACATTATGCATCAGTATATACATATCGTTGTAACAGATATATATGTATATATAAATATATATATTTATGTATACATATCCATATATACATATTTATCTACCAATATATTTACCTACATACATAGGTATACATAAATATATTATTACACATATAGATACATATATATATATATATGTATATATATATTAATATAGACAGAGAGAGAGCTTTAAACCGCATTTACCATTATTACACATGCACACTGCTTTATCTATCCATTAGCGAGGAATCTCTTCATCATATCCATTATACGGTTACCAAAGCCAAATGCAAGCTGCTCTAGAAATTAATCCATACTTCCATAAGCCAGCTAGTCAACGCCCACTCCCCTATGTCTTGCAAAATTGCCCATACATTCTCCGAATGTATTCTTCTATGAAATACATGCCGAGGACTTACATAAACCATATTTTACATTCCGTTTCCTTTTTAACGCCTTACTTAATGTTATATTTCAACTTTTACATTTTCAGTCAACTTTGTAATTAAGCATGGTACAGATCCTATTTCGCATTTTCGGAGCTTTTGAACACCTTGGAAACACGTTGCAGAAAGAAGTTCCTCCATTAAAACGATTACCTTTTCAGAACGCAGAAACAGGTTGTCCTCATGCACAGAGAGTGGCTAATTTTTGACATGAAAAATAGGCCTAGGGGTGCTTAGTTTTCCGGTACACCTGGCTAAATGGTGATGCTTTCATAACTGGATTAGAAATAGATGTGGTAAGGTCGCTTTGTGCTTAAGTATGTACAAAAATGGTAGTTACTAAGATATATTAGTTGTGAATTTCGCTTTTATTCATCGCGAATTTTAAAATACACAAAAAATACGATAATCGGACAGAAGATGTGATACCCCCTATCCAAGCAAGTAACTTATTGCAAGCATAAACTTTACATACATGAAACAATTGTATTAACACTTATTTGCTCCATAAATCAGCCGTTTACACTACACTTTTATTTAGCATTTGCCTGCTTTCCATTATGCCGTGAACTTCAACTACGCCTGTAGTCATCACTTTAATTTATTATAACCGTTTTCACAACGCAAATCCATAGAGCGTTATTTTCTATTTCCCCGCACCTTAATACCACCAAAATTAAGAATATATTCTGCAGCCACTCAAACAAACTTGGCTGTTACCGAGGACAATGGTAGCAAAACCCTTTCCCGCCATGACAAAAATTAGCCCTTCCCTCCGCTTACAGTGAAGCGCACTGGCCCATCAGAATAACGAAATGTAGCGTTTAAACAAAGGTCACAAAACCAAGGAGAATAAGAAGTGCAGACCCAAAAGTTAAAAACTAGTACAGTAATCGGGTGACAAATAAAAATTCCTTTAACCTAATCGAGTAGAAGAGTGGTGCGGAGAAAACCAATGAAATGTGTTCTTGCAAATTTCACCGCTGGAAGGGACCCGGAGATGAGCGTCCGTTAACAATGACCTGTGTGTACCAATCCGACTAACACAGTGGAGCATTTATACAACAGACAAGAAGTAAAAAATGGGAAGAATTAATTATGGATGTTATGTTCGTTCACAAAATGTTTGTCTGATAACTATTCTCCTACTACCTCCCTCTCTTAAAATGAGCTACCTGGAGTTCTCGTGGCTATTACGCCGCGGATCCACCTGGAGAGGCTGCACAAACCTTCGTGTTCGCTTTGACCTGTACCGGGCTCCGTTTTCCATGCATTCCAATTGACGAACGTCACCCCCTGCAAAGGTACTCGGTTTGCCATTTCCCAGCATCTCATTGACGTCAATATCATTGGCTTTCGGAATGATCGCACCACGTGTATCTCATGACCTCACCTGATTGACGTGACGTCTCCATAACTGTGTACCAACTTGAACCTCATATATCAACTTGCCTCGGCGTTGCACGACTAATCCTCGTATCCAAGCGATCCGCTGTCCTTGGATAGCAGTCGCAAAAACAATATCGCCCTTTGAAAATCCTCTTTCTTGCCCCATACCGCCTGTTGTGTTGCCGCTCCATCACTGAATTTCTTAGTTTTAGTGGCGGACGCTTGGGATTCAGCAAATCTAACGTGGTTCACCCTCTTCTATTCATATGAGACTCGGCTGGTAATTTCCCATCTGGTGAAAAGGGATCCGGAGTAACTCGATAGTTCAACAGGAAACGTTCCAATCTTTCGTTCAGCGAGCCTTCCTATTTTGAGTTCCTGAATGCTCGTTTCAGAGTATCAACAAATCTTTTCCCTTGGCACTTTGACTGCAGATGTTAGGGGGCGGTCCTCACATGCTTGATCCCATTATGTGCGCAAAATTCAGCAAATTGGCAGAAGGTAAACTGTGACCCCGTTGTCTAACACGATTGTTACTGGTAGTCCGTACTGACTGGAAATATGTCTCACCGCACCATTGTACTGTTTGCCGAGGTGTGTAGCATTAGGATTACCTCCGGCCATTTAAGGTAGGCCTCAACAATAACGAGGAAATACACTCCGTTGACTGGTCCTGCCAAATCAATATGCATCAGCGCTCAGGGCGAATCTGGGTTTGGCCAAGGTAACTCGGAGGCACTGATGCACCTAGAGCACGATCATCCAATATCTACAATTTGGCTATCCATCATGGGCCAAAAAATTAGCTGCGCGAAAGCGCCTTCATGCGAGCGATTCCTGCATGGCCCCTGTGTAGTTGCCGTAAGACGCTTGATCTGAGTATTTCTGGAATGGCAATGCGCTCAGCAAAATAGCAGGCAGGAATCAACTTCAGACAATGAGTTGCGTCATGTGAAACATTGTGTCAAAGCTTCTTTCGGACACTTCCTTGGTCAGCCCCGCCTTGTAGGTTAATACTTCTTGCCTCAATACATCCTGTTCAGTGGCTTGCTTAACCATCATGCCACGGATCGGTAAATTACTCACGGCGTCATGTACCATGTAGCTGACATGCGTTTGGGCTGTGATGGAGGCAATGACTGCTTCTTCTGATTCACGCTTATCGGTATCGATTAATCTAGATAGGGCGCCTGCTTGACCTATGGAATCAGTGGAAAATTATCGCATTTTAAATCATATTCCAAGAGCAGATTTGCCCATCGCTGAAGTCGAGTAGCCGTATATGCCGAAATGCCCATTTTTGGTCCAAAAACTGCCAGAAGCGGTTTGTGACCTGTCACCAACGTGAACTGTCGACCACATACCATCTTATGCAACTTCTGCACGGTAAAAATGATAGCCAAAGCTTCCTTCTCAATCTGACTATAATTCTTCTCGGATGCCCTCAGCACTCGTGCAATATGTATTATAACCTTTTTGGACCCATCAGGAAAACGGTGTGAAATGACAACACCAATTCCATATCCTAAAGCGTACGTGGCCACGATAATCTCTAGCTTCGGGTTATAATGCGTAGGCAATAAGTCTGACTTCAGAATAGATTTCAGTTGCTCGAACGACTGTTGACACTGTGCACACCATTTCTATTCGAAGTCCTTCATCAGCAGATGGTTTAGAGGATGACGCAAGCGATGCATGCATGATAGAAATTCACTATAGTGGCTCAACATCCCAATGAATGACCGTAGGGATGTGACAGCTGATGGTGTTGGTAACCGGTCTCTCACCTCAATATTTTTGGGTTCGGCTTGTCTGCGGTTCTCGTGAAGCACAAAACCCAGGTACCTAATTGGCTTCAGTAAGAATCTGCACTTGTTTGCTGGTAACCGGAAACCATAATCTTTAATTCTCTGCAGCATATCACACACCTTTTGAAATAATTCATCTTGCTTTGACTCCATTATCATGAGGTCATAAAGGTAGGCTGCGGCTCCAGTTGCATCCGTCAGCATGGCATCCATGACTTGCAGAAATATTGCCGGTGCGGCTTTGATTCCAAATGACAAACGGTTGTACTGGTAGAGACCGCAAATTCTGTTGTTTGTTAGAATCTTTCTGCCTTTGGGATACAACTTCTAACTGCAAATAGGCATCTGCAAGATCCAGAGTGGCAAAATAGTTGACTCCGTTCAGCTATGCGTACATGTCCACAAGGAGTGGAAGAGGATACTGATGGGGTTGCAGTGCAACCCTCAGGCCCGTTGAACATCTGCACACAAACGAATAGAACCAACCGGTTTCCTGATCACAACAATAGGCGCAGCCCATAGTGACTAATTGACTCGCTCGATCACTCCGGCCTGCTGCAATCGATCAAACTCCTGCACAACAAGTGCTTTGAAAGCATAAGGGAAGGGACGCCTGGGTCGAAACACTGGTCTGGCATCCGGAACTAGAGTAAGTTTCGCCTGCATTTTCTTACAACGTCCAAGGTCCGACTGGAAGACACACGCATACTTCGTTTGAAGCTGTTCAGAGTTGCTTTGACCCGGAGGAGTCGGTATGGCTGTATGGTGTACGTTGACATTATTTTCAGCACAGACAAGATTCAGTAGTACAAGGAACATGTTCAGCTTCTCAATCCAATCGATACCAAGCAGAGTAACGTCCATGCGTTAGACTAGGTAGATCGTGCCACGGAATTGCGGTGCCTTGAAGCTGACCACACATTCCATCTCTCCATCCAATCTCAGCGGTTCCCCGGACGCATTCTTAGCCGTCAGGGTAGCGCGCTTAAATGACGATCTCTCAAGCTTTCTCCACATGGATCGTGAAATTATTTTGATGTCAGACGCCGTATCTTGTGCAAGGTGACTGGAATATCATTGACTTTTACTGTTAAATGCTTTCTCTTGCCTGCGACTTCCGTGCGAACCGCAGGGTGAATTACCTTTGTGGCCGGTCCGTGAAACTTAGTCCTATTGAAGTATATGTTTGCGCGCAATCTCGAGGGAAATGTAAGTCTGAACTTGTGCGCAACTCGACCGTGGGATTCTTCATGACCAAACTGCTTGCACTTGTGGCATTGTTGCCCTTTGTAGTTACAGGCGCTCACAATTGCCAAGAGCCACAATTCTAGCATGCGGTCGAGGCTTCTGAGTCAATCGATTCCGGTTCATCACTTTACCATGGATAGCTGTGCAATAAATCTGCAGTTCTCCCCTGTGATCAGCGGTTTCAATCATTTTTGTGTAGTGCTTAAAATTAATCAGTCGCTGACATTCGGCTGTAATCTCTTGCAGCGTCAACTGTGGTTCTTGTTCCAGCTTGAGGAGAATTCGTGTTCGTATATCAGCATCAGCGTTCGACTGGAGACTGCATACTAAAATAAGAAACTTGAATTGAGCAGATGTCATCATAACCATTTTGCATCGTTCACGTTCGCGATTTACAATCCCAGCATGTGCGACAAAATCAATCGCATAGCGTTTGACTAAATTCAAGCAATTGTCGCGAACACTGAACAGAGAGGCCTGCTCACCGAATACCTGAGTCAGCGTTTTCACCGTTTCATGGAAGCTTAAGTATCTTGCATTCTTCGGCTGCACGAAATTTGTGTAATGGTCATGCTCGAATGCACCAAGTTTCCCCCACAACAGACGAACTTTACAGGCATCCTCTTGGTCTGCAAGTTCCACTCGAATATATCTTCATACTTTAGGAACCAGGATTCAAATGTTAACCTGTTCAATCTTTCGAAATCAGATTCTGTGATTGAAGCTGCAAGAGCGTCCACAGATGGCCGTGTGGTTGTCGTCGGAGATTCGCTCTGGATGTTCAGCTGCTAAGGTAGCAACTCCATCAACTGTCGTTGAGATTTTGCAAACTGCCGTTGTTGCTGTCGAAGAGCCTTCTCCATTTGCTCGAACGAAATCGGCATGTTTGAAGGAACCTCCGTTGCCAGAAAGTTGGTTGTGCCGCCACTGGCGCCTTCGCATTACGACCGCAAGAAGAAGTCCAAGGACTAGCCAGAAAGAGATTTGTATACATGAAATCACATTTGCTTATATAGATTTAAAGCCCTGTTACTTAATTACATTTCAGCCAGCCAACAGAAGAAAAATGTCACATGCAAAGGCGAATAAACAACCGTGTACTCAAGAACGTATCGCATATGTCCTTAAAAATAGTATCACGGGACCCCAAGCGTAACGAGAACCTCCGCTTACATTGAAGCGCAATGGCCCATCAGAATAACAAAATGTAGCGTTTAAACAAATGTCACAAAACCAAGGAGAATAAGAAGTGCAGACATAAAAGTTAAAAACTGGTACAATAATCTTGTGACAAATAAAAATTCCTTTAACCTAATCGAGTAGAAGGGTGATACGGCGAAAAACCAATGGAAGGGGGACCGAGACATCCGCCACTGGCGCGATTTTGAATGCGGGCTGTTGTTCATGAAGGAAGGGCTGATTTTTGTCATGGCGGGAAAGGATTTTGCTACCATTGTCCTCGGTAACAGCCAAGTTTGTTTGAGTGGCTGCAGAATATATTCTTAATTTTGGTGGTATTAAGGTGCGGGGAAATAGAAAATAATGCTCTATGGATTTGCGTTGTGAAAACGGTTATAATAAATTAAAGTGATGACTACAGGCGTAGTTGAAGTTCACGGCATAATGGAAAGCAGGCAAATGCTAAATAAAAGTGTAGTGTAAACGGCTGATTTATGGAGCAAATAAGTGTTAATACAATTGTTTCATGTATGCAAAGTTTATGCTTGCAATAAGTTACTTGCTTGGATAGGGGGTATCACATCTTCTGTCCGATTATCGTATTTTTTGTGTATTTTAAAATTCGCGATGAATAAAAGCGAAAAAATATATCTTAGTAACTACCATTTTTGTACATACTTAAGCACAAAGCGACCTTACCACATCTATTTCTAATCCAGTTATGAAAGCATCACCATTTAGCCAGGTGTACCGGAAAACTAAGCACCCCTAGGCCTATTTTTCATGTCAAAAATTAGCCACTCTCGTAAGAGGAGGTTCTCTTTACGCTTGGGGTCCCGTGATACTATTTTTAAGGACATATGCGATACGTTCTTGAGTACACGGTTGTTTATTCGCCTTTGCATGTGACATTTTTCTTCTGTTGGCTGGCTGAAATGTAATTAAGTAACAGGGCTTTAAATCTATATAAGCAAATGTGATTTCATGTATACAAATCTCTTTCTGGCTAGTCCTTGTACTTCCGCTTGAGGGTCGTGGGGCCAAATCGTCAGTGGCGATACAACAATTTCCATAGTTTCAGAGTAATCGTTTGCAAGGATTAAGGAGCACACGCGGTTGCACACTTCTCACGCGGCGGCGGGAGTGGGTCCTCACTAAGCGTCATGCAGCAATGGGGGATTTTTAGTACCGTCGATTTTACGATAGCATATAAAATGGGCATATGTTCTAGATAAGTTTAGGCCTTAATATTTAATTGTTACCCTGTGTGTCGAACAACACTTTTGCGCCTTGTGCCAAACCTCTGCAACCGTTCATCTGAGCGATATCTTCATTTTTCGCATTACTGGCGCCTTCACTACATGCAACTCAGAGTCGCAAACTATAAGCCATTTCACCAACATCTAATGCACTTTACCCTTAGGCGATTGTGCGGGCTTCACCTGCCTATTCTTCCGGGGCGGTGGGGGGGCGAAAATTGTACCACTGCCCGGGCGGCAAAAGTATTTGCTGGCCACTGCGTCAGTCAATCGGACGTGCTCGTCTTACTGATGTTTCGTCACTTGCTACCTTGACCAGAAGAGCATTAGTGGGGGAGCTAGGGCTGCTCCGATCGTGAATGATGACAAATCGAAGCAAATATTTCATGGCTTTTGGGGGACTGTGACACAAATATAATTCCTTGTCCCTTTCTTTTGTTTCGAGAAAGTACATAATGCAGTTGGATCCGGTGCAATCCCTGCTACTGTCACCTATGTCATGGCCATTTTTGGACGAAACTTTACAATTGGGCTGTACATAACTATGGCACGATAGCTTGTGTGCTTCTATGCTCCATCGAGCTATGCTGGGCAGTGCAATTGTGCACCTTCAGAGCTACTGATACCAACTTTGTCAATGGTTACAGGCCAGACAAACTCAGCCTCCTGGTCCTCCAAGTTGGGAGTTGCAATGAGGATGGCCCTTCAGTTTTAAAAAGGACTTCATGTAGCTTTACACCAAACTGGCTGGCATGGAGTCAAGTGTTTGAACCAAAGTCTTTGGTTGCGAACCCTAATCGTTCTGCTGTCTAGCCCAAGGCAACCTGATAGCATTCTGCTCACGCAATACTATGAAATTTATGTCAAACTAATTCCTCATGCTCTGGCAAACGCAGAGGATAATCAACGGTGCATTACCTGCGGCATCGAGCAGGGTGAATAAGGGTTTGGATTAAATTGCACAAGACTTATTATTATTAATACACCTATTAAGATTTCACTCCCATGTGGTCTCGTTCCAACAAAAATTAATACCCAGAGGAATACAGCGGGATTTCCGAAAGTGGTACATTTCTGTAAGGAAATATTATGGACGCGATCAGTCTATTTCACGGATTTCTGACAAAGATGCTGTGAAAATTGTTAAATCAAATACAACCGTTTACATTATAACCTTGTGCATTGCCCATGGAAACATACCCCTTCCATGGAGGAAGCTTGTTTTAGCAGGGAGTTAAAATATGAACGAACGTGGCTTTCCAAGATCAGGTAGGTAGTTTGTTAATTTCACTGTGCTGCCCTAGGAATTATCTGGATGGGTCATTCTCGTCCGCTCAAGCTCATATAACCCAGACTATATCCCTCGAAGGGCAGCGAGAACTATGTCATACGATAGGGCCCAACATTGCGGTCATTTCAAGTGTTACGGTCCTCCAAAATAAGCAGACCGGAAGGAGAGGCCCGTTTGCCGGATCGTGTCCATGTGACCTATTAAGGAAAGAGTGGAAATTTCTGCATTTAACCAATATGCTCATCCGATTCCGTTAATTACAGGGAAACTACATCAGCGACATTAAAAAAAGAGAGGCTGTTTTATTCACTACACTTAATTCAAAACCCAACATATCATAATAACCAAATTCCTGGTGTGTTTTGGACTCTTGCGTTTACTTATTTATCTTCATTGTGGTAGTTAAACAAGTAACATCAATAGGGACCATGGAGTGAAGAATGGAATACTGCTAAATATTTCACAGGAATAATCTTCGTCGAATTCAGATGTAGTAGTAGTTGGGCTATCTAATGTGCCTTATGCGCATGCAGCAAATGAGACATGCGACGTAACTATACTACCTGATGTGATGCAGCATAAGACTATGCTAACGGGATCCTCTGTACCAGTAAGTAAGAGAGGGAAATACAACAACATTTCGTTTCGGATTTATGGAGTCCAGTGATTGTCTACAAGGTGACTTGTGTTACCAAGTTCTTCTGAACATGATGCCTATTAAAATGCAGCGGCATACTGAAAAATGCATACGGACTGAACAGACAGAAAAAGGTACTTACAGTGCATGTGAGATGAACTAATGAACACCCAAACGTTCATGCATCACGCGTCGCAGGCTGTAAAAAAGCTACGGAAGCATCTTACATAGTTAGTTATCGTAATGCACTGACAGCAGAACCGAGAAATGTATCCGGCCATGCATACAAAATGCATGGAGATGACCTAAGACTCTTCCTTTCAAAAAGCTTTTCACAGACGGTTTCTCTGTGATTTCTGATGCAAAGCGAACAATGTATACCTTGTCATGGTAGACAGCTATCGCGGTGATTCTCTCATTTGCCACAACTTAGCTGTGTGAGATTGCATTCTCGCATTATTTCTACACAAATAACCATCAAAACCTTTATAATTGAGGGAACGCCGCCTCTTGAGATAATTGCGTAATTGCCTGATGAGAGTGTCGCTGGCACGGTTGGAGCACGCATACGATGACGGCTTGTTACGCTGAGCACTCGAACGGAATTGTGTTACCTGCTGACGGTAGCTTAGCCGGTGAGACGGAAAATTGAGCGAGCGTGTGAACGATCCTAGCCGCAAGTGTTCGAATAGACGCGAAGCCCTCGGAACGGACGCGGACGAGGGGGGCGTTTACGATAGAGGCGCGCTAATGACTTAGAAGCGAAAGCTGGCCAGCAAACGACTCACGCGCAATCACGTGACCCGACCGACTCCCAACTGAGGCGAAGAGAAAGAAAAGGCAAGTGGTCCACAGTAGGCTATTTTCCGACCGACAAAGGGCGAGCACGGCTGATGCTATGGGTTATTAAGTAAGGGAAACTTTCTACCAGGACGAGGTGGTATTTTGTAAAAGGTCATTGTCAAAAGGGGCGTAGTTAGGCCGCGACTCGGAGTGGCTGAGCTCTGCTGCGTTGTGGGGAGGCATTGTACCCTGCTTTCCACAGCCATTATTCCGGAGTTTCTGGCGAGATTAGCGGGGAGTTTTGACAGGCCCGCAAAATAAACAGACCTGAATCGCAAAGAGATAAGAGGCTATAGCTTTCTTCAATAACATCTAGCATCAAACAAGTCAGCGCTGCATGTCGGAACGAATTTTATCCAAGGTATTATATCATAAAATTTAGTTGCGTTTCCATTTTGTCATCATAAATGAACAGCTGTGCAAATGCAGTGTACAGCGATGCGCACCACCTCATTCGTATGTTAGTAAAGCCTAGTTCTGTAGATAAGAAAAGCTCAAAGGTCCGTCTTGCTGGGTTACACTACAAAGGGGTGCACGTGCCGAAAATTTGGAGGACACCTGCTCTAGTGACACCCGGCATCCTGTTTACCGACGACGTCTGACCAATGGGGAAGCTACTCGACGGTGCGCGAGTGCACGTAAGAAAACTGAAACGCACCAACTTGAAAATATTCATGAACCAAGTCAATTGTTCATACGTTCGCCGAACTGGGAAATTTGTTTGCAAATGTTCCAACGCCATGCGAGGCGGCATCCTCAGTGCGTCGAGATGTGGAGTGTAATCACGCTGATTGAATTGTCGATCCCTGATAGACGTGCAGGTGACATTTCGAAAGTGACGGAGTCGATCTGTGTCCCGTGATCTCTACCAATTCCCCTGTGGCCGAGTTCGTCGCTTGGGTTGTTCCTATTCAAGCGGCGTCTCATAAGTTGTCTAAGTTCTCTCCCTCGGAGGGGTTGGTAAACTAGGTCAATCTCGATATGAATATTGATCAAGGCTTTTGTTGTGAACCAGACTTCCAGGAATTCCCTTGCTCTTATTGTTTCACACCGTGCCAGGACTGCTGTTTTGGCCCAATCAAAGCTGTGTTCTTTTTAATCAACGCGTGCTGAGACTAGCGATGATGTAAAGTGTCGTTTGATTACTCTGTTGTGCTCCTTTAATCGTGTTGATAACTTTCTGCTTGTTTGGCCAACATAATCCTTTTCGCAAGTTCTACAACTAGTCTATATACAACATTACATTGATCATGAGCTTCCAGTTTCTCTTCCTGTTTCGACAGAGTATTTCTCAAAGTAGCAGTTGGTTTGTGTGCTAAGATGAGGTGATGTTGTTTGAATAGTCTTGCTGCCATTTCGGATATATTCTTCATATAAGGTAAAACAACGCGTCTCTCCGTCGTTGGTGTAGACTGTCTGTTTGGTTTGTTGTGGTTCAGACACCTTCGGATGAAGCTTCACGGATATGCGTTGATTTGGAAACATTTAAATAGATCTTCTCTTCTTGTTGTTTTGGCTTCTACACGGAGTAATGGGTATAGATTACGGGACACTGATCCATGCCTTCACTTTTGAAATGTCACCTGCACGCCGATTAGGGATCGGCAATTCAATCAGCGAGATTACACTGCACATCTCGATGCACTGGTGGTGCCGCCTCGCGTGGCGTTGGAACGTTTGCAAACAAATTTCCCAGTTCGGCAAACAAATGAGCAACTGAATTATCAACCCTAGCTACCAGTTTTCCAGAACATTTTAAATATTCACGGGCGTTCAACGCTCCGCACTGTTGGCCGTTGTGTGGACCAGGCTTCCAGACAAGCCTTTACAACGCAACAGCTCTTCGTCCTTCTGAATATCTGAGAAGGGACATTCTTTCCCGCAGTATTGGCTACAAACCGCCGATTGATCATCCACATGGGTGGGAAGTCGCTTGGCAATTCGGCAGGCGTATGCTACGGCTGATTATCACCGAAGCTCACAATCGACTCAAGAAATATGAACGATGTCTGGACGAACATCGGTCTACCTGTCTTCAAATTATTGGACAACCACTAACATAACAACCTGACGCTGCAATAGAACGTCGAGGAACAAACACTAGGACAAAGAAACATAATGCACTTCTCGATAAGTTACTAAAACTGACCTCTGCTAAATGCAGAAACACTAGTGATAGCTGGATCAGAAATTTGTCTAAACGATAAATTAATGAATCGGAACAGCAAGTCCTCATCAAGGGACTAAACTATAAATTTAGAGATGCAGGAACTACAGGTTTTCTGACAGCATTCGAAAGCGCTCTACAATCCAATGGAATTGAGGAAGAGATTCCAAAGCAAATAAGACACACTATTGTTCCAGCTATAATGCGCAACAGGCAATACAATACCATAAGCAGACAAGAAAAGCAGGCAATAAAATCTTGAACTCTGACGAAACCATCATCATCCTGCCGGCAGACAAGGGACGCATGACTGTTATAATGGATAAAGAGGATTACACTGAGAAAGCATTACGTCTCTTGAACGACACAACAACCTACAAGTACATTGACACCGATCCAACCTCACAGCTGACAAACAAATTAAACAGATAATTGAAACAACTTTAAGAAAAGAATCAAATCACGAAGGAGGAGAGCGAACGAATGAGAGCCCGTGACTCGAGCATCGCGCAATTCTATGGACTCCCAAAGGTACACAATATGATGCACCATTACGACCGATCGTGTCACTAGCAGGACACCCACCTACAACTTGGAGAAAGAAATGTGGAAACGCCTCAAACATCTGACGTGTGGCTCGCAAAATTTCATTAATAATGCACAGC
Source organism: Dicrocoelium dendriticum (assembly GCA_944474145.2). NCBI lineage: Eukaryota > Metazoa > Platyhelminthes > Trematoda > Plagiorchiida > Dicrocoeliidae > Dicrocoelium > Dicrocoelium dendriticum. Next base: position 13,006,464 of record OX104066.1, read on the forward strand.
AATTTCTACTAAAGCTCAAAGACCTACGAATAGATGATGGTGAAACAATGATATCTTTCGACGAGCCTGCCTTCTTTATGTCTGTAAACTTACAAATGGCAACGACAGTCATCACAGAACGCCTGAACAGCAGTGAACAACCAATCGAGAACCTAACGAACGAAATGTATGCAAGCTACTGCAGTTGTGTCTGTCAACCTACTTCTCTTTCAACGGGAAAATCAACGAGCACTTGAAAGAGGCGCCATTGGGATCAACTATATCGGGACTCATTGCGGAGATGGTAATGCAGAAATTGGAGATAGATGTACCCCGAATCATTAATCCGAAACTGTGGGTCCGATATGTTGACGACATTCTTGTGATCATCAAACGTAATCAAGTTAGAGTCGCACAGCAGCTTTTGAACAAAACCATTGAAGACATCCGGTTTAAGATGGAAATGAAGGAGGAAAACCTACTGCCTTTCCTGGATATATTAGCAACCAGAACCATGGAAGGGAGGCAGCAAAGATCAGTTTACAAAAAATGGACACATACGGGCCAAATTCTGAACTATAACAGTAACCACCCGAAATGCCACAAAGTAAGCTGTGTGAGGACACTATTTGGTAGAGTGCAAACACACTGCGGTACCGCGGAGGCAAAACGACAGGAAGCGAAAATCTATTTAAATGTTTCCAAATCAACGCATATCCGTGAAGCTTCATCCGAAGGTGTCTGAACCACAACAAACCAAACAGACAGTCTACACCAACGACGGAGAGACGCGTTGTTTTACCTTAAATGAAGAATATATCCGAAATGGCAGCAAGACTATTCAGACAACATCACCTCAGCTTAGCACACAAACCAACTGCTACTTTGAGAAATACTCTGTCGAAACAGAAAGAGAAACTGGAAGCTCATGATCAATGTAATGTTGTATATAGACTAGGTTGTAGAAATTGCGAAAAGGATTATGTTGGCCAAACAAGCCGAAAATTATCAACACGATTAAAGGAGCACAATAGAGTAATCAAACGACACTTTACATCATCGCGAGTCTCAGCACGCGTGGATTAAAAAGAACACAGCTTTGATTGGGCCAAAACAGCAGTCCTGGCACGGTGTGAAACAAGAAGAGCAAGGGAATTCCTGGAAGTCTGGTTCGCAACAAAAGCCTCGATCAATATTCATATCGAGATTGACCTAGTTTACCAACCCCTCCGAGGGAGAGAACTTAGACAACTTATGAAACGCCGCTTGAATAGGAACAACCCAAGCGACGAACTCGGCCACAGGGGAATTGGTAGAGATCACGGGACACAGATCGACTCCGTCACTTTCGAAATGTCACCTGCACGTCTATCAGGGATCGACAATTCAATCAGCGTGATTACACTTCACATCTCGACGCACTGATGATGCCGCCTCGCATGGCGTTGGAACATTTGCAAACAAATTTCCCAGTTCGGCGGACGTATGAACAATTGACTTGGTTCATGAATATTTTCAAGTTGGTGCGTTTCAGTTTTCTTAAGTGCACTCGCGCACCGTCGAGTAGCTTCCCCATTGGTCAGACGTCGTCGGTAAACAGGATGCCGGGTGTCACTAGAGCAGGTGTCCTCCAAATTTTCGGCACGTGCACCCCTTTGTAGTGTAACCCAGCAAGACGGACCTTTGAGCTTTTCTTATCCACAGAACTAGGCTTTACTAACATACGAATGAGGTGGTGCGCATCGTTGTACACTGCATTTGCACAGCTGTTCATTTATGATGACAAAATGGAAATGCAACTAAATTTTATGATATAATACCTTGGATAAAATTCGTTCCGACATGCAGCGCTGACTTGTTTGATGCTAGATGTTATTGAAGAAAGCTATAGCCTCTTATCTCTTTGCGATTCAGGTCTGTTTATTTTGCGGGCCTGTCAAAACTCCCCGCTAATCTCGCCAGAAACTCCGGAATAATGGCTGTGGAAAGCAGGGTACAATGCCTCCCCACAACGCAGCAGAGCTCAGCCACTCCGAGTCGCGGCCTAACTACGCCCCTTTTGACAATGACCTTTTACAAAATACCACCTCGTCCTGGTAGAAAGTTTCCCTTACTTAATAACCCATAGCATCAGCCGTGCTCGCCCTTTGTCGGTCGGAAAATAGCCTACTGTGGACCACTTGCCTTTTCTTTCTCTTCGCCTCAGTTGGGAGTCGGTCGGGTCACGTGATTGCGCGTGATTCGTTTGCTGGCCAGCTTTCGCTTCCAAGTCATTAGCGCGCCTTTTATCGTAAACGCCCCCCTCGTCCGCGTCCGTTCCGAGGGCTTCGCGTCTATTCGAACACTTGCGGCTAGGATCGTTCACACGCTCGCTCAATTTTCCGTCTCACCGGCTAAGCTACCGTCAGCAGGTAACACAATTCCGTTCGAGTGCTCAGCGTAACAAGCCGTCATCGTATGCGTGCTCCAACCGTGGCAGCGACACTCTCATCAGGCAATTACGCAATTATCTTAATAGGCGGCCTTCCCTGAATTATAAAAATTTCGATGGTTATTTGTGTAGAAATAATGCGAGAATGCAATCTCACACAGCTAAGTTGTGGCAAATGAGAGAATCACCGCGATAGCTGTCTACCATAACAAGGTATACATTGTTCGCTTTGCATCAGAAATCACAGAGAAACCGTCTGTGAAAAGCTTTTTGAAAGGAAGAGTCTTAGGTCATCTCCATGCATTTTGTATGCATGGCCGGATACATTTCTCGGTTCTGCTGTCAGTGCATTACGATAACTAACTATGTAAGATGCTTCCGTAGCTTTTTTACAGCCTGCGACGCGTGATGCATGAACGTTTGGGTGTTCATTAGTTCATCTCACATTCACTGTAAGTACCTTTTTCTGTCTGTTCAGTCCGTATGCATTTTTCAATATGCCGCTGCATTTTAATAGGCATCATGTTCAGAAGAACTTGGTAACACAAGTCACCTTGTAGACAATCACTGGACTCCATAAATCCGAAACGAAATGTTGTTGTATTTCTCTCTCTTACTTACTGGTACAGAGGATCCCGTTAGCATAGTCTTATGCTGCATCACATCAGGTAGTATAGTTACGTCGCATGTGTCATTTGCTGCATGCGCATAAGGCACATTAGATAGCCCAACTACTACTACATCTGAATTCGACGAAGATTATTCCTGTGAAATATTTAGCAGTAATCCATTCTTCACTCCATGGTCCCTATTGATGTTACTTGTTTAACTACCACAATGAAGATAAATAAGTAAACGCAAGAGTCCAAAACACACCAGGAATTTGGTTATTATGATATGTTGGGTTTTGCATTAAGTGTAGTGAATAAAACAGCCTCTCTTTTTTTAATGTCGCTGATGTGGTTTCCCTGTAATAAACGGAATCGGATGAGCATATTGGTTAAATGCAGAAATTTCCACTCTTTCCTTAATAGGTCACATGGACACGATCCGGCAAACGGGCCTCTCCTTCCGGTCTGCTTATTTTGGAGGACCGTAACACTTGAAATGACCGCAATGTTGGGCCCTATCGCATGACATAGTTCTCGCTGCCCTTCGAGGGATATAGTCTGGGTTATATGAGCTTGAGCGGACGAGAATGACCCATCCAGATATTTCCTAGGGCAGCACAGTGAAATTAACAAACTACCTACCTGATCTTGGAAAGCCACGTTCGTTCATATTTTAACTCCCTGCTAAAACAAGCTTCCTCCATGGAAGGGGTATGTTTCCATGGGCAATGCACAAGGTTATAATGTAAACGGTTGTATTTGATTTAAAAATTTTCACAGCATCTTTGTCAGAAATCCGTGAAATAGACTGATCGCGTCCATAATATTTCCTTACAGAAATGTACCACTTTCGGAACTCACGCGGGTTCCCTGAAAATAGCTCACGGATCCTGGGAATCCGTGGACCACTTTTTGAGAAACAGTACTATAGAGCTTCTTATACTTATTATCTCTACCCATTCAGGCATTAAGGAACAATCGCGAAGAACTTTCTTTTCGATAACTTTTCAGACGCTAAATTTATGAATCAGAAAACTAAAATTTACGAAAAGCTATTGCTAGCTAGGTACAAGGACAAGGAATTCAGATGATAAGGGAAACTGTTAGACTGGGAACTTATTATGTACAGCAATCAATAACAGATTCAAACGAGTCAGGATCGACCGTGTTCTTGAGGCCTGTTAACTGTCTGATGGCCAGTTCAGAATTAGTGCTTGCAAGAGCGCTCGCTGATTGCACAATTCCGGATGAATTCGTCTGATAGCAAATGCTTCAGCTATAGTCAGGTAGCGTCTTTTGAGTCCCTTTGAGCATCGCTACGGGGCAATTAGGAGAACCGTAAATTAGTCTTCAACACGGCGTTGATGCCCAGCGTTGATCAGGTGCTCACAGTTGTGATGACTGCAGCGCAATAACTCTTCTGACTGAATAACTTTGTAATTGCGCAACTGTGAAAATGCACACTGATAACTGCACACGGTCAATAATATGAGAGCCTTAGTGTATGTGCCACGATTGAACTGGTTGCATTTCGAGTTAGAGAGACACTTACACGGAATAATATAATTGCACGGGCAATGAACAAAGTGATTGGCAAGTCTCGTATTTTGTTAGGGTGCAAGTCACAATCACTAGTGCACAAATACAACGGTGATCCGTTAATGTACTATGAGAGGGAAGTATTACTGCAACACGCAGCTGGAAGTGGGATCCACGGAAATCGTGCAGGTAACCATTTTGCGATATTTAACCTATCATCGTGACATATGAGCTCAACTTGTCAACGTGGTAAGTATATGGCGTGAGAACGAAATTTCTCGATGCACTAAATCTGCTCGCGGCCCTCCGTGAAGAATCGTACGGTTCAGGAAGTTCATGCTCTGCTGATTGCTGTCTCTCCTTTAACAGGCACATGTGTTATACAATGGAACCCGCTTTATTACCCACTCGGTTCATAGCCCACCCCGCTTTATTGACCAGTTTTTCAAAATACCAATTCTTTTCGCATAAATATGGTACATTTACACCCTCTAATTGCCCACTGTCTTGGTCATCCCACCGTTTAATTGCCCAGAAGCATGGGCTGTGCATTTGACGCTTTGTCGTTTTTACGCCCTCGCTTCGACTCTCTTTTATTACGATTGCCCCACAGCTAGCCAGTCCGAACGATACAAAAACAACAAAGACGTCGGCGGCGTGTTTGACAGATCAGAGAAGACTACCTACATAATCCAATACACGAACAAGCTAAATGAACAAAGAGCTGTGGACAATCCCTCGGCATTAATAAAACTCGAGAACTGTGCAAAATGGATTAATTTGTCCGCTCCAATGTGTCCCTGCTCTATTGGATGTACACAAGTATGGTCAGTAACAGTAAGGACTTGTCCTTGACAAAAACGTTGGATCGCGCTGTCATGATTCATGCGGACAATGTGTTTACAATCGGATTTCCTGGGACACAAGCAAGCAATAGTATTTCTCCAATGACTCAGCTTCGACCGTTATGTACGAAATCGGAGGGCATAATACACTGCTCAACGTGGCGGTGTAACGGGATGTCCTACTGCACAACAAACCGTATCGTACTCTTAACCACTTTCTTTCGACGCACTGCTCATGGTGCTTGACTTGCGTTCTGAAACTTTGCTTTACATGGCAGTTAGTGCAACATGCATGATCTTGGTCACAAGCCGTTTGAAATCCGTTGTTGCTTGCGTACTGGAGTGCTTGCTAGATAGCGGGGAGATGGACGTGCATACAGTTAGGCACACTCTATGTTTTGTACGGCATTTCGAAGTACGCGTATTGCCTTCGGCTCTAGTGCGGAACCATTTGACTTATCCGTTACTTGGCTCCTGGTTCCCCAGGCTGTTTTCACTACTGATTCGTTTGTATTGTAACGCATTTAAAGCTACATGCCCCCGGATTACGTCTCGTTTCAGGTAACTGAAAGGTGACTAAACCGCTGGAAAGGTTAGCATTTGCCATGTTATGTCACTCGGACAGCAGGAGTCAAGTTATGCTGCGTCATCAGTGAGGTGAGCACACTACTTGACCAACATCGAATGGTATACAGCTTAACAAACTAACCCTACTTACTGGTCATAATCTGCGGTACTGATGCCAAATATGTTGACAGAACCATTCCTCTCCTGTGCAGCCATACATATCTAGGGAGTCTAAGAATGCTACCTAAGCGAGTACGCGCGATTCTCCACATATCTTCCGCTTGACACCGCTGCCCTCGGCTTTGTTAATAAGCAGGTTCTAAGCGATAGCTATGCAATCCGAACTGTTACCAATACTATACCGCGAAACCTTTCCCCGAATATCCTTATCGTATTCTGCCCGCAGCATCAATCATAAGGGATTTAGTGAGGCAATGTCCATCCACCTGCGCTCCTTTCCTCGTGCAAACGATTATCGTATACCCATCATCATCAAGCTTGCTACATGACTGCTCTGCAGAACAGCACACACCCGATTCATGATACGTCTGTGATGCATACGTAAACTGCTACGAAATCTACGATGAGAAATGAGCCAGCATTTCCGATGAACCACCTCGCAGCTTATGCGTTACAAGTAAAGCATATCGCATTACGTTAATTTGCGGCACATATACGGAAACGGGTTCTTCTGAATGACGTCGCGCACTCCTATCTAAACGGGCACCAGGGTGTTTCACTATCACGGACCTGTATATGGCAAGCGGGCATGTAGTATCCCACGCAACAACTCGGCGATGAAAAGAGGAAAACACAATTTCTATGTATAAAATTATATAATAATAAGATGAAAATCAGTTACAAATCGGACATGTGAATAGCACATCCGTAATTCCCCGTCACTTGCTGAACCATGTTCTCGCAGTGGCGCGGTGTCACAAGTGATCATGTCTTTGACACAACCTGCTCCAGGAATCTGATGCGCCACGCACTTTGGCTGAGAACACAATCGGGGTCCCCTCGGAGCATTTCCCCATACCTACTCCTCATCGCTTGCTTGACGTAACTTTTGATTACACTCCAGATCCCCCTGATAGGGTTCAGCGCCGGAGAGTATGGGACAAATCGTAACATCCTCCTGATCGGTACTGTTCATCCTGGAACACGTTTTCCAAATCTGTGTGGCACGGCGCGTTGTCACAAATCAGCAGGCACCATTCGATAACATCAGCACCTTGTGCATCTAGCAACCGCCGCATGCACTGCACACATCTTTGATTATTGTAGCTTCTACGTAATACGGAGAACGCTATCAATGCGTCCCTTGTCAAGCTTCCGACAAGGTGCACATTTTGTCCGCGACTGTTCACTCCAGTACACTGTACTCGGCTCCCAGGTGGTGAACGGCCCCGAGTTCGTGCACAAAAGCGATTAAAGTTTGTTTCGTCGATCCACATCAGTTCCCTTCCTTCCGTTTTCAAACGTAATATCTGCAGGACGAACAATTTCCGTCGGTTTTTGCTCACCTGCTTCTTCAGGGCTTCAGGAATTGTATGTAACTTCTTCATCGTTATCAATCGCCCATCGAGGTATCTGGTGACAGTACTGGTACAGACCTCAACGTCTAACTCACCTTTAAAGCGCAAGCGGAGTTTTTCAAGGGTTGTGGTGGGTTACACTGACACCCACTGAACCAGGGAGTTGACGTGGCTCTCTGTCATTGCTCTGCGACGGGCACACCCGTTTTGACCTCCTGGTTCCATCGACCCCAACACTTTTATCTTATCGCGGCAAGTATTCAATTTCACGGGAAGTAACTTGGCGAGGTGCTTCCAGTCGTTTCCTCCTTCATACACTGTCAGTATCCTGTTCCTCACTTCGAACGGGTGACGCACATACGGACCTCTTCGTGTAATTTGGTCTTGACACAATGAGCTCACCAAGACGACCTGTGAAAATATGTCACCACGTCTATTTAACTCAAATGTCAAATCCTCCATGCCTTTGACACCATTCGGTGTGGTGAATTCCCTTGTCTTGTTGCGGCATAATTTGTCCCATGATTGTGGCCGTGCCCGTGTCTGGTCAATTTGCCCACATGTCCGGCACTTAGGAATTAGGCCGTGGACATATGTACCGATAACGCCTGGGGCCTCAGTAGATGTCACCCGAACAAGCGTAGTGGGAACAGTGTAGCGCATAGCTCAGCCGCGTACTAGGTCTGGACTACGGCTGTGGTTTGCCTACCTGAATTACCAGTCTGCGTATTCACGCCGAGTATCGTAGGGGAGTCATGACATCGAAACATGGAGACTTGCTAGTGTCCTGCGTTCCGGGCAACCGAAACGTTATCCTCACCTTAATAAAACGACCCGAATCAACTTGGCTATGCAGTGGTGAGCGAGTGCTACTGACGTACGCTGCGTATGGGACCTAGAGTGCTGCTGAATCAGTGCTCTGATACACGGCTGTGTGACATTCACGTCTGCCTGAGGTGAGGTGTGCGATCGATAATTAGCCTCGATTCACGCATACCAGCTGAGTGAAGCGTGATGGAAGAGTTTAGCTATGGCAAGAATGAGGGGACTGAACCACTCGTCCGTTCACAAAACAAAGATAAACTGCCCATGCTGACCGTCTCCATGATTATTTATCAGCTTGAGTGGGCCTGTGAAGCAACGTATTTCGGTCTTGCTGCGCGGCTCTTGTCCAAACGCATGAATAAAGCCTGCCCACGTTGGTTGCAACAATGTGGCCCTGGGGCCATTGTCAGCTCCAGTATGGCTCATATTGTCGATAGTTGGCATCAGGAGGATTCAAATCTGCCTTCAGAATAGTATACAAGGTTCGACAACACAGATACAAAGGTATACGTCTTCCTACACTTGCGACAGCCAAAGCTAGTTGCAATCACTCATTCCAACCGTACTTATGCTCACAAAAGATTCCAATCCGGGCTCTTCAGCTTTCTTGGCTAGCGAAAAAGGAGGCTACTGTGGTCAAGGGCCTTAGGTCAAACTTTATAATAAGTAATTTTCTTGTTTCTCCTTCACATACGTAATTTTTATTAAGTGAGTCCGTTTTGCTCCTTTTTGCCCTAAATATGTTTGTAATGGTCCGAAGATGAATTATGGAAGGCAATTTCTCACTAAATGGTCGCTTTGTTCTCTCTAAGGAAGCTTGAACTACGCCTAGACCGCAAGCCATTGTTGGAATTCGAAGTGAATCCAAAGCAACATACCGAATGTCATCGTTCCGTATACTTCGCTACTCTCGAATACCTACTAGTAATCAGTACCAATTCAGATCTCTACGGTAAGGAGAATCTGTGCAATGCTGTCTGCTGAATCCCGTTATGCGAAGTTCCAAGCCACATATCAGCTTTGAGAGAATTGGTGCAGGTGATATCTTGGTTGCATGATTTTCCACTGACTGCAATGGAGATGACATCGGAAACACGGTTATCCGGAACTGTCAAATGTGTGTGAGTATATCATACCATTTATGCTGGATAGAGTAAATGAGGGTCGGGGGCATTTTCATAATCCAAGTTATGAACTGAGCATTTAGAATGTTATATAATTTGGATTAACTATATAAATGTGTATATTTCCCCTACAGGCGGGATACGTCCCCATTTGGGAAACCATCAGTTGTACGGCGAGATTTGTCATTAATTCATGAAATCAGTGGTGAATATGGATGAGTTACGCAATGGCATGTGGAATATGCAGTGAGTAACGGAGAGAAAAGCAAGTTAGTTAAATAAGTAACTGAACAAATACATCGTATTTCTCGCCGATGCGAAAGCCGTTCCCTGGAAGGGATAGATCAACCATCCGTACTATAGTGCAATCGTTTCGCGCCCTCACATAGCGAGCTTGAATACTGTGAGCATGAATTCCATGTGTGAATGAGCTGCTGCACAATTAATCCAAAACCTATACTGGTTTTTCAAACAGGAAATGCAACACTGTAGTTTACAAGCAAGCGATAGATGCAAGCGCGGAAAAAATATGTGGCTGTGCGCCAGAGCTTACTCTGCGGGTACTTATTTAGTTTACACGCATGATTTACAGGGAATATTTGTCAAGCACCATGAATACCTTTTTCAAATGCATCATCCAGGAATCGTGATTCCCCAAACATATTAACGGCCCTTTGAACGGACAGATGCAGTAATCACAAGCTTGAACAACATGTTCTGATGTCTTTTGGTTATTTGTTCCATATCTTTGAATAATGGATTAGAAATAACCATTTACTGAGTTTCGCGGTGCACATCGGAATGGTGACATTCGATTCCTTGGTGCGAATACCGTACTTGTTGTTCTCAGGCATGTGCACAATGTTTTCCTCACTGTAGGAATGATGGTTTTTAAGTTTAAAAAGAAGGCACACGTTCACCTTCGGTCGATGAAGCCAGACTGGGTCAAGTCCAAGTTAGATGCAGCATGCTCCGTATATCATTTTTTGAGGAATAACCGCATATTTTACTTCTTGAAGGTTGGCTAAATCCTATCGAGAGCATGCTCGTCTGAATTTTGTAGATTCCATTCGACTATTGTACAGCTTTATTGATTGGTAGTACATATGATTTCTACAGCCAGACGCTAGGATTGTTGAGATGAAAGTAGCTACATGTATAGCCGATGGTCTTCATTACATTCGACAGTTGGAAGTAGCAGTGTACAGAAAAATTAAAAGTGACAGAATATCGCACACCCAGTTCGCGAACTATCGTGTATTGCGAAATACATGTGCTAAACAGATTGGCGGTAATGGACTTATATACGAAAAGCTAGTACATTTGTCTACAGCGATTGACAACTGCCACAAGTGGCACCAGGAAGCAAATGTACTGAAGTCTTCCTGATTGGGTTTTTGGGTATTTGAAATGCAGGCGAGTCGACGACTTTGATGTCAAGAGCAAACGAAAAGGCAGTTTCATGCGATATGCACTGAAATACATCGTTCGTATACATGAGAAAGATTAGATGTGATGTGATGCATTATAAGACTGTGTCAACCAGATCCTCTGTACCGGTGGGAAAGAGACGGAAATACAACAACATTTCGTTTCGGATTTATGGAGTCCAAAAATTATATACAAAGTAACTTGTGCTACCAAATTCTTCTGAACATGGTGCCTATTAAAATGCAGCGGCATATTGAAAATTGCATACGGACTGAACAGACAGGAAAAAATACTTACAGTGCATGTGAGATGAACTAATGAACACCCAAACGTTCATGCATCACGCGTCGCAGGCTGTAAAAATGCTACGGAAGCATCTTACATAGTTAGTTATCGTAATGCACTGACAGCAGAACCGAGAAACGTATCCGGCCATGCATACAAAATGCACGGAGATGACCTAAGACTCTTCCTTTCAAAAAGCTTTCCACAGACGGTTTCTGTGCGATTTCTGATGCAAAGCGAACAATGTATACCTTGTCATGGTAGACAGCTATCAGCGTGCTCCTCTCATTTGCCACAACTTAGCTGTGTGAGATTGCATTCTCGCATTATTTCTACACAAAAAACCCACCGAAACAGACCTGAATCGTAAAGAGATACCAGTTTATAGCTTTCCTCAATAACATCTAGCATCAAACAAGTCAGCGCTGCATGTCGGAACGAATTTTATCCAAGGTATTAAATCATAAAATATAGTTGCATTTCCATGTATATTCAACAGCCTTCACTTTTGTCATCATAAATGAACAGCTGTGCAAATGCAGTGTACAGCCATGTACACCACCTCATTCCTATGTTAGTAAAGCCTAGTTCTTTAGATAAGAAAAGCTCAAAGGTCCATCTTGCTAGGTTACACTACAAAGGGGTGCACGTGCCGAAAATTTGGAGGACACCTGCTCTAGTGACACCCGGCATCCTGTTTACCGACGACGTCTGACCAATGAGGAAGCTACTCGACGGTGCGCGAGTGCACTTAAGAAAACTGTGACGCACCAACTTGAAAATGCTTGTGAAACAAGTTGGAAATGCTTACGCACTAATTTGTTTTCCCTATTAACTAAGTTGACTCGGAAATGTTATACTTTCAACTCATGCGACAGCGGAGCGTCACTCCTGTCCTGCGGACAAGCCTATGTCTTACCAAGCGGCCAAGCCCAGTTCATCGGCTTCTGTGTGGAACACTCGTTCCTCCTTTATATTGACATGCCTCAATGAATGCGCATTGCTACAGAATGGTCAACAGGCCTCACTTTGCAGTAAGCTAGGCATCTTCTCCATCGATATCTGCTGCTTATAGGAAACCCGCCTACCTCTTCCCTTCGCGTCAATTGTTGGAGCACCGTCATACATATTGGCGGCCCACCGTAGTCCTGTCCCTCGTCAACAAATTCGCCTTCGATTCGTTTGATTGATGTGTCCTTTGGAACTGTCTACTCAGGAAAGGTGTGCCCGAGAAATATGTAAATATTATCTGAGCATTATATGCGCGTTGCATGGGCAGAGTGAAGGCAGACGGCAAGCTGTCGCCGCTCTTCAATATCTCAGGCGGTGTGAGACAAGGTTGCCCACTGTAACCCCTCCTCTTCAATGTTGTTACTGAGGCAGTCATTAAATTGCATGTACAGGACACCACTTATATGTGGAGCTACTCCCAGGAGGAGGAATTATTGACTTGCAGTATGCTGACGACATCACCCTCATCCGTGGCAGCTCCCAGAAGCGTCAAACTGCGATGGACAGATTGCTGCTGAATCGCAGCCGCTTCGGGCTTCGATTTGCACCATCGAATTGCAAGGCGTTCCTCCAAGTTTGGCAGGGATCGCCTCCTTCGCCGACCCTTGGGGTGGTGTCAGGCAGAAGTCGTTCAGAAACGTAACTACCTGGGTAGTTGTATCAGCGCCTTTGGGATCGAAGTGTAGAAACCGAACCGCATAGTAAAGGCTCGAAATGATTTTGCTAGTCTTCGCCACCTATGGCAGCGGCGGGACATCACTCTCGCCCTGAAGGGCAGAGTGTACAGTGCAGCGGTACGTTCGAACCTACTGTACGGTTGTGAAACCTGTCACCTTAGATCAGCAGACATAAAGAAGCCAGTTGCATCCGACCATCTGCGTCTTCGCAGGTTGGCTTACATCTGGTGGGAACACCGAGTAATCAACGGGCTTGTTTGGCGCCTTGCTTACGGCAAAGGAAAAGGAAATGACCTGCTCATCACGGTCATTTCACCCCTAGCTCCGATCGCTCGGCCACATGTTGCGCATGCCAGCCCACCGACCACCGAGACGTGCGTTGTTTGAATTCATCTGGATGTCCCAATAACGAGTCTGCGTTGCTTAGTGTATTACTTGTCACCGACTTTCGGAACTAGTGTTAATGCTGTATGTTGACATCTGAACAAGTTAGGGGTACGTAAGTTCTAGTTACGAACATTTCGACTTGAGCCTGAGTGCTTATTACAAGCCAATCAATCAGATGAATGACATAGTCCAAATAAATGAAGTACTATCGAGATATTCTTTGTCAGGTGCCCTGAACATAATTATCCGAATCTATAATGAACAGCAGATTTAGTGTGTCGGAGTTCCGCGTCATATGGATTTACCGGTAGCTCGCCAACGCTGTGCTGACGCAATAGACCGGAAGCAAGGAGTATACATTCTGTTCGTTGGTTGTTTGAACGTATTTAACACGGTGCTCCAGTTAATTTTATCGCAAACCGCAAATCTGGTCACTCTCTTCACCTGCTTAGTTAGAAGAGAGTAATGTGAACAATGGTCACAAACACAATTATTTAGGCAAACTGCTGTTGCTGTGTCCTATTCCGCTCGTTCTTTGGTGCAGTGATGTTTTTCTCTTTTTGTAGGATACATCTCCTCTGGACCCGTAAGACCACCGTTTTCAGCTGCAAACGCCCTAAAGATGTGAAATCATACGGAACCATTTTTCTCACGAAGCGCTTCAGCTTGGCCTATGTAGTCTGAGCGACCGTCAGCGCTGTGTCTACAGCCTTCAACCAAACAAAGTGTACCACTTTTCGTATCTGTGTAGATTGGGTCCTCGAGATCCGCTGTCAGCAGGAAAGGAATTCTGGTGTCACCAAACACTTCGACCTACTCGTAGTCCATAATACAAAGTTGCACTCGGTTGACAACCGTTAGAACGCCTTTAAATCGGAGGTTGTCTTCTCATTGAACATCATTTGTACTTCAGCTACTGCGAATATATAAGTTTTAAAGGAGTATTTTGATCGTTTTTGTCCAAAGTACTTCCAATGTCACCAAGAACGTCTTACTCTCCATATTTTTAAATCTTAGTTAAGATACCGAGCGTGCTGATGCTTTTTGCCGATACAGTGGGGCTTCTCGGAATCAGCCGGTTAACCATAAGCGCGAATTCAAAATACGGGTGGTGCCTTGATGCACAACCGACGTGGGTTTGAAATGAAGCTGAAATAGTACAACAGAGTTTTTAAATATTGAATTTGAGCAGCGTGGAGGACAAGAAAGTCCTTTTTTCGACATACGCATTAAAGTGGAGAAGGTTGTAAACTCGGTATAAATACCGGACCGTCGAGTGCGCCACTAGCGAGCAATGAGATTTTGACAGTGTAGCTATGATACAGCAACCAGACGGTAATGGACAATGCTATAGCAGATGTACGCGCGGTTTTCCAGTTGAATTATAAGGAGTGTGGTGAGGACTAGTATAGCGTAGTGGTAATGTGCGGGATTGCCAACCTGGCGGCCTGGGTTTGTATTCCATGTGTACCGGCTTCTGTATTCGCTCCGGTGGCACATGGCCTAGACTTGGTGCCATACAGTGAACCTTGCAACGGTTCCTATGCAAGAATAACATATAAACTTTAAGATTTAAGTTCTTCTACGATTGGCTAGTTACAGGAAGGCTTCTCCGCGTTCGAAAATTATTCTTGCATCGTGTTCTAGGTTATGATGGAAAAAGTTTACACATCTTGCATCCTATATCCAAGTGTTCACTATAAAATTCTTTCTCAAATCATACCACCGTTGCCATTTCCATTTTTACCATGCTTTCCAGACAATCATACCATATATGGTACTTGGACTTCACACACCCCTACATGCGGGACCACTAAGTACGTATGCTGTTTCATCTTTCCTTAGACGGACACCAAGTAATTGGCTTTCTAGTGATAATAAAAATCCAACTGGTTATTTAACTTGTTAATCTTTAAATAATAAATGTTGCGTTTTTCTCCGAGTCCTGAAATAATTATTTAACACTGAATACTTCTGCTTTCTGGAGTTTCTTTAGAAACACTATAAAAATTTCAGCATTCGGCGTAGCCTAAGCATACATCTAGAAAACACAGAAGTCAGCTGTGCAGACGGACAACGATGTAAGCTTGGTCCGGGTCGGGGGTTTCTGGTTCTTCCATAAGCAACACATAGAGCAGGTCGTGATATACCCGATGACCTGCAATTGAAAACAAAGGGAACGTATGTGGCCAGAGGTTACAAACAACCACATAGTAAGAACGAATTTCGAAGAAGAACGTACCGAGTGCCTGCTGAAAAGCCGCCACCAGAAAGTTGCCGATTACCCGAGGGGAAATGAAGATTAGTTTAGGCAATCCGCAATAAAAGCCACGAAGCCCGGCAAGCCGCTGGTTCCGCGGCGGTTAAAACAACATGGCAGGTTGCGTTACATTGCTCCCCCTACTAACAGTCGCTGGCCTCAGCGCCTGCGAGTCTCTTAGCTAGTTTCAGCCTGTTGAAATGTACAACCGTTGAGGAATCAGGAACGCTCGGCCTCATGATTCAACAAGTGATATCTGACGATACTTCTTTCACAACAAACGGTCCTTCCTGTGTTCCAAGGAGATTGGCAGGGACGCATGGTGGTGTAACATTTGCTTTGAGCCATACCGTATTACCTGGCTTGAACGGACTCGCGAAAGCCTTCCGGTCAAACTCTGCCTTCTGGTGACGCTGCGAGGTTTGCAAATGCGTTTGTGCCATTTGGTGTGCTTGCAACAGACTTGACTGGAAGCGAAGTACATGGCTCTGAAGCGGTTAGAGTTTCATGGTGTGACGTCGGTAGCAGAGTATCTGAAGGCAGAAGCAGCTCACAACCCGTCAACATGAGACGTGGTGTCTGACCAGTCAATGAGTGGACGGACGCTCGATAAGCCAGCAAACATTTGGGCAGAGCCATATCCCATTCCCGAGTAGTCTCGGTAGTCAGGATGGCCTGTAATAACGTCTTCAGCGTACGGTTCGCGTGTTTAACTAGTCCGTTTCCCGCCGGGTGTTGAACAGTCGTAGGTGTCCTCCGGATGCCGAAAATGTGACACATCTCGCTCATGAGTGTGCTCTCGAAATTGGCTCGGCGGTCTGAGTGCAACCGATACGGTGATCTCCAGCTTGACAACCAACTGCTGAAGAAAGCTACTGATACACTCCAGGCTTCTTTATTTAGAAGAGGGAATGCTTTACAACTTTTGAAAAATTAGTCAAGCACAACAAGCACGTGACGATGGCCCTTAGCATTCGCTGGCTTTGGGCTTGCTATGTGGATGCCCATGAACATATTCGGAAAGCCGGACGTCATTGGTTGCAGCTTACAGCGACGAGTGATCGTGAGACATTTGAACCTTGCGCAATCAGCGAACGACTAGCAATAGACAACTATGTCACGCCTTAGATGGGGTCACCAAAACCGACGTCGAATTGCAACCTCTATTTTATTCTGTCCTGCATGTCCTAACCATTCTTCTATCCTACGCATCAGTTCCTGGGTTGCAAGCATCGGTACAACATATTTCGAAAATAAACCGGCCCGTTCTGGAAATAAATGATGCCATCGAACACCCGTACATGCGGCCGTAGTGACCATAGACATCTGGTTTCTCAACTGGCGCCCGCCAGCTCTTGATGCGTTGGTATGTCCCCGTCCCACACGATGCGATCATATAAGAGGCTAAGTTACGGGGCCGTCGACTGCAACCGAATCCATTCATCCGTCTCCGAGGCGTCGAGGATGATGGTAGTCACACAAGTAGTTGTACATGATGGGCATATTCCATGATACATAACAGGTCTAGGTGATAAAGCGTCGGCATTAATATGTTTTGTGCCTGGACGGTGCTGACACTCAAAGTCGTATTCTTACAATTGTTTTTGCCAACGGGCGATCTGTCCCTCTGGGTGCCGGAAGTTTTGAAGCCAGGTCAATGAATGGTGATCAGTACGTACAATGAACTTGCGGCCGAGCAAATAGTGCCTGAATGGTTTAATGAAAAACACCAGCGCCAGCATTTCTTTGTGCAATAGTTACGCTCTCTTTGCGAAAGACTTATGTTGGCATAGGCAATAACTGGTTTCATGCCTTCATCCGTGCGTTGTGAGAGTACTGCTCCGATGCCGGTCCGTAATCGACACGTAGAGCAGGTCACGATAGACCCGATGACCTGCAATAAAAAAAACAACGAGAACGTAAGTGGTTGGAAGCTAAACCCAACCACCTAGTAAGAACGAATATGGACGAATAAATGATCGAGTGCCTACTGAGAAGCCGCCGTCAGAAATTGGCCAAATACCCGCGAGACAACTAAGCGGAGGTTGAACACTCCGAAATCAATGTCACGAGAACAAGCAAGGCGCTGGTTCACCGGGGGTTAAAACCACATGGCGCGTTATCTTACAACGGCCCGTACTTAAATTCTGCCAATGGCGCAAACGACGGTACCGTATAAATACCTATTTGAAAGCTAGGATGAATATGCTAATAAAGATAAAGTATATAAAAAGCTAAAAGATGTTAAAAATAAAAGCTAAGAATATAATAAAAATAGATAAAAAGAAGAAAAATTGTAATGACGAGCCACGGCAAAATGTGTTTACAACGACGGCACTAGGTGTACCGCCTCAGTGTCCCAGTAGGAAGTCAGCAACTTAGTTTTTGTCCAGCCTTTCCTTTATTGTGAGCGTCGGTTCATTTACTGTTTGCCTTTCTATTTCGTCTTCTATCTGGTTGGAGTAGCCACCTAACGTGCACTTCCACGCCATCCATTTAATCGCTTCACGCTCGGTCCCTACCTTCAGCTGTGACAGTACCGCCCAGCTTGCCAGCAGATGTGACACCAGCACACCGTTCATCCAGCTCCGACATTTACTAAATGGTTATCCAGCCGACTGCGATATATCTCCTTTGCTCTTCAGCCCCCTCGGTCTTATACGACACACGTAAGTCCGCGGAACCGGAATCCCTCAGAACCCTGAATCATACGCACATTACCCCAGGCAACTGCAACAAATAATCCTTCGATGACATGTGGTAAAACGGTGGCTTCGGTGGATTATATAGCATGAACTAAGGTGGTGATGAACTAAGTAAAACATATAGCTAAAATAAAAGTAACGCCTTACTGAAGTGGTGTGAGCCAGAACAAGGTAATAAATATGTTACATTAGCATTGAATAAACATAATAACAATAATAATATACATACACAAGCTTAGATTTAAACGTTTGCCACTAGTTATTCATTTCGCATCACTCATTTGCTCCAAAAACAATGCCGTACCCGTACACATAACCCAATTTTGGCCGTACCAAATCGCACAGTATCTTTTCGGCCCGTGAGTTACGTACTTTCCTTTTTGCCGCAAAGCAATTCTGAAGAAACGTCTACGTAAAACTCTACTCCGATGAATAATCTGAGGATTCTGAATATACATTCGAGCGTATTGCTTAAGAATGAGGATCTTTTTACTCGGGTGACATTATTGCATGCTTCTCTTTTGTTTGTCCATCTGTAAGGTGTTGAAGCCTTGATGGTATATTTTGCTCCACTCGCAGTTGATACTGTAAAGTATTGTAAACGCATCCAAAGAGCTTATCTTAGCTTGATTTGAGTTGAAGTCCCTGTCGACATATTCGGGCGCCCAGGCCTCCGACATTATACTAAATTCGGGCGGTGGAGAACTATGCATGTTATTTGTGTTTTATGCTGATTCTTGCTGGGTCATATAAAACGCTACTTTATTCGGCAACTTTCTTTGCAGGTTGTACTCGATTATGTGTGCCGGATTGTTGTTTGTCTGTTCCAAATCTTGGTGACTATTTGTGAATGACCGATGTCAGTCGTACGGTTCATGCCACCGAGTGGCGTCTCTCGGTCGACTGCAAAACGCACGATAAGAAGGAGTGGTTTGAAATAAATGAGAATATCCGTAGCTAGGGGTGGGGATGCGGATTTTGAGCGGTTCCCGAGCTGAGTGGTGAAGAACTGGCAAACCAGCATTCGCCTCCCGATTTTAAAAGTAATAAACTTAATATCTGCTATTTGTAGCGTCGTCCGCTACTGTTTATGCATAGGCATTTCCGTGGCGTACAGATTGCGTATGCACGAACCTGCTTGTGCTAGCGCTCGCGCCGGATCACCAGTGTCATTTGGAACAACAAATGTACCCGCAACTTTTGTTTCGTCCAACAGAAGCACTGAGGAAGTTCAGGAATGCCGGGAGATCCGGAAGACTAAAACGAATTGCTATTGTCACACGAAGTCACCCATCATTGTTTCTTCAGGCAGCATAATACGCCCTTCCGAGGACGTGTCTTGTAAGGACGTTTTATACTATGCATCTTTAGAAGCGATGCTCTAAGTAGCGCAGCAAAATATATGTCTCTGGAATTTCTGAAGTTTACATCCGGAGCTACTTGCGTCCTCACGATCCCTCATGCGCACTCCACGTTATTGCTCTGAACATTTCATCATGGGTGGACTTTATATCAATCTTAGACTGTAAGTCGCATTAAAGCGTACGTTCAATCAGCAATTGTCCCTCCTCCGCAGATATTAAACATGCAAAAGCGTATCCGTTGTATGACACTTTTACGCAGCCTTAGACGAACC
>OX104066.1:13026742-13080174 GCA_944474145.2 Dicrocoelium dendriticum
ACCGCAGTAGCCGACCTAGCAGGGTACTTTACAGGCGGTGAGGTGTGCCGATTGTTTGGATGAGAGTAAGGCTAATGACATCTAGACTCTGCCCTTCTAGTCCGGCGAACCTATAAAACCGGGTTTTGGTGCGCTAAAGCCCTATTAACTGCCTGCCAACCATTGGAATGCACATAAATACGGTTAACAAAACTTTGCAATTGTGATAAATAGATTGAAGTATAAATATCCACTCCCGTGTGTCAAATCTCGCATATCGCGCCCAGTTCAATGCAAGCACACAAATCTAGGTCTCTTCTTTTCATGGATGCTCTATCTAACCAATTCGCAGTGGTTGAATTCCGTTTGAGACACTAGATTTCCGCAAATTTGAGCCTGAAAACTATCCTGTGTGAAAGCCCGGTAGGCACGAGCTTCCGTTGAGAGTCTGTCGGATCCTATACGCTACTTAGCGGCGCTCTAAATAGAATTTTTAGACGCAAAAATGCGCAAACATGTGCAGCAGACTATTTTGTAATGATTGCATTCAAGTGTCCACTCAATCAGCTGTGCCTTCTATGTTGCAAAACTGCTAATACACGCATAATATTCCTTCGGCCTGGCGTTCCCAGGTCCTCCGTGTTCAAGTACTGCGGCAAGCTGCAATGCAAAATAAGCACCTCGTAGTGGGCCGTACGGTCCATCCGTCTAGTGGCGGGCCGATGTAAAGGTGGCAGCTAAGGAAGCACGGTAGAGGCAAGGGCAAGCGCCGGAGTGGTATACGTAGGTAAGGATAACAGGAACTGAAACCAATCGATCCCTTACATGTTAACGTGGTACCGTGATGCCCGCGGACCAGCTACATTCAACTCGCGTCGCTATGCGACTGTGTACCGATGGAGAAAAAGTTAAAGGTTTAATGTAAGCAGTTATATTGGGCTAAAATAGGCGCTAAGCTAATGCAAGCTTAGTAACTAAAGTATAAACTATTCCCCAGAAAGTGTAGACTATACGCATATTTCTTCGGCGCCTAGTTATTAAACATCCCTGCCGTCCACTGAAAGCCTCGTCCTGGACCACTCAGGTAGTCACTTATTGTGCCGACAGGGTAGCCTCGGAATCTTACTGTGGAACGCATTATTAAAATAAGCATATAAGCAACAGTTTGAGTTTATGAGTTTTGTAGCAGTTCAGTCATCATGGCAGCCACGTTTAAGCAGCTTCTATAACAGCAAATATTTCGTAAACTTATAGCAAACATTTGCAGTACTAATGCTACCCATGGATTACCTTCCTAGCCGCGTAGATGGACCGGTTGTCCTCCCATCGGAGCTTGTTTGTGGTCGCTCGCGAAGGCGGAAATAATATGAAGATTTATGGCTTCATATGTCAGTAGGTGTGGTTAACTGATATTTTAAATCCACACCGGCGCCGTTCCTTGTCTAAATAGCTTTCCTTATGTATCCGTAAGTTCAGTCAGCGCGAGTAATCCTTTGATAGCTATGCGTGACAAAGTGTCATGCCATTGACCGTTGCAATCGGCTTTTGGAAGACGTCCGGTCATACAAAAACCTTTCTTCCTTAGCTTGAAGACTATGGTAGTACCACAGTACAAGCCCTTAATCGAGTTCAGCGTAACGTTGAAGGGATACGCATCCCGTCTGCGCGAGTTGCGATAACGTGCCCCCTAGATTAAGTGCTGCAGCTCCCTGAGTTCCCAAATTTTGGCCCACAGCCTTCTAATTGTACACCTTATGAACAACGTGTTGGTAAATAAAAACATTTCCCAAAACACTCTAAAAATCGGAAATGAAATTTTCGAGGTTGCAAATGTCACAATACTGAAGCGGAAACCTACCTCCCATTTGTAATTACGCAATGCTGTGGCCGTCAGACTAAACCAAAAATGAAGTTGAAGGACCGACCTTCCTCCAAACTGTACACAAACCGCAAGACTTCTTGTCAATCAGAAGGTTTTATCTGCCGCATGCTTAATATATACCGTGCAGGTGGCCCTGACTGAACCTCTATACTAAGACCACGTGCCTCGGAGTCGGGTGCCATTACAGCCCACCTGGGTCCTAGTTTACTTGCAACAAATGTGCCACTAATGGAGCCTTTATCCTACGACCACGGGCCTAGGAGCCGAGTGCTGTTACAGCCCACCCGGGTCTCAGTACATTAGCACCAAGTATGCCACTGATGGATCCGCCAGCCTAAGACCACGATCATTGGAGCCTGGCACATATTGCACCCGGCTTGGGTGCTAGTACGTTGGCAACTAACATGCCACTGATAAAGCCTCCATACTACGAGCACGATCCTCTAAGTCGAGTGCAATTACAACCCTCCTGGGCCTCAGTACATTAGCACACAATGTGCCACTGGTTTGCCTTCCATACTATGAGCACAAGCTTCGGCGTTGGGTGCTACTACAACTCACCTTGTTCCTATTGCGGTGGCAACAAAACGTGCCACTGATGGAGCCTCTATCCTAAGATCACGAGCCACGGAGCCGAGTGTTATTAGAAATTACCTAGGTGCTCTCACGATGGCACTAAATGTGCCACTGGTGGTGCCGCTATCCTAGGATCACAATCCTTGGAGCCTGTCGCACAGTGCAACTGGCCCATGTGCTAATACATTGGCATCAAATGTCACTGCTGTAGACGTTATTCTATTAGCACGGTCCTTGGAGTCGGGCGCTATCACCGCCCATCTGGGCCTAGTAAATTGCCACTAAACGGGCCACTGTTGAAGCCTCTATCCAACGTGCAAGATCCTAGGAGTGGAGTGCTATTAGGACTCAACTGGGTCCTATTATCTTCGCATTAACTGTATCACTGTTGGAGCCACTATACTACGACCAGTAGCGTTCATGCCTAGTGCGCGGTGCAACCGGTTTGGTGGTATTACATTGGCACCAAATGAGTCACTGTTGGTACCTCCAACCTACGACCATAACTCTCAGAACCGGGTGCTAGTACAACCCACCTGGGTCTTATTGTGCTGTCGCCAAATGTGCCACTAATGGAGCCTATATCCTACCTGCACTATCCTCGGAGTCGAGTGCTATTACAGCCCATCATTAGCCTAGTAAATTGCCACCAACCGTGTCACGCTTGGAGTCTCTATCCTACGACCAATTTCTTTGGAGTAGAGTGCTATTACAACCTATTTTTCTCACATTACCTTGGCACCAAATTCACCACTGATGGGCCACTATACTAAGATCGAGAGCGTTACTGGAGGTTGAACATTGCAACCATTCTATTTGCTAGTTAATTGGCACCAAACATGCCCTTGTTGGAGATGGTATACTACGTGCAACAATCTCGGAGCCCAGTGCCATTACGTTCAACCTTGGTTCAGTTAAATTGGCACCAACTGTGCCACTGCTTGAACTGTTATCCTATGACCACTAGTGTCGAAACCTGGTGCTCCGTGCAATCATCCTCGGTCCTATGAAACTGGCACCAAAGGTTCCAATGATGAAGCCCGTGTACTGCGAAAGCGCAGCTTGGAGCCTGTCACTTATGCAACACCCCGGAATCCCATTACCTTGGCAACAACCGTGCCGCTAATCCTGCTAATTGTCGGCAAAGCTTTAATCCTGAATGAGCACAGAAACCGCGAAACCAACGACATTTTATATTGATCAATAAGCAGCATGAGTAAAGGTTTAGCGTTGTTCATCAAATGAGTGCATTAGACGTCGATGGTTCTTGCAGTTGATCATTACACAAAGCTGTATTTATCGGCTAACACGCAATAGTATTGCGCATAAACAGCCCAAGGTCAGAAAATGTAATTGGAGCGTTTAGCTGAACAAGTTTGTTCCTTCTCAGCGTTTTCTACACTGAGATTGCATCCATGCCGACGCTACAATAACATAAAAAAAAGGAAAGATTGAATGGTAAAGAATGGCCTACTTAGGTGCTACTCCGGAAGTCAGAATCCATGGAGTACGGATTGGAAAATACTGTTCCTACCACATACCTTGGTTGAAACACAGCAGCCTAGTATCAGCATCGTTACTCCGTTAAACCTAGTGCGAACTAAATATTTGCTAGTCATTTATAGGAGTGATTCCAGGCTAGCTACACGCTTTTGCCGTTTCATTCAATTGTGTGCAAATATGACATACCAACTGTTTAAATGTGTTTCAACCAATATTCGCAGTAGAAACTTTATTTTGCAGCCCATTAGGCACAGCAACCTTACCACCTTATGCCAAACGCACGGTGCCTAATTGCTAGCCAGTTTAACGCAAGCTTCCCGGCTACCATACTCTCTTTGTAGTTTCATTCACGTGTGCGTTTGTAACCTTCCAATCGTTTGAATGCGCTAATACATAATACACTGTCGGAACAGTATTTTAGAAACCGTATGCCGTGGAGTGTAACGTCCGGAGCAGTCTCTCTTGGCGTTTGTTCAACAGTTTAGAAGTTTTATACTTTGGTTCTAAACTTTATCCTTCGTCACTACGTCAATAACGTAGGTCACAGTAGCAGCACGTGAAACGAGCCGCACGTGAAGTAAGATGGCGCTATCTCTCCTGGTGGTCGCGGAGCACGTTGCAAGTCAGAACCTACAGCAAATAGATGTGTTTAGTTGGCTGCTCCTATTATTATTTGTAACATTTTAGCCCACCTTGCCCTAATTGCAACGCTCGCTTGAAGCTCACCAGACTTGGGTACAAGCTGAAATTCACAGCATTCAAGCTGTCACACAATCACCTAGTAAGCCAACTTCTACTTGAGCGGGGTCCCATCAATCACTACCTAACGGACGATGAATTCAGTCAGGCTGCATCCCTTTTCGGTTCCAACAAACTAAGGAGCGACGGCAAGGCTTTGGTAGTGGTTAGATCAGGAAAGTACCTTACCAAAAGTGACGTCAACAATGTCCAGCAAAACTTGCAAGCTGGCGTTAAGTGTAGGTATTTGCTAATGCTTCTACTCCTACAGTAAAAGTAGAGCAGGTTGATAAGTATAAGGGGAAAAAGAATTAAATAAAAATTCCCTGGACAAAACGAGGACATCAAAGGCATTAGCATATTAAGAGAAGCAAGCGTTAGCAACCAAACATGCGTGTTTGTAGCAAGGGTTGACGTTTGTGTACCGGGTACATATCTGTTTATTTATTTATTTATTTAATTGCGTATGTGGGTAGCTGCGTAGCTTGTGCTCTCCAGTATGCCGCTGCATCCTTAAAGGTTTGTTAGAGTGGGCAATGTTAATATGGAAGTTTGAATTCCATGAGTCGGCTAGGCTTAGCCGGGTATCTACAAGCAGTGTCTTTAGTCTGTGGCGAGGCGCAATAGCTACGTCGCAGTGTAACTAAATGGACAACTGTGACCTTGTATATGGAGAACGCTTACCAGGCGGAAAATACCACGCCCAGGAGTACTGCAGTCAATCCTTTTGACTGGCAATGTACAAATGGCGACTCAAATTTGGTAAGCTCGCCGGTCGGTGAGGGGGCTACCCTGTCCTCTGCAAGACAGTAACGTGTGAATCAGTGGATAGTGAGCAACTATTGTGGAGTTAGGGGTTACACATTGCAGCGTCTTGGATTGCGCAACGCGCGTCAAAAGACCACCCACCGGACGAAAAGTATATTTGCGAAACACTGCCCGGGACGACGTGGGTAGGGACACACTCTGAATACAGTTCAAAGCACACCTGAGTGATAAGTTGAAGTTATCGTTACCAAAGAATCACCGGACGTCTGAGTAGTATCAAACAAGCGGTAGTAACAAAGGTCCTGCTATACAGAAAAGCTCCAGTCCGCTTGTAACTGGGACTGTTCTGATACAAGGCACAAGGTTAATTGGGGGAATTGTGCACTTACATTCCCCAACCAGTCAATTTTTTTCGTTTCTGTGCGCATTTGACTTTGGTGTGGCCTAACACCTGTTACTTGGTTAAATAGTTAGACCGGTAATGGTATAGCTTTTCCTTCAGGGATCGACTTGAAAGGGTTGCACGCATCTTCTTAACTGTTGTGACCTTAGTCCGTGTTAATTTCCAGTCCGTTCCACGAGTTGCGCAGCCTGTTCGGTCGAGTGCTTGGGTGCAGTGCATAACAATTCATTAAAATCAAAGCCTTTGGCGTCGCGTGTCTCTGGGATGCTTGCAAACCCCGGTCGCAGTGGGTTGGCGTGACGAAGCCATACTTGCCTACCAACGCAAACATCGTACCTTACTTTGCCACGTTTTCCTACGACTTGACCTGGTATCCAGTTTACTTGATGCCCTCAATGCGAGGCAGCAAACACTGCGTTTCCAACTCTGAAATTTCTGCTCCATGCTCGGTACCGTCTGGTGTACTAGGCTTCCATATCCGAACTCGTATGACGTATGGATGCGCATTTTGGAGCCACCAGATCTAAGGTACTTTTCAGTCTTCGCCCCCCAGAGGACTTCAGCGGGTGACTTCCCACTTGGTGTGTTGCGATTCGTAGTTACGCGATAATGCAAAAAGAATCTTTCCAAGCTTTCATCCAGCGTTCCATCCTCCTTCGATTTTAACAATGCACGTTTTATGATGCCGACCTATCTTTCTGCTTGCCCATTTGCTTAGAGCTGATACGGTGCAGTCCTCTGGTATTGAATTCCACTGTGTGCACAAAACGGCGAATTGATAGGATGTGAACGGTGATCCGTTATTCGATACGATTATTTCCGGCAGGCTATACTGATTGAAAACACGCTTCATCGCATGGATCGTACTGGTTGCGCGTGTGTTTTGCATCACAATAACCTCAGGCTACTTACCGTACGCGTCAACAGGTATGAGAAAGTAAGTCCCCTTAATCGGTCCTACAAACTCTACCGGTATCCGCGACCAGAGTGATTTGGGATTCGGCCAAGATTGCCATGTTGTCCTCACCGATAACTTAGAAACCCCGCAGCCTTTAGAACAGGATCATCCAATGTTTTCTATTTTACTATCCACCTTTGGCTAAAACACATACCTGCGCGCAAGGGCTTTCATGCGGGCGATTCCTGGGTGACCCTTATGCAACTGCCTCAACACGCGTTGCCTGAGTACTTCGGAAATGACAAGGAGATCCGCGAAAAATAGGCAGGCGTCGGCTTTGGACAAAGCGTCGCGTCGCGTGAAAAACTGTGCAGAGTATTGCTTTGGCTAGCATTGTCTCGTGTAAGTCAATACCTCCCATAGCAATGCGGCTTTGTTCGGGGCTTGCTGAACCATCCTTGCATTTACTGGTAAAGTATGCAAAGCATCGCATATCATGTGGCTGGGATCCGTGTCGGTTGAGACTGAAGCAATAGCGGTATCCTCAGGCTCACGTCGATTAGTATCGATTACGCTGGACAGAGCGTCCGCCTGTCCACTAGAGTCAGTTGATGCATATCTCACGGTAAAGTAGTATACCAAGGGCAAGGTGGCCCATCTCTGAAGTCGACTGGCCGTGTGCGCCGGGATACCGTTTTTGGATCCAAAGCTGGCGAGTAAGGGTTTTGGATCTGTCACTAATATGAAACGCCTACCTTAAAACATTTTGTGGAATTTCTGTACAGCAAAGACAATAGCGAGAGCTTCTTTCTCGATTTGACCGTAGTTCTTCTCAGAGGTGGTCAGGGCTATCGTTGCATGCGCCACAACCTTTTCGGAACCGTCTGGAAAACGGTGTGAAATGACTGCACCAATTACGTAGCTCGAAGGATCTGTAGCCAGGATGAAGTCCAGATTCGGATTCTAATGTGTAAGCAATAGATCTGATTTCAGCAGAAGTTTCAATTTTCCCGAATGCCTGTTGACACTGCTTGTACCATGTCCATTCGACATCTTTCCTCAGCAGATGGTTCAAGAGTTGGCGTAGACGATGCATAGCTGGCAGAAACTCCCTATAGTGACTCACCATTCCGAGGAATGATCTCAGAGTTATGCTATCCGTTGGTGTAGGCGGTCGATCTATTACCTGAATGTTCTCGGGGTTGGGAGGTCGGTCTCGTTTCTTAAGCACGCATCCCAGGAGATTACGTATTTCAAGAAGAACTTGTATCTGTCTACGTGTAAACGGAAGCCATAAGCTTTGAGTTGCATCATCACGTCGCCTAGTCGTTGACATACTTCTTCATGTGTGGTGCCGCTTATGGTGATGTCATCAAGCTACGCTGCAGTTCCACTTATCCCAGTCAACATGACATCCATTACTTGCTGAAACGTTGCGGGTGCGGTTTTAACTCCAAATGAGCGAAGGCTGGGTTGGTACGGACCACGATGAGCGTGCATTGTGCGAAACTTTCTGCTGTCAGGTACAACTACTATTTGTAAATATGCGTTCGCCAGATCCAAGGTCGCAAAATGTTTGCCACCATACAGCTTCACAGTTCGTCAGGACGTGGAAGTGTATATTGATGGGGTTGCAATGCATCATTCAGACCATTTGAAAAATCTGCACACAAGCAAGTAGAACCGTTCCACTTCTTAAGCACAGCGATTGTATCAGCCAGTGGTGAGAAATTTATTGGTTGAGTGGCGCCAAGTTGCGGCAGTCAGTCAAGCGCATGTTCAACAAGTACTTGTGATGTATACGGGACTGGGTGCCTGGCTCGAAAGACTTGTGTTGCACGAGGTAAAAGAGTAAGCTTTGGCTCCATCTTGCTACAATGTCCAAGTTCAAGTAGAACAACACAAGTATACTCGGCTTGAACATGTTAAGTAATGGTTTTACTTGGAATATGCGGTATGGCTGTAGGATGCACCATGACGTTAGTTTCAGAACACACATTATTCAGTGGTACATTGAGCACGTTCAATCTGTCAATCCAATCAATGCCAAGAAGATTAACGTTGACATATAAGCTAAGTAAATGGTTCCACGGAGGCTCAGATCTCCGAAGTTAATTGCACAAGTGAACTCACCATCTAACATCAGTGGTCCACCCACATGTCTTAACCTGGCCTCGCACTTGAAGCTACTGAACAGGGACTTCAGGCTTTCGTATTCGCGATTGTTGCACCTAGATTTGCACTCAGTGTTCACGCCAGCATTACTTGACGACGATATATTTCTAATCACTATCAATCTGTTAAACCTCATAGAGGACAGATTCCCACAGCTCATACAACTGGATCTATCAGGTAAAAATTCGCTTGTGGATTACGATTCTCTTCACCTCCGACGCTAGAAGCCATTTGTCCCCAGGTGCTCGAATTAGCAGCTACTTAGATTGCGCAACGCACGTCAAAAGACCACGCACCGGACAAAAAGTGTACTTGCGAGACACTGCCCGGGATGATGGGGGTAAGGAAACACTCTAAATACAGTTCAAAGCAGGCCTGAGTGCTAAGTTGAAGGTATCCTACCCAAAGAATCACTGGATGTCTGAGTGGTATCAAACAAGCGGTAGTAGCAAAGGTCCTGCATTACAGAAAATCTCTACTCTGCTTGTACCTGAGACCTTTCTCGTACAAGGCACACTGTTAACTGAGGAACTGCTCAATTACATTCCAGAACCAGTCAAGGCGTTTGCTTTCTGTGCGCATTTGACATTGGTCTGAGCTAACCTCAGCGTAATATCACATCAAGTGACGAATACACGACCGACGTTATCTTCCCCGTATCGCATTGGCCTCAAAGACGGACTGGCGATAGTCGCGGTGTGGGTTCGAGCCTTACCAGGGTCCGATGGAAAGCGCACTGATACCGATTTCCGAAAGAATGAAAGGCGCGTACAGTGCGTATCTGGACGTGTGCTGTCTGTCTGAGTGAGCCTGTATGTGACAAATGTCCTCCTACACAATTCAACTCCCCTACTACTCCTCCGTAATTGGCAATGTAGTTTACGGACAGCATGCACGCTCGCATATTCGCAGTCATGTGCGCACCAATTCTCTGCGCTGGTTAACCGAATTGCCTAGTCCACGTCTGCTATTCTTCGTAGAAACTGGTCAACAGTTGAAACGTCCAGGGAAGTCGGGCGAGGCATTTCGCAGGCGCGTAATGATGTAGAATTAACGAAGTTTGCCCTCCCTTTGTAGTATATTGGTTTTGGCATGAAGACTTCGGGTCCAAGTATTCACACTGGACCAGGCAGGTGGGGAGTGCAGTTGGTTCGTGTGGCTAAATTCGTCCCATATAACGAAAATACGATTCCTCCTACCAATGCAGTATCCGTGTGCAGTTCCCATTAATGCTTATCAGACCATAGGGGGAATATCAGAGTACTAAAGCCAAACCCCTGAGTTCAGGCCACGCGAAAGCGCAGGTGGTTTACAGACGAGGAGCAAAGTACCTCCACAGGTGTTATTGGCAAAAGATATTGTCTTCAGGTCTAGTAATGGCTCCATGATACGCCAGCCGAAGCTCATCAGGTAAGATAAGGATTAAAATATGCTTGCAGAAACGTACGGCACCGAATCCAAGTGTTCGAACACCATTTAAAGGCAGCAAACCTGTCCATGTTGAGTAAAGTACTCGTGATAGAAGTTTCAGTTTTCATGGCGAAAACGCGATCCACTTAAAGAGAGTACCAGTGAGTACGTTGTAACAGTGTGATTGCTGGGCGAAGTAAACCCAGTTGGTTAGATACCGTGCATGCCGAAGCTCACCAAATTGCCAAAAGGGTGGTCCCTTCGGAAGGTAATTGGAAGCAGCGGAATGATAATTTGCTGTTAAGATCCCGGAGAATACATTAATTGTTTCAAATCGGCCGGCTGTTAAGGATGTATCAGTCATTGCCAGAGGATGAACCGTCATGCGCTGGCCACCATATCTGCGGGAATCACAGAAAGACAAGCAACGAACAACAGGCAACCAAGCATACCCGAGGCCAGAATGCACCGATAAAATTATCAAATGAGTGCATGCATACAGTGGCACCTAGTTACTTGTACAGCGTAAGTACGTACAGCGGTAGAAAGTTTGTCTTTTAACTGGCTCCATTGC
Source organism: Dicrocoelium dendriticum (assembly GCA_944474145.2). Lineage (NCBI taxonomy): Eukaryota > Metazoa > Platyhelminthes > Trematoda > Plagiorchiida > Dicrocoeliidae > Dicrocoelium > Dicrocoelium dendriticum. Next base: position 13,037,649 of record OX104066.1, read on the forward strand.
CCACTCTGCGTTATACGTAGAGGTGGGTAGACAACCCGCTCCTGCGTACTATGCTGATTCTGACGTATACTAGTATTCATTTATGCTGTCTGGCGAACTAGAATAGCTCCCACCCCAACATACACTTACGTGATGGCCTGTGTGACATTAGGGCATTGTTTTGTTTCTATGGCACAAATACTAGACATCCAAGCTTGGAGAGAGTATCTGATAAATTGCAAACAGGCACACCGTAGAGCTTCTAAACGCGTAGGACCCGATAAGGCTTTACGTCTAGGAAACCGTTAACCTAGGAAACGAAGTTATTGTGACCTTGCCCATGCAGGCTCTAGCGAAGTACAAGTGTAGAAGCACATGGCCATCTTTCGGTTGCTTAGCTATTATTCTTAACGTTGGGCGTATGTGGCTTATTGGCAGTGAGGGTCCCTGTATAGGGCTGCATAAAATTATCTAAGCTCGATAACTCACGCAGGATTTGTGTATTAAATTGATGGGGTTAACAGGCTTATTCGATTAAACTGGACACTGCGTTGTCCTGGTTTATTCAGGTGGTCCAGACTCACGCAGTCTCGGGAAAACATTCACAACTGCCAACAGTTGGACGAAAGTGGAGGGTACAGGTCTACGACCATCTAACTGACTTGTACCACTCTACAAGTGTAGTGCCTCAAGGCACTGTGCTTGGGCCAACGCTGTTCCTTACCCACCGCAACGATCTACCGCACCTCCTCCAGCCGCCGTGTGCCTTGGTTGCGGACGACGTCAAGAGTTGGAGAGAAATCGACGCCCCTGATGACTGTGGCCTACTTCAGCAAGACCTCAACCGCCTGTCCACATGGTCTGCAGAAGTTCTTCTCCCGATGAATCCAGCCAACGTTGTATTTATAGGCCTGAGGAAGGGCGCTAAGGTCCAAACCTACACCGTTGCCGGCCAAACGCTATATCCCACACCCACCATGAAAGTGCTAGCTGTACTCTCACGCTACGATTTGATGTCCGTGGACAACACGAACAGGCTATATCGTGACGGACTGCGCATGCTTTGGGCGCAAAAACGTAGCTTCGGCACATGGTCTGAAGATGTTGCCACCCGCCACTTCCCTTCCATCATTAGACCAATGCTAGAATACGGTTGGCCCGCCTACCTTAAGATTACCCGAGGCAAAGCACAAATGATCGAACGGGTCCAACACGTTGCTACCAGGCTGATCCTGAGTTTAGTTGGCATTGGGTATGAAGACCGGTGTGAGAAACTAGGACTCTACACCTTGTCCTACCGTCGGGTGCGAGTCGACCTCATTATGATCTACCGTATTCTACATCTCGGTGGCTGCCTAATGCTAAGGCCAATGCTGCACTTGTGAGGGCCATGCAGCACACGCGGACACAGATACAAACTTGTCGTGCCGGATGTGAAATGTGTTCCCCACCAACTGTGTTCCGAACGAAGGGTGATAAACATATGGAACAGTTTACCTGAACATGTGACTGAGGCAAAATATGTGCAACAGTGCAAAACATTGTTAGATTTGTAACTTGCCACTATTCGACACAGAGAACGACTGTACACTTCCGATGACATAACACATTTGTGAATCCTCCAATACTGTAAGTCAGATATCATAAATGTTACATGAGAACGACAACGATATTCACGGTTAACAATCTCTGTAACGTATTTCACCATATTTTGAACGAGTAGTGCAGAATTCATTTCCACCTGCTCTAGAATACAGTATTAAGTGGTATTGGGGATTTTAATTATACAGTGGCTTCTTCGACCAATTAACCACTGAAAAAGGCACACGGAAGTCACTTGACCATGGTCTATTTAAAGAGAGTCACGTAATTTTGCGCAGGAAAACATTCCGTAATGGATTTTGAGCTTTTCTCTGTATATTTTCCCACCTTCCTCCATAATGTTTTACGCACGCTTGGAAAGTATGTTTTGCGGCTACTGTGTCGTACATCGTAAATACTGTTAGGTTGGAGCTATTTTGTATATCACCATATACGCAGTGCTACTGCCATACTATAGCAATGAGCTACTTTTATACTGTTTCTTAAGTGCGTTGTATATGCTTGAAAAGTCGTGCGACGTTGATAGCATGATATTTAGCTACAGTATTGACAGTCCCTCCAGTAATCGGGAAGTACTGCAAGTGTCGCGGTTATTTTTGTCTTAATGTGTACTACGATGAAGCGATTTTCTGCTTAGCATTTCCACATTTCTCTTATGCCAATAGTTTTGATGCGAAACTGGCATTTTACGTTAGCTACGAATAAAACAGTTTGAGTTTGGCGCCGGAGGTCATCCGTTAATCAGATATATTTCTTATATTCGACATTTATGCTATCCAGCTAATTACGTCGAAGTGCAGTCGCCTTTTAGAAGGTATATATTTTAAAAGCTTTTCATTTGTTTTTACTTGAAATCATTACAAAACTACTTTTCGACCTTTCTGATGCCATTGCTTTTCTGCTTTCTTTCTATGCGTCGACCATTTATCGTGACTCGTACATTTCCGAAAGGCGCTAATGGATCTGGAATGAACATCGTTGAGAGAACGTTGCTACAGAGTTGGCGCGGTACTCGCACCCAAGGAGTACATAAACCTATCTGCGTTATTACTCATGCTAACGCATGTGTCTACTGAACATTGTGAGCTGACCCTTCAAGGGCACAGATTCCAGCCAAGTCTAGAAATGTATACTTATTTATTTATTTGTATTTAAAAGACGGTTGGATGACGCATTCATGCACGTACAATTTGTCACTTTTCGCTTTGTCTCCATCCTACACCTGGAGTGTACCATGCATTCAGTTGAAGCTAGCAGGTGGTGTTCTGACTCTTAGCGGATGGCAGGACAACAGCAAAGCAGGCGATAAGTCCCTATTTTCATGTTTAGGGTACTAAGGGTTATACCGCTATCACTATTTTCAGTCAATACTATTTCAGTATCCCCATCCACTAACCAACAGAACTTGTAAGGCTCCGCTTATGAACTCGTGTAACAATTACTCGCACGTCGTTCGTTGTTATTTAGACCTGATGAAATCGGGTTTGCTGGGCTTGCTTGTGGTCTGCGGGGCACTACACGAAGGTTGGGGCCAACCGCAGGCGTTTAAGTGCTGTAAGCAGCTCTCCGAGTAGCTATTCGCTTGTTGGTGAGTGTTTAGCACCTTGAACACGGCAGCCAGTGTGCACAGAATGTTCACAGGAACCATGTCGTAGCACATGTGCATCCGCCAGGCTGTAGTCGTGGACATTCCGCGGTACCCATTTAAAGTTGCGTTCATTGGCAGCCGCTGTCGCTGTTTGACAAGTCAGTGTGTTTTGCTAGCACGGATAATATGTAGTATATGTATAAAAGCTGCACAATGATTAAGATTACATGCAGATATATAAATATTAGACAAACTAATTAATTAACCTAAACTGCTTTTCCGACAATGCGACCCCTTCACAGGCATTAACAATATTAAACGAAGAATGCTTATCGACCAAAATACGTGGGTGCTGCAGCAGTAAAGTTTTGTGTAGAGGTGCGTACATCTATTACTTTATTTATATATGTGCGTATGTGTGTAGCTACGTAGTTTGTGCTGCTAAGTACGCCGTCGCCTCCTGGTGCGTTTGCTAGCGTCGACAATGTGCGTGTATCAGATTGAAGTCCGTGGGTTAAATTGGGTTAGCCGGGGCTTCACAAAGAGTGTCTTTCCTTTGTGGTGAGTCACGACGGCCACGTCGCGGTGTTTTGTAACCAGGTATTTGCGGCTCTGTATAGAGAAAACGCTTTCCGGGCGTAAACTTAATACTTCCGTGGAAAACGCCACCAAGTCATTTGCCGGAACGGGTTAGGCCGACAACACCCAGCTGGCAGGAAGAAGTGCCTCTGCTTGACAAATATATATTTGAACGGATATATATATGGTTGGCGGCACACGGTTTCGGATTTGCCTGTACCTGTGGTCAGCCAAGGGACGCCTGCGCCTACAGAGGGACCATGGATGGCTTGCGCTGCACCACCCACAGCTCCAACCACATACCCCATATCCAGCGTAAACCCGTAGAAATAAGGCCGGGATGCATGTGCATGGGAGCCACGTTTCATCAACGGAGCCGGCCCACCCTCCTTCACAGACAAACAGGAGCACGCTGTATTTGGGGAATCAAGCGCACACAAACCGGTGGCTGGACCGTAGATTGCTCTACATTGAGTGCATGGAAACACACTTCGAGCCTAACACGGCCAAAAGGATCGTGCACCCCTCCCCTCCAGCAACGAAAGCTGTCTCCTGAAGCCATATGGACGAGGTAGTGTGTAATAGATAGGTAGGCACCTTGTCGACCTGCACATCAAGCACAGCCCCACCGGGGATTTCAAACAACGGCCAGTCACTTGAGAGAGAGACAAAGAAATTAACTCGATTAAAGCATAAGGAAACTGTAAGATAAACCTTAAGTTATTGAGCATATGGAATAAGTTGTTTACAAACGTATCCCAGATAAGTGCACAAGGTCAGTAAGTACACTTTATGGAATGCCACGAACACAACAATGTTATGGAAATCGAATACAATTGGCTTAAGCGAGGTGTGCAAGTTAAGGGAATAGAGTACAGGTAGACATTTATATGAGAAAGAAAAGCAGGCAAAATTGCAAACCCACCATCTGAAATAAAGAGACTTAGCATGCAAGCACGCGGTTAGTAAATCGAATGCAACGTACCTACAAACGCTGCGCCGGTTCTGCCTATGTCCTCTGCAGAACCCGTCGTCGCTTCGGTAGTAGTCCCGAGTGGCTTCACTCATGGATCACTAAGCCTGCCTGACTAAAGCACTCGGGACCGTATGTTATCCAGCACCATGCGCTCGATGTCGATGGAGTACAATTCATAGGTGCTTGCCGCTTTTGCACTTGCCGCTTCTTCTCTACATGCATGATGACTTTCGCCTGCACCTCAGCAACTGCCTTCGTGATCAGATCGCGCCATGCACGCTGATCAACAGCCTTTCATTCCCATGATCGGCAATCAAGATTAGAACGTGTGAAGCTCACTTTGATCATGTCCTGGTATCGTAACGTTGGTTTCCCCACATGCCGCTTCCCAATACTCAACCGACCATATAATAGCTGCTTCGGTATCCGCGTCGAATCCATACGGCTCACATGACCGAGCCGCCTCAGGTGTCTCAATATAAGTATGCAGTCCACTGCATACATCTCACTTCGGCGCAAAGCTTCATTGTCTGCAACCGTCGCCCCAACCCATGTGCAAAATCCGCCGCAGGTACTGCTGGTGGAACCGCTCGAGATATCGCACATCCCGACGGTACATCGTCCACGTTTCACTGCCGTATAGAAGAACAGACAGCACCATGGATGTGTACACCATCGGCTTTGTGCCAATGGTAAGCTGGTGGTTGTTCCACACTCGGTACGCAAGCTTCCCGAATGCTGCCGCTGCCTTCGACACGCGAATACGCAGCTTAACGTGTAGCCGCTGATCAGTCGACATCACACTCCCAAGGTAGCAAAATCGGGAGGTGGTTTCCAATACTTCAGCACCAATGCTGATTTGCGGCAATATTGAAAATTGCACCACTGGGGAAGGCTAAAAGAGACAGTTAGTTTTGCTTGTGTTGATGGTGAGCCCGAAGTTGGCCGCTGCCGAAGCCAGAGCACTAGTCATGTGCTGCAACTCATCCGCGCTGTGTGAAAACAACAAGCAACCTACTAATAGTTGTCTCACAGACTAGAGTTCTCGCACCGAAACGACGGATGTTCAGCAACCCACCATCAATACGGTGCTCCACACGAACACGGTAAACACAATCAGCAGCAAAAGCACCGGACAACATCACAATAAGATATATATTAAACAGTGCGGGAGCTAAGACACAGCCTTGCTTCACACCAGAGACAACTGCAACGTCAGCCGAGGTCACTCCACTCAGCTGAACCCTCGCTCGCATACCATTAAGCAGACATTCAATTAACCTTACAAACTTACGCGGGCAACCAAACTTACCCAACACCAGCCACAATGCCTCGCGGTTCACCGTATCGAATTCCTTGGTGAAATCAACAAAAAGCGTGTACAACGCCTGGTGTCATTCTCTGCACTTATCTTGCAACTGCCGAGCCGCAAACACCATATCTATATTGCAGCGACCCGAACGGAAGCCGCATTGTTCTTTCGCCACGTTAGGTTACACAACCTGACTGGCGAGGCAATTGAACAGGATTCGGACAATCACTTTACCCGCATAACTCAGCAAGTTGATGCCAGGATAAATGGAGCAATATTGCTTGCTAGCTTTGCCCTTGTACAGTGGTAGGACAAGGGCATTCCTCAGCTCAGGAGACACCTCCTCCTCAATCCAAACACGTCGCACCAAGTAGTGCAGCGCAATCACTACCACAGGTCCGCGGTGTTTCAATACTTCAGGCGGAATCCCGTCGGCCCCGGCACACTTGCCGTTCCGAAGCTGGGCAATTGCTCTCTGCGTCTCATCCAGTGTCGGCGTGTCTGCCAGATTCGCCTTCACATCTTGCTGCTTCAGGCAGTTCACTGTAGGCCAGTCGATCTCTGAACGGTTATTCAAGAGACAGTCAAAGTGTTACCACCAGATCTGCATTATGACTGCAGTCTGTGTGCAGGTAGCGCCTGAACTAGCAACGCTCAGTGTCCTCAGCGGCTCCAATCTCGGTCCATACACCGCCTTCAAAGAGTCGAAGAAATCCTTCAGTTGGCGGCGTTCGGCGTAGCATTCTACTAATAAACCTTCTCCGTCCACCGTGCATTTTTATGCGACTGAGCACTCGGGTCAGTCGCCGTCGAAGTTTGCGAAACTGACTCTTCTCCCCCAAGTCACTGGGTCTGCAACCTGTGCAGCAAATGCTGTGTTCTTCTCCGACATTAATGCGCCGATCGTCGCATTGTTGTCATCAAACCAATCAGGCCGCTTACAGTTTGGGAGCCCGGTGGTCTCTTTGGCAACAGCTGTCACCTGGTCGCGAATGTGGTGCCACAGGTCGCCCACTGTGGCTATGCGATCCACAACACAGGCGTGCAGCCATCGCCTTCTCCAGCTCAGTACGTTTCGCCACAGTACCCATGGTGGCGTAGACAGACAATCATCTAACTGGTATTCCGTAGTTCAGCAATGGCTACGAGGTGGTTATAAAATTTTGTGCGATTGTCATTGCAACGATCATGGGGGACATTGTTCCCATTGACGTTGGTAGACCAAGCTGAAGCTGAACAACGAAAATGCTAAGTTAGCTTACTTCGATTACAGTTGCTGACTCAACAAATACTAATAGGATTCCAAGTGTGGCGTTGACACGACGTTACTCAGGGTTCGTTTGTCTCCACACCAATAGGCGAATTTTTTAATCAGTTATCGCTCCATTGTCTCCATGTATGGCCTTATGTAAAGGTCATAGGAACGTATGTATTCTTAGGATAATTACGCTTCACTTCCATACGATCGGCCATACATGTTGAGACGCTTTGACAAGTGGCTCTCCAAATGGAATCATTAGAAGCACAGGCTATGCTGATGGAACCTCCCTATTACGTCCATAGACTAGCATGCTATCCTCATGAAATTGGCATTATTCAACAAAGAAGCACCTAAAGGGGCTACAATGACTACAGTGTTTATACATGCCACATCATCTTGCTAGAAAGAACGCAAGACTTATAATTATTGGCGACGCAGGCATTTAACTCCGGTAACTCAGGTGAGTAGTTGAAACAGACAAACACTATGGTCTCACCACGGGCGTTACTACAATGTGTTTGCAATCATTTACAAAGGCAAACACGTCCACTAGTCCTGCTATGGACCACTGTTTCAGCTAGTCTTAGAAGCAGTCATGTGTGCCCGCCGTGACACAGATTGTTTTCGACTTGGCAACTACTCGGAAACACTTTGTTGTTGGAAGTAGGCAATTCCGGAGGTATTGTTGAAGGAGGAAAATTGCTCCACACTCTACGCTTACTGTGCGTATGCAATGCTCGTTGGCAGCTTATATCAGGGCCGTAGGGTCACTTGACATTTCAAGCTTATCAATCACTTGGAAGTGAAGTATAAATATCATGTCGAAACGCAGGATTGACCTGCATCCTACGACCTTAATGTAACGGCAGGTCCATGGGTCCTGTAGCGGTAACTGATTACCGAAGTGGCGCACAGGTGTGGAGACGAACGCACACTCACTAATGTCGTGTAACCGTCACACTAGGATCCCTCCTCTTTGGAACAATGGCTACAGATCCACTGATGGTCTTACCTACACAGCGAATTTGACCTTAGTATACAATGCGCCGACTACATCAGCAATACATAGCCACACTATTCACATGAGTGTACGGCCAACTGGAAAAAACAATACGAGAACTTTGTAGCTGTAAAGCTTTTAAAAATTCTATTTGCGAAGATGTCCTAGCTTTACCTTCATACGAATTACTGCATTGTTTCTGATTACCTCACACTGCATTAATAATCACACGCATATCCTAAGCGAAATCGCACACCTATCGATTTACCGGATTGCTCGCAACGGCACGATCACACCGCATACAGCATCACGTGTGGCCAGATACGCAGGCGAGCAAGCGAGCGAGCGTGTAGTCAACCCATAAGTCTACCAAGCTTCCAGCAGCCTGCAAGTTGCAACCTCAACACAATCAACCAATCCGCTACTTATCACTACTCAAATGGACGTCATCTCGCTCGTGTAAGCCTTCAAATTTTCTATTCCAACAGCCTGCAAGGATTGCATTCTCAAAAAACTACCAATATACTTCTTAGCATCCCTCACTTAGATGTCTCTCGCTCGCCGGATTGCCAGTGTGACCAATCACGTATTATGTCCCATTGGCTGAGCACCCTGGACACAATTGTTGTGTGCTGGTACACCGATTTCGATCCGCAGATATACGACAACCAACGGAGCCAATGGTACAGGGAATTTGCAAGCCTACTACCAGCCTGCAGGTAATTTTAAACAAAACATAGTTCCAAAATATGCTCTTGTTTAAAAGTACCAGCACATTATGTGCCGCATCAATGCGCGCCTGAAGGAAAGCCGAAGCGTTCTCTATGAAGTCAGATCGTCCAATGGACATGACCGAAATCGTCCATACGACTGCACGCGCGCACATCGTCACATCTGTTAGTCTTCATTTTGGCGTGGCCGCAGACTCGACCCCAAAAGTGCATCCGTGGTATGCAGCGGACCAATGTAGTCCAGAACACACGAGTTTACTGGGCTACTAACTGAGGCGCTCGATATTACTGGTTCACCAGCGGCTTCTTTGTATTGTAGAGGATGCTCAGCCAATGGGAGACATAATACGTGATTGGTCACACTGGCAATCTGGTGAGCGAGAGACATCTAAGTGAGACATGCTAAGAAGTGGATTGGTAGTTTTTTGAGAATGCAATCCTTGCAGGCTGTTGGGATAGAAAATTTGAAGGCTTACACGAGCGAGATGACGTCCATTTGAGTAGTGATAAGTAGCGGATTGGTTGATTGTGTTGAGGTTGCAACTTGCAGGCTGCTGGAAGCTTGGTAGACTTATGGGTTGACTACACGCTCGTTCGCTTGCTCGCCTGCGTATCTGGCCACACGTGATGCTGTATGCGGTGTGATTGTGCCGTTGCGAGCAATCCGGTAAATCGATAGGTGTGCGATTTCGCTTAGGATATGCGTGTGATTATTAATGCAGTGTGAGGTAATCAGAAACAATGCAGTAATTCGTATGAATACATAAATAAATAGTATATTCTCGGTAAAACGAGACACACCTGTAAAGGCGTGATCAAATATGCATACAGGCATAGCTTCTGTAGAATGTTAAAACATTTCGTTTTGATGAAAGTTGTAAAAGAAAAGATGTTGCCCGTATGAGTGAGCATACTGTCAGGTGATAGTCAGACCCAGGGACATTATGGCGCTGTGGCGCGTAAAAATCCGTCAAAACAAGTTGGGGGTAATTTCGCCAGGTAGTGATCCGTGAGCACAGGAGCCTAAACAAGGCTTTTTGCAACCAATAACCATTAAGAGATAGAGATGATTTGTGCTCCAACAAAGCATTGTTCATAGCAGAATTAGTTGCACAGGTTCGATGTAGAAAGCTGAGGACTGCGTCAGTGTGAAATGCATAGCTGTGACGAGTGTCACGATGGTTGTCAAGCGCTGCTTGAACTCGCCGTGTCCGCCTTCTGACGACTCTGTGGTCATATGTGGTAAAGTGGGCTGTCTAGAAGCGGTTACAGTTTCGTCGGGGGGCATGCCTTGCGATATCTGTAGCCGTTGGTTCCATAAGGCCTGTACTGGCTTGGATCGTAGACAGTACGCTCTTCTGTCCAGTAGCGAGAGTTTACTCTATCGTTGTAATGACTGAAGTAGGCCCAGGACTGAGCGTTACACGCCAGTAAAGAGCAGTCCTGTTTCTTTGGAAAGTTTGTTGTCTCTGATTGTCTCGTTAGACAGGAAAGTTGAAAGGATTGTGCAGGGCCTAGAACGCTCAGGCCTTCTCTGTCAGGAGACAGAAGAAGACACTGGCAAGTTGTCTGATCCTGCATCTGATTGTTTACTGTCGAATGTTAGCTTACCTGTTAGCAAAGACCTTGTTAGTAACGAACCCTCAGACAGCGTGTTTGATTCGGCTGTTAGCGAAGGAGAGCAGCAGGTTTCTGCACTTGTCAAAAGAAGGCGAAAGAGGGTTAAAATAGCGGCAAAACCAAAGGCGGACATGAGAGGTCCGTCGGGCGCCCATTCCCCCTCCTCAAATTCTACTACTAAGGAATCCTTGCAACGGGAAACATCTACGACATTAGAGTCTATAGAAACGGACACTAAACTGAAACCACCGACGTCCACAGAGCGTTCGGTAAATACTCCGCGTCGCGGAGACTCGTATACCGACTGCAGTGTTATTTTCAGAAACGCCACTGAGTCTTCTGCTGTACTCCCAAAAGACCGTATGCTAGATGACCTTAAGTGGTTTAGAGTATGCATTACCAAACTCCTGCCTCCCGGCTTCCCCGGTGTGACTGTGCACAAACTAACCAGACTCGGTAACTTGCTAGCCGACAAGTCTCGTCCTCGCTTGTTGCGAGTTGTTCTGTCCACTCCGGAGGAGCGCCAAGCACTTCTGCGTTTCGCCTTTAAGCTCAAGGGCAGTGGTGTCATTGTGCACCCAGACCTCCCTTTGGCGGATAGGCTGAAATTGCGGGAAGCTGTCAAGGATCTTAAAGCCCGCCGTGAAGCAGAAGAAAAGGGTCTCCGCTTGGTGGGTTTTCGGGTGGTGAGCCGGCGGTCCACTTCCGCCCTACCAGAGCCGGTTCTGGTGGCGCACGATCCCGGACTCACAATGTTAAATCCATTCAGGTGATCTTAAGCAATGTGCGTAGCCTGCGAAACAAGCTGTGCGAAGTCGGCGCTCTTGTCGACGACTGTCGTCCAGATGTCCTCGCATTCACTGAAACGTGGTTGTCCACCGACGTCACGGACAGTGAAGTGTGCTTGCCAGGCTACGCACTGCTGAGATGTGACCGCACCTCTGATCGGCGCGGAGGTGGTGTTGTTTTGTACGTTAACTCCGCACTTACTGTCTGTAAGACCTATAGTTTCAGATCATCAGAGGGTGATGTTGAGGCACTCGCAGTTAACCTGTGTATTGCTTCCGCGTAACTTAAAATTGTGCTGGTCTATAGAAGCCCCGACAGCGTTGCTAAGGGGCTTGCTGATTTCGTCCGCGAGCATTCGGCAAATAGGTGTTTAGTGATGGGGGACTTCAATCTTCCCGACGTTGACTGGCAGAAGCTTTTCTGCGACGCTGTTACAAGGTGTTTGGCTGCCGAGCTTCTCGAGCTGGCCTTGCATGCTTCCCTGCACCAATTTGTCGATCGGCCTACTAGATTCATGATGGGTCAAAACCCGTCCCTCTTGGACTTGATCTTCGCTAAATCCATTGATTTTGTCACCAATATTGTATACAACTCACCTTTCGGTGCTAGTGACCACGCATGCCTCTCATTTAAGTGCGCCCTTTGTCGTCAGACTAATGATCATCCCGACCGAGTACCAAATATATGGCGCGCAGACTTTCAGACAATGAAAGCCAAAGCCGCAAAGTCGCCTTGTGTCATTTTGGAAAGTGACGATATTCAAACGGCCTGGGAAATCTTTAAATCATACTTGAGTGAGCTCTCTCTCCCCCATATACCACTATCTGGCAGGAATAAAACTAGGGCAAAGCCACCCTGGTTTGATTCTGCTGTACGCAGACAACTTAACAGACGTGCCAGATGTTGGCGTACTTACTTATCTGCTCCTTCATTATGCACTTTCAAGCGATATCGTGAGGTTTGAAATGCCTGCAGGCAGTATCTACGTGGTGCTCGTCTACAGCAGGAAGTAGAGCTTGCTCGTATAGCCTCATCAAACCCGAAACGCTTCTTCGCCTAGGTCAAAAGGCGAAGCAACATGAATTCGTGCATCCCAGTATTGTTTGGCCCGGACGGCACTGCTGTTGTCACGGATCACGAAAAAGCTTGCTTGCTTGGAGAACAGTATGCTGGGGTTTATGTTAGAGAGTCACAGCCGCCGCATGTCAGTCTCCAGGCAAAAGTTCCTGAGGGCTCCCACTTGGAGGAGGTTTCTATAACCGAGGCTCAAGTGCTCCGGCTTTTGAGGCAGTTAAATCCCAGTAAAGCTGCCGGTGGAGATGCTATTCATCCCAAAGTGTTGTACGAGTTGGCTGATGAATTTGCTCTCCGATTACGCATCTTTTTGTGAAGTCTCTACGAGGCTGCTCTCTACCCAAGGACTGGAAGGAGGCTATTGTTTGCCCCATTTTTAAGAAAGGTGATAAGCACCTCCCTGATAACTATAGACCGGTCAGTTTAACGAGCGTGCTGGTCAAGTTATTGGAAAAGCTCGTGAGGGACGCTCTCGAAGAACATTTGAAAGCGTTTGACTTGCTTAATCCTTCTCAGCACGGTTTTCGTAAGGGCTATTCTTGCCTTACTAACTTGTTAACCGCTCGTGAACACTGGGCCGAAGCCGTTGATTGCGGGAAGGCAGTAGACGTGCTGTTTATTGACTTTTCCAAAGCTTTTGACACCGTTCCACATTCGCGCCTTTTGTACAAGCTGAATTCCTTTGGTATTTCTGGACCAGTCTTACGATGGATTTCAGCTTTTCTAATCGGAAGGGAAATGTGTGTGCGGGTGGGTTCAAGCTTGTCCTTCCGCCAATGTGTTCTCAGTGGCGTGCCGCAAGGTTCGGTTCTTGGCCCACTTCTCTTCACTTTATACGTTAATGACCCACCTGATGAATTGGGTGTGCCATCCCTAATGTTTGCGGATGACTTAAAACTCTGGTTCACGATAGACGAGCCGATTGGTCCACTGACCCTACAGGAGGCTCTGGATAGACTGTGGGACTGGTCAATTTTGTGGCAGTTGCCAGTTAATTTAGGGAAATGTTCCGTTCTACGCGTTGGTCCGAATGACCCGCCGACGCGTTATTTGCTTGGCGGCAACGAGGTACCGCGAGTTCAACTCCAATCTGACCTCGGTGTTTTGCTGTCATCTGACTTCAAGTCCAGTGAACACTGGAAGACAGCTGCTCGTAAAGGCTTCAACATGTTGTGGATGATCCGCAAGTCATTCGGGATCATGACCACCGACATGTTTGTTAGACTCTTTTCGGCTTTTGTAAGGCCGCACTTGGAAGACTGCGTCCAGGCTTGTCCTCCATGTTTGGTTCGTGATAAGATGGCAGTTGAACGAGTCCTGCGGTCCGGGACGAAAATGGTGTACGACTTAAAGAAGCTGACGTACCCGGAGAGGCTACGTAAGTTGGATATGTTTTCCATGTATTACAGGCGGCTTCGGGGCGACTTGGTCCTTACATATTGTATATTGATGGGTCAGATTGGTCCTGATTTGACTGGACTGTTTCGCCCAACTCGAATGCCAACCCTTCGTGGCCACCCATTAAAGTTGCACAAACCCCGGTCTGACCGGGTTGTGGCAAATTTTAGATTATCGCGCAGGGTTATAGCTTATTGGAACACATTGCCTGCAGACGTCGTGATGGCACCGACGTTGAAAGAGTTCGAGCATCGACTTGACGCTCTCGGTCTGCAGTTTAAAGTCTTCCCCTTCGTGTCTTAAACTTTTATGCGTCTATTACGGCTTACGCTTCTTTAACTCATTTTAACTTACATTTTAATATTGCCTACGATATTAGATTAGCTTGTCTTCTCTGTTTTCTTTTCTTTACTGACACTACTCTTTTCTCTTATTCTTCACGTGGCCGGCACAGGCATCTGGGCCTGATTTAATTCACCCGAAACTGTTGCATGAGTTGGCTGCGGAACTAAGTGGACCGCTCGCTATTGTGTTTCAGAAATCGCTTGACAGTTGTGCATTGCCTTCCGAGTGGAAGGAAGCTGTCATCTGTCCCATCTTTAAACATGGAAACAGGGGTCTGCCTGCAAATTACAGGCCAGTTAGTCTGACGAGTGGAGTAGTCAAACTCCTCGAGAAACTGGTGAGAGATTCATTGGAGAGTCATCTAAGTAGATTTAATCTACTTAGCAATGTACAACACGGATTCCGGAAGGGATTTTCGTGTCTGACGAATCTGTTGGTAGCTCGCGAAAATTGGGCGGATGCAGTGGATAACGGCCACACACTGGACGTGCTTTTCGTCGACTTTTCGAAGGCATTTGACAAGGTACCCCATTTGAGGCTCGCGCAAAAGCTGTCCTCCTACGGGGTATCTGGCCGCGCCCTTCATTGGGTGACTGCCTTCTTGGAGGGTAGAGAACAATGTGTACGGGTAGGCCGGGGTCTATCATTTAGGCAATCTGTCCTCAGCGGCGTGCCGCAGGGCTCGGTCCTTGGACCGCTGTTGTTCTCTATCTATGTGAATGACCTACCCACGGAGCTTGAGGTACCATCGCTGCTATTTGCTGATGACCTGAAGCTGTGGAACATTGTTGATGTTCCTGGGGGTTCCGAAGCTATTCAGCGAGCATTGGATAAGCTTTGGGACTGGTCTAGTTTATGGTTACTGCCCATAAATCAGGCAAAGTGCTCCTTTCTTCGAATTGGAGGAGGTTGTCCTCCTGTGAAGTACTTGGTCGGTGGGGTCGAACTCCCCCGTGTATCTAGCCAGGTTGACCTAGGCGTCGTACACTCTTCGGCTTTACACTCCGGCGACAACTGGAAGAAGGCCGCAAGCAGAGGTTTCCGCATGTTGTGGTTAATCCGACGTTCTTTCGAAGTCTTGACGGGCGGCATCTTTACGAGGCTGTTCTCGGCTTTCGTTCGCCCTCATCTGGAATACTGCGTCCAGGCTTGTCCGCCCTGCCTCGTCCGGGACATAATGGGGCTTGAGAGGGTTTTACGAGTGGGTACTAGGTTAGTCGAGGGATTACGGGGACGGACGTACCCCGAGCGTCTACTTAGTTTGGGAATGCATTCTATGCACTACCGAAGGCTTAGAGGAGACCTAATCCTAACCTACCGTATCTTGACTGGGAAGGTTGGTCCAGATTTATCTTGGCTATTCAGTCCCGCTAGATTGTCTGTTCTACGCGGTCATTCGTTGAAGCTGGACAAACCGCGGTCCGATCGGATTAGGGCGGAAATCCGGCTGTCACGCCGAGTTATCGACCGCTGGAACATGCTTCCGGAAATTGTTATCAGGGAATCTACGGTTAAGGGGTTTGAGCGGCAACTTGACGCTCTTGGGTGGCAACACGAAACCTTTCCATTTTCCTGAGTAACTCGCATCTTCGTACTTCGATGTTCTTTTCTCTACTTTTCTTCACGTATTGGTATTATTTTCTTATTTAAGTGCACTTCCCTATTCTGTACCTTCGATTTCTCTTCCTATCCTTTGCTTATTTCACGTGACTGCCAAAGCAGGGACTGCTAGGGCAGGAAACGTGGGCATTAACTGGTTGGCCAGGGTGCGATACGGGTGTTTCCGTTTTAGATCCATCAATAACTGAGCACTTCATCAATTCCTGGCTCAACGATCCACTCAAGATGGAACACTCACGGGATTCTCCTATCGTTCCAGTCCCCATCTGAACTGAACTGCAGGGTACGTGGGCATTGTTTGGTTGACCATATGAATCGTGTGTGTTGATTTGGCTCTCCTTTAGCACATCAAGGCACCGGTTTCCCTGTTGGATCAACGACGTTTTCAAAGGTGGAACATTCGCGGGATTTTCCTACTGTTCCGCTCCCAATTGAACTTGAACTTGAACTTTATTTTGTAGTGAGGCACATCCGCCACGTTGCAGTGTTGTTAAGCGGACATTTGTGGCTTTTTATAGGGAGAACGCTTGCCAGGCGAAAACCCACCACGTCCTGGAACACTGCCGTAGCTTTCGTTGAACAGTAGTGCAAGTCGGTTATGCATCGTATAGACCGATTTTGCATTCTATTATTCGCAGTCGGTTGACAGCCAAAATTCTTCGTTGGTTGGCCGAATGGCTTAGTTCTGATACGGCAGCAGTCGTTGAAGCTGGTCAATGATGCAAGATTCGAAGAGTCGAATGATAATGATGCAGGTGAGTAAACACATTGTTAATAGAGGCCGGCTCTTCTATTATATTCATGCTCGGCTCGCAAACCATGTCCAGCTATCCTCGCTGGACTTGTCATGGGGTCGGTGAGTGAAGTTGTTTCTTGTGGCTGAATATGTCCTTAATAGGTAAAAACGCCATTCTCCGCAAATTGGATTTGGGATTCCTGCAAATGTAAGTAAGTGTAACTGTTTCCGTAGCCAAGTGAAAATTCCATGGAAGACCATCGGAATAGCCACGTATACGTGCGCAACGCTGTCCGTGAAATGACATCAGAATAGCTCCAGGTGACTGGCGAATAGGAATGTTTGAGGCAGTGAAGGTAATCACGCCAGAGTTGTTTGTCTTCGATTGTGGAACGGGGGATCCATGTACATATATTCTTCCAGGTGAGTAAATTGTTCTCTGAGTACGAGGCAAGCTAAACCCATTTGTTTAGACCCCATGAAGGTAGCGCCTCCGGAATGGCGGAATGAGCTCCATTTGGACCAGTGTGTGGGTTTTTCATTTCCTGGAGAAAGGACCAAGCGTTTTGAGGATGGGTCGGCCAGTCCCAGTGGATAAACCTTCTTGTTTTGGCGGATGTACCTGTGGGAATCTCGGGAAAAACGGGCAACGGACAAGAGGTGGCCAAACAGAGACAGCAATGAATCAAGAAGCAATAACACAGACTGGTGGCGCTCACCGGTGCCTATGATACATTCAAACTTATGTAATTTTGTTTAGTATACATAATTCGCAAGCGCGTTCTATACATTACGTCGCTGGTGTGACTCAGACTACAGCTACTACGTGGGAAGAAGGTTCTGCACGCGCAGGGTCAAAAGACCGATATAACAAAGCGTTTTAACAAAAGTTAAGCGAATGATGCGATGGTTTTAGAGAAACAGGTAAACCGATGATGATGGCAGAAGCCAGAATGCGAGAGGCATCTTAGGTGAAACTGAGGACAACTAGGTTGAGACCGAATGCGGGAGCAAGATAGGTAGAGCAACATTCCAAGAGGAAAAGGAATTTCAAGGAATCGGCTAGGAGCGAATGAATGCTGACGGCAATACGAGGAGTAGTTCGTAAGAGTAATTACACTAAAGCGTTCATGATTCTACAGTCCAAAAGCCTTCAGAATCTAGGAAAATGGTCACAGGGGGCCAAAACTGCCGTGCATTGGGTGTCGTTATGACACGTACGGTCTCAATAGTATACCAGTGCGAGCATAAGGTAAAGAGCATAGGAATAGGAAGAGTGGTAAGTTGAGCATACTAATGGAAGTACTAGTCAAGCAACACTTAGCAATGGTCCGAGTGCCGCCAATACTCAGGAACGAGCTCAGAGCGAATGAGATCATGCGCACGAGGATAACTTGGATAGGCGCAATGAGTGTAAGCTGTGGGAATACAAATTGGAGCGCAATAAGAGAAAAGGCCAAGGATAATAGGAAATAAAAGCAGGCGGAAAGTTACAGACGGGTCAGGTGAGAGAGGATAACGGCAGGAGAGTAAAGCCGGACGTCCGAGTTAAAAAGAAATGAAAACAGAAAGCGAGAGAAGAAAAGGTTAGGGTCGGGGTGAGAAGGGTTTATTGGTAAGGAGTGGAAAAGCCCACGAGGCTCTCCAAGTAGTGTAAACAGCACCAATAGGTCAGCCGAACCAATGGAAGTGATGTCTCAGAAGTCCAAATGAATTTAGTGATTACGAGGCCGACTAAGCGGTATTGGATTAATCGGCGCTTTAGGACTAGGTCGTACAATGCAGATAAGAATGAGGCTATAACAATAATGTGGGGTAATAGAGTTAACTCTGCGGAGCCAATACCGTTTAAGGCTCGGTATCATGGAAGCAGTCAGAGATTAACAGACTAGTCCAGTGAGACAGGATCACGGCAGGGCAGTAAAGCTGGTCGTCCGATTAATAAAGGGGAATGAAAAGAGAAAGCGAGATAAGAAAAGGTTAGGGTCGGTATGAGAAAGGTTTACTGATAAGGAGTGAGGGAGCCAACGAGGCTTTCCAGGTGATGTAAGCAAGACGTCGAGTCAGCCGAACCAAGGTTTGTAACGTGGAATAACTCTAAGTAAAAGTGGAAACAAGTGGCTGATCTAGCGAGACTAGATTAGTCGGCGCGTAGGAATAGCACGTAAAATTAAAGGCAGGAAAAGAGGCTGTAACAGAAGGTGAACGAGTCTAGCAGCCTCACGTAGTAAGGGATCAAGAGCGTTGAGTCTGTATAGCGTATACCACTTAAGTCAGAGTAGCATATCAGCAATCAGAGAGAAGGAAACTGATCGGTGGACTAGATCACCACACCGCCAGTTGAAGAACAATTGAGAACAGAGCGCGATAAAACATAAGTTAGCGACAGGATGAGAAGGGTTTATTCACGATGGGTAAGAGAAGTCCAATAAGCTCTCTAGGTAATGTAAAGGGATAGTAGAGTCAGACGAGCCAAGAGAGGTGACGTCTCAGAAGTCTGAATAAATCCGGAGAGCAGGAGGCCGATCGGGTAGGACTTGATTAGTCGGCGCGTGTGGATAAGGACATGTAGTAAAGGTAAGAAAGGAGCCAGCAGTAAATGGTGAGCAAGTCAAGCAGGCTCTAAATTTAAGGGAAACATCATGTTAAGACTACGGGGCGCATACCGCGTAGGTCTTAATAGCATAGTAGCAGACTGAGGGAAACAGACTAGGCAAGTGAGCCAATATCACGGCAATGCAGTAAAGCCGGACGTCCGATAAGAAAGGGATTGAAAACAGAAAGCGAGAGAAGAAAAGGTCAGGGTCGGTATGAAAAGGTTTACTGATAAGTAGTGAGGGATCCCACGAGGCTTTCCAGGTGATGTGAGCAAGACGTCGAGTCAGCCGAACCAAGGTTTGTAACGTGGAATAACTCTAAGTAAAACTGGAAACAAGTGGCTGATCTAGCGAGACTAGATTAGTCGGCGCGTAGGAATAGCGCGTAAATTTAAAGGCAGGTAAAGGTCCGCAACAATAGAGGGTGAGCGAGTCAAGCAGAATCTCCGGGTAGGGGGACAAGAGCGTTGAGTCTGCATAGCGCATACCACTTAAGTCAGAGTAGCATTGGAGCATAAAAGAGAAAGAGGCAAGTCAGTGGGACTAGATCACCTCAGAGCAGTAAGATCGTGCAATCCAATTAAAGAAATGAAAGCAGAGCGCGATAATAAGGGTTTGGGTCAGAATGGGAAAGGTTTATTGACGATGGGTGGGAGAAGTTCACGAGGCTCTCTAGGTAATGTAAAGGGATAGTGGAGTCAGACGAGCAAAGAGAGGTGACGTCTCAGAAGTCTGAATAAATCCGGAGAGCAGGAGGCCGATCGGGTAGGACTTGATTAGTCGGCGCGTGTGGATAAGGACATGTAGTAAAGGTAAGAAAGGAGCCAGCAGTAAATGGTGAGCAAGTCAAGCAGGCTCTAAATTTAAGGGAAACATCATGTTAAGACTACGGGGCGCATACCGCGTAGGTCTTAATAGCATAGTAGCAGACTGAGGGAAACAGACTAGGCAAGTGAGCCAATATCACGGCAATGCAGTAAAGCCGGACGTCCGATAAGAAAGGGATTGAAAACAGAAAGCGAGAGAAGTAAATGTCAGGGTCGGTATGAAAAGGTTTACTGATAAGTAGTGAGGGATCCCACGAGGCTTTCCAGGTGATGTGAGCAAGACGTCGAGTCAGCCGAACCAAGGTTTGTAACGTGGAATAACTCTAAGTAAAACTGGAAACAAGTGTCTGATCTAGCGAAACTAGATTAGTCGGCGCGTAGGAATAGCGCGTAAATTTAAAGACAGGTAGAGGTCCGCAACAATAGAGAGTGAGCGAGTCAAGCAGAATCTCCGGGTAGGGGGACAAGAGCGTTGAGTCTGCATAGCGCATACCACTTAAGTCAGAGTAGCATTGGAGCATAAAAGAGAAAGAGGCAAATCAGTGGGACTAGATCACCTCAGAGCAGTAAGATCGTGCAATCCAATTAAAGAAATGAAAGCAGAGCGCGATAATAAGGGTTTGGGTCAGAATGGGAAAGGTTTATTGACGATGGGTGGGAGAAGTTCACGAGGCTCTCTAGGTAATGTAAAGGGATAGTGGAGTCAGACGAACAAAGAGAGGCGACGTCTCAGAAGTCTGAATGAATCCGGAGAGCAGGAGGCCGATCGAGTAAGACTTGATTAGTCGCCGCGTTTGGATAAGGACATGTGGTAAAGGTAAGAAAGGGGCCAGCATTAGATGGTGGGCAAGTCAAGCAGGCTCTAAATTTAAGGGAAACATCATGTTAAGACTACGGGGCGCATACCGCGTAGTCTTAGTAGCATAGTAGCAGACTGGGGGAAACAGACCAGGCAGGTGATCCAGGATCAGGGCAATGCGGTAAAGCCAGACTTACGATTAAAAAAGGATTGAAAACAGAAAGCGAGAGAAGAAAAGGTTAGGGTCGGGGTGAGAAGGGTTTATTGGTAAAGAGAGGAAAAGCCCACGAGGCTCTCCAAGTAGTGTAAACAGCACCAATAGGTCAGCCGAACCAATAGAAGTGATGTCTCAGAAGTCCAAATGAATATAGTGATTACGAGGCCGACTAAGCGGTATTGGATTAATCGGCGCTTTAGGACTAGGTCGTACAATGCAGATAAGAAAGAGGCTATAACAATAATGAGGGTACCAGTCTATAAGTCCCTCAGAGTAGGGGTAGTAGAGTTAACTCAGCGGAGCCAATACCGTTTAAGGCTCGGTATCATGGAAGCAGTCAGAGATTAACAGACTAGTCCAGTGAGACAGGATCACGGCAGGGCAGTAAAGCTGGTCGTCCGATTAATAAGGGGAATGAAAAGAGAAAGCGAGATAAGAAAAGGTTAGGGTCGGTATGAGAAAGGTTTACTGATAAGGAGTGAGGGATCCCACGAGGCTTTTGTTAATGGGACGGAACCAGCCAATGAGAGCGTTTTACGCTGAAGGGCTATTGATTTGGCCATAAATTGAATGTACCGTTAGTTGGACGTTAAGAAAATATACTTGCCAGCCGTACGCCGGTCTCCTGCTTTGGGAAGTCGGGCTGATCAGAGTGCACGCTAGCAGCAGGTCATCGGTAGGTCAGCCGAAACCATAACATATATTTTTGGCGACGGAAGGTAGTGGATCAAGATGTCAATGTCAGCGGAAGACCTGAAAATCATTTTGTTGCAGCAACAGCAGCAATTTGAAACAGCACAGCTGCGTATGATTGAAACCCTCACCCAAATGTTATCTGTGCAGCCTACGGTCGTTCAGAACAATGGGAAGCCTTCGGCAGATGCGATGATCAGTAGTGTTAATGAGTTCATATTCGATCCTGACTCAGGATTAATATTCGATGCGTGGTTCAGGCGCTATGAAGATGTTTTCAGAGCAGAGTTGTCAGGTCTCGATGATGCATCTAAAGTTCGCCTTTTGTTACGAAAACTCGGAACGGTTGAACATGACAGATACATTAACTACATTTTGCCAAACAACGCGCATGATTTCAGCTTTGATGATACAGTTGCTCGACTCACAGCGTTGTTTGGAGACCAGTCCTCTCTTTTCAATAACCGATACAATTGTCTAAAGCTATGCAAAAAGGACAATGACAGTCTTATTGCTCACGCGGCGATAGTCAAACCTGCATGCCAGAAATTCAAACTGAAGTCGCTCACGGAAGACCAGTTCGAGTGTTTGCTACTAGTATGCAGTCTACAGCCCCCAAAATACGCCGAGATACGAACGAGAATACTTGGTATGTTGGAACGCGACACAGAGGTTACATTACACAACGCCATTGCTGAAGCCCAAAGAATCCTGAATTTAAAGCACGATACGGCTATGGTGGAAGATTCGAGAGCACATTCCGCAGATATATCTGTCCAGCAAATTTCAGGAAACAACCCACCGACCGCTCAACCTAGCAGATATCCACAATCCAAACCCCCATCACCTTGCTGGCAATGCGGAGGATGGCATTTTGTGAGATGGTGTCCTTTCAGCAAACTGGTTTGTCAAAGGTGCTTTAGACGGGGGCACAAGGAGACCCACTGCAGATTCAAAACATCATTTAGATCGTCATGTGATACTCGAAAAGCAGGTTACCGAAGGTTCGCGACAAGAGTAAACGCTAACTATACGGACGATGTTAAAGATAGAAGAAAGTTCGTCACTATTACCATCAACGGAAGAGTAGCGCGTCTGCAGATTGATACGGCTTCCGATATTACAGTCATTACGGAAAACTTATGGAAAGCTATCGGTTCACCTGACATTAAACCAACTAACCATAAAGCGAAGAGCGCATCAGGTACGAGTCTAAACTTGATAGGTCAGATTGAATGTGAGTGTCGCTTTGCCAACTTCACCGCTTGGGGAACTATTTTCGTCACAACACACAAGAATTTGAACCTTCTTGGATTAGACTGGATTGAGCGATTCAACCTCTTAGATGTTCCCATTAATCAAATCTGTGCAAGTGTACACTTACACAAACCAAAAGTCCCCAAGGCAATGGCAATCGAACAAATTCGAGAGAAATATGCACCTGTTTTCCGTGAAGGACTTGGTAAGCGTACAAAGTTGTAAGCCTCATTGTCCTTAAAACCCGATGTTGTTCCTGTTTTCCGTGCAAAGCGGCCAGTACCTTACGCAGCAGTCCCAATTGTTGACCAGGAACTTGATCGTTTGGAGAAACTTGGAGTTACCTATGCAGTGAACTACTCTTCTTGGGCGGCTCCAATTGTGGTTGTCAAGAAGCCGAACGGCCAGATCCGAATATGTGCCGACTTTTCTACTGGGCTGAATGAAGCGTTAAACACGCATCAGTATCCTCTGCCACTCCCAGATGATTTGTTCTCGAAACTAAATGGGGGTCAGTGTTTTGCCAAGCTAGATCTATCGGATGCGTACTTACAAATAGAAGTTGATGAAGCTTCTAGAGAATTACTGACGATAAATACGCACCGAGGTTTGTATCAGTATCATCGACTTCCATTCGGAGTTAAGTCCGCGCCAGCAATTTTTCAGCAAATCATGGATACTATGCTAACAGATGTAGATGGTGCTGCCGCATATTTGGACGATATCATTGTCGTCGGAACTAACCCAGATGACCTTTACAGAAAGCTGCACTTAGTACTTGATCGCATACAAGAGTACGGATTTAGACTTCGCCCAGAAAAGTGCACGTTTTTCATGGACTCCATTACTTTTCTTGGCTCCATAATTGACAAGAACGGTAGACGTCCAGATCCGTCAAACATTGATGCTATAAACAAGATGCCACCTCCCAAAGATGTGCCTACTCTGAGGTCCTTCTTAGGACTCGTCAGTCATTACAGTCAAGTTCTGCCACATATGCACAGCGTGCGTGGACCACTCAATGAGTTACTCACCAAGGACAAACGTTGGCACTGGTACGAAGATTGTCAGAAGTCCTTTGAGGAGGTGAAGCGAATGCTGTGTTCTGACCTTATGCTGACACACTACGACTCTACACTTGAAATCGTGGTGGCGGCAGACGCTTCGAAGTATGGTGTGGGTGCAGTTATCTCTCATAAGTTTGCTGACGGATCGGACAAAGCGATCGCACACGCAGCTCGATCACTGTCGCCAGCCGAAAAGAATTACGGGCAGATAGAGAAAGAGGCATTAGCGATAGTCTTTGCAATAAAGAAATTTCACAAAATGTTGTATGGCAGGAGGTTTACCCTGCTTACCGACCATAAACCACTCCTAGCCATATTTGGATCAAAGTCCGGTATACCCGTTTATACCGCGAACAGACTGCAGCGTTGGGCCACGGCCTTACTCGCCTATGATTTTGCGGTGAAGTACACGGCTACAAAGGACATAGGTCAAGCAGACGCACTTTCCCGGTTATTGGAGCTACAACAGCATCAGCAGGAAGAATCAATAATTGCATCAATCTCCCTTGAATCAGAGGTCAACCAGGTCTTGATGGAGAATTTTAGAAAGCTTCCCGTGACGTTCGACATGGTACGTGACGCAACTGTGCGAGATCCCCTCTTGCGCCAGGTAATCAAATTTCACACTACGCAGTGGCCAAGTGATACTCTATCCGGAGAGCTACAAATTCTCTCTCGGAGAAAGGACGAACTTTCGATCGTAAATGGGTGTTTACTTTTGGCCGAGAGAATTGTCATACCCAAAGAACTTCGCCAAAGAGTCCTTCAGCAATTTCATCGGGCACATCCTGGAAGTAACAGAATGAAAAGCATTGCTCGGAGTTTTGTCTACTGGCCAAACATTGATTCGGAACTCGAGCAACTAGTAAAGTCATGTCCCAGATGCGCGCTTGCTAGTAAGGCACCGAGAAAAGCTGACTTAGCTTCCTGGCCGTTGGCAACAAAACCGTGGGAACGCGTGCACGCTGATTTCTTTGGTCCCCTAAACGGTCAGCAGTACCTAATAGTTGTTGATTCCTATAGTAAATGGCCTGAGTTCTTCTGTATGGAGCGTGCGACAACTGGTGCAACAATTAACATTTTGAGGAGACTTTTCAGTCAACACGGAATACCAGAAACCTTGGTCACTGACAATGGTTCTCAGTTCACTTCTTCCCAATTTGCCAAATACTGCGCACAGCATGATATCACGCATCTACGGTCGCCACCGTTTCACCCTCAGTCAAACGGACAAGCAGAGCGCTTCGTCGACACGTTTAAGCGATCGCTACTAAAGATGCGGGGGGAAGGAACCACACAGGAGATACTTGATACATTTTTGCTCGTGTACAGATCAACTTCAAATCCCCAAGTACCAAACCAGTTGTCGCCGGCAGAAGCACTAATGGGAAGAAAACTCCGTACTGTGAATTCCCTGCTAACTCCGAGGTGTACTAATGAGCAAGAAAGGAACGTTCGGATGGAGCAGTACTACAACGAGCGACACAGAACTCAAGCACGCCGATTTTACCCCGGACAGCGTGTCTTAGTAAGAGCCTATCGCGCGGGAAACCCGCAATGGGTGGTAGGATCGATACGGAGAAATATTGGACAGGTGCTATATGAGGTTAATGTGGGTAATTTGGTTTGGACCAGACATTCCAATCAGCTGCTACCAACTAGCATCCCTGCGGGCACAAGCGCTCGGTTACTACCGTTAGATATTCTACTAGAGAGTTTCGACATGCCATCTAATCCCCAAAGCAATTCGGATGCATCCCGCACAGAATTCTCAGAGGAACCGAAGGTCCAGACCCGGCGCTGTACTGATCGACTACGGCGACCTGTCGTAAGAATGCAGTTGGATCCAAAAATGAAGTCTTATGTCAACTTTTGCGGGGGAAGGTGTTAATAGGACGGAACCAGCCAATGAGAGCGTTTTACGCTGAGGGCTATTGATTTGGCCATAAATTGAATGTACCGTTAGTTGGACGTTAAGAAAATATACTTGCCAGCCGTACGCCGGTCTCCTGCTTTGGGAAGTCGGGCTGATCAGAGTGCACGCTAGCAGCAGGTTATCGGTAGGTCAGCCGAAACCATAACAGCTTTCCAGGTGATGTAAGCAAGATGTCGAGTCAGCCGAACCAAGGTTTTTAAAGATAGGACTTCTACGCAAATAGCATTTTTAATATCTTTACAGCTACAAGGTTCTCGTACTGTTTTTTCCAGTTGGCCGTACACTCATGGGAATAGTGTGGCTATGTATTGCTGATGTAGTCGGCGCAATGTATACTAAGGTCAAATTCGCTGTGTAGGTAAGACCATCAGTGGATCAGTAGCCATTGTTCCAAAGAGGAGGGATCCTAGTGTGACGGTTACACGACATTAGTGAGTGTGCGTTCGTCTCCACACCTGTGCGTCACTTCGGTAATCAGTTTCCGCTACAGGACCCATGGACCTGCCGTTACCTTAAGGTCGTAAGATGCAGGTCAATCCTGCGTTTCGACATGATATTTATACTTCACTTCCAAGTGATTGATAAGCTTGAAATGTCAAGTGACCCTACGGCCCTGATATAAGCTGCCAACGAGCATTGCATACGCACAGTAAGCGTAGAGTGTGGAGCAATTTTCCTCCTTCAACAATACCTCCGGAATTGCCTACTTCCAACAACAAAGTGTTTCCGAGTAGTTGCCAAGTCGAAAACAATCTGTGTCACGGCGGGCACACATGACTGCTTCTAAGACTAGCTGAAACAGTGGTCCATAGCAGGACTAGTGGACGTGTTTGCCTTTGTAAATGATTGCAAACACATTGTAGTAACGCCCGTGGTGAGACAACAGTGTTTGTCTGTTCCAACTACTCACCTGAGTTACCGGAGTAAAATGCCTGCGTCGCCAATAATTATAAGTCTTGCGTTCTTTCTAGCAAGATGATGTGGCATGTATAAACACTGTAGTCATTGTAGCCCCTTTAGGTGCTTCTTTGTTGAATAATGCCAATTTCATGAGGATAGCATGCTAGTCTATGGACGTAATAGGGACATTCCATCAGCATAGACTGTGCTTCTAATGATTCCATTTGGAGAGCCACTTGTCAAAGCGTCTCAACATGTATGGCCGATCGTATGGAAGTGAAGCGTAATTATCCTAAGAATACATACGTTCCTATGACCTTTACATAAGGCCATACATGGAGACAATGGAGCGATAACTGATTAAAAAATTCGCCTATTGGTGTGGAGACAAACGAACACTGAGTAACGTCGTGTCAACGCCACACTTGGAATCCTATTAGTATTTGTTGAGTCAGCAACTGTGATCGAAGTAAGCTAACTTAGCATTTTCGTTGTTCAGCTTCAGCTTGGTCTACCAACGTCAATGGGAACAATGTCCCCCATGATCGTTGCAATGACAATCGCACAAAATTTTATAACCACCTCGTAGCCATTGCTGAACTACGGAATACCAGTTAGATGATTGCCTGGCTACGCCACCATGGGCGACCATATGGCAGGGAAGCGTAATTATCCTATGAATACATAGGTTCCCATGTCCTTTACATAATGCCATAAATAGAGACAATGGAGCGATAGCTGATCAAACAATGCGCCTATTGGTGTGGGGACAAACGAACATTGACTAACGTCGTGTCAACGCCACACTTGGAATCCTATTGGATTTGTTGAGTCAGCAACTGTGATCGAAGTAAGCTAACTTGGAATTTTTGTTGTTCAGCTTCAGGTTGGTCTTCCAACTTCAATGGGGACAATGTCCCACATAGTCGTCGCAATGACAATCGCAGAAAATTTGATAACCACGTAGGAGCCGTTGCTGAACTACGGAATACCTGTTAGATGATTGCCTGGCTACGCCACCATGGGTGACCATATGGAGGTGAAGCATAATTATCCTATGAATACATACGTTCCTATTACCTTTACATAATGCCATACATGGAGATGCTGAAGCGATAACTGATTAAAATATCCGCCTATGGGTGTGAAGACGAAGGAATACTCACTAACGTCGTGTCAACGCTACACTTGGATTCCTATTAGTTTTTGTTGAGTCATCAACTGTGATGAAAGTAAGCAAACTTAGAATTTTCGTTGTTCAGGTTCAGGTCGGTCTACCAGCTTCAATGGGTACAACGCTCCCCATGGTCGTTGCACTGACAGTCGCACACAATTTTCTAACCGCCTAGCAGCCATTGCTGTTCTGCGGAATACCAGCGGAATACCAGTTAGAACATTGCCTGTCTACGCCACCATGGCTAGACCGCTGAATAAGCCACCACCAGGTAGCCGCTAGCGATCACTAAGTATAGACCGCTTCATGTGCTGATTATTATGTCTGTCCGCACTGGTTACGTCTTAAGCTTTGGATAATTTGGTAGCTAGCATCTCCTCCTATGACAGACAGCACAATTTGCCTATTGGTCGGTTTTAGGTTGGAGACCAATCATCGAGGTTTACTCAGATGGGCATCAAGGCAGACCAGAAGGTGGTGCTCGACCACTTTCATTGGAGTGTCTGTCGCTTATGCTGGTGGCACCTAACCGAAGTAACATTGGTTTATGTCCCATGACCAATGAGAGTGTCAAGGACGCCAAATCAGCGTTCCTGGCCTCGCTAACTTGAAAGTACGTCACGCTATTTCGAAAAAGAACCACGCTAAAAGCTTGGTACAATACGCGAATATGCGTGTAAAATGGTATAGAGACCGTCTCCATCGATATCTGCTGCTTATGGTAGACCCGCCTTCATCTTCCCTTTGAGTCAATTGTTGGAGCACCGTCACACATACTGGCGGCCCACCGAAGTCGTGTTCCTCGGCATCAAATTTGGCTTTGATTCGGTTGATCGATGTGTCCTTTGGAACTGTCTACTCAGGAATGGTGTACGTGAGAAATATGTAAATATTATCCGAGCATTATACGCGCGTAGCACGGGCAGAGTGAAGGCATACGGCAAGCTGCCGCCGCTCTTTAACATCTCAGGCGGTGTGATACAAGGATACTCACTGTCACCGTTTCTCTGCAATTTCGATATTGAGAAAGTCATTGCATTGCATTTACAGGACACGACTTATATGTGGAGATACTCCTAGGAGGACGACTTATTGACTTGGAGTAGGCTGACGACATCGTCTTCATCGGTGGCAGCTCCGAGAAGTGCCAAGCTGCACTGGGCAGATTGGCGCTGGATGTTAGCCGCTTCGGGCTTTGGTTTGCACCATCGAAGTGCAAGGCTTTCCTCCAAGTTTGGCATGGATCGCCTCCTGCGCTGACCCTTGGTGTTGGGGTCAGTCAGAATCCGTTCAGAAATTTAACTACCTTGGTAGTTGTGTCAACGCCTTTGGGATCGAAGAGAATATCACGAACCGCACAGGAATAGCTCAAATTATTTTTGCTACTCTTCGCCATCAATGGCGGCGGCGTGTATCACTCTCACCCTGAAGGGCACAATGTACAGTGCAGCGGTACGTTGGACCTTACTCTCCGGTTGTGAAAAATGACCGTTTAGATCAGCCGACATAAAGAGGCTAGTTAGGTCCGACCATCTGTGCCTTCGCAGTTTGTCTCACGACTGGTGGGAAAACCACGTGAGCAAGGAGCATGTTCGATGCTTGGTAAGGGCACAGGAAAAAGAACTGAACTGCTCAGCACCGTCATTTCACGCCCCAGGCTCCAGTGGCTCGGTCACATTTTGCGCATGTCAGCACACCGACTCCCGCGACGTGCGTTGTTTGCGCGCCGAGGGGTTGTGGATGGAAGAAGAGAAGGGATGGCCAGGCGATGACATGGTTGAAAGGAAGAAAGGCCCTCACTTCGGAGCTGGCCTAGTTTGGAGTGTCTCGGCTCCCTGGTTGTGGTCCAAAAGACGATAAAGACGTTTGGCTAGATACACTTTCTGACAAGGCTAGAGGTATACAAGAGTAACTTTCCTGATGTGAGTTTCTCTGTCACTCCCCATCCCTTTTATCTTCCCCCTCCTTCTACGATCTCCTTTCGTAGCATAATATAATTTTATAACATAATTTTTCTTGTTACCCAGAAGCCGGCTGCTGGCTTTCCGGAAAGATGCTCATCCGTTTCTGGTAGCTCAGCTGGCATGTAACTGTTTTCGTTATTTGCTTTTGTGTATTGCGGTACAGTAGCTGTGGTGTATTACACATCTAGCTAACGCGTTTACTGATGTATGATGATGCATTTCGGTTTTGGTATTTAAATTATTCTAGAGACCTATAGACTTAGAAATTAGTAGGGCCCACGGAAGCAACAGTTGTCGCAGTAACTCATCTACAAGACTAGTATAATATAATATGTGTGGTTAGTAAGGATTAGTAGAAAACAACTGCTACACTATCCACTAGTTACAGTATGCTGTGTTAATTGGTAGGCGATGAACCTACTGTGAGCAAAAATTTATCTAACCTACACATTCTAGTTGGTAATCAACTGTTAATTACTTCAAGTAAATAAATTTGTATTTCTAAACATGCTAGATGCTGTGCCTGCAAGGGATCAGATCACTATTTACACAAATCTCATGCTCTTGCATGGGGAGCGAGAACAGTGAGAGTACATGTGCCTTGTTCGCTATTACAAATGCAAGGCCATTTTACGTGCACAGTTGAAGTATTGTGACGCGCCCACCGTGAAGTACATCTTGCTCGCCCAGGCTATGTTTTGCTCCTTGATATTATTAGTGGTCAAAAGTAGTGCAGTGCCGCAGTTGTGCACGTTTTCTTTGGATGCAGGATCCAATTCTCCAGGAATTTCCCTATAATTTCATTGGACTTGAAATTCATCTGGCTTCTTCATGCGTTCTTTGTGCTCCTTGAGACTTCAGTGGCCAACGTTTGCGCAGAAGCGTAGTTGTACACGTTTTCTCTGGAAGCAAGATCCAATTCACCACGAACTTCACCATAAAATCTTTGGACAATTTCGGCACGATCATGCGTCCCATTTATTGGTGCGCTTAACTTGACTTGGATAATGCAGTGAAATCACCTGCTACCATTCGTTTGGTTCGCGTGTTGTGTGGCATTCAATGGTTCAACATTTGTAGCTAGGGCATTTTTGCTTGGTATTCACGGCGTTGCTGTCAACCTTGAGATTAGTTAACTTGCAGGTTGCTCTCCACACAGGCAGCAAGCAGGGAGCTATTTTGTTCGCTTTTAAACTCAGAGGCAGTAATATATGTTGCAGCCAGACTTTCCGTAAAAAATTGGGTTTTAATTAAAGTAGCCTATCAAGGAACTCAAAAGCAAGTGACTGTTTAATGAATGAATTAGAGGCGTAATGCCATTTTAGATGGTTAACCGAAAATCCATTTCCCTCTGATTCATTTCTCGTGGTGCACACTCCAAACCTTGTGTTTGACTATTAATTCAGCTACTGCTTATAATGTGCGTAGTATCAGGAAAGAGATGTCTGCTTAACAACACTGTGACGTGGCGATTGTGACTCACCACCAACTACGAAGTATAGCTGGAGTGTGATGGATGAACAACGTTTGCAACGAGGTTGTTAGACGTCGAGTCGGATTTTGGATAGGTAGAATTGTACCGTTGCGCCAAGTGAGATGTTTGGTCCACGTTTTACGCCTGCGATGCGAACGGCTGCCTCAACTCCTTCAATACACTCACACACGACCAAGCTAGAAGAAACTGCTTAGTGGTCATCGTATCACGTGACGACAAACGATTAAAGCGCTGACTTTTATTTTGGCTGCCGTAGTTCCTGTGCGTCTTTCGGGCTGCAGAAACAAAGATGAAAAACACCGCAGGATGGAAACTTTCTCGGACATGACGCATAACCGGACCCAATGGAAACGGTGCACCAATGTTTGTTTTGATTTTCTTGATTTACATTGTAAATAGTAAACAGACAAGCAAAGCCATACGTCATGTGGGGAACACAATCAAAAGGCAAACAAGTATCCAAAGCAACACAGATTTTTTAGTAGTTTCCTCCCTTTGCTCCTTTTAAGTTCTCTGTAATTATCACTGCCAGTTCATGGTTTTCGCTTGGTCTCTGTATATCTTATGGATTACCGAATATATATATATATATAAACTCCAGTATACGGGAAGCATTGTTGCCTGTTTACATATGTGTATATATGTATATTGATATAAAACATGTAGTTGTGCATTGCGTATGAATTTGGCAACCTTCGAGCTGATTTCTTGCGGACTCAAATTTCATGAAACAATGTTCTATGCTCAAACTGATACAAGTACAAATGTATATACACCCATACACATACATTCACTATTATGCCAAACATGTATTCTTGTAACTTTTTAAACACCCTATTTTGGCTTACATGAAATACCTGTAAAGTTCTGCCCTGCGTTGCTTAGAATAAAAGTTTATTTATTTATGTAGTTATTCAATTGCGAACGTTTCTTAAGCCGCTTTGGTGATTGAATTCACCTAGATCACCTAGTAACTGGTCTGCGTTTCTTAGTGGATTACTTGTCCCCGAATTTCGGAAATAGTTTTATTGCTGTATGTTAACTTCTGAACAAGTTAGGGGTACGTAAGTTCTAGTTACAAACACGTCGACTTGAGCCTGAGTGCTTATTACAAGCCAATCAATCAGATGAATGACATAGTCCAAATGAGTGAAATACTTTCGAGATATTCCTTGTTAGGTGCCCTGAACATATTTAGCATAATCTATAATGCACAGCAGATTTATTGGGTCGGAGAAATATGAATGTGTTGGTAGCTTGCCAACGCTGTGCTGGCGCAATAGACCAGAAGCAAGGAGTATACATTTTGTTCGTTGGTTGTTTGAAAGTAGTTGATACGGTGCTCCAGTTAATTTTATGGCAAACCGCAAATCTGGTCACTATCTTCAGGTCCTTAGTTAGAAGAGAGTAATGTGAACAATGGTCACAAACACAATTATTTAGGCAAACTGCTGTTGCTGTGTCATATTCCGCTCGTTCTTTGGTGCAGTGATATTTTTCTCCTTTTGTACGACACATCTCCTCTGGTCCCGTAAGACCACCGTTTTCAGCTGCAAATGCCCTAAAGATGTAAAATCCTACGGAAGTATTTATCTCCCGAAGCGCTTCAGCTTGGCCTATGTAGGCCGAGCGACTGGTCAGCGCTGTGTCTACAGCATTCAACCAAAAAGGTGTACCACTGTTCGTATCTTAGTAGTTTGGGTCCTCAAGATCCGCTGTCAGTAGGAAAGAAATTCTGGTGTCACCAAACACTTCGACCTATTCTTAGTCCAGAATACAAGGTTGCATTCGGTTGACAACCGTTGGAGGGCCTTTAAATCGGAAGTTGCCTTCTCATTATACATCATTTGTACTTCAGCTACTGCGAATATATAAATTTTAAAGGTGTATTTTGATTGTTTTCGTCCAAAGTGCTTCCAATGTCACCAAGAACGTCTTAATCTCCATATTTTTAAACCTTAGTTAAGATATCGAGCGTGCTGATGCTTTTTGCCGATACAGTAGGGCTTCTCGGAATCAGCCGGTTAACGATACGCGCGAATTCAAACTACGGGTGGTGCCTTGTTGTACAACCGACGTGAGGTTGGATATGAAGCTAAAATAGTACAAGAGAGTTTTTAAATCTTGAATTTGAGCAGCGCGGAGGAAAAGAAAGCTCTTTTCTCGAAATACGTATTGAAGTTGATAAAGTTGTAAACGCGGTATACATACCGGACCGTGGAATGCGCCTCGATCGATCAATGAGATCTTGACGGTGTAGCTATGGTTCAGCGGCCAGACGGTAATGGACGATGCTATAGCAGACGTACGCGCGGTTATTCAGTCAAATTATGAGGAGCGTGGTGAGGACTAGCATAGCGTAGTGGTAACGTGAGGGGTTGCCAAACCGGCTGCTTGGGTTTGTATTCCGGGTCCACCGGTTTCTGCACTCGCTCCGGTGGCACATGGCCTAGACTTGGTAGTATACAGTGAATCTTGCAATGGTTCTTGTGCAAGAATAACATATAAAATTTAAGATTTTAAGTTCTTCTACGATTGAATATATACAGGAAGGCTTCTCCGCATTCCAAAATTATTCTTGAATCGTGTTCTAGGTTAGGCTGGAAAAGTTTATATATGTTACATCCTATATCTAAGTGTTCACTATAAAATTCGTTCCCAAAGCATACCACCGTTGCCATTTCCAATTTATCGTGCTTTCCAGACAATCATTCCATGTAGGGTGCTTGGACTGCACCCACACATACATGCGGGACCATTAAGTACGTATGCTCTTACATCTTACCTTAGATGGACACCAAGGAATTGGCTTTCTAGTGAAAATAAACATTCAACTGCATATGTAACCACTTGTTAATCATTAAATATTAAATTATGCCTTTTTCAACGAGTCATGAAATAATTATTTAAAACTAGCCCTTCTGCTTTCTGGAGTTCCTTTAGGAACAATATAAAATTTTAGCATTCGGCGTAGCCTAAGCATACAGCTATAACACACAGAAGTCGGTTTTGCAGACGGAAAACGGTGTAATATTGGTCCGGGTGGGGGGTCTCTGGTTCTTCCATAAGCAACACGTAGAGCAGGTCGTGATAGACCCGATGGCCTGCAATTGAAAACAAAGGGAACGTATGTGGCCAGAGGTTACAAATAACCACCTAGTAAGGAAGAATTTCGAAGAAGAACGCACCGAGTGCCTGCTGAAAAGCCGCCACCAGAAAGTGGCCGATTACCCGAGGGGCAACCAAGCGTATATTGAGCACTCCGCAGTCCAGGTCACGAGAACAGGCAAGGCGCTGGTTCCACGGGGGGTTAAATCCACATGGCGCGTGGCCTTACAACGGCCCGTAATTAAATTCTGCCAGTGGCGCACTCGACGGTCACGTATAAATACCTATTTGAAAGCTATGATGAATATGTTAATAAAGATAAAGTATATAAAAAGCTAACAAATGTTAAAAAATAAAAGACTATAATATAATAAAATATATAAAAAGAATAAAAATTATATTGACGAGCCAAGGTAATTGCGAAAATGTGTTTACAACGACGGCACCAGGTGTACCGCGTCAGTGTCCCAGTAGCACGTCAGCAACTAAGTTGTCGTCCAGCGTTGCCTTTATTGTGAGCGTCGTTTCCTCTACTCTACCTTTCTATTTCGTCTTCTAGCTGGTTGGATTAGCCACCTATCGTGCGCTTTCACGCCATCCATTTAGTCGCCTCACGCTCGGTCTCTGCGGGCAGCTGTGACAGTACCGCCCAGCTAGCCAGCAGATGTGACACCAGCACACCGTTCATCCAGCTCCGACACATATTTGTGGTTATCCAGCCGCCTACGATATATCTCCTTTGACGTTCAGCCCCCTCGGTCTAATACGACACACGTACGCCCGCAGAACCGGAATCCCTCAGAACCCTCAATCATACGCATATTACGCCAGGCAACTGCAACAAATAATCCTTCGATGGCTTATCGTGAAACGGGGGCTCCAGTGGACTATATAGCCTGTACTAAGGTGTTGATGAACTTAATAAAATATATAGTTGAAATAAAAAACGCCTAACTGAAGCGGTATGAGCCAGAAGAATGTACTAAATACGTTACATTAGCATTGAAGGAACATAATCATAATATAAATTAGCGATATACATACCCAATACAGACTCAAGCATTTATCACTTTTATTCATTTCGCATCACTCCTTTGCTCCAAAAACCCTGCCGTACCCGTACACAACCCAGTTTTGGACGCACCAAACCACACAGCATATTTCGGCCCGTGAGTTCCGTACTTTCCTTTTTGCCACAAATCATGTCTGAAGAAATATTTTCGTAAAACTCTACTCCGGTGAATAACCTGAGGATTCTGATGGTCACTTCGCGCTTATTCTTAGGAATGAGGACATTTTTTAATCCAGTGATATAATTACATGCTTCGCTTTTGTTTATCCATCTGGAAGATGTTGCAGTTTGGAAGATATATATGTTGCTTCACTCGTAGTTGATACTGTAAAATATTGTAAAAGTAATTGTTCTATAGAGTGCCATGGAGCCTCTTGTTGGCCGACAGGTGATGACCAATGAGAAAACTACTCCTAGGTGCGTGTTTGCATCTTAGCCAAAATTTGAAACGCACCAACATGAAACTGCTTAAGACCCAAGTAAAAAATCAAGGGTCAAGTTGGATTACACGTTGTGTGCTTGGATTGCGACACGCAACCTCAATTTAATGGACTGCGATTCACATTGAAATGAACTAAATACACTGCGATCGAAGTGAACATGTTAAAAGTAGATGGAAATTGGGTATTGCCCACGAGAAAACTCTGCAAGGCCACGATGGGTTTCGATGTATATTAATCTCATCAGGTGGAGACAGCAGGATTTGAACCAGCGACCATTGGAATAGCATCCAACAATATTAAAACCTTTGGCTACCGGGTCACGATGGGCAACGCATTTTCTCACAACAGTAGATGACTAATTGGAGGGTCAAAATTGGATTACACGTTGTGTGATTGGAATGCGACACGCAACCTCAATTTAATGGACTGCGATTCACATTGAAATGAACCGTAGTCACTGCGATCGCTGAGACCGAATTCAATGTAAATGGAAATTGGGAATTGCCCAACCGAAAATACTGCACAGCCACGACGCGTTTCGATGTAATTTCATCTCATCAACTGGAGACAGCAGGATTTGAACGCACGAACATAGGAATAGCAGCCAACACTACTACCCCTTTGGCTACCGGGTCACGATGGGCAACGCATTTTGTCACAACGGTAGATGACTAATTGGAGGGTCAAGTTTGGATAAAACTTTATGTGATTTTATTGCGACAAGCAAAATTATATACAGTCCCAGCGAAAGCAGTGACTAAAGTTCATATCAATGTGAACCAGCGTCCATTAAGTTGAGGTTGCCTGTCGCAATCAAATCACGCAACGTGTAATACAAACTTGGTCCTCCAATTAGTCATTTACCGTTGTGAAAAGAAGCGTTGCCGATCGTCAACTGGTAGCCAAATGCGCAGTATTCTGGGCTGCTATACCAAAGTCATGGGTTCAATTCCTGCAGTCGCCACCTGATGAGTTGAAATTACATCGAAACGCGTCGTGGCTGTGCAGTGTTTTCTTGTGGGCATTAACCAATTTCAATCTCCTTTGAATACGGTCTCTGTAATCGCAGTGAATAAAGTGCATTTCAGTGTAAATCACAGTATATTATATTAAGGTTGCCTGTCGCAATCGAAACACACAACGTGTAATCCAAATTTTCCCCTCGAATTAGTCATCTAACATTGTGACAAAATGCGTTGCCCATCGTGACCCGGTAGCCAAAGTGGTAGTAGTGTTGGCTTCTATTCAAATGGTCGTGGGTTCAAATCCTGCTGTCGCCACCTGATGAGATGAAATTACATCGAAACGCGTCGTGGCTGTGCAGTGTTTTCGGGTGGGCAATACCCAATTTCACACTACTTCGAATACTGTCCCAGCGATCGCAGTGACTACGGTTCATTTCAATGTGGATCACAGTCCATTATATTAAGTTTGCGTTTCGCAATCCAATCACACAACGTGTAATCCAAACTTGAACCCCTAATTAGTCATCTAACGTTGTGATATAAAGCTTTGCCCATCGTGACCAGGTAGCCAAACGTGTAGTATTGTGGGCTGCTATTCCAATGGTCGTGGGTTCAAATCCTGCTGTCTCCACTTGATGAGATGAAATTCCATCGAATCGATTTGCGGATGTGCAATGTATTCGCTTAAGCAAAAACCAATTTCCATCTACCCTGAATACGGTCTCAGCGATGGCATTAAATATGGTTCATTTCAATATAAATCACAGTCCATTAAATTGAAGTTGCCTGTCGCAATCCAATCACACAACGTGTAATCCAAACTTGACCCTCCAATTAGTCATCTACCGTTGTGACAAAATGCGTTGCCCATCGTGACCCGGTAGCCAAAGGAGTAATAATGTAGACTGCTATTCCAATGGTCGTGGGTACAAATCCTGCTGTCTCCAGTTGATGAGAGGAAATTACATCGGAACGCGTCGTGGCTGTGCAGCAGTTTCGGGTGAGCAATAACCCATTTCCATCTACTTTGAATACGGTCCAAGCGACCGCATTGACTAAGATTCAATTCAATTTTTATCACAATCCGTAAACTGAGGTTGCGTGTCGCGATCCAATCACACAACGTGTAATCCAATCTAGAACCTCCAATTAGTCATCTACCGTTGTGACAAAATGCTTTGCCCATCTTGAACCGGTAGCCAAATTTGTGGTATTTTGAGTTGCTAATCCAATGGCCTTGTGTTCGATACTGCTGTCTCCACCTGATGAGATGAAATTACATCGAAACGCGTCGTGGCTTTGCAATGTATTGTGGTGGGCAATACCCAATTTCCATCTACTTCGAATACAGTCCCAGCGATCGCAGTGACTAAGGTACATTTTAATGTGAATCATAGTCCATTAACTTGAGGTTGCGTGTCGCACTCCATACACACAACTTATGATGCAAACATGACCCTCCAATTAGTCATCCACCGTTGTGACTAAAAGCGTTGCCCATCGTGACCCGGTAGCCAAAGGGGTAGTAGTGTTGGCTGCTATTCCTAGGTTCGTGCGTTCAAATCCTGCTGTCTCCACCTGATGAGATAAAATTACATCGAAACGCCTCGCGGCTGTGCAGTATTTTTCGGTGGGCAATGCCCAATTTTTCCATCTACTTTGAATACGGTCTCAGCGATCGCAGTGACTATGGTTCATTTCAATGTGAATCGTAGTCCATTAAATTGAGGTTGCGTATCGCAATCCAATCACACAACCTGTAATCCAAACTTCATTTGTTCATTGGTTCATAGGGTATCAGAGTTCATTAGATGAATTTCTTCTTAGCTCCATCGCTTCTAGATCATTGCTGGGATGCTCCTTATTGCACAACGGGAACTCCCTAGAGGCCGTCGCTGTTGCAACACGATCCCGGCATATTCAACAGGTGCGTATCAAGTAGTCTTTTGAAGCAATCCTCTCTCTGTGCATCGACGACTGTCGGCGGTAACCGGTTCCAATTATTCACAACGCGAGTGGATAGAGCAAGAATGGACCGTATTTGAGCCTCCGTGGCTTGAATATTTTCCATTGGTCGCCTCTAGTTGAACTCCTGATGTTGATGTGGAAGAATTCCTGCAACTCTCTCCCCAGTTCTGCCCTGAGGACACGACGGGTAAAGATCAAGTCACCACGCCGACGGGGGTAATCCATAGAAAACGTAATCAAATGCCGAAGCCGAAGGGGATACGGCAGGTCACGTAGCTCGGAGACAAACTTCGATCTACGCCGTTGGACCTATTCCATCATGTCGCGTTCAAATTTGAAAAGCGAGTAGGCAGCAGGGAGGCTGTATTTTAAAATCGGGCGCACATGCGAGGTGAACAGATGTCTAAAGAGTTATGGTGTCAAGCGACAGAAAGCTCTTCGGATGGCATGAAAAATTCTGTAGGCAGCGGCAACCTTCTTCATGGTGTCCTGTGAGTATCTTAATTCCGGGGAAACAATCACGCCCAGATCTCTCTCTGATGTAACATTTTTGAGCAAGAAACCACCTAGGTGGTACGCGCCGAGTGGTTCAGGAGCGCCGATAGGCAGGACGGAATATTCGTCTTGATCAATGGGTAAGCGCCACTGAATCGACCAAGTGTGCAGGAGATCGAGCGTCTCTTGTAGTCGATCAACATCCTCTAGAGAGATACCTCCTTCCATATCTTTAGATCCTCCGCATAAACCAAGCAATTCGATTGAAGCACCGACGGCAGATCGTTGATGAAGATGTTGAAGAGTTCGGGGCCGAGGACGGAGCTCTGTGGAACACCGCTGGTCATATGAACAGGATCGGAATACGTTTCTTTCACTCTCACCAGCATGGAACAAGTGTGTAGGAAATCAGAAATCCAGGAGAGAAAGTTTCCAGAGATACCGATTCCTCGGAGTTTGTAGAGAAGCTTTTCATGAGGGACCTTATCAAAAGCTTTACTGAAGTCCACGAACACAACATCCATGCGTTTGCCAACATCCAATGAATTTGCCCATTTTTCTCTAGCCATAAGCAAGTCGGTAGAGCAGGAGCGAGCTTTGCGAAAACCGTGTTGGGCACTGGATATCAGATCCAACCGCTCGAGATGAAGTCAAAGCGCCCGTTTCAGGTCACATTCCCTGATTTTGCACAATATCTATGTAAGGCAGATGGGCCGGTAGCTAGCTGGGTATTGCCGATTCCCTCCTTTGTATATGGGCTTGGTGATGCCCATCTTCTAAGCGGTCGGGAGAAGTCCGGACTGAAACGATCGACGGAAAACCTGCGTGATAGATGAAGCAAAGTACTGAGCCCCAGTCTTGAGGAACAAAGGGTGCAAGTCGTCAGGACCAGGCGATGAGTAAGGATCCAACTCACAGAGAAGTTTCAACACGACGTCAGTGTTAATATCGACGTGCTCTAACAGAGAGGGGGGAGTGCACACTGCTCTGTCAGTAAACGACGCTGAGGTTGAATACACTGAAGAGTATTGCCGAGCCAGGAGGCTGGCTTTGTCGGTGTCTTCGTGAACTGGATCCTCATGTTCGGAAGAACACAGGGCAGGAATACCACTGCCCGCTCTAGTGCTCCGTTTGAGGTAAGAGAAAAGCGTCTTAGGTGTGTTTCTAGAAAGTGTGGCGAGAGAGAGTTCATACTGTTGACGTTTCTCACGTTTTGCAAGGTACAGGTATTCCTAACCGTTTTGTTACTCATGTAGTCATGCTCTGACCGCGTGATCCTAAAACGGTCCCACAACTTACGTCTTCTGTTCATTAGGGATCTCAAATCACGATCGATCCATGGAGGGCCTCTAGAAAGCGGTCGCTTTTTGGAAATGGGGACAACTTGCTCAATGAGTGATGTCAGCTTAGAGTACGGAAGATTCCAGGCACCGTCCACATTGAGCTGTTCGGGAATATACCAATCCATACTGCTTGCAGCCGTTTTAAGACGAAGGGCATCGGTACGCCAGAAACTTCGGCGAACGGCACATGAGTTGTGAACGGTAAAGCGACCAGTCCATTGGAATAAAATAGTACAATGATCGCTTTTGCCAATAGGTTGGAAGACGGTTAGGTCCATGACGTCTGACTGAGCTGGGGAGAGCACAAGATCCAGGATATGAGGCGACTGGCTGGCGAGAATGTGAGTAGGCATGGACACATGTTGATACAGGCTGCAGTCGAGAATGGTATCAAGGAAAGCGGCATCAAAGGAATAAGGTGGACGATTGCAAAGAAAGAAGTCCCAGTCTATATTAGGAGCATTGAAATCTCCCAGAATAAGACAATCCTTCCAGCACCGTGCTTCTTGATCAGTTCCAACAGGCGAGCTCCCGCGCCCAGTGGCGCTCTGTAGATGACACCAATCAAAGAAGATCTGCACCCGTCATGAATGCGACACCAAAGGGCATCAAAATCGCTGTCATTGTCACATGAGACCTAAACTAGATGGGACTTCAGATCCGCTCTCCAGTATAGTGTTACGCCGCCTCCCGACTTCCTCCCATGACGATCGGCCCGGGAGAGGTGGTATCCAGGGATAGATACTTCAGAGTCAATGATGTCAGGGAATAACCTTGTTTCAGTGAAGGTCATTAAATCAGGACAAACATCTGCGGCAAGTGTCTGGATCTCATCAAGTTTATTTCGCAGACTACGAACATTAGCGAACAGCACACGCAGTCCGTTCTTTTGCGTTACTGTCCTGGGGTGAGAAAAATCGGTCTCCAACGGGTTCTTGGAGTTTTCTGAACTACGCGAAAATCCACGATATGAAGGTCCGTTTCACCATTCGCCCGACGGGTCCTCAGCTCATCAACGGCTTTTTTCATTTTGATCCGATCTTCCGGGGAGCAATCTCTCAACACATAAAACGGCTTGCCTTTGAGCCGTAAGGTCCGTAGGAGAATGCGTCGACATTCTTCCTCGTTTTGGAACACAACCTTTAGGGGGCGAGGCTTGGTGGAATCCTCTTGTTCCTTATCTAAGCGGAAAGCCGAGATAATGTTGATTCCCTGTTCGCCTTCGTC
This sequence comes from Dicrocoelium dendriticum, assembly GCA_944474145.2. Taxonomy (NCBI): domain Eukaryota; kingdom Metazoa; phylum Platyhelminthes; class Trematoda; order Plagiorchiida; family Dicrocoeliidae; genus Dicrocoelium; species Dicrocoelium dendriticum. Next base: position 13,079,806 of record OX104066.1, read on the forward strand.
GAATAACACAGAGATAAGTCGTTCTAGGAACACTTGGTCGTCTAACATCCTTCCGGCTGGGGCAAATTTGGTTGATTCAGGCGCATTCATAATGATGAGGCACCGGTCACGGGAGGGTGGTAGGGTACGCCTGGTGGTTTGCGGTTGGGAAGAATTTACGCTGTCTCTGATCAGCGATTCCTAATGGTTAATTTTGTCAAGGACAGATTTGATCTGGGACTGAGGGAAGGAAGTTTTGGATTTAGACTTCGACTTAGTCTTAGCGTTATACAAATCACCAGATGCGGTGGTACTTTCCTTTACAACTGATGCGTATCTTTGTATTGTGCTGGCTGTGATGGACGTATTCCAACGGCTGGGGAAGAATCA
>OX104066.1:13080669-13163315 GCA_944474145.2 Dicrocoelium dendriticum
TTGAGCATGTGAGAAAAGATGGAAGGATCAAAGCGCCCTAATGACCTATGTAAAAGTCAAAGGTGTTGGTTAGCTGCTTTGGAGGTTTTCTCGGCCTGACGGAAACAGTGCAAATCTTCCTCCACTATCGCGCCTAGATCACATTCCGTTGAAGTGCGCTGCATTATTTGATCTCCCAGTCTGTATACGCAAGTGGATTGATGGCGTATGCCCAACCCCTTGCAGTTTGTTGCGTTGAACGTAAGCAGGTTCTGAGTCAACCATTCATTGAAGAGCAGAAATATGTGGCTGTTGGTAAGTTGCGTATAGAAATAAGAGTAATAGCCCTGAGACGCTTAAACAGCCATCGTTCAAGGTTAACCAGAAAGCAAGAACGAAAAGCTGGTTTAGACTAATAGAGTGCTAAAAATTTGGGGTGGTAGGCTTAGTAACGTAAATTGAGGACGAACTCATACTTCGACGTTCAGCACGGTAAGGTAGAAGAGGGACTGATAAGCGTCAAGAAACGAACAGGCGTGAAGGAAAAATGCGTTGCGTTGTAGCTCTAATATAGTTGGGTGGGGTCAAAGGCAACAATGAAGCCAGAAGCTAAGAGAAGCCAAAGTTGAGGAGGTGCTCAGTGGAATTATCCAGCTATGTGGGAGGATTTTCACAGAGAGAAGGATGGCCAATCGTTTAGGTAAGTAATCTAGAAAAGAAGTAACTAGCTGTAATATTAAGGAAGAGTTCGTGAGCAGAAGCAGCCTTATTTAGTTAATTAAAACAATCGGAAGTGGGGGGCGGTACTGTGCTATGATAAGCAACTTGCCGGCAGCGCGTGCTGCTACATACAAGTCAAAGAGAAAAGTCACAGAAAGAATTCAGATAGACAGAGTCAGTTAAAGCAGCAGTCAAATTGTGCTTCTGTACATTCCTCGGTAATGTTTGCTGCTTCAGTTGCTTTAATATTTGAGCTGTGCTAATCGTTTGCAACCTTTAGCCGAATTTCAGAAGGAAGATGTTTCCGATTTCTCCGCCATCAAACTAAAACATCCTTTCCTTGTTGCTATGACTTAACCATACGTTTTATGATTCTAGGGCCACATCCTCTATCTTTGGTGAGATAGGTATCCTGGTGACCGATTGTGCCACAATATTATCCAAAGAAAGTGTTTCAAGAATGAACCGCCACTGTTATAATTCTTGGTTTCCGGTCACTTGGACATCGTCGACAGAAAGATGTTCTGGCACGCCATGTTTGAAGATTGTGTTAAGGCGGTCTTGCTTGCTGTGCCACTTTTCGGTGTTTCTTTTCGATTGTCGCGCCCTCCAAGGGACATCAGGATAGATACGTATCCCACAGTATCACTGTTTTAGCGCGCTTGCGGAGAGCAAAAGGTTTTCTACGTCGGTGGAGGATTATAATGTTACTCGAATAAGTCTGGGTTCGCCATAGTGTGGCGAGTTCGGATGACGAGTAATTCGTAATAAGATTATAGGCTTGGTGTTGATACTCATCTACATGCACAATGAGTTCCATTGGTCTATGTCGTTCGATAACCTATCCCGCAATGTGATGGCGGTAGATTCAGGGACATTTGAGCATACAACATTACACGCACTGTTGTTGAGTCCCTTTTCCGTTGAGCTACAATGTATGGTACTCGTTTGTCCTGACCAGCTGACAAGTATTGATTGTTTGCTGTTTGTCCCTATATTCGCGTTAACGGTGTTTACAATGGAAAAGGCCGCAACGGCATCATCTCGGTGGTCTTTTGCAGCCATCTGTGCATAGGTAACTGATGTTCGGGGAGCCTTGGATTAGAGAAGAGTTGTGAGCTACATGTACCGAGGGTTGGAGTTCGGCTGTTTCACGCATGTTAATTATAATGTCATATTAAGTAAAATTCGCTTAACCAGACGTTTTGAGTGGTGCCTGATTTTCGGTGCCGTGAGTACTGTTTGACTCTCGTAGTTACGGTCTGCTTTCGCCTGGCGTTCTACCAAAGTTGGAGAAGACAACGTAGATGGAGACGTGGCTGATTGCGGTTCAGGGAAAGCGGATTGTTCAGCATTCCGTTGCTCAGAAGCCGCTGCGCTTCTGTGGTGCATACTCTCTTCCATTGAACTAATCTTATGGTTTATCCTCTGCTCTGATTCTGCGGTTAACCGGTCGCATTTCTGAGCTAGGATAAGCAAACACATAAAGAAGGTGATGGTGGAACACGCAGTACAGAACCAAAATGTAACTTGGGAGCCATTTCGCTCCAGTACCTTTTGCTGGGACAAAGTTGCATATTTCCTATGATACCATTCCAAACAGTGCGAGCAAGCCAGACCGATTTTTATTACTTCATGATATTCTGCTAAACCTCAAATGCCTTTCGCTTGGAGCCTCTTCGTTTTCTCATTTCTGCCTTTCAAATTTCTATCTTTGCCAATTAGCGTTTGTGCAACTAAGTAGATAATGCCCTGCATATTTTTCTATCAGACCTTGTGGACGGAAAACGCTGCTATTTGTTCCGCATTTCATCATCGCCAGTAGTCATTGTCCTTTCACTTAAAGTTATCGGGTCCCTCTCCGAGGAAGCAGTTGCGTACAAGTAGCCCATTTGCGCGCAAGAGCCAACAGGTGAAAAACGTAATCATCTTACGTGACTTTGGCTCTGAAGTGTTACTGCTCCCACAATGGCGCAGCGTGGGGTTCAGCGGGGGTGCGGTCCTCACTAAACGCTATGTAACAAGTGGGAGTTTTTAGTACTATCGATTTTTCGACTGCAAATAAAAAGGACATGTGTTCCGGACAAGCGGGGGGCTGAATATTTCATTGTTACCCTGTGTGTCCAACAAAATGTTTGCTCCTTGTGCTAAACGTGTGCAAAACTTCCTCTCTACAATATCTCCGGTTATCCCATTATTTGGACCTTCACTATATTCCACTTAAGGTTCCAAACTATAATCCATTTCTCCAACATATAATATGAACTTTACCCTTAGCCGATTGTGGGGCCTATTCTTCCGAGGGGGGAGGGGATTTTATCACCGCCCCGGGCAGCAAACGTAGTTGTTAGCCACTGCGTCAGTCAATCGAAAGTGCTCGTCTTACTGATTATCCTTCGCTTGCTACATTGACAAGAGGAGTAGGGGCAGTGGAGCCAGGAGGCTTTGATCGTTGGCGATGACAAGTGGGATCAAATATTTGATGGCCTTTGCTGGACCGTGACAAAAGTGGAATTCATGGTCCTTTTCCTTTGTTTCGAGAAAGTGTTTAATGCAGTTGGATTCGGTGCAAGCCCTGATACTGTCACCTTTGCCATGGTAATTTTTGCACCTAAAGTAACTTCAGTTTCCGTATTTAACGTATTCGAGAGGCCTATAGATGATGGAATTAGTAAGGCGCGCGGAAGTGACCGGTGTCGCAGTAACTAATCTAGCATACTAGTAAGATGATATATGGGTGGAGGGTGGGGATCAGCAGAAAACAACTGGTGAACTATCAACTAGTTCCAGTATTCTGCGTTAAATGGGAGGCGAAGATCCTACTGTCAGTCGAAATGTATCTAACCTACGTATTCTAGTTGGAAATCATGTGCTAATTACTTTAAATAAATGAAGGTGAATTTCTAGACTTACTACACTCTCTACCCGCAAGGAATCAAATCAATATTTATAGAAATACCATGCTCTTGCATGGGGAGTGAGAACAGCATAAATATCTACGCCTTGTTCGCAGTTACGAATGCAAGGCCTTTTTACGTGTAAAGTTGAAGGGGTGTTAGGTGCCTACCGTGGAGGTCATCTGTCTCGTTTCGGCAATTTTACGCTGCTTGATTTTATTAGTGGTAACAAGCCCTGTAAGTCTTCTTTGGATGCAGGATCCAATTATCCAGGAATTTCCCTATAATTTCCTTGGGCTTGACATTCTTCTGGCTCTTTCTGGCGGTTTATGCTCTTTAGTTTTATTTGTAGCAAGAGCTTGCGTAGAGCCATATTTGTGTATGTTTTCTCTGGAAACCGGATCCAATTCATCACGAACTTCACCAAAAATATTTGGACTGTCGTCACATTTAATGATGTGCTCAACTCGACGATTTCTCATACACGCATTGTGCATCGGAGGAAAAGCAACTGATTATCACTATGTTAGATAAAGCATTCAAACCACATGCTATCATTCGTTTGGTTTGCGTGTTGTGTGGCATTCAATGGTTCATCATTTGTAGCTAGGGCATTTGTGTCTGGTATTCACGGCGTTGAGATTAGGTAACTTGCAGGTTACCCTCCACGCACGAAGTGAGTAGAGTGCTGTTTTGTTCGCTTTTAAACTCAGAGGCAGTAAGATAGGTTGTAGTCAGCCTTTCCGTAGCCAACTACGCTTTAGTTAAAGTAGGCTATCAAGAAACTAAAATGCAGGTGACTGCTTAATGAATGAATTCACAAATAGATGCCATTTTAGATAATTAACAGACAATGCATTTTCCTCTGAAGCATTTATCGTGGTGCACACTCCAGACCTTGTGTTTAAGTATTAATTCAGCTACTGCATACAATGTGCATAGTCGCAGAAAAGAGATGTCTGCTTAACAACACTGTGGTGTGGCGGTTGTGACTCGCTACCAACTAAAGTTACCCCTTAGTTATCCGGACAACCGCTTCAAGACCAAGAACCCCAAGCATCCCTTTAGCACTGGCGACACGATCAGGAGTGAAGGAAAACCTTCAAATTTCTCATTAACATGGTTACACATGCATGCATCCTCACATATACACGTCCATATATCAACATAAGTGAATTTGTTCCATTGTAACTTAGCTGAGCACATTTTGTACTCACCTTCATCATTCCTGTGCAGACGTGACTAAAGTAGTGGGGAATAAACAATTTATTTATTTATTTATCTATAAACTAGGTTCGCTGCTGAGCAGGTCCCTTCAATAATGTTTAAAAGCACAGCAACTCAGGTGTCACGTAATATCCTAGATGACGAATTACACATACCTAGCCACGCAATGGTTAGGTCTTATCATTTTTTGTTAGGCAAGTAGGGAATTTTGTTATGCACGAATGTTGCATTTTCCCCGTTTGGATGCGCTGCTTGTCTCGGTTGACAAAGGAAACGAAGCAACTGTGATTAGCTGTGATTAGCAATTAATCTACTCTGTTTGCAGTTGCAGTTCGGCGTATATACCACGGCTGCACATCCAAGATTATGTCTGGTTGCTACCCTCCCAGGCTGCAAAATCTGACCGCTTGTTTGCAGATAGGTCGCTGCGATTTACCTTGGTTCATTGCAAAGTTGATGCAATCGAACAGGAGAAATTCTGTGAAGACTGTCTGATCTGCTGAACAACCTCCTCTTGGTGCCAGCTGGGTTGTCCGGGAGTATGACGGTCCAGCAAATAGGTTGACGTCAGTGTTCCTGGACGTGATGGTTTTTACCTGCCAAGGATCATTCCTATATAAAGCCACCTGGCAATTTAACAACACTGTGACGTGGTGGTTGTGACTCCCCACTAACTAAAGTCACTGGCTTAGGTTGCCATTTGGTGAAGCATTTTATTTCAGCGCATAGTTGTTGAAATCACGAAACGAAAGGCGTGTGAATTGGGCAAGCGGTCATCGGCTCCCATTCGGTGAGAATTCCTGAATTACTTCGTTGTGTTGCGGCTAGCTATTGAGCCATTTGTTCGGGGTGGAGTCCCCTTGAACAATACCCCAGTTCAGCTTTGACAACCGAGTAGTAACCTGCTCTCCGTGAAAACCATAGCTTTTGAAAATACCAGGAGGTCGCCCACATTTGCTGCCACCTCCCAAACTACACATGTTTCTCCAGCACACGCGAACAACTATATTGTAGATAAACAAAGCATTTTGTATCTCTTTCCCATGCCAGTCTCGCTGATATTCAAATCGTCTGACCCTCATCTATCCAACGACCCCGTTCTTCATTCCGCTTGGCAACCTTCAATGTTCGGACCCTCATACAGTTTTGACAAGAGCTTTGGCTGGCGCGCAATATTGAGTCCTTCGCAAATTATGTTTGTTGTCTTTCCGAGACTCGATTACAGTGTTTGTTTACCTGCAAACCTGTATCCCTGTCGATGGTAGCATAATAAAGATTTCCATCCATGTAGCCAAAACCTCTTCGGCGTTCATCAACTTGCGGAGTACAAGGCGACGCCATTTCACTGGTGGTAACACCAGGGTTTTCAGTGCCTTCGTTAGCGAGGTATTGCTTAGGTGCATGAGTCATGGCCAGTTCGTGTGAATGACTTGCGTCGGGTTTTTGCCTCTGATATTGGATGTCCGCGAAGAATAGCTCGAGTGTGGTGGATGAACAACGTTTGCAACGACGTTGTTCGACATCACGTGAGATGGCTGGTCCACATTTTACGCCTGCCTTGCTAACGGCTGTCCAACGCCCTCACTTTAGTCACACAGGACCAGGCTAGAAGAAAGTGCATGGTGGTCATCCTATCACGTGACGACAAACGATTAAAGCGCTAAAATTTATTTTACCTGCAAGCAGTAAACAGACAAAAAACGCCATACAGCAAGTGGGGAAAAAAGTCAAAATAATAACAAGAATCAAAAACGATAATATAATTTTTTTCGTAGTACCCTCTTTTTGCTCTTCTTTATTTATGTAATTATCACTGACAGCTCAGGTTTTTCATTAGCTCTCTCTATATTGTGGGTTGCCGCTTATATATGGTTGGCGGCATACGGATTTGCCTGTCACTGTGGCCAGCCACAGAACGCCTGCGCCTACAGAGGGACCATTGTTGGTTTGCGCTGCACCACCCACAGCTCCAACCACAAACATCATATCCAGTGTAAACCCGAAGGAATAAGACCGGGAGGCATGTGGATGGGAGCCACGTTTCATCAACGGAGCGGGCCCACACTCCATCACAGGCAATCACAAGCACACTTTGTTTGGAAAATCTAGCGCACACAAGGCGGTGGCTGCACCGTATTCCGCTCCACACTGAGTGCATGGAACCGCTCTTTGAGCCTAGCACGGCCACAAGGGCCGTGCACCCCGTCCTCTCAAGCAACGACCAACTGTCTCCTGGAGCCAGTATGAACGAGGTAGTGGGTAATAGACAGGAAGGCACGTTGTCAACATGCACATCAAGCGTAGCCACACCGGGGATATAAAGCAACAGCCAATCACCTGAAACGACAAGATGTAATAAAACAAATTCAATATTGCATAGCGATACGGTGGCGTAACTCCTGGCTTAATTACCAGATGAAATAAGTTGGTTAGCAACGAATCCGCGATAAGTAAGAGATGTTCACAAGTTAGTAAAAATGCTGCAAACGCAAAAATTTTAACGAAGATATGCGCAATTAGCGTAAGCAAATTGGGCAGTTAATAGAAGATTATTCAGGTAGGCAGAACAAACCAAATATGTGGGATGATATTTATCCAGCTTAAAAAGACCTAGTTTAAGTGTATGTTGGCTTAGCACAACTGCGGTGAAGAAGCATCAAGATTGCAGCATCAACCTCAGCATAGGGCAATATATATATATATATATATATATATATATATATATATATATATATATATATATAAGTTCGCGTTACTATCTTTATTCTTACGTATTCTGCCAGCCGTCACTTCACTGTTCTTCTTGTTCGTTTTTGTTATATATCTGTCAATGTTCTCCAAGTTTCTTGGTGCCGAGAATTTATATGTGTACACCAAAAGTAATAAAATGCTGCCCCCTACTTACACATTTATCGCATCAGATGTACTCAGACTTTCAGTGTGTTGACTATACTCGACCGCTGTCTCTGTCTCTCGAGGACTTTAAGTGTTTTCTTACTTACTTCATTTTAAAGGCTTGGGAGCAGAAACCAAACAAACGCAGTAGGATCTTGTATCTAGAATGGGATTTAAGCGCCCTTCCATTACTTCTATTGCTACTGTCTTCGTCACCAATCCTGTTGTTTCTCAAGAAACCAGCTTTTCGACATTCCATTGAACATCTCGAAACGTTGAAAAATGGTTATTTTACCTAAACTGTGTGAGTAGTCACTTTGCGGCTTCTCATGATAGAGCTGCTTTATTATTTTCTACTAGCTTTCCGTCTCGGTTTAAGTGCACGCAGAACACCGAAGTCATCACATTTGGGAATGCAGCTCCACCTCTGATTATAGCGGAAACTTGTCCTTAGTGATGAAGAATTTTTCCTTAGCGTTGACGCATCAGCCTCCGTAGGATCGATTTTCCATCCGCCCCTACCGTTTCGTTTCTGCTTTAGTTTCCCCTATTCCTTGGCAATTGTACACATCACAGTTATCTCTTCCGATTCACCTTCATTTGGAAACAGACGTTCTTTACGGACTACTTCGTCAGGCATTGGTGCAGTTACCTGTTGTGTCCATGGACGAGATTTTCCGGTGTTTTAGTGTTCATCCGAGTTTTGTACTAAAACGGTGTACAAAATGTGTCATAGCACCAACGCTATCGGAAAAGACGGATAATATAAGGATTGAAAGATGGCTTTTGATGTGTAAAAATGCCGTCTTTCAATCGTTCTGTTCTCTACATTTTCCGGTCCATAGTCTATAGTTAACCAGCTCGTCTTGTTGTCTTGCAGCGCGGGTTCGAGCCTGAGTGGGGGCAGGGCGACCCTCGCAGTATGCTTATCCCACGTGCGACCGGTGGTGATTGTGCGGCAGTGAAGTGTCGGTACTGCGTGCCGGCATACTGCTGATCACTTTGATATATAACCATCGATGGACTTTAGGGGGAGCAAGATTTTTGGTTGGTCCGGTGAATCATCTGTCTTTGCCACCAAACTGTACCGAATCTGTTCAATGCTCATCGCACGGCATGCGACTAATGCATCCTGGGAGCAGGCCGTCGGTGAGAAGGGCTAGGCGGCCTGATGTTCGTTCTTCGTAATGCATGTTTAAGACCGCCGGGCGCTGTAAAAACCTTTCTGACCTAGCTAATTTTTGCTTTGGTAGTCCCACTGTGTGTATCGGTACACCTACTTGTGAGTACGGATCGACCACCTCGTCAGTTATGAAACTATCCGGCTTGTACTTCCGTTTTTTAGTTACCCAGTTGTGATTCCATCCTGAGACTGCGATGGGTCTTGTTGCTTTGACCCGCCTCATCACAACAAGGCTTGTTCACAGTGATTGGCAATTGAGGCTTTAGCAATTAGTGCGCAAGTCCGGAAACTCCGCATGCCGAGGTAGGTGGTTGCTAGACACTTTAAAGATATCACCGAAACAATGCAATTGGTTCAAATTATTTACTACCACACCCAAGCGTTTGCTATCGAGCATCAAATGTTGCAAATCAGCATCCCTCACTCGGTACTCCTATCGATATCAGGGCCAATCTTACGCGCCGGATGAAGCAGGTCCGATAACCCAAGCCAGACTGCGCCATTGCATGTAGCGGAACTTGACAACTGCACAAAAAAAGGGTAAAGGTGCTTTGTAGAGTAACTGCGCAAATGTTCGAGAGTGGACCATATGCGTTTATCGAACTAGCATGCTCCGGCCTCTCCACACTTCTTTGGTAAATAAAATAAAAATAAATAAATCGACAGCTGTACGCTATAACGACGCTTAGCTGCAGTGCGACCACCACCAGTCGTGCGTGGGCCGAGTATACCGCGAGGACGTCCGCCCTTACGCGGATTCGAACTTATGACCTTATGGCTGCAACCAGGCACGCAGACCACGTGGCCGCCGGCCGTGTTAAGACAAACACTGTTCCCGCCGCCTATTCCACATAACTTTCGACATTTCGGATCCCCTCCTTTGTAACCTAAATTGCTTTTATTCTTAGCGGCTGTGGTGGTGATGCTGTCCGGTCTTTTGTCCAATATACTTCCTAGTTCGATGTCGTTTGTTCTTCTGGGTGCTCAGGCACAACTACATCAAGTTCCACATACAGAACTGTAGGATTTGGTTAATGAGGCACTCTTAGTCGTGATAATATTTTCGCTTGCATACCTTAAAATCATTTTGTGCTAACAGGAGCAGCAAGTCGAAGGCCTCCCAAGTGAAATTGATTGTGACTCTCACTCGACGTTTGTCCGTCCAACTCACTGTCGAGACCTACAGTTTACACCATCTTCAACAGCGTTAGTGAATTTATTTCTGCTTCCGGCAGGTTTGATGTTTGCCGCATGGTACAGGCGCTATGAGATTCATTCAGTCGATTTTCAATGACATCAAAACTTCGGATGCTGCTACTTGGGGCCACTGAGCACGACAGATAGTTCGACTTCGTTTTACTGATTGGTCCTCTTGAGACCAATCATTTTTCATTCATCGATGCAACTGCTTGAAACCGCAAATGAGGGACAGTGACAGTCCCATTGTTCATGTATCAACCAAGAAGCGAGAGTACCAGCAATTCAAACTGAACGCGCTTACGGTATGCCTTGTAATGGTATACTGTGTATGCTTCACCAATTACGTTGAATTCCGACCTAGAATGCTTGGGCCGTTGAAGAGAGGCCCGGAGATCACACTCCAAATTGCCATTACAGAAGCGCAATAAATCGTCACTTTAAAACCAGATACAGCTTTGGCGGAGGATTCAAGGGCTCATCACAGTGGTGTCAGTGTTCAGCAAATTTGCGGGAGTAAGACTCCAATCGCTGATTGCATAACCCTTACATAATTCAGGCCACGATCAATCTGTCGGCAATGTGGAAGTTGGCATTTCATTTTGTGGGGCCCTTTCAACAAGCATACCTGTCATAAGTATGGTAAATATTGACACGGATATTCCTATCACTTCCAAGCCACTATTCTGGCAAGATCATGATGCTCCAGATAAAGCTTACGGCAAATTTCCAAGTATACCAGGTGCCAATTTTCTTGTTGATGTCGAAAGAAAAAGGAAGTTTACCACTGTCAACAACGGTGAAAGATTGGTGCGGTGGGAACCATATTCAGTTCCAGACATTACCGTCATATCGGAAATTGTAGGGCTCATTCGGCTTGACCCCAGAACCATAGGGCACAATATATAGTTAAAACCAACTAGTGATACATGGTGATCGTTCCCTTTTACACACAGGGGTTATGTCCCTCCCTCCCCAATCTGTACTGCAGCGCTGGACGCACCACACTCGACTCGTGGGATCGGATTGCATATGAGGCCTGGCAGCTAGGATAACAAAGGCGCTGCCTCGACTATGTCATTTTTATACATACCATATTTGCGAAAGTTATCCACCTTGATACTGAATTTGTGCTTAGAGTATCTGGGCTTCACTTCGAGTTCCTTCTTTTATTTCTGGTTACTAAGGGCTGTTTCGCCTAAGCACCAATGCCAAAATTGACGTACTTCTGTCGATGTCGCTGCCTCCTCCTTACTTAATACAGTCGTGTCTAAGCATCTGTGTTGATATGCAATTTTTGAGCGGCAACCATGCCTTACAGACCCGTGCAGGAACCTCAGTGATTTGTCCACCAGTGGTGACACCTCTGCTTAACTAATGAAACCGACCGACGTTTTTGGTAGAACTATGCTGCGATGTGCCAGTTTGCACATTCAACCGCTTCTTGCGTTTTCCAGATGCAAAATATATTTCTAGACGTGCGCCACTTAGCGTCATTTTATTCCATCGCGTTTTTTCATGCGGATGTGTTTTGCCAAAAGTGTTTCGTCGTCCTACTTAGCCTGTGCCTACTGCACAACCATGGGCGTTCTCCGCCTCCAGTTCTTCAGCAAAATCTCCGTTGAAACAAAGATCAAATTCTAGACCCTTCATCACCCAGTTCGGGCTGCTCACTTAGCAATTTGTAATTCTGATAACACTACATTAAAACCGTAACCTGATCACTCAGGGGACGGGACCAAAGTGGTATATATATATATATATATATCTCATATTACATATATATTACATTATATGTATATATAGTGCCCCATGCTGAGGCTGATGTTGCATTCTTGATGCTTCTTCACCGCAGTTGGGCTAAACCAACTTACACTTCAACTAGGTCTTTTTAAGCTGGCTAAATTTCATTCCGCTTTATTTGGTTTATTCTGCCTCCCTGAATAATGTTCTATTAACTGGCCACGTTGCTTACACTAATTGCGCTTATCTTCGGTAATATTGTTGCGTTTGTAGCATTTTAAGTAACTTGTGGACATTTCTTACTTATCACGGATTTGTTGCTAACCAACTTACTTCATATGGTAATTTAGCGAAGAGTTATGCCACCGTATCTGTATGCATTATTGGATTTATTTTATTTCAGCTTGTCGTTTAAAGTGAATGGCTGTTGTTTGATATCCCTGGTATGGTTGCGCTTGATGTGTATGTTGACAAGGTGCCTACCTGTCTATTACCCACTACATCGTTCATACTGGCTCCAGGAGACAGTTGGTCGTTGCTGGAGGGGACGGGGTGCACGGTTCTTGTGGCCGTGCTAGGCTCAAAGAGCGGTTCCATGCACTCAGTGTGGAGCGGACTACGGTCCAGCCACCGCCTTGTGTGCGGTTGATTCCCCAACTACAGCGTGCTTGTGTTTGCCTGTGAAGGAGTGTGGGCCGGCTCCGTTGATGAAACGTGGTTCCCATCCGCATGCCTCCCGGTCTTATTCCTTCGGGTTTACACTGGATATGGGGTATGTGGTTGGAGCTGTGGGTGGTGCAGCGCAAGCCATCCATGGTCCCTCTGTAGGCGCAGGCGTCCTGTGGCTTGCCACAGTGACAGGCAAATCCGAAACCGGATGCCGCCAACCATGTATATATATCACATATATATGTACATCACATCATATCATTGTTGCCTGTTTATATATATATATATTTATATATAATATATATGAAATATGCAGTTCCATTTTGCGTATAACGATGGTAAGGTTCCAGCTGATTTTGTGCGGATTCAAATTGCCTGAAACGGAAAGTGATCTTCTCAAACTGATACAATATGCCAGCGTATATACACCCAGCATATACACCCATACATATACATTTACTGTTATGCCAAACATGTATTTTTGTACATTTTTGTTCACCTTATTTTAGCCTTACCTGATCATGCCTGTAAAGGTCTGCCTTTCATTGCCGAGTATGAAAGTTTATTTATTTAGCTAATTCTTCAATTTCGAACTTTTCTGAAGCCGCTTTGCTTGACTGCATGCACCTGGACGATCTAATCACTTCTCTACGTTGCTTAGTGTATTACTTTTCCCTGACTTTCGGAAATACTGCTACTGCCGTATTTTAACTTCTGAACAAGTTAGCGGTACGTAAGATTTAGTTGCAAACATTTCGAGTGGAGCCTGATTGCTTATTACAAGCCAATCAATCAGCTGAGTGACATAGTCCAAATGAATGAAATACTGTCGAGATATTCTTTGACAGGTGCCCTGAACACATTGATCAAAATCAATAATACACAGCACATTTATCGGGTGGGAGTTCCGCGTTATAAGAGTTTATTCGTAGCTAGCCAACGCTGTGCTGGCGCAATAGACCGGAACCAAGCAGTATATATCCTGTTCGTTATTTGTTTGAACGTATTTAACACGATGCTCCATTTCATGTTATCGCAAACCATGAATATTGTCACTATCTTCGCCTCTTTAGTTAGAGGAGATTAATATGAACACGGGTCACAAACACAATTCTGGAGGAAAAATGCGGTTGCTTCGCAATATTCCGCTCGTTCTTTAGTGCAGTGATGTTCTCTTTTGCATGATACATCTCTGGACCTGTAAGACCACCGTTTCAGCTGCATATGACGGTGTGAAATCATACGTAACTATCTTTTCTCCCGAAGCGCTTCAGCGTGGCCTATATAGGCTGAGCGAGTGATCAGCTCTGTGTCTACAGCCTTCAACCAAACAAAGTGTACCAATATTCGTATTTGAGTAGCCTGGTTCACTCGAGATAAGCAGTCAGTAGGAAAGAATTTCTCGTGTCACCAAATACCTCGATCTACTCGTAGGCCATAATACAAAGATGCACTCCATTGACAATCATTAGATTGCCATTAAATCGGAATTTGCCTTCTCCTTGAACACCATTTGTACTTCCGCTACTGAAAATAAATAAGTTTTAAAGGAGTATTTTGATCGTTTTTGTCCAAAGTGCTTCCAATATCACCAAGAACGTCTTACTCTCCATATTTTGAAATCTTAGTTAAGATACCGAGCGTGTTGGTGCTTTTTGCCGGTACAATAGGCCTACTCGAAATCAGCCGGTTAACAATACGCACGAATTCAAACTACAGGTGATACCATGCTGTACAACCGAGCGTGCGTTTCAAATAAAGATGAAGGAGTACAAGATAGTTGATTAATTCTTGAATTTGGGCAGCAAAGGGGCCAGTCAAGCCAAGTTTTGATATACGCATTGAAAGTTCTATACGCGGTATGAATACCGGATAGTCGAATGCGCCACGAGAGATCAATGATATTTTGACGTTGTAGCTAGTATACAGCAGCCAAGCGGTAATGGACGATGCTATAGTAGACGTACGGGCGGTTTTTCAGTCAAATTATAAAAGGCGTGGTAAGGACTAGTATAGCGTGATGGTAACGTGCGGGATTTCCAACCTGGCGGCATGGGTTTGTATTCCGGGTGTACCGGCTTCTGTACTCGCTCCGGTGGCACATGGCCTAGACTTGGTCCGATACAGTGGACCTTGTAATGGTTCCCGTCGAAATTCGTTATACAACTAAATGCACACAGGAAAGCTTCTCCGCATTCCAAACACATTATTGCATTGTGTTCTAAGTTAGGATGGAAAAGTTTACATATCTCCAAGTGTTCACCATAAAATTCATCCCCAAATCATACCACCGTTGCCATTTCCAATTTGCCGTGCTCTGCAGACAACTGTTCCATATAGGACACTCGGATTGCACCCACACATAAATGCGGGACCACTAAGTACGTTAGATCGCACATCTTTCCCTATATGGACAACTAGGAATTGGCTTTTCTGGGATATTAAACATTCAACTGCATATTTAACCACCTGTTAACCGTTACATATTAAATTATGCATTTTTCAACGGTTCATGAAATAACTATTTAACACTGAGTCCTTCTGCTTTCTGGAGTTCCTTTAGGAGCAATATTAAAATTTCAGCATTTCAACTAAGCATATTTCTAGAAAACAGAAGTCAGCTCTGCAGAAGGAGAAGGGTGTAATATTCGTCCGGGTCGGGGATTACTGGTTCTTCCGCAAACAACACGTAGAGCAGGTCGTGTTAGACCCGATAACCTGCAATTTAAAACAAAGGAAAAGTAGGTGGCCGAAAGTTAAATCCAACGATGTAGTAAGAACCAAAATCAAGGAATTAATTATCGTGTGCCTGCTGACAAGCCGGTACCAGAAAGTAGCCGAATAATCAAGAAGTAACCAAGCGTAGGCATAGCAATCCGCAGCAAGGTCATGACAACATGCAAGGCGCTGGTTCCTTGGGCGGTTAAAACAATATGGGGTGTCGCGTTACATTGCTCCCCTTCTAACAGACACTGTTCTCAGCGCTTGCGAGTCTCTTAGCTGACTTCGGCCTGTTGAAACCACCAACCGTTGAGAAACCAGGTACGTCCGGTCTCATGATTAGACAAGTCGTATCTGACAATACTTCTTTCACAACAAACAGTCCTTCCCAGTTTCGAAAGAGATTCGCACGGGCGCCTGGTAGTGTTACTGTTGCTTTGAACCAGATCGTATCGACAGGCTTGAAAAGGCTCCCGAAAGACTTCCGGTCAAAATGAGCTTTCTCGTGACGCAACGAGGTTTGCAGATGCGTTGTACCATTGGGTGGGCTCGCAACCGACTTAACTCTAAGCGAAATATATGCCCCGAAGTTGTTAGAGTTTCATGGTTTGAGGTCGGCAGCAGAGTATCCAGAGGCAGAAGCAGCTCACGACCCGTCATCATGAGCTGTGGTGTCTGACCCGTCGATGAGTGGACCAATGCTCGATAAGCCAGCAAGCATTTGGGCAGAGCCATATGCAATTCCCGAGTAGTCTCGGTAGTCAGGAAAGCCTGTAATAGCGTATGCAGCGCACGGTTCGTGCGTTTAACTAGTCCGTTTCCCGCCGGGTGTTAAGCAGTCGTAGGTGTCCTCCGAATGCCGAAAATGTGACACATCTCGCTCATGAGTGTGCTCTCGAAGTTGGCTCGGCGGTCTGAGTGTAATCGATACGGTGATATACACCTTGACAACCAACTGCTGAAGAAAGCTACTGCCATACTCCAGACGTCTATATTTAGAGGAGGGAATGCTTCACACCGTTTGGTAAAGTAGTCAACCATAACAATTACGGAACGATGGCCCTTGGCATTCGCTGGCTAGGGCTTACTATGTCGGTGCCTACGAACATGTTCAGAAAGCCGACCGCCATTGGTTGCAGTTTAAAGCAACGAGTGATCGTGGGACATTTCATCTTTGCGCAATCAGCGAACGACAAACAAAAGATAGCCATGTCACGCCGTAGATGGGGTCACCAAAACCGACGTCGAATTGCAAACTCTATTTTATTATGTCCCGCTTGTCCTAACCCTTCATGGATCCAACGCATCAGTTCCTGGGTTGCAGGCGTCGGTACAACATTCCTCGCAAATAAACCGGCCCGTTCTGGAAATAAATGATGCCGTCGTTCACCCGTACATGCGGTCATAGTGACCATAGACATCTGGTTTCCCAACTGGCGCCCGCCAGCTCTTGATGCGTTGGCCAGTCCCTGTCCAGCACGATACGATCATATAAGAGGCGCAGTTACGGGGCCTTCGACTGCAATGGAATCCATTCTTTCGTGTCAGAGGCGTCGCGGATGATGGCAGTAACACCAGTAGTGGTACATGATGGGCATGGTCCATGATACTTAACAGGTCTTCGTGATAACGCATCGGCGATAATATGTTTTGTGCCTGGACGGTGCTCACACTCCAAGTCGTATTCTTACAATTGATTTTGCCAACGGGCGATCTGTCCCTCTGTGTGCCGGAAGTTTTGAAGCCAAGTCAATGAATGGTGATCAGTACGTACAATGAACCTTCGGCCGAGCAAATAGTGCCTGAATGATTTAATGAAAAACACCAGTGTCGGCATTTCTTTTCGTATTGTGCAATAGTTGCGCTCTCTTCGCGAATGACTTATGCTGGCATAGACAGTAACCGGTTGCGTGCTTTCGACGGTGCGTTGTGAGAGTACTGCTCCAATGGCGGTCAGTAACCGACACGTACTGTAGGTCGCGATAGACCCGATGGCCTGCAATGGAAAACAAAGAGAACGTAGGTGGTCGGAAGTTAAACCCAACCACCTAGTAAGAACGAATATGGACGAATAAATTATCGAGTGCCTACTGAGAAGCCGCCGTCAGAAATTGGCCGAATATACGCGAGACAAGTAAGCGGAAGTTTAACAGTCCAAAGTCAATGTCACGAGAACAGGCAAGGCGCTGGTTCCACGGGGAGTTAAAACCACATGACGCGTCACCTTACAACGGCCCGTACTTAAATTCTGCCAGTGGCGCACTCGACGGTCACGTATAAATACCTATTTGAAATCTATAATGAATATGCTAATAAAGATAAAGTATATAAAAAGCTAAAGACTGTTAAAAAATAAAAGACTATAATATAATAAAATAGATAAAAAGAATAAAAATATATATTGACGAGCCAAGGTAATTTCGAAAATATGTTTAAAACGATGGCACCAGGTGTACCGCGTCAGTGTCCCAGTAGCACGTCAGCAACTAAGTTGTCGTCCAGCGTAACCTTTATTATGAGCGTCGTTTCCTCTACTGTCTACCTTTCTATTTCGTCTTCTATCTGGTTGGAGTAGCCACCTATCATGCGCTTCCACGCCCTCCATTTAGTCGCCTTACGCTCGGTTTCTACGGGCAGCTGTGACAGTACCGCCCAGCTAGCCAGCAGACGTGACTATAGCCTACGGTTCATCCAGCTCCGACATTAGGTGGTTATCCAGCCGCCTACGATATATCTCCTATGCTATTCAGCCCTCTCTGTCTTATACGACACACGTACACCCGCAGAACCGGAAGCCCTCAGAACCCTGAATCATATGCAAATTACACCAGGCAACTGCAACAAATAATCCTTCGATGGATTATCGTAAAACGGTGGCTACGGTGGATTATATAGCATGTACTATGGTGTTGAGGAATTAAAAATATAAATGGCTAAAATTAAAGAAACGCCTTACTGAAGTGGTATGAGCCAGAACAATGTAATAAATATGTTACATTAGCCTTGAATGAACATAATAATAATAATGATTAAGCATATACGTACACAAGTTTAGATCCAAGCATTTATCACTTGTTATTCCTTTCGCACCACTCATTTGCTCCAAAATCCCTGCCGTACCCGTACACATAAACCAATTTTGGACGTACCAAATGACACAGCATATTTTCGGCCCGTGAGTTACGTACTTTCCATTTTGCCACAAAGCAATTCTAAAGAAATGTCTCCGTAAAACTCTAATCCGATGAATAACCTGAGTATTCTGAATATACATTCGACCTTAATGCTTAAGAATGAGGAACTTTTTACTCGAGTGACCTTATTGCATGCTTCGCTTTTGATGTCCATCTGTGAGATGTTGCAGTCTTGATGATATATTTTGCTCCACTTGCAGTTGATACTGTAAAGTATTGTAAACGCACCCAAAGAGCTCATCTTAACTTGATTTGAGTTGAAGTCCCTGTCGAAGTATTCGGGCGCCCAGGCCTCCGACATTATACTAAATTCGGGCGGTGGAGAAATATTTATGTTATTTGTGTTTTATGCTGATTATCGCTCTATCATATAAAACGCTACCTTATTCTGCAACTTTCTTTTATGATACACTCGATTATGTGTGTCGGATTGTTGTTTGTCTTCTCCAAATCTTTGTGACTTTTTGTGAATGACCGATATCAGTCGCACGGTTCATGCCACTGAGTGGCGTCTCTCGGTCGACTGTACAACGTATGATAAGAAGGAGTGGTGAAGAACTGGCAAACCTGCTTTCGCCTCCCGATTTTAAAAGTAATCTACTTAATGTATGTTATTTTTATCGTCATCTGCGGATGTTGACGCACAGGCATTTTGCGTGGCGTACGAACTGAGTATGCACGAACCTGCCTGTGCTAGCGCTAGCACCGGCTTACCAGTGTCATTTGACGCAACAAATGTACTCGCAACTTTTGTTTCGTCCAGCAGAAGCACTGAGGAAGTTCAGGAATGCCGGGTGATCCGGAAGACTAAAACTAAGTGCTATTGTCACACGATGTCACCCATCATTGTTTCTTCAGGCAGCATTATACGCCCTTCCGAGGACGTGCCTTTCATGGAAGTTTAACACTATGCATGTTTGAAGCGAAGCTCTCAGTAGCCCAGCTCAATATATGTCTCTGGAAATTCTGACGTATACATCCGGAGCTAGATGCATCCTCACGATCCCTCATGCGCACTCCACGTTATTGCTCTGAACGTATCGTCATGAGTGGATGTTATATCAATCTTAGACTGGAAGTCGCATTAAAACGTACGTTCAATCAGCAATTGTCCCTCCTCCGCAGATATTAAACTTGCAATAGCGTATCCATTGTATGACACTCTTACGCAGCCTTAGACGAACTCTTGGTTCCATACTTGAACGACTTATGCAACTACAATCTGATATATTTGTCTTTGGAGTCTTCTGCCGTTTAAGAAAGCCAGCCGACGTGCATGTGTTTCCGCAGCCAACCCTACAGGAATGTAATGAAGGCCTGTTGCTATAAACTTGGGGTCCACGCTTCAAGGTACACCTTAAGTGCGTCGTCGCTGACGCACCTGCAAAGCTTATATGAAACAAATTAAACAACACTAGGGATGTTTTGTTTACAAAAGGTGCGCCGCTGTCCTTAAGTAATATTATTGCAATAATGCATACATTTGCAGGCGTATATAACGACCATCGCACGACTTTTCCGATTTCTTCGGAGGATAGCATGAGTAGCAAGAGGATTTGCGCTTATGACTACAAAGTGAGCATCATATCGGTAATTCACCTTTCGTGGTTCTGCGAATGGACATCATTGTCAATGCACTTGCTGTGCTTTTGCATGATAAAAAGACTCATAATTTATGGAGTTATGGATCGAATAAGCAGAACGTTCGTTTAGCATTCAAACATTTCGATCGGATCAACGTCCGCTTAATATTGTGCGCTCATTGTCTTACTTCCTACTTTCTAAGGAAGTGCGGAAACCTGAAATCTGTGGACGGATGGGAGGCAACCGCATTTTGTCCGTTTCCATGAAATCTCGGAATAGAGGTTTTGAACAACATTTTGCCGAGCAAACTGTACGAAATCTTTCGTAAACATTTACTCGTTGCGTATGTGCTTTGCAGCAGAAAATGGTTATAATACTACATGAGGCATGTAGTGTAGATTCTAGAAAAATGAATAAGCAATTCGCAGCAATATATTGTGAGTGTGAGTTGGTTTTCAACGTGCATTACCTGAAATACCTAATTTGAAAATTAACGCTTATTATGTCACAATAGTGAGGCATGACCATCTGACGTCTCAGTTTGCAGGATGCGAAAACACGTTCATTCCCTGGATTTGAAACTGAGCTCCTTGAATGGATAGATTGCCTGCGACAGGGCAGGAGTCGTCAGCCCAGTCCCAATAACGATGCGCTCCGTGAAACTGCTCATCACCTTTAACGCGCGCTTGCAAAACTATGCCAGTATGCGGAAGACGGTAATGCGCATATTCATATATCCCCTGTTATAGATGGACCACTTGGCGAATCTCGGTGGAAAGTCACTCTCGGAATGCCTGCGCAATATCATGCAATATTTAATGACAAATGCGTTGTTACGCAAGGTAAACTGGTGAGGCCTACCTGACAAGCAACGTATAAGCGCATCTCATTTGTCCCGGGACATAATTGGTGATCTACGTTAATTACGGTGAACAAATGGCTAAAGATGCGATCATGCGCCAAGGCTTCGCTGGATGCACGGAATCACTGGTGATCTACAATTTTCGGTGATGGATCAAGCTTATCAAAGAGCGTGAGACTTTTCATCAGATTTCCAGTACCACACCGGGGATAGGTGATGAAAGCTTGTAAATGTTTATCATGAAAGAGCATAAGATATTCGGAATATTTGCGCCTCTTTTGCCTATCATGAGTGAGGACGGTCATCTTGCTGCGATTAGGGCCGCGTATATCGCGGTGTAACGTTGGCAGATCTGGTTTATCAGCGCCCGAATTGCCTTGTAATTGGGATAAATTCGGACGTCCATCACACATTTCAAACTTTACGTAGAATGCTTTATGTTTTGTGGTCAAATCGCTGTTCTTCTGGATAACCAACAACCGAACGCATTGTAAATATTGTATCAAGTTTCGCTCTACTCCATCTGGAATACTGCATCCTTGCTTGCGGAAACTGTTAAAGTGGAAAAATTCGCTGGACATAACGTGTATGTGCCTAATTTCAACAATAGTTTTCCAAAACAGTCATAATCTGGAAGCTCACTTATTTTGGGGTTGTCATCTTTCTAATACCGAAGGATTCACGATGACTTCAGCCTCAGTTAACATGTATGAATTGGAGGCCTTTTCACTTTCTTGTTCACGCTATGTGATCTCAAGTGGTTTCCTTGTCTCAGCGTGCATTTCAATCGATTTACTTCCTCATCTCTTGCCCACATCCATAACTGAAATAATAGGATTTGTTAGTTCAACAAACTACAGAAGGAACATTTTGTCCCGCGTGCGACCCATAAGCCTTGTTTTAGATCCATTAGGACTTTGAAAAATGTTACCGAATCCGAGTTCGTCAATTCTCATAAGAAGAAGCAATCACTGGCTTCTCCTGTCATTCCAGTCACACCATAAATTTAGTGTGTTAACCTCCTCGTGGCTGAAGGAGAGCACTTAAGAGTCAAAGAGTTGATATGTTGATGAAAATCGCGTTATCAATGGTGCTGGTTTATCTGGCTGTCCAGTTATGCTAAACTGAATTAAGACTAATCAGAGTGAAATTCTGGCATACTTTCACATTGAAGCTCCCACGCGCTTGTTTGAAAACAGTATCCCAACAATCAAACTGGGCACCACCCAACGATATCACACATGCAAATTTGTTCTACCTTCGGTTACAGCTAACCGTTCACCGCAGTAGATTCTATTAGACGAGACAGCGGTGGCGTGCTAATACACAAATGCAAATGATTTGTTAAGAGGCGAAATAAGTTAAAGTTTCAACGTTTAACAAAAAACGAATGAGCAACTGAACCCGATAGCAAGATCAGTAGTCAGTGTGACCGAACATGTTTTCGATAATATGTCATCATGCTTCCAAAGTTAAATACAAATATAAACAAACTGGGTAGACAGACATTACCAGTCGTTAGTCCTGGAGTGAGTTAACTACTGACAGTGGCTGTCAGGTTACGACAATTGACCGCGCGTGTCAACGTAATTATTTTCACTCATACAAGGATCAGGGTAAATAAGGAAATTTGGAAAATTAATCATGATCATTATGAAAGTGAATGCGATACTTCATTTGGATGCAGTTCCCATAGAATTAAAACTAGTAATAAAAGGCCTAACGATTTATTGGATCGAAACTATACGAAGGTCTAAGGATCATCATCGGGAAATACTCTTAAAGCGAAATCAAAAGTTGGTGTAGTATTTCAGCCTATGCGTACTGCGAAAGCACAGACACATACTATACACCTTAGCTAGAGGTGGGAAACACCGCAGCTACTGTACCGCAATACCCAAAAGTAAATAGGAAATAAACTGCAACAGCTGCAAGTCAGCTGAACTACTGGTAATTGATAGGCATTTTTCCGGTAGGCTACCAGGCGGATACAATGCAGCAGAAAAAATTACTATGCAAAATTATGAAATAATAACTAATGAGATCGTGGTTGAAGGGGAAGGCTAAGAGGGATGGGGGAGACAAAGTGACTCAGAGCATGAAGGCCACCAAAGTCGGTTCCTAGCCATTTCAACAAGTGTATCCAGCCAAACGTCTTCATGGTCTTTCGGGCCTCAACCAGGGAGCCGGGGGCTACAACCGAGGCCAGCTCAGAAGTGAGAACCTTCATTCCTCTTAACCAAGTCATCGCTTGTCCACCCCTCCTCTTCTTCCATCCACATCCCCACGGCGCCCAAACAACGCACGTCGCTGGAGTCGGTGGGCTGGCATGCGTAACACGTGGCCGAGCTGTCTGAACCTGGTGCGTAAAATGACAGTGCTGAGCGGTTCATTTCTTTCTACTGTGCCCTAAACAAGGCAACGAACACGCTCGTTGCTTATGCGGCGTTCCCACCAGATGTGAGCTAAATTGCGAAGGTACCGATGGTCGAAAGTAACAAGCCTCTTTATGTCCGTTGATGTAAGGGGCCAGGGTTCCCAACCGTATTCTAGGGTCGAAATTACCGCTGCATTGTACACCCTACCCTTCAGAGCGAGAGTGATGTCGCGCCTGCGCCATTTGTGGCGAAGGTTAGCACAAGCGCCTCGAGGTTTTGCTATACGGTTCACGATCTCATTTTCTATACTAAGGGCTTTGATAAACTTCCCAGTTAGTTGAATTTTTGAACGACTTCTAGCTGACGTACACCAAGGGTTAGCGAAAGAGGTGGTCCATGCCAATCTTTGAGGAACTCTTTGCACCTCGATGGTGCGAAGCAAAGCCCGAAGCGGCTGACAGCTAGTGCTAATTTGTCCAGGGCCGCTTGACACGTTTGTGGGCTGTCACAGATTAGGGCAACATCATCAGCATCCTCCAGGTCAATAAGTGGTCCTCCTGGGAGCAGATCCACACTACGTCTCGTCCTGTGAACGAGATTTTCGTGGCTTCGTCAATAGTGTAGTTGAAGCGGAAAAGTAACTGCGGGCATCCTTGTCTCACACTGCTGGAGATATTAAAGGGCGACGACAATTTGCCGTAAGGCCTCACTCTGCCTGAGCTATGCGCGTATGATGCTTGGATAATGCTTACATATTACTCACGTACTTCTTTTCTCAGTAGACAGTACCAAAGTGCACGTCTATCCAGCGATTCGAAGGCAACTTTGATATCGAAGAACACAACCGTGGGCCGCCAATGTACGTGGGGGTGCTCCAACAACTGACGCAAGGTGAAGATGTGGACAATGCAGCCACGACCTCGACGATTTCCTGCTTCCTCTTCACGAATATGGCCTTCACGAGTGCCAATCAGTCTGTGAAGGATGACAGAGGCAAGCAATTTCGAGACGATGGAAATCACACTGATTATGGTTGCCGCATTCCGATCGTGAGGCATCCTTGAAAATTGAGACTATGACATAGCGGCTCTTGTCGGTTGGGACATTTTCCCGTTCCCACAGTTCCACTAGTAACCCGTATAAATTATTCACAGGAGCAGGTTCCCCTAGTTGAAGTGGGCTGAAAATATATCATCTGCTTCCGCTGCTTTATCTAACTTCAACACTCTGATCTCACCTCCGACTTCAGAACGAGAGGGTGGGTCCAATGGGACATATCAGGGAGACAGCGATGGTGCCAGGCGAGAAACCTAACAGTTCCGACGGATTAAATTGCCTTTCAAAGTGCTCGGCGCAAAGCTCCAAGCGTTTTGATAAGTTGTGGATAGTCAGTCCACTCTCGTCAGATATAGTATCACTAACCCCAGGTTATCTGCTGCCCCTATCTCGAATCAGGCGGAATAACAGATGGTTACCAAAGGCAGCGGCAATTTCCATTTCTGATGCAAGATGAGACCACCAGGATTCGCGGTCTTTCTTCAGGCTAGCACGGAGTTCTGCCCGGAGCTCTTTGCGAGATTTATTGTGTTCGCCTCTAGCCGGAATATGCCGGCGAGCATCGATAAGTTTCAGAAACCGCGAAGAGACCCAATGTACATGTTGGCTATTGGCTTACCGCATGAGGATTTGCCTGCTGCTGGTAAGGACTGGTGAATATGAGACCAGTGAGCATCAACTGCATCCAGTGAGCGCTTACTCAACGCGCATGTCAGCGTACTTTTACAGGCTTTCACAAACGCTGGTTTCGCCAGTTGGCTGATGTTCATGCGCTCACAAATTCAACGTGGGCGTACGCCAAAACGCATCCGCAAGTCAGCACATGCAAGTGCATGGTCGGTGTCCACACCTGTGCTCCAAATCGAGCGACAGTTTTGGATGCAGCCTCTCCAGCGTTAACTGACTGCAATGTGATTAAGCTGCGTCCAAAACTGGATCGCGGCTGGTTGGCCCCAAGTTATCCTGCCCCGTGTGATGTGTCGGAAATTAGTGCCCGCAAGAAATAAGTGGGCCTTTACACACATCTGAAGCAATGGCTCACCGTTATCATTACGGGAGCCTACACCATATTGGCCGCCCAGATGCAGTTCATCAATGGATAATTTTCCAACTTGCGCTAAATTTCCGAGCCAGCACTACAGTGTCCGAGCTTCTTCTGTGGCGAATGAGCTCATTCAAATGGCGATAGTGGTCGTCTTTTACCGAATGATCGCTAGAGTGTGTGGGTGCATAAGCAGCGATGACGAATAGACACCTAATAGTTCCGCGCGATTGCGAAGTTATGAATGTGCCAGCCAATCGGATCGCCAACAACCGGCTATTGATTGGAATCCAGTCAACCAGAGCAGCTTCAGCCCGTGGACCCGTAGCAATACCAACACCGGCTTGGCCGGTGCTCGAAGCTGCATAATCACCGGATAAGCTCAATAAAAAGTGCTGCTGATGTCATCTGGATGGGATCGCAAAGTGAGCGCAGTGCTCAAGTCTTGTACGCGAGTCTATGGGAAGCAACAGATATCGATCGAGAGGATCTCTAATGTTCGGGCAAGTGCTACCTATTGACCGCTTTGTTGCAATGTGTGCACATTGAAGCATGCCAATCTGAAGGATGATCGAAGGCTCCTAATGGAAGTCGATGAACTGGGCTTCGCCGCCTGGTTGGACAAGATCTTGTCCACAGGGTAGAAATGACGCTCCGCGTATGCATTTTGAGTTGCTCACTCTCGACACCATAGACGTGTGCTGGTACACCGGTTGCGATCAACAGATTGGTGACCTACAAACACAGCCAATTGTATAGGGAACCCGCAATCCTACTACCAGCCTGCAGGTCGTTTAAAACAAAACAATCGTTCAAAAATATGCTCTTGTTTAAAAGTACCAGCACATTCTGTGCCGCACCAACGCTCCTGAACGAAAGCTGAGGCGTTCTCTCTGAAGTCAGACCGTGCAATCGACATGACCGAAAGCATCCATACGACTGCACACGCGCACAGCATCACACTTGTTAGTCTTCCCATTGGTGTGGCCGCAGACTCGACCCCAAAGTACATCCCGTGATACGCAAAGGACCAATGTGGTCCAGAGCACACGAGCAGTTTACTCGGTAAGATTGCATACGAACGGGTAAACTACCAACTGAAGCGATCGATAGTACTGGTTCATCAGCGGTTTCGTTGTCGTGTCGTGGGCGATCAGCCAATGGGGACATAATATCTGATTTGTCGGGCTGCCAATATGGCGTAAGGAGGTTTCACTACCACACGAGCGAGATGACCTAAGTGACGGTTAATAAGAAGCGGATTGGTTGTTTTTGTTGAGGCTGCAATCCTTACAGGCTGTTGGAAGAGACGCTTTGAAGCTTACACGAGCGAGATAACATCTAACTGAGTAGTGATAAGAAGCGGATTGGTTGATTGTGTTGAGACTCTTGGAAGTGTAGCTTTGAAGGCTTACGAGTGGACTGTATGGTTGCCTTTCTTGCTCATTTGATTAGCTGCCACACGTGATACAGTATGTAGTAATCGTGCCACTGGGAGCAATCTGGAGAACCGGTCCGTATGCTATTTTGTTCAGGAAATGCATGTGATTGTTAAGGCAGTGTGAGGTAATCAGAAACAAATACAGTACTTCGTATGAAGGAGGTAAATCTAGGACTTGTTCGCAAATAGAAAATTGGAAGCCTTTACAGCTACAAGGTTTCAATGCTGTGTTATTTCAGTTGGCAGTACACTCATGTAAATAGCGTAACTACGTACTGCTGAAGTAGTCAACGAATTTTATTAAGGTCAAGTTCGCTGGGTAGGTAAGACCATCAGTGGATCTGTAGCCTATGTTCCAGAGGAGAGTTCCTAGTGTGGCGGCGACACGGCATTAGTAAGGGTTCTTCCGTATCCACACCTGTGGACCACTTCGGTAATCAGTTACCGCTTCAAGATCCATGGATCTGTTGGTATTTAAAAGTCGTAGATGCATGTCAATTCTGCGTTTCAACATGTTATTTACGCCTCACTTGCACGTGATTGATAAGCTATAAATACCAGGTGACCGTACAGCCGAGATATGACCCGCCATATAGCACTTCCTACGCATTGTAAGCATACAGTTTGGAGCAATTTTCCTCCTTCAACCATGCCTCCGGAATTACCTACTTTCCAATGGCAACATGTATCCGAGTACTTGCCAATTCAATAACAACGTGTATCACGACGTGCACACATGGCTGCTTGTAAGACTAGCTGAAACAGTGGTCCATAGCAGGATTAGTGGGCGCGGTTACCCTTGTAAATGATTGCAAACACCTTGTAGGAACGCCCGTGGGTGAGACAGCAGTGTTTGTCTGTTCCAAGTAATCACCTGAATTACCAGAGAAAATGCGTGGGTCCTCACTAATTATCAGCCATGCGTTTTTCTAACAGCACGATGTGGCTTGCATAAATACGGTAGTCATTGTAGCTCCTTTAGGCGTTTCTTGTTAAGTAATGCCAATTTTATGAGTATAGCATTCCAGTCGATTCACGTTATAGGGAGGTTCCATCTGCATTGACTGTGCTTCTAATGGTGCTATTCGGAAAGTCACATGTCACACGTATGGGCTATCATATGGAGGTGAAGCCTAATTATCCTATGAATACAGAGGTTTCTATGACCTTTAAATAACGTCATTCATGGAGATACTGAACGATGACTGATTGACAAATTCGGCCATGGGTGTGGAGAAAAACGAACACTCACTAACTTCGTGTCAACGCCACATTCGGAATCCTTAGTTTGTGTTTAATCATCAAATGTGATAGAAGTAAGCCAACGTAGAGTTTTCATTGTTCAGCTTCAGGTTGGTCTACCAACTTGAAAGGTAGCAATGACTCTCATGATCGTCGCAATATCAATCGCGCAAAATTGCCTAATCGCATAGCTAAATCAGGTTTGGGTGTGCAGTGTCTAAGCCACTGCGCAGGCCTGACTAACCGCAAATGCAGGGTTGCCACGCTCCCTCAGATCTCAGGGACTGCGGAATACCAGTTAGAAGATTGCCTGTCTACGCCACCATGGTCAGGCCGTTGGGTAAGCGATCACCAGGTAGCGGCTAGTGATCACTCAGTATAGACCGCTTCATATGCTGGTGAGTATGTCTGTCCGCTCTGGTTACGGAGTAAGCTTCGGATCATGTAGTAGCTAGAATCTCCTCCTTAGATAAGCAGCACAAGTTGCCCATTCGATGGTTTAGTTTGGAGACCAATTGTCGAGGTTCACTTCAAATAGGCATCAAGACAGAACAGAAGGTGGTGTTCGATCACCTTCTTTGGATTGTCTGTCGCTTATGCTCGGGGCTTTCAAACGGTGTCCTATTGGCTAACATCCTGTGAATAATGAGAGTGTCAACGAGGCCAAAACAGCGTTCTTGGCCTCGCCAACTAAAAGCACTGCACGCAATTTGGAAAATTTGTCACGCTAAATGCTTGGTACAGTGCACTAAGACGCCTGCAAAGTGTTATAGAAAATAAACGCCAATCAAAGCAAGATGTGGGTGGGCCACGAATTGGAGTGTTGAAAAAAGGGAGGATAAAAGTGAAGCTGGAACGGGACGGCAAGCGAGAAAAAGCGTAAGAGAGGAATAAGATGGGAAGACTTGAGCAGTTTCATACTAACCCCTACACACCTTGCCCGACGAAACAGATAGGGCTCCGTTTATTTTACTATTAGATAGCCGGAGCAATAAGAAACAGGTTGAAGAGAAATTCCCTGTATTGCGTGGCTATGATAATGTCAGGTTGCCCATGATTAGACAGGAGAACGATTAGGGTTCTCAACCAAAGCCTTTGGTTCAAAAACCTGACCAAAAGACAGCGGGTTTGGCGTTGTGCTACAAGGAGTCCGTTTTAGGAAATAAGGAGCCCCCTCATTCCAACCCCCAACCTGGACGACCAGGAGGCTGATTTTGTCTGGCCACTAACCATTGACCAATCCGGTATGAGTGACTCTGAAGGTGCAAAAATGCACCACCCAACATAGCTCAATGATTGGCTGAGGCACACAAACCAACGCACCAATGTAAGTTTCAGCTTCACTGCGATGAGTACCGCGAAAGAAGGAGTTACTGTCATTAAATATGCCTATATTTAATGAAAACTGTAATTCTATCACGATTATCTAGGGTTCTTTATTGACGGTGCGCCCAAACGTAGGCAATTGTATCCCCTCATCCATCGAACATAGTACAGCATTTATAGCACACTTCTAATCAAGTTATTATTAAAAGAGTTATTTAGTTCCATAGCAATGCATTATTAATCGAAAGCGCATAAGATTTGTCCGGAGATATCGGAAGTTACATTCCCGAAGATTGTCGAGCCCCTACCGCTAAACGTTCAGAGTTGCTTTGGTGAAGATTAAGCCCGGAATATTTGGAATATTGTTATCAAAATTAATATGTCAACAGCTATACAAACTCCACGAACTAGTGCCCACTAACTCACCTACATTTGCCTTCAAAGGATATTGACGCGGTCTTCTTTGACGTTTGTGCCTATACTAAATGAAGTAGTGCAAAGCGTTGTCACCAAAACAGTGCCGCTTGCGTCAACATTCATCATACACCACATACCTGCGTTGGAACGTAAACTTTTTTGAACAAATCTACCGTTGCTGGTGCACGGATTATTTTTCTCTACATGGCTATGTGCAATGCTTTGTATCTGCAGGATTATGCACAGTTTATCAGGGGCTATAGAGCTGTGGAAGCGCGGATCTTGTACCCGGATGACCTGGCAACATGCTTGATCAAAGGGACTGCACTTGCGCGTATGAACCTCCAATTCTATTTGTTTTGAGGTGGAATTTGATGTTTCATAAAAGTTTGTGCCTGGGTCGCGACAATCCAACAGAGTTGTCGTTTCAGGCATTGTGCCCTCGAATTATCTGCTTTTCGCTGATGGGATCAAGATAAGGTGAAGGAACAGTTGTCATGACATTGTGACATCGCCTAAAGTTGCCTGCATAGTGTCTCTTGAGTGGTCCAAGGAGAATCTACTCAAGTTTAGCTCGGCTAAATTTCAGCCAGCTCCAACACGTCACCGGACTGTGGGCATACAATTCTTAGGAGCTACATCCTATGAAAATTATTCAATTATCTTGTCGGAATATCCATTAAAGATGCACTTGGTCATTTGAATTAACTCAAGAAGACGTCGATTAACCGGTAGTCTACACACGGGTAGTTATCGCAGCGTTAGTTCGAGCCCATCAATTTGAATTTGCAAGACTGTTCTATGCTTTCGTGCTACTCCACACGGAACACGCTATACAGGCATTGAACTTGCAGTTGATGTCAAGTTTCGCTGCACATACACAATCAGAGACATCCGTGATCGTCCCTTTGGCCCCATTTGAATTAATCAAATAGATATAATCCGAAAGGAATATGGTTGGTGGCATCCGATTCCCGACTTGCCTGTCAATGTGGCCTCCACGAGGACAACCACAGGACACCTGCTACTAAAGAGGGATCATGGGTGACTTGCACTGCACATACCCCATATCCAGTGCAAACCCGATGAAAAAAAACCGGGAAGCAGGTGGATTGGAGCTACGTGTTAGTAGCGGAGCCGGCTCACACTCCTTCAACATGCACCAGAACAACGTTCCTGTTTAGCTAAATTGGCCGTCATGTGTACCAGACGGACACAAGACGGTGACTGGGCCGTAGTACTCTCCACACTGGATGCAACCACTCTTTGAGTCTACCATGTTCAGGGGATCCATGCACCCGTCTACCGCAACGATTCACAACCTCCTGAAGCCAGCAATCCAGGTGGAGTGTCAGTGGTAATAAATCGCTTGAAAGGAACGCTAAGGCTAAGTAACCAGTCGAGACTACATAAAGTGAACAATACAGTGAAAACTTTTCCAGTTCACGCGCGTTAACCGAAAATGAAGTCTGCGTGAATCCTTCGGTAATGCAATGATTATATCCCCAAACTAGGCGTGCGTCCATATTATGACTGTTCAACAAAACTATTAACGAAATTAAGACGCATAATTGACACGTCATATACAGCGAGCTTTTTCCGCTGTAACATTTTCTGCAAGCAAGGATGTAATATTACTGATGAAGTCGAGCGAAACTTTATACAATATTTACAATGAGATCGGTTTGTTGGTTATCCAGAACAACAGCGCTTTGGCTACACTACATGAAGCGCTCTACGTAGAGTTTGAAATTGCAATCGGCGTCCGAAATTCGTCACATTTATAGGAAAAATCGGGCGCCCATAAAACAGATCTGCTAATCTTCCTACGCGATGTACGCCGCCCTAATCGCGGCTAGATTATTGTCATCACTCACGATACACAGTGTCTCCTGCTTAGATACGCAAAAGAGGCGCAAATTTTTCGAACCTGATATGTACTCTCGTCAGATACATTTACGATCTTCCATCACCTATCCGCGGTGTGGTACAGGAAATCCGGTGAATAGTCTTACGCTCTTTGATAACCTGGATCCATCAACGAATCTTGTCGATCACCAGTGATTCCGTGCATCCAGCAAAGCCTTAGAGCATGGTCGCACCCTAAATACTTTTGTTCACCGTAATTAACGTAGATCACCAATTATGGTCCACGACAAATGAGATCCCCTTATGCGTTGTTTCCTGATAGGCCTCACCAGTTTACCTGGCGTATCAGCGCATTTGTCATTAAATATGGCATGTTATTGCGCAGGCATTCCGAGAGTGACTTGCCACCGAGATTCGCCAAATACACCATCCATTACAGGTGATACATGAATATGCGCATTACCGCCTTCCACATACTGGCATAGTTTTGCAGGCTCGCGTTAAAGGCGATGAGCAGTTCCACGGAGCGCAACGTTATTGGGACTGGGCTGACGATTCCTGCCCTGTCGTCAGTCATCTATTGATCCAGTAGCTCAGTTTCAAATCAAGGGAATGAACGTGTTCGCGCATCCTGACAAACTCAGACGTCAGATGGTCATACCTCGCAATCGTGACATAATAAGCGTTACTTTTCACAATTACTGCACACTTCTTTAAGACCGTAGCTTTATTCATCTATCTTCGTCGCTGGCATTGAGATCTGAAATAGCGAGATGGGTCTAACAATATTTGTTATTTAACGCCACTTACCTGGATATCACCGGCGTAGTGTTCAGTGGATCCAAGTTCTCCTGGTCACTATCCTGTGAATATTCGCACAACTGTAACCTTGGCGGATGGGATGAGTAATCAACGTAAACAATGTATGAGGTGTATGGACGTGACTTCTTAACTGGAATCTCGCATTCCGGAAATCAGATAGAAATGCTGAAAATAATGTAAGCATCATTTATACCTACATCTGGCGTGTTCTGCCACGTTCCATGGAAAAAGTTGTTTCGCTGAAAGGAGCCTCCGACTATTCCAGTAACATGCGTTCCAGTTATTCGGATTCAGAGTAGTCATCTACAAAGCGTTGTATGCTTAACATGATAGATTTACCGGTACACCTGTGAGTCCTTACATTATACAAGGAGCTGATGATGATGGCGGGCTGTTTTTAAGTATCAGTGACTGTATGTGTCGTGAAGGCCACTTAAGCCACAGAACCTGATCATTGCCGACCTACCAGCTGACATGTGCAATGGCTACGCTTGCGTCTTCGAATTCAATATCACGAAACACCTGAAAGCTCAGTTTCATTAGTAGGTATCCCTATGTTTAATAGAAGACGAAAAGAGCAACGAATGAAGGAAATGTTTTCATTGTAGTCTGGAAATTTGACATTCTTTTTACTGTGTCTTTACGTATCATGCTATGCGAATATGGCTGGATGCACACTTCCGATTTCCTGACAGTAATGACGATGGACGGTGCATCGCGTTGTAGAGATGCTTATTGGCAACTAACGCGCCCTGCAGCATGAAGCCGGCAGTATTGCTAGCCCCACTCAAAACAGTCACGGAAACCCTGTCGTCACCCACCCGGACTTCTTAGTAAGACATGACGCCGAACGCTCCACAATGCGACAGAATATCTGAGACGTTGGTATATGTGGTCCATGCACCATGCGCCATAACAGCTGCAAATAAGACTCGTACTGAAATGCGGAGAAAGAATCTAAGGAATTAAATCGATCCACGTCCGCACATAGGTGTTTCAGGCAATGCAGGTTGAAAACCAACTCACTCTCATCAAAAATTGCCGCTAATGGTTCACTCACGTTGCCCAGCGTTTTCACTACAAGCTTCATGTAGTATGCCTACCACTTTCTGCTACAAAGCACATACGCAGCGGTTGTAAGTTTGCGAAGGTTTTCGTACAGTTTTTCCGGCAAAATGCCGTTCAAAACCACTGGTCCGAGGTATAACAGAAACGGACAATCTACAGTTGACTTCCATCCGTCCACAGCTTTCAGGGTTCGGCATTTCAGTGGAAAGTAGGAAGTGAGAGAGCGAGCGCACAATTATAAGCGGTCGTAGATCCGATCGAAATCTTTGAATGGCAAACGCACTTTCCGTTAAATCGATCCACAACTCCATAACTACTGATGAGCCATTTCATCACGCACAAGCACAGCATGTGCATCGGCAATGATGTCCATTCGCAGAACCACGAAATGTGAATCCCCCATATGATGCTCACTTTATCGTCTTGAGCGGAAATCCTCGTTGCTCCTCATGCTATCCTCTGAAGAAATCGGAAAATTCATGCGATGGTCGTTATATAAGTCTGCAAAGGTATACATTATTACAATAACATTACTTAAGGACGGCGGCGCTTTTTTCGTAAACAAAACATCCCTAGTGCTGTTTAACGTGTTTCACATAAGCTTTTGTCGTTGCGTCCGCGGCGACGCACATGAGGTGTACCTTGAAGCGTGGACCACAAGATTGAAGCCACATGTCTTCCTTACATTCCCGTACGGTCGACTGCAGAAACTCATGCAAGTCGGCTGGCTTCATTAAACCGCAGATGACGCCAACGGCAAATATGTTAGATGGTGGTTGCATAAGTTGTCCAAATATGGGCCATAATATTCGTCTGAAGCTGCGTAAAAGTGTCATACAATGCATTTGCTATTGCAAGTTAAATATTTGCGGAGGAAGGACAATTGCTGACTGAACATATACTTTATGTGGCTTCTAGTCAGAGTTACACATAAAGTCCACCTTTAGGGCGATAACGAGGAGTGCACATGAGGGATCGTGAGGATGCGGGCATCTCCGGATTTAATCGTCGGAAATTCCAGAGGCATATGTTGAGCTGCGCTACTGAGACTTCGCTTCTAAACAAACATAGTGTAAACGTAGTGTAAATATACCTAGTGTAAAACATTTTTGTAAGGCACCTCATCGGAAGGGCTTATAATGCTGCTTGCAGAAACAATGATGGTTGACATCGTATGGCAGTAGCACTTACTGTCTTCCGGATCTCCCGGCATTCCTGAACCGCCTCAGTGCTTCTGTTGGACGAAACAAAAGTTGCAGGAGCATCCGTTGTTTCAAATGACACCGGTAAGTCGGTGCTAGTGCTAGCACAGGCAGGTTCGTGCATACTCAATTCGTACGCCACGCAAAATGCCTGTGCATCAACATCAGCAGATGACACTAGAAATAACATACATTAGGTAGATTACTTTTAAAATCGAGCGGCGAGTGCAGGTTTGCCAGTTCTTCACCACTCCTTCTTATCATACGTCGTACAGTCGACCGAGAGACGCCACGCAGTGGCATGGACCGTGCTACTGACATCGGTCATCCACAAAATGTCACAAAGATTTGAAATAGACAAACAACAATCCGACACACATAACCGAGTGTACCCTACAAAGGAAGTTACAGAATAAAATAATGTTTTATATGATAGAGCGAGAATTAGCATAGAACACCAATAACATGAATACTTCTCCACCGTCGAAATTTAGTCCAATGTCGGGCGTCCGGACGCCCGATTATGCCAACAGGGACTTCAACTCACATCAAGCTAAGGTAAGCTTTATGGGTGCATTTACAATATTTTACAGTATCAACTGCGAGTGAAGCAAAATATATCATCAAGACTGCAAAATTTTACAGATGAATAAACAAAAGCGAAGCATGCACTAATGTCACTCAAGTAATGAGATTCGCATTCTTAAGCAATAAGTGCGAATTGCTCCTCAGAATTCGGAGGTTATTCATCGGAGTAGAGTTTTACGAAAATATTTCTTCAGAATTGGTTTGTGGCAAAAAGGAAAGTACCTAACTCACGGGTCGAAAATATACTGTGTTGTTTGGTATGGCCAAAATTGGGTTATGTTTACGGATACGGCAGGGATTATGAAGCAAATGAGTGATGAAAATGAATAGGGGGTGATAAATGCTTGAATCTAAACTTGTGTATGCATATGGTCAATTTTTGTTATTAATTTAAGTTAATGCTACTTTAATTTATTTATTACATTATTTTGGCTGATATCACTTCAGTAAGGTATTCCTTTATTTTAACTATATATTTTATTTAGTTCTTCATCACCTTAGTCCAAGCTATATAATCCTCCGGAGTCACCGTTTCACGATAAGCCATCGAAAGTATATTTGTTGTAGTTGCCTGTTGTAATATGCATATGATTGAGGGTTCTGATGGATTCCGGTTCCGCGGGCGTACGTGGGTCGTATTAGACCTTGGGGGCTGAAGGGAAGAGGAGATATATCGTAGGCGGCTGGATAACCACCTAGTAAGTGTCGGAGCTGGATGAACGGTGTGCTGGTGTCACGTCTGGTCGCTAGCTTGGCGGTATTGTCACAGCTGCCCGAAGATGCTGAGCGTGAGGCGACTAAATGGATGGGGTGAAAGCGCACGACAGGTGACTAATCCAACCAGATAGAAAACGAAATAGAAACGTAAACTGTAGAGGAAACGACGCTCACAATAATGGCAACGCTGGACGACAACTTACTGGCTGACTTGCTACTGGGGCACTGACGCGTTACACCTGCTACCGTCGTTGTAAACACATATACAAAATTACCTTGGCTCATGATTATAATTTTTTCTTTTTCTCTATTTTTATTATATGCTTGCCTTTCAATTTTTCTCCTTTAATATACTTTAGCTTTCTTATGATATTCAGCACTGCTTTTAAATATATATTAATATGTGACCGTCGAGTGCGCCACTGTCAGATTTTAAGTACGGGGCGTTGTAAGGTGACTCGCCATGTGGTTTTAACACCCCGTGGAACCAGCGTCGTGCCTGTTCTCGTGACTTTGACTGCGGAGTGCTCAACCTACGCTTGGTTGGCTCTCGGGTATTCGGCCTCTTTCTGGTGATGGCTTGTCAGTAGGCACTTGAGAATTTATTCATCGATATTCGTTCTTACTCGGTGGGTGGGTTTAAATTCCGCGCACCTACGTTCTCTTTGTTTTCCATTGCAAGTCATCGGGTCTATGACGACCTACTCTACGCGTCGGTTACTGACCGACATCGGCGCTGTACTCTCACAACGCATGGTGGAAAAGCATGGAAGCGGTTATTGCCTATTTCAGCAGAAGTCTTTCGCGAAGAGAGCGCAGCTATTGCACAACGCGAAAAGAACTGCTGTTGTTGGTGTTTTCCATTAAACCATTCACGCACAACCCACTGGGCGTAGGTTTCTTGCACGTAATGTTCACCAGTAATTGAGCTGACTTCAAAACTTCCGGAATCCTGAGGGACAAATCGCCCATTGGCAGGAACCATTGCAAGAATACGACTTTGTGTGTCAGCACCGTCCAGGCGCAAAATACGGAAATGCCGACACTGTTTTACGGTGGCCTGTTAACTATCATGGACCATGCTCACCATGCTTTAATTCTTGCGTAACTGCCTTCATCTTTGATGCCTCGGAGACGGAGGAATGGATCCGGTTGCAGTCGTCGGAACCGTAAGTACGATTTTATGTGATCTCTTCGTGTGGGATGGAGACCGACCAACTCAGCAAGAGCTGGCGGGCGCCAGTTGGGAAGCAAAATGGTCACTATGGCCGCATGTACTGGTGTTGGACGGCATCATGTAATTCCAGAACGGGCCTGATAATTTGCAAGAAAGTTTGTACCGACGTCTGCAACGCAGGAAGTAATGCGAAGGATCCGCGAAGAATTAGGACACCCAGGACAGAATAACATAGAGGTTGCAACTCGACATCAGCTTTTGTGGCCTTATCTACGGCGTGACATGGCTATCTATTGCTAGTCGTTCGCTGATTTCGCAAAGAACAATAGTCCCACGACCACTCGTCGCGGTCCACTGCAACCAATGACGGCCGGCTTTCCGATCGAGATCGTGGGCATCCACATAGTGAGCCTAAAGCCTGCAAACGCCAAGGGACATCGTCCCGTACTGGTTATGGTTGACTACTTTACCAAACGGTGTAATGCATTCACTCTTCTAAATATAGACGCTTGGAGTGTAGCAGTAGCTTTCTTCAGCAACTGATTGCCAAGATGGAGAGCACCGTAGCAGTTACACTCCGACCGCGGAGGCAAGTTCGAGAGCACACTCATGAGCGTGATGTGTCACATTTTCGGCATCCGGAGGACATCTACGACTGCTTAACACCCGGTGGAAACCGGTCTAGTTAAACGCACGAACCGTACGCTGAAGACTTTATTACAGGCTTTCCTGACTACCGAGGCTACTCGGGAATGGGATATGGCTCTGCCCAAATGCTTGCTGGCTTATCAAGCATCGGTCCACTCATTGACCTGTAGGACACCACATCTCATGATGACGGTTCGTGAGCTGCGTCTGCCAACAGATACTCTGCTACCGACGTCACACCATGAAACTCTAACCGCTTCAGAGCCATGTACTTCACTTACAGTCAAGTCTGTTGCGAGCACACCAAATGACACAAACGCATCTGCAAACCTCGCAGCGTCACCAGAAGACATAATTTGACCGCAATGCTTTCGTGAGTCCGTTCAAGCCTGTTGATACGGTCTGGCTCAAAGCAACAGTAACACCACCAGGCTTCCGTGCGAATCTCCTTGGAAACTGTGAAGGACCGTTATTTGTGGAAGAGGTGTTGTCAGATATATCTTGTCGAATCATGCGACCGGGCGTACCTCAACGGTTGATCATTTCAACAGGCCGAATTCAGCTAAGAGACTCGCAAGCGCTGAGGACAGTGCCTGTTAGCATGGGGAGCAATGTAACGTAACGCGCCATGTTGTTTTAACCGCCCGCTGAACAAGCGCCTTGCCTGGTGTCCTGACCTTGCTGCGGATTGTTAAGCCTACGCTTGGTTGCCTCTCGGTTAATCGGCGACTTTCTGGTGCCGGCTTGTCAGCAGGTACTCGATACGTTATTCTTCGATATTGGTTCTTATTAGGTGGTTGGCTTTAACTTTCGGCCACCTACGTTTCATTTGTTTTTAATTGCAGGTCATCTGGTCTATCACGCTCTTCTCTACGTGTTATTTAGGGAAGAACCAGCAAACCCGGACCCGGACGAATATTACACCGTTCTCCGTATGCAGAGCTGACTTCTGTGTTTTCTAGATGTATGCTTAGTTAAAATACAAAAAGTTTAGTATTTTTCCTAAAAGAACTTCAGAAAGCAGGACGCAGTGTTAAATAATTGTTTCATGACTCGGCGAAAAATGCATAATTTAATATTTAACGAGTAACAAGTAGTTGAATATGCAGTTGGACGTTTAAAATCCCTTAAAAGCCTATTCCTAGGTGGTTGTATAAGGAAAGATGTAAGAGCTAACGTACTTAGTGGTCCCGCATGTATGTGTGGCTGCAGTCCGAGTGCCCTATATGAAATAATTGTCTGGAAAGTACGGTAAATTGGAAATGGTAACGGTGGTATGGTTTGGGAACGAATTTTTAGTGAACACTTGGATATAGGATGTAATATATGTAAACTTTTTCATCCTAACTTAGAACACGATGCAAGAATGAGTTTGGAATGCGGAGAAGCTTTGCTGTGTGTATTTAATCGTAGTACAAATTTGGACGTGAACTGCTGCAAGCTTTACTGTATCGTACCAAGTTTAGGCCATGTGCCAGCGGAGCGAGTACAGAAGGCGGTGAACCCGAGATTCGAACCCAAGCCGCCGGGTTGGAAATCCCGCATTTTACCACTACGCTATGTCCGCCCCTACTGTGCCCCGGATAATTTGAATCAAAAACCGCCCGCACGTCTGCTTTAGCATCGTCCATTATCGCCTGGCTGCTGTACCATAGCTATACCGTCAAAATCTCATTGATTGCTCGTGGCGCATTCGACGGTCCGGTATGTGTACCGCGTTTAGAACTTTCAAAGCGTGTATCAAATAATGGGTTTTATTGGCTCCTTCGCTGCTCAAATTCAAGAATTAATCAACTCTCTTGTACTGTTTCATCTTTATTTGAAACCAACGCTCGGTTGCACATTAAAGCATCACCCATAGCTTGAATTCGTGCGTATTGTTGACCTGCTGATTTCTAGAAGGCCTACAGTACCGGCAAAAGCATCAACGCGCTCGGTATCTTTCCTAAGTCTTTAAAATGTGGTGCGTCGTACGGTCTTGGAGACATTGGAAGCATGTTGGACAAAAGCGATCAAAATATTCCTTTAAAATTTATATATTCGCAGTAGCTGAAGCACAAATGATAATCAATAAGACCGTAACGTCCGATTTAAAGGCAATCTAATGGTTATCAACCAAGTGCATCTTTGTATTATGGCCTACGAGTAGGTCGAGGTGTTTGCTGACACCAGAATTTATTTCCTGTTGAGAGCGGATCTCGAGGGGACCAATCTATTCAGATACAAAAAATGGTACACTTCATTTGATTGAAGGCTGTAGACACACCGCTGCCCAATCGCTCATCCTATAAACAGGCAACAATAACGTTATATATATATATACTACCTTATATATATAGCATAATTGTTGCCTGTTTATATATATATATATATATATATATATATATATATATGAAATATGCGGTTGCATTTTGCATATACCGATGGAAAGCTTCGAGCTGATTTTGTGCGGATTCAAATTGCAGGATACGGAAAGTTGTATTCTCAAACTGAGATAATTACAAGCGTATATACACCCAGCATATACACCCATGCACATACATTCACTGTTATTCCAAACGTGTATTTTTGGACATTTTTGATCACACTAATTTAGCTTAACCTGAACATGCCTCGC
Organism: Dicrocoelium dendriticum; assembly: GCA_944474145.2. NCBI lineage: Eukaryota > Metazoa > Platyhelminthes > Trematoda > Plagiorchiida > Dicrocoeliidae > Dicrocoelium > Dicrocoelium dendriticum. The sequence goes on from OX104066.1 coordinate 13,121,151, forward strand.
ATGTTCGACCATTAAATGGTCGGCGACTAATCGTTTTTTGGATGGGTTGCATACTCTCGAGAAGTAGTTGATATATAAGCAGGTATCAGATGCTCATATTCCGGTGTTTGCTCGGGCTCTGCTGTTTCCATCCGGATAGTATGGCTACTCTTGAAACCGTGCCCGAGTCGGGTCCTGCAGCTGGCGTTTTCTCTAAGAGTTGTGCCTCTACTGAATTGTCATTAAAAGGTGTGGGTGTTCTTGCTGCTTTCAGACGAATTTCTGTTGGCAATCTGCAACGGAATTAAATCCAGTTCGCTAGTAGGGTTTGTGCCATCTGTTCCGACTGTAACACAAGTTTTTAGAGCCTGGGACCGCATCCTTTATAGTTTGGTGATATGGAAATCCTTGTCAACGAGGTGACCACCGGATTTTCGAGAGAAAGAGTCTCCCGGATGTATTGCCATTTTTTGCGGTCGTGCATCTGAGCATCGTCGGAAGAGGAGGCAGTAAGCTCAGGAACACCGTGAGTAATCACTGTTTTCGTATCTTGACTTATTCTGTACTTATCTTTGTTAACGGGATCCCCTGAACGTTCTTTCCACGAGATATTAGGTAGTATGCGCATTTCACCTGAGGCGTTGCGGAGACGATTCGCAGACAGCAGAACGGCCTCAGTCTCGTCCACCGAGTTTAGTGTTACCCGAAGTAACCGGGGTTCGCCGTAGTGCAATGCGTTTGGATGGCGCGAGATTCTTTTTAATGTCGTGGGATTAGCATGGACTCCGATCGACGTACAGATGGAACCCCACTGATTTCGATCGTCCGTCAACTTACCCTTAATTGTATTAGATTTGGATTCGGGGACATTAATGCATACAATGTTTAGGACAACATGGTTGCGCCGGGTGGCTACTTGTTTTGGATTTTGAAGCTAAGTATCTGGTGTTTTTGTTGAATTTGTGAACGGCATTGGTGTGTGACATCCGTGCTGCGGCAGTTTTGTTTTCTGTAGTTCGGGCACAAAGGTTACCGGTGCTCTTTCCGGTGTTTGCTTGGCGGCAACCGATGCATGCGTTGCGGGTTGTTCACTTTCGCTGGTTGACTATAGCTTACAGTCTCGAGTGTAGCAAACTGACTACTAGGTGCAGCACACAGTACAGAAGTTAAGGCAGGCGCGCTGTAGGCACTGTTTTTACTTCTAGGAGGGAGAGAGAATGGAGTTGATACTGCTGGAGGCTGAGTCGTTGGGGTTGGGTTTGGACGTCTGGCTCGCTTCTTCGGCCTGACTAGGGAGTTCGGGGTGTTATTTTCACTCACAAGTGCAGGTCCGTTTCCTCCCATGGATCTAACTCTGGCGCTCACCAGTTGCTCGACCGCTTCGGTTAGTCTTTCACACCTCTTCAGTAGCACAGAGAGACAGCTAACAAATGGAATAGACTCGCATACTTGGCAGAACCAAGGTGCCTCTGCGGTGTTTACTTTCGTCGACCCCTTCCCAAGGCAGGTGGTGTAATAGGTTTTCAAACACAAGGTACACACCAGACCACTTTTAAAACTTTGGCAAATGATTCGCATTTGCTTTTCATGCGAGACATGTTCTCAGTAGGGATAGGAAGAGGATGGAGATACTGACTCACCGTTGCGTAGCGATCGGCGCTGGTTTGAGGTCAACAGGTCCAGTCGTGTCGGGGCCAGATGAGTCACGCGTTATTTAGGGTGGATACGCGAATGAGTGCTATCGATCCAGAAGGTAGAGGGTAGACAGCGATGCGCGGCAAAGCGACTAAAACAAAGCAAGTTGAGTTGGAAAATATTGTATATAGACGACAGTGGCAGTTCCAAAGGCGGATCAAATTGACGACTATCGAATTGTAGAGCGACTTGAAGAGATGGTAGTATGCTGATCGGATGACTCTCAAAATCTTTAAAATAAGAGCAAAAGCGTTCTTATGCGACGAGAGCAAAATCAAAACATCCGAAAAGCCTCAAATACGGTTGACTGCTAATTTGCAAGAGCACAGTTTGTTGGTGATCCGAGTATGTTAGATCTAATAGAAGAACAGTGGTAGGAGGAGCTTGTGGAGCCAAATCGAATGATGTCACGTAGGTCGCTGTTAGGAAAAATCCACAGATTTGGAGGCGAATAACATAGGAAGACAGTATTTCTGCGACCGCAAGTAGGATTGCACTGCTACAAAGGTCTACCGAGAGGCAGTCGTTGCGGACTAGTCCATTGTAAACACCGTTAACGCGAATAGAAGGACAATCCGCAAATAAACAACACTTATCAGCAGGTCAGGACAAATGAGTACCAAACCTTGTAGAACATAGGAAAAGGGATCCAACAACAGTGCCCGGAATTTGGTATGCTCAAATGTCCCTGAACCTACCGCAATCACCTTGAGGGATAAGTACTCAGACTAGCAAGACCAATGGAACGCACTGTGCATGCAGATGAGTTTCAAAGCCAAGTCCATAAACGTATTACGAATAACTCGTCATCCAAACTCGCCACACTATCTGACAAACAATAGAATCCTCCGCCGACGTAGAAAACGTTTTGCTCTCCTCAAGCGCGCTAAAACGCGGATCCTATGGGACACGTACCTATCCTAATGTCCCTTGGAGCGCGCGACAATCAAAAATAAACACCAAAGAGTGGCACAGCAAGCAAGACCGCCTAAACACAAGCTTCATACATGGCGTGCCAGAACATCATTCTAACGATGTTCAAGAGACCGGAATGCAAGAATTAGAACAGTGGCGATGCATTCGTGAAATAATTTCTTTGGATAATATTGTGACACTGTCGATCACCAGGAGACCTCTCTCACCGAAGCATAGAGGATATAGCCCTAGAATCCTAAAACTCGTGGTTCAGTCAGAGCAAAAAGCAAAGGATGTTTTGAATCTGTGGCGGAGAAATCGGGTACATCTTCCTTCTGAAATTCGGTTAAAGATCGCAGAAGCTTTGCGCAGATCATATAATAAAGCAACGGAAGTAGCAAGCATACCGACGAATGTACAGCAACGTAACTTGACCGCATCTTTAATTGACTCTGACGTAGGTATAAACGAAGGATGGGACGCGCCTTGGCCGAATCAAGTTGCAAAAGAGGTAGCATTGTGCCATCATAATAACGAGTGACTGCCAAACTCCCATCGGTCGGCATTCCCCACACGTGACCGCTTCACCCTTCTGTGGGCTGTTAGAAACCGAGAAACTGCCTGTTTGTATACGAATGCGCAAGGTCTTTTTAATAAATTGGCCGAGCTGAAAGATCGTCAAGCTTCCGGGATATGGTTGCACACGTTATTAACGGACGTCGAAATGTCGCTACAGGGCATATCGCTGATCTGGAACGACAGGCTCACAAAAGGAGGAGGAGTAATCCTGTATTACCGAAATGACTTACAGTGCGAAGCCGTGGAGGATTCAGATTCGCTTTTCCCCGATTCTCTTTGGTGCCGGTTGCAGTTAAAAGGCAGGAACGCTTGCTTTATTGTCCTGGTGTACCGCGCCTCTCCTTCAACACACAAAAACGACTACCACTAGGCGGCTGCTTTAAGATTCATTTTACAACAAACGTACACTCACCTTCTTGTCATGGGTGATTTCAACGTACATTGTTTAGAAATTCCCTACACGACCGGAGACCAATTCAAAGCCGATCTACAATATCTAGTAACTACTGTTCCTCGTTACAATCACATCACCTTGCCCATTCGGTTCGGAACAGGTAACAGATCATATGTGCTAGATCTTGGGCTTACCATTGAGGAGCATATGATTGATGTGTTGAATTTAGACTGCCGCTTGTGTCGCAGTGAGCACGTCGTGGTCTGTTTCAACTTCGACTGCTATGCAGAATATCTGAATGAGAACGATGAGGCTGTGCGAACCATCACAAACTGCCTTCGATTATCCCAGCTCGTCAGCGCCACAACTTGGTCGTTCCACGAAGAAGAACCGACGGAAGTCGCCTGCCTCGAGTTCGTCAGGAAATTCAGTCGGCTGATTGCACAGGCTTCAGAGATAAAAGCTTGCAATAAATGCGAATCAGATTCTTACGTTAGGAGCAGAACTCGGAAACGGAAGACAGTACGCAACGCAGTATGACGAGTGTACAGAGAAGTTCCAGCACAAGAAACTTGGTACAACTACGTAGCCAAACTTAACCAATGCACTCAACTGTTAAGAGAAGAAAAAGCCGCCTATCAGCAGAACATCGCAAAAAGCTTCAGTGCTAACCACAAACTACGGTACAAGCACATTAGTAGCCTGCGAAAGGTGAGGCAAGTATTTCCACCACTCAGGACGGCTGATGGTGCAACAAGAACGGCTGTGGAAACAGCAAACGCGCTGCAGATGCAATACATTCCCACGTTTTAAAGAGACTTGCCACCAAACGATCTACCAATCTTTGTCTTCTCGTCGCCAGGACTAACCCACATCAAATTTACCGCGGAGGCTGTATTGCAAAGGTTGACGTTTCTACGCAAACACAGCTCGCCTGGTGTCGACGCCATTCGTTTTGAGGCATTGGGAGCAGCAGCAAACCAACTGGCAGGACCTTTAGCTCAGTTTTCAAGCACTGCTTAGACCAGAACAAAGTTTCCGTCATGTGGAAGCTTGGAATAATAACCTCGATTCACAAAGGTGGAAGCAGAACTGATCCCTCCAACTACCGCCCAGTAACCGTTCTTACTATACTCTAAAATTTCATGGAATCTATAGTTGCCCATGCACTGGTGTGCTATCCAAAAAACTAAAACCTCATCACTCCTGAACAGCACGGTTTCCGTCAACAGCGGGCATGTACAACGAATTTATTCATAACACGCAGTAGCTGGACCGAGACAAATGACGCTGGAGGAGGTGTTTTGTAATCTACCTGGATTTTCCCAAGGCTTTCGATCGTTTAGATCATCGGATACTACTACCTAAGCTGCAGCATTACGGGATTGGCGACCGTGTTTTAAGCTGGATCGCCAACTTTCTACTTCAACGGCAATTAGTGGTCAGAGTTCGGAGCTCATTATCGGATCCCATACAAGTTGAGTGTGGTGTGCCGTAAAGCTCAGTTCTATGTCCATGTTTGCTTTTGGTGCATATTAATGACCATGCACAGGGAATCGCTTCAAACATCCGAATGTTTGCTGGCGATATCAAGATCTGGCGCAAGATCCAGGCGAACGCCTACCAACTTGTGCATCAGAGTGACTTAGATACGGTGTATCAATAGTCGACCCGAAAAGTATTGAATTTCAACGTCAGTAAATACAAGGTGTTTGCCATCCGACATCAGAGCAGCTACTCATACCGACTAGGAACGAATATATAACAACAATCAGCTGTCGAACGTGAATTGGAGGTCTTGATTCAAGATGCCTTGGGTTGCTCCAGGCAATCTGAAAAGGCCTCGAAGACCGGGAACCAACACGCCGGGCTGTTGAAGCGGGCGTTTGGACAAATAAACAGCTCCATATTTCGAAAAATACTCAATGCGTATGTTCGTCCTCAAGTCGAATATGCAATTCAAGCCAGGTATCCATGGCTGCATTACGACAATAATGCACTGGAGCAGCCACAACGACGGGCTTCTAAGAACGTAATTGGAATGCGCAATTTTTCCTACCGGGAGAGGCTGCGATGACTGGGATTGTTCAGTGGCAGGTATCGCATACTACGTGGCGACTTGATTATGGCTTACTTGATTCTGCGAGGCCCACATCATGTGTGTTGCCATTTACTGCAACTCAGCAGCAATGCACACCTGAAGCGCCAATCATTAGAACCCGCAGAACAATACAGTCATCTGGAAGGCCGCAGAAATTTCTTTTACACTCGTATATGTCACACATGGAATGCTCTGACAGAATCGGTCGTCTCTGCAGCAACACTAACAGTACTTAAAATACGGTTGGAGGATGCACTCATCCACTTACAATTTGTCACTTAACACTACCTCTGCATCCCACTCCTGGAGTTTAGCATGGAATTATTTGTTGTTAACTGTGGGTGCTGTGCATTTAAAAGCAACGCTGAATTACAGCGTCGCAAACGTTAAGTCCTTACTTTCTTATTCAAAATATTAACTATCTTATTATCCTTATCATCAGTATGGTTATTTTGATATCCCCAACGAATATCCAACAGGACTTGTAAAGCAACGCTTCGTAACCCGTATAAATTCATTGTTCATTTTTCATTGTTCATATAGGTCGCTGCATGCTCTCGCATACCCCTAAGTTTTTCCGAAACGTTGATGCAACGCAACCGTCTCGTCCTCAGTTATCATCTTTGCTTTTAATGTCTACAAACTCTAGCAATAGCTAGAGGTAGCTTTAATTTCGCTTCCGTATATTGGTATGACTGGCTCAACACTACGACTTGAAGTAGACTTCTCACTTCCATAACCATCTTCAAAATTTTTATTATTATTTCCCTTCTATCAAGAACCCTACATTTCCATTGTACCTAATGTGACAACACTCTGCTGCTGCTATTCCTGATGGGTCTCTCTAAACATTGCGTTAAATCCCCTTCCAATTCAGCAACGATTAAATTCTTATCGATTATGCTTAGTCTTCAATTCTGACTGCCTCTCCAGCTGGTTTACTTTTGAACTTGTTGTAGGGGACCATTAGAATTGTCTTTCATCCAATGCTGTCTATGTGAACTCTTTCTGTGACCATCGGCTCTCATTGACTGGTAAGTAGCAGTACGCGCTGCCGGCACGTTGCTTATCATTTCACAGTACCGCCCTCCATTTCCGATTGTTTTAAGTAACTATATAAGGCTGCTTCTGCTCACGAACTCTTCATTGTATGACAGTTAGTTACTTCTTCTTTAGATAAATTACTTAAACTACTGGCCATCTTCCTGTCTGTGAACATCCTCTCACATATCTGGATAATTCCACTGCTCACCTCCTCAACTTTTGGCTTCTCTTAGCTTCTGGCTTCATTGTTACTGTTGACCACCCTCTCACATTTCTCAGAGCTACAACGCAACACATGTTTCCTTCACGCCTGTTGGTCTTTGACGCCTATCAGTCTCCCTTCTACCTTACCGTGCTGAATGTCGCTGTATAAGTTTGTCCTCAATTTATTGTCACGTTACTAAGCGAATCATCTCCAATGTTTGGCACTCTTTTATTCTAACCCCGCTTATTTTTCTTGCTTTCTGGATAACCTCTAACGATTGCTGTTTAAGCGTCTCAGGGCTATTACTCTTATTTCTATACGCAACTTACCGCCAACCACATATTTCTGCTCTTCAACTAATGGTCGACTCAGAACCTGCTTACGTTCAACGCTACAAACTGCAAGATGTTAAGGATACGCCATAAAGCCACTTTCGAATACAGACTGGGAGATCAAATACTGCAGCGCACTTAAACGGAATGCAATCTAGGCGTGATAGTGCAGGAAGATCTGGGCTGTTCCCGTCAGACCGAGAAAGCCTGCAAAAAGGGTAACCAACACCTTCACATTTTACAGAGGGCATTCGGGCGCTTTGATCCTTCCATCTTTTTTTAGATGCTCAGTGCCTGTATTTGGTCTCATTCTCAATACGCCATCCACACGTGGCAGCCATGGCAAAAGCAAGACATTACCGCGCTTGAACTGCCACAACAAAGGACGAACATTACCATAAACGTCCTGTTTCATCCCCTTACCGATTGAGGCTAAAATCCTCGGGGTCTGCAGTGGACAATATCGAGGCATGCGTGGCGAATTTACAACGAATTTATGATCCTGAGGACTCTAAACCATTCTAGTCGTCACCTACTAAAGCTGAATACTAATGCCACATTCAGAGGACCCCAGCTAAAGCTGGACACACAATACAGCCGGTTGGAATGCCGCCGAATTTTCTTTTCTATTCGCGTGTGCCAAAACTGGAACGTCCTTTCCACATACATAGATTCTACCCCCGAGCTAACGGTATTCAAAAGACGTCTGGAGGATTCGCTTATCCACTTACATTAGGCTATATAATCAGAGATGTCTACGTCAACCAAACGCAAACAAAAGGTGCGAAATCTCAGCTTTTGTGCTTCACTACTTACACACTTTTGCTGTGAAATTTAGTTTCGGATACATTACAACTGCATTCATCAATTACCTTAGTCCAAGAAAGCGGCGCACGGGTCAGTGTTGTGGAGTCTTTTGTTCCTAAGACATACGTTCCCCAAATTACTTCCCCATTAAATCTGCAGTAAAAGTTCAATACACGTTACAGGCTTATATGAAGAACAAACTATTTGAATCGCTAGACGCTTAAATTGACAATTTACACTTATGTTTGCGTCGACATCAAACATCCTACTGGACTTTTAAAGCAATCACTATTTTACCTATAAGATACCACTGCTCATTCAGTTGCTCAGTTGTTCGCCGAGCTGCGAAATTGGTTTGCAAACGTTTCATCCTCATGCGAGACGGCATTATCAATGCGTCGAGATGTGGGGTGTAATCTCGCTGATTGAATTGTCAACCCGTGATCGGCGTGCAGGTGATATTTCGAAAGTGACGGCTTCGATCTGTGTCTCGTGATCTGTACCCATTTCCCCGTGGCGGAGGTCGTCGCTTGGGTTGTTCCTATTCAAGCGGTATCTCATAATTTCTCTAAGTTCTCTCCGTCAGAGGGGTTGGTAAACTGAGACAATCGCGATATGCATGTTGATCGAGTCTTGTGTTGAGAACCACGCTTCCAGGAGTTCCCTTGCTCTTCTTGTTTCACCTCGTGCCAGGACTTCTGTTTTGGCCTAATCAAAGCTGTGTTCTTTTTCATCCACGTGTGCTGAGACTAGTGAAGATGCATGGTGTCTTTTGCATGTTTTTTATGCTCTTGTAATCGTGTTGTTAATTTTCTGCCTGTTTGGCCAACATACTCCTTTTCGCAATTTCTACAAAGTAGTCTATTTACAACATTGCTTTGCTCATGAGCTTCCAGTTTCTCTTTCGGTTTCGACAGAGTTTTTCTCAGTGTAGCAGTTGGTTTGTGTGCTACGATGAAGTGATGTTGTTTGAATAGTCTTGCTGCCATTTCGGATATATTCTTCATATAAGGTAAAACAACGCGTCTCTCTGTCGTTGGTGTAAACTGTCTGTTTGGTTTGTTGTGGTTCAGACACCTTCGGATGAATCTTCGTCGATATCCGTTAAGTTGGAAACATTGAAATAGATGCTTCTCTTCTTGCTGCTTTGCCTCCGTGGTACTGCAGTGTGTTTGCACTCTACCAAAGATCGAGATTGACCCAGTTTACCAACCCCTCTGACGGAGAGAACTTAGAGAAATTATGAGACACCGCTTGAATAGGAACAACCCAAGCGACGACCTCCGCCACGGGGAAATGGGTACAGATCACGAGACACAGATCGAAGCCGTCACTTTCGAAATATCACCTGCACGCTGATCACGGGTTGACAATTCAATCAGCGCGATTACACCCCACATCTCGACGCATTGATAATGCCGTCTCGCATGAGGATGAAACGTTTGCAAACCAATTTCGCAGCTCGGCGAACAAATGAGCAACTGAATTATCAAACCGAGCTACCAGTTCTCCAAAGCAATTTAAATCACTGCTCATTTTTTATTGTTCGCACTTGCTTTACATTATGGACGTCAATGTATGAGCTTGATTCGTTCCTTAGTAATCGGACTTTATCCCAGATAATTCCCATCAAATATATTGCAGCTTTGCTCTCCTGTGTCCTGCCACACTCGTTTATGACGGATTTCTGCTTACTTTAGTGCGGGGGCTTCAGGGTTCTCAGTGCCATTCCCAACTTACCGTACCTCTGTTTCCACACATTCGTCCTTCGTCGATTCTTTGCATTTGCCTCCACTCTTTGAACGCTGCTGTATGAAATGCAGTCGCCTTGCTCTGGAACTTTACCGCCCAAAAAAGGAACTGCTTCCTTTTATGTCTATTTACTTGTTGGCCAACCGTACATTATTTTTATTGTTTTAATCTTCCTTACAACCGCCTCGACACTCGACCACCTTGTAAGATCCCGCTCACACCTTTACCTTCTGTCTTTCTTCATCCGTCCGCGTCTTCGTATAGCGCATTAATACATTCCGCTGTGTCGGACTCCAATTGCCTTCTGATATCCGCGCTTACTTTCGCGCAACGTCTCGGACTAGTATTTGCTAGTCTTACCAATTGCAGACATCAATTCGCACGTGCGAATAGAAAAATTTCTGAAATTTGTATGTTTTGGTGAGTTCATTCCTTTTTCTTGAATATATACGCGTATACATTTGTCCCTTTGCAATTTTAATACTATCCTCATGATCTTATTATCCTTGAGCTTTCCGATTCACATTTTGAAAGTGGCATCTGAGTTGTTTCACAACGTAAACGTGCTAACTTTGGCTGTTCCAACTTCGATGGAACAAAACCCAGATGTTTGGTCTGTGATATTCCAGATCGATCTGGAAACTAAATGCATTCAGACGGACCGTCCGAGGTACCATCAGCTTGTCCCACGCCTTGCTTTGTCGGTTGGGACGATGGTTACGGACAATCGATTCTGCCCATCGGATGAAGCAAAGTATGAAACTATGAAGCAAGCCATTCTTAAGGAGTTACAGCCCAGCGCACGAGCTCGATTTGAACAGCTCAATGGTCTCAAGCTTGGATATCGCGAACCGCCGGTGTTGCTTTGCGAAATTCAGCGCATCGCTGGTCCCTTATTCTTGAGCTAATAGGGATAAATGAGCTGTCATTTGAACGTCTTTCAGAGCGACTGTCGATAATGCTGTCCATGTTGTTGGATACGTCCCGGAAAGAATTAGCTACCAAGGCAGACGCCGCGTTCGAACCTCTTCCGCGTCAGACGACCAGTAGCTCCGTTGACCTAAGCTTACCGATAAAAACAAAATCTCATATTTGCTCCCAGTCGTCAGGCCGATCTGACCCTAAAGACGAGGAAATTGCGTACTTCGCAACAGGATAACAGCAATGAAGGCTTCGAAACAGCGTGTGTCACGATCAGAACCTTTTGGCTACCGTTCATTGCGGCTCATCTGTGCATGCAACCAATACGTCTCGTTCCACACGAAAGCGCAACATTTTCTCTGCACGTTCTTAGTCAGATAATACCAAAACCGTCGGAGAAATATGGTGGTATCACCGCCAATATGGTGGAACAGCGAGACGATGTCGGGCTACCTGCATTAGATACGACGTAGCCGCTTCAATGAAAACGAATGACACGCATACAAGCACAACCAACATAGCCGTCAATAAACAAGCAACTCACTCATTTTACGTTAGGATTGACGTTCATCCATCACGTGCCTCATCGACGCGGGAGCGGAAGTCAGCGTCACCCCTGCGAACGCGAACGACAGGCCCACAAAGCCTACGTACAAACTGCCTGCGTCTAACGGTTCTCCGATAGCTGCATTCGGTCAGCGCATGATGAACCTGGACCTCAATCTTCGCCGAGATTTTCGGTGTGTTTTCATGGTTGCATCCGTACCCTTCGCAATTATCGGTATCCTCTTCCTCCAGCATTTTGGGTTGCTAGTTGATGTTGATTGTCAAAGAATTATTGTTGACCGTACTAAATTAGCGGTCGAAGGCGTACTTGCGGGCCCCCCGATAATCAGTCCCGTTTTTCAAATCGCATATGTACCATCAGATATGCGAAACTACTGTCTGAATACCCGCGACTTGTCCGACCAGCTGCAGAACTTCCGCTATTTACGACAGAGGTCGCTCATCACATAGTCACGCGTTGTCAACCAGTTAGCGCACGACCAATAAGGCTTGCTCCTGACAAACTACGTGCAGCGTGAGCTGAATTCGACTAAATGCTTCAGCTTGGTATCGTCAGACCGTCCAACTGCCCATGGGCGTCGCTTCTGCACATGGTCTCGAAGAAGGTTATGGGAGACTGGCATCCTTGCGGCGACTATGAAACCCTGAGTACGGTTACCACGACTGATCGCTATCCGAATCCATACATAGTGGATCTCACCACCAGTCTGGCGAGTAAAAATCCTTCAGTAAAATCGACTTGGTACGCGCATACAACCGAATTTCCGTATCCCAAGCGGACATAGCTAAAACTGCCATGACAACTCCATTGCTTTGCTCGAATTTCTTCGCATGCCATATGGTCTAAAGAATGCCGTTCAAATTTTCCAGCACTTTATCGACTAAGTTTGTCGCGACTTAGACTTCGCTTACGCTTATCTCGACGGTCTTTTAATAACGAGCTCTTAACAAGAAGTGCACGTGCACCATGTACGATCACTTTTTGATCTTTTATCTCTACACCGGGTGACGATCAACGCAGATAAGTTTTCGTTTGTGTCGACTCATTAAACTTCCTCTGCCATCGAATCTCCTCTGCAGGCGTCGTGTCACTGCGGGATAAAATTCAAGCCACTATTGACTACCCATAGCCTCATTCTTTCAAACAGCTTTGCCGTTTTGATGGGCTTGTCAACATTTACTGACGGTTCATACCAAACTGCTCGTTGCTGATGACCTCTCACGGACCTTCACCGAGGGAAACGCAAGACATTCGAATTTCCTGCCGTAGCACGCGCTGCTTTTAAGTCGCTGAAAGAGGATATTACCAACATAGTTTCTATAGCGCATCACGACCTGGTAGCCGTGCTGTCCCTCAGTACTCTCGCCTTGGACTTGGCAGTCAGCGCTCTTTTGCATCAACGAGAAGCCGGCACTTGGCAACCCTTAGCGTTTTCTCCAAACGCCTACAACCTACCGAATATCACTACAGAAAGTTCGGTATAGAGCTACTAGCCATATACCTAGCCATATGTCACTCTTAACACGTATTATAAGTCAGCTCCTTTTTCCGTCTTTACCGACCACAAGTCCCTGACTTACGTGCTCGGCTCGACTACTGACCGATACTCCCTTGGAGATCCGCACCACTTTGACTATATCACACCATTTACGACCGACATGCGGCATGTCTTAGGTATGCGCAACGCCGTCGCCGATGCACTTTCACGATTCTAGGCTATCTCCGCGGACGCCGTCACTGTTATCGACTTCGCAACCATGGCTACAGCACAACTCAACGATCCTGAGGTTAACCTTCTACGCAGGTCTCCCTCACTGAACATATGACTTGTTCTGCTGACATCATCAGACGGAACTATACTTTGCGATTTAGCTCTGTGCACGCCGCACCCAGTCGTCCCACGAGAGTTTCGGCAGACTGTATTCGACACGTTGCACGGCTTGTCTCATCCAATTTTTTGGGCATCGGTTAAACTTGTAACCGCACGATTCGTGTGGCGCAATGTCGACCGGAACGTCCGTGCTTGGGCAGCTCCTTGCCTTCCGTGTAAACGCGGGAAGGTGCGCAACCACAAGAAACGCCTATAAGGCAGGTTACGGACGCCAGACGCAGGTTTTCATTACGTGCAAGTCGAAATCGTAGGTTTTATGCCGCCTTCGAAATGCTTCGTGGGTTTGCTGTCCTATATCGATCGATTTACTAGATGGTCTGAGACCGTCCCGATCCCAGGTTTCTGTTCAGAAACAGTCGCAAAAGCGTTTTTAGAACGCTGGGATGCACAGTATGGCTACTCTGCCATAGTGAACAATAATCGTGGGTCACACATTTCCTCCAAGTTTGCTTCTTTGCTTGAGGACTTTGGTTGCCGCCACCTCCAGACGACGACGAGTCATCCGGCTGCTAACGGTATGGTGGAGCGTTTTCACTCTCACTTGAATGCAGCGCTACGTGCGCATGCATTTGTTTCATGGTCTGAAACAATTTCCTTCTTTCTCCTAGGCTTAAGCAACACGGTTAAAACCGATTTCGACGCAACAGCAGCACAACTAGTCTACGTTTGCACGTTGCGGTTACCCGGACAGCCGGTAGCACCAGCCCCGTCTACTTCCACTTTTGACTACGGAAGTTACATCGATCGATTGGCTAATCAGGTGCGTGAGCTAAGTCTACCCGCTCCTCGATCGCAGACGACACCAGTGTACGTGCCCGATAAACTGTCTACGTGTTCGCACTTCCGTCGTCGCGCAGACGGTGTTCAACAGCTTCTTCAGTCGCCGTACATAAGATCTTTCAAAATCCGCACTACGCGAATAAAACGTACACTACTGATCGTAGTGGCCGACGCGAAGTCGACACCATCGACTGTTTAAAGCCCGCCTTTATGGAAGAGATCACCTCATCTACTTCGTCTAGTAGTGCTTCATGCGACGCCACAACTCACCGCACCAACTTTCAGCATCCTATTACAGTTCAACCAGCTCACCATCTTGGTCTACAAGCTTCAGCCTTCCCGAGATCTCCCGAATCTAGCAAGCCGCCTCCCACAACTAATCGCCGCGGTCGGGAGGTGCGTAAATCCGTTCGTGTTTCCGAATATGCACGGTGTAAATACATTTAGTTTTGTAGATAGTGTATATATTTGCCCCGTTTTTCGTCGATTAGCGTTTTGAAAAAAATGATTACATAGTTTTGAAAAAGCTACTATAAAAATTATTCAAAGACCAGAAATGCTAAAAACGCAGGTTATACCTTCCTTCCGTCGTTTTCTGAGCGGTTTTCTATTTTTTCGTCTCTACATGCCCCAACCCTCCCCTTCGATCGACTGGCCCACACGAGCAATGATTTCGCGAATCACCGCAGTCAACGAGGATTCTGACGAGATCACTGCTCGTTGCTCTGCGGGAAGATGGTCGTCTGGTCTCAGGGTGGGGTGCGGCGGGGGGAAAGACAACTCCCAAACGCACCGTTTGGCAGCAGCGGAGGATGATGTCCTGTCAACCCTTTCCTGGGCTAGCCAGTTTTTAGTTCGGCAAGCCCGCTCCAACGACTCGACGAAATGCACCCTGCCCTGTGATCAATAAATAATAACTCACATACGGCACATCGGACACCGAGTTCCGGCGAACCTTCATTTGACATGAACGCTCGCCCATTCTTACTCGGCACAATTTTGAGCTACGAACCTCGATTCACTAGTCATTTTCGATATCGAAGGCTTCCTACGTTCAGCCTTCTAGGGGGCTCTGTACCGCCCAATAGATAAGTGCTCTCTTTTAGGTACTATTCACTTGTTGACCAGTTCTACAGTATTTTTCTTGTTTTAATCTTCCTTAAGACCGACTCGAAACTCGACCGCCTTGTAAGTTCCTGCACTAAGGTTTACCTCCTGTCTTGCTTCACCCGTCCGCGTCTTCTTGTAGCCCATCGAATACAGTCCGCTGTGTCCGACTCCAACTTCCTTCTGATATCCGCGCTTACTTTCACGCACCGTCTCGGACTAGTATTTACTAGTCCTACACATCTCATTCCAGCAGGCCTTAGCTTTACCTTAACTGCAAGTCATTTCCTGACGTCTACCAGCATGGATAAATGAGTGCATCTTTCCAATTTCCAATACCCGTACATTTGGTTGAACATTGTGTATACGTTTAGCTATCAGTGGACCATGCGCTTTGCAGAATCCTCTTCTGACACTGTAGTTGTAACCTGAGCCACATCTGTGACGTAATGTAAGAAGGCACTTGTAAATCATATATACTAAACCAAATTGCACATAACATAGCTGGGCACCGCTGCATGCCACCAGTCATCTTATAGTGTTTAACGATGCAATCATGTCTGTAATTTTGCTTGGTTTTTTCCTGTTATTTGCCGTTTTCCCGACACTTCCAATTATACAGCGGCCGGCGCATGGCGTTTCATGATCTGGCCCTACCTGATTTATTCTCAACAGCCAACTGATTTGAAACCATTGATATTTTCCGGATTCCAAAAGCAAATCATCCTTTTGACAACTGCAATCACGTTCTGAAAGGATCAGCGTCTTGGCAATTTGATGAGATACCGCTTGTACGGGGTCTAGACAAATGGGTTTAGCTAGAGTCGAAATCACTCTGTCACACTTTACTCACTGGATGTATGCTTTTACATGGATACCTTTTTCACTATAAGTGACAGATTCTTCTATCATAATTTTGCTGCATTGACCTAGACAGCATTGCTGCCTCTTCCTTGTGTTAGAGCAATTGGGTTTAGCGCCTTACACTACGGCAAGATCATTTTCGTATTCCACTTACCTGGAGCTTTTCAGATGGTACATCATGGGGCCGTTATTTGGACAAGAAGAAAAGAACTTACCTGTGGAGAAACTCGGATCACTTTTGTGGGCACTTGATTCTCTTACCTAACCTGAACACCGTCGTTCGGACCTATTACCCTGATACTTCTACCCATGATGGGAAAAGAATTGATGCGAACTTCCTGTGGAACCTGCATTTGAATGAGGAATTGCATTTTCGCCTAAGATGAGACGAATATAGCCATAATGATCAACTGCACTCCCAACCTGACACGTCCAGTGTGGATACCTAGACATGAAATCTTCACATCAGGAACAGTATACCACAATTGAGAAGCCAAACTACATTACTTCGAAATCCTTACTCGCCTGCACAATACCTCACCTGACATTCCTGGAGATTTTGTTTTTGACCGGATTCAATAACCGATGGCGAACCTTGACTAAGCGATTCGGTGAGTCAACGCGGAAATTTGGGGCTCAGGTGCTTGCGAATAGGTAAGTGAACAATGGGTCTTTAAGATACATTGCTATTTACACATTACTATTAAGGTGGATCGACAGCACTGCTCCAGACCGTGTTGAGTCAACGACTAGCACGCGTACTCCTAAGCGAAAGCCATAAACATCTGTTTAGCCGCATTGCGAAGTGGCGGATGTGACTCGCTACTGAATAAATTCACTGTCAACAAATTCACTCTGTTAAGTTAAGCAGAGCAACATTGCACTATGTTTCAATAATTTTGATATGTGCACTATGAAGACACTTTTCTGTATGTACATTCCGTCACCGCTACATTTGTTACGCTTTTACCGCTGATCACTACAACACGAATTCGTGGACCCAGACTACCGCCACATCATTAAGGATTCTGTCCTGACCAGCGCATCCGCCATCTAAGTAACTTATATGTATTGTGCGATCAGCGCATTTCATAAAAGCAACTTGCCTGTTACAAAACAAAAGCCCGAAAAGTCTTGATCATGCCTGATTTGGTGTGCAACCAAGAACTCGAGAATAAATTATTCATGTACTTACTTGGAAACCCGTTTCTAAAAGGAACTGCACCGATGCGAGAGGATGCAATGACTAGCACCATACTTTCCGGCACTTAAACTTATCAAGGTAATGTGGAGTGTAATCAAAATCTATGTAAGACAAACAATGAAGAGCAGGGATGCGGAAATGCTCTGGGCACAATCTGATGGTGCAAGCAGCAAGATGTGGTGCGCATTCGTTTTCTAAAGCCGGTAGAATCATCAGAAAGAATTTGCGTCACTCGGTATCACTAAGAGAATGTGGTCCAACACGCGATGGGTAATTACAGACGTGTAATTCTTACGGCGGATTTGTAAGCCACTTGGTTTTCCACAAAACGATTGTTTGTAAATGGAATCGGTCTTACTCTTACTTCAACCTCAAGTGTGTTTATAGAGCAATACGTTCTCCGCTGCAATCTGCAACTTTGCAATCCGACAACACCGGGGCGCTGGGTTAGCAAGTTGTGTGCAACATCGAAGAGCTTACCTGTTTCCGTTTCTTTGAAGAGAACCTTGTATGTAATAGAATTACTGGTAACACACGGAGCGCTGAGAAGTTGGGTCGGAGGCGAGTACAGATCTTTTGTTGTGCTTCTCATTGCCTTTGTGTACGCGGAGTAATTAAATAAGGAATTATACACGAGATGAGCAGGGGAAAATTATATAACAGGTTTGATTGCCATTAGGAGAATAGCTATTAGGCATACACATTTTGTGAACGAACTTTATATCCATACTTTGTTCTTCCTATTTTCTATTTCTTGACTGTTGTTTAACCACTCCACTCTGTTAGCCCGATTAGTACACACAGGTCATTGCTACTGGATGCTCATCTGCAGGTCCTTTTCAGCAGTGCTATTTGCAAGAACACTTTTCATTGGTTTTTCTCCGCATCACTGTTCTATTTGGTTATGTTAACGAAATATTTAGTTGTCAAAATATTATTGTACCCGTTTGTAATTTTTGGGTTTGCACTTTTCTTATTCTCGATTGTTTCGTGACATTTTTAAGTGTTACGTTTCGTTACTCTGATTGGCCAGTGCCCGTCACTGTACATAGAGGTTCTCCTTACGCCTCGGATCCCACGATGTAATTTTAAGGACATACGCGATTCGCTCCTGAGTACGCGGTTGCTTATTCGCCGTTACATTTGACGTTTCCCTTTTGTTGGCTGGCTCAAATGTAATTTAGTAGCTTCCCTTCATTTCGCCTTCAAATCAATATAAGCAAATGTGATTTCATGTATACAAGTCGCTTTCTGGCTCGTCTTTGGATTGCTTCTTGCGGTCGTGGGGCGAGGGCGTCAATGGCGACACAACAATTACCATAGCCTCAGAGTACTCGTTTGCAAGGATTAAGGAGCACTCGCTGTTGCACATTGCTTAACTTGAGGTTGATGAGGAACTGCGCAGGCACTGCGTTTGCTGTATACGGCTGATTGTGATAGTCTCCGTTAACCGAAGCAATCGCGGATAATAGTACGGCAGTGAAAGTTTGAATGTGGTATTGAGCCACTTACATAAATAGCTGCTTAACTATCGAGGATGCTGGAGACTTGCGCAACAACGGCTGGGTGGGAAGTGAAAGCTGTTCATTTATCACATGCGGGATCAACATCGGCACGTAATCCACGTGATCTGAAGGATAATACCCCGCCGGTTTCACCAATTTAACTTAATCCGGATTCACATGAAAAGTGTATGCATAATGTAAAATGAAAAATAAACGTACACGGGTTAAGAAGCGTTCCTTTACAAGTACGTTTGATAGTTAGCGGGGATATCAATATAACAATAACGACCATAAGGGAAATAAAGTAGTTATCCTTGTAAATATGAAAACGTGGGCTTATGTTTTTCTCCGCTGCAGTCCAACGATCCTTTAGATCCAAAGCACTCACAGTTAACAAAAAATAATTTTATGCTAAACTCCAGGAGTGGGATGCAGAGGTAGTGTTAAGTGACAAATTGTAAGTGGATGAGTGCATGGTCCAACCGTATTTTAAGTACTGTTAGTGTTGGTGCAGAGACGACCGATTCTGTCAGAGCATTCCACGTGTGACATACACGAGTGTAAAAGAAATTTCTGCGGCAATCCAGATGACTGTATTTTTCTGCGGGTTCTAATGATTGGCGCTTCAGGTGTGCATTGCTGCTGAGTTGCAGTAAATGGCAGCACTCATGATGTGGGTCTCGCAGAATCAAGTAAACCATAATCAGGTCGCCACGTAGTATGCGATAACATCCACTGAACAATCCCAGTCATCGCAGCCTCTCCCGGTGGGAAAGATTGCGCATTCCAATTACGTTCTTGGATGCCCGACGTTGTGGCTGCTCCAGTGCATTAATGTCGTGTTGCAGCCATGGATACCTGGCTTGAATTGCATATTCGACTAGGGGGCGAACATACTCATTGAGTATTTTTCGAAATATGGAGCTGTTTATTTGTCCAAACGCCCGCTTCAACAGCCCGACGTGTTGGTTCCCGGTCTTCGTGGCCTTTTCGGATTGCCTGGAGCAACCCAAGTCATCTTGAATCAAGACCTCCAATTCAAGTTCGACAGCTGATGGTTGTTATATATTCGTTCCTAGTCGGTATGAGTATCTGCTCTGATGTCGGATGGCAAGCACCTTGTATTTACTGACGTTGAAATGCAATGCTTTTCGGGTCGACTATTGATACACCGTATCTAAGTCACTCTGAAGCACAAGTTGGTAGGCGTTCGCCTGGATCTTGCGCCAGATCTTGATATCGTCAGCAAACATTCGGATGTTTGAAGCGATTCCCTGTGCATGGTCATTAATAAGCACCAAAAGCATACGTCCACCTAGAACGGCGTCTTGCGGCACACCAAACTCAACTTGTGTGGGATCCGATAATGAGCTCCGAACTCTGACCACTAATTGCCGTTGAAGTAGAAAGTTGGCGATCCAGCTTAAAACACGGTCGTCAATCCCGTAATGCTGCAGCTTAGGTAGTAGTATCCGATGATCTAGACGATCGAAAGCCTTGGAAAAATCCAGGTAGATCACATAAACACCTCCTCCAGCGTCAATTGCCTCGGTCCAACTACTGCGTGTTATAAGTAAATTCATTGTACATGACCGCTGTCGACGGAAACCATGCTGCCCTTGTGTGATGAAGTCACACTTTTCCAGATAGCGCACCACTGCCTCCGCAACTTTGGATTCCATGACTGTGGAGTGTATAGGAAGAATGGATACTGGACGGAGGTTTGAGGGATCAGTTCTGCTTCCACCTTTGTGAAACGAGGTTATTATTCCAAGTTTCATCACGGCAGGATCTTGGTTCTGGTCTAAGTATTGCTGGAAAATCTAAGCTAAAGGTCCTAATAACAGGCCTGCTGCTGCTTCCAGTGAATCTGGACGAATGGTGTTGACACCCGGCGAGCCGTGTTTGCGTAGAAACGTCAACCTTTGCAGTACAGCCTCCGCGGTAAAATTGATTTGGGTTAGTCCTGGCGACGAGAAGACAAAGATTGGTAGATCGCCTGGTGGCAAGACTCTTTGAAATGTGGGAGCGTATTGCATCTGCAGCGCGTTTGCTGCTTCCACAGCCGTTCTTGTTGCACCATTAGCCGTCCTGAGTGGAGGAAATACTTGCTTCACATTTCGCAGGCTATTAATGTGCTTGTACAGCAGTTTGTGGTTAGCACTGAAGGTTTTTGCGATGTTCTGCTGATGGGCGGATTTGTCTTCTCTTAACAGTTGAGTGCATTGGTTAAGTTGGGCTACGTAGTTGTACCAAGTTTCTTGTGCTGGAACTTCTCTGTACACTCGTCATACTGCGTTGCGTACTGTCTTCCGTTTCCGAGTTCTGCTCCTAACGTAAGAATCTGATTTGCATTTATTGCAAGCTTTTATCTCTGAAGCCTGTGCAATCAGCTGACTGAATTTCCTGACGAACTCGAGGCAGGCGACTTCCGTCGGTTCTTCTTCGTGGAACGACCAAGTTGTGGCGCTGACGAGCTGGGATAATCGAAGGCAGTTTGTGATGGTTCGCACAGTCTCATCGTTCTCATTCAGATATTCTGCATAGCAGTCGAAGTTGAAACTGACCACGACGTGATCACTGCGACACAAGGGGCAGTCTAAATTCAACACATCAATCATATGCTCCTCAATGGTAAGCCCAAGATCTAGCACATATGACCTGTTACCTGTTCCGAACCAAATGGGCAAGGTGATGTGATTGTAACGAGGAACAGCAGTTACTAGATATTGTAGATCGGCTTTGAATTGGTCTCCGATCGTGTAGGGAATTTCTAAACAATGTACGTTGAAATCACCCATGACAAGAAGGTGAGTGTAAGTTTGTTGTAAAATGAATCTTAAGGCAGCCGCCTAGTGGTAGTCGTTTTCGGGTGTTTAGTTAGAAGCGGGGTACACCAGGAAAATAAGGCAAGCGTTCCTGTCTTTTAACTGCAAACGGCACCAAAGAGAGTCGGGGAACTGCGAGTCTGAATCCTCCACGGCGTCGCACTGTAGGTAATTTCGGTAATACAGGATTACTCCTCCTCCTTTTGTGAGCCTGTCGTTCCGGATCAGCGATATGCCCGGTAGCGACACTTCGACGTCCGTTAATCCCGTGTGCAACCATGTCCCGGAAGATGACGATCTTTCAGCTCGGCCAGTTTATTAAAAAGACCCTGCGCATTCGTATACAAGCAGGCAGTTTAGCGGTTTCTAACAGCCCACAGAAGGGTGAAGCGGTCACGTGTGGGGAATGCCGGCCGATGGGAGTTCGGCAGTCACTCGTTATTATGATGGCATAATGATACCTCGTTTGCAACTTGATTCGGCCAAGGCGCGTCCCAGCCTTCGTTTAGACCTACGTCAGAGTCAATTAAAGAAGCGGTCAAGTTACGTTTCTGTACATTCGTCGGTATGCTTGCTACTTCCGTTGCTTTATTATATGATCTGCGCAAGGCTTCTGCGATCTTTAACTGAATTTCAGAAGGAAGATTTACCCAATTTAGCCGCCATCGATTCAAAACATATTTTGCTTGTTGCTCTGACTGAACCACAAGTTTTAGGATTCTAGGGCAGCCTCCTGTATAAATCGATGAGAGGGGATCCTGGTGAGCGATAATGCCACAATATTATCCAAAGAATATGTTTCGCGAATGCATCGCCACTGTTTTAATTCTTGCATTCCGGTCTCTTGTACACGGTTAGAAGGATGTTCTGGCACGCCATGTATGAAGATTGCGTTTAGGCGAAATGGCTTGCTGTGCCACACTTCGGTGTTTCTTTTTGATTGTCGCGCGCTCCAAGGGACATCAGGATAGATACGTATCCCATAGGATCAGCGATTTAGCGCGCTTGAGGCGAGCAAAACGTTTTCTACGTCGGCGGAGGATTATAGAGTTACTCGAATAGGTCTGGGTTCACCATAGTATGGCGAGTTTGGATGAGGCGTAATTCGTAATAATTTTATGGGCTTGGATTTGATACTTATCTGCATACACAATGAGTTCCATTGCTCTTGGTCGTCTGATAACTTACCCCGCAATGTGATTACGGTAGGTTCAGGAACATTTGAGCATACAAACTTCCGGGCACTGTTGTTGGATCCCTTATTAATCGATCTACACGGCATGGTACTCATTTGTCTTGAGATGTTGACAAGTGATTGTTTGCTCTTTTGCTCTCTATTTGCGTTAACGGTGTTTACAATGGAAGAGGTCGATAGGGCGGCCTTTCGGTGGACCCATGCAGCAGTCTCCGCATACCTAACCGATGTTCTGGAAGGCTTAGTCCCGACAAGAGATATTTGAGCTACAATAAACAAGGGTTGGTGTTTGGCTGCTTTATCCTTGTTAATACTAGATGTCAGGTCTAGTGGAATTTGCTTAACCAGATGTTTTGAATGGTGCCTGATTTTCGTTGCTGTGAGTAATGTTTGATTCACGTAGGTACAGTCTGTTTTCGCCCGGCGTTCTACCAAAATTAGAGAAGACAACGGAGGTGGAGACGTGGCTGATTACAGTTCGGGGGAAGTGGATCGTTCAGCATTCCGTTGCCCAAAAGCCACTAGGCTTCCATGATCCATACTCGCTTCCATTGAATTAACATTATAATTTACCCTCTGCTCTGCTTCTGCGGTTAACCGGTCGCATTTCTGAGCAATTATAAGCAAGCACTTAAAGAAGTGGGTGGTGCAACACGCAGCACAGAACCAAAATGCATCTTGGAAGCTATTTCGCTCCCGTAACTGTTGTTGGGACACATTTGCACATTTCATGTGATACCATTCGATACAGTGCGAGCAAGCCAGACCGAATTCACTACTTCATGACATTCTCCTAACCCGCAAATGCCTTTCGCTTGGAGCCTCTTCGATTTCGCAGTTCTGCCTTTCAATTTGTTGTCGTTACCTGACCCAGTGGGTTGGTTAGCGTTCTGTTCTTTTGCAGCTTTGAAAGCAGCGCACATCGGACAGGCGAGCGTGGTAGTGACAAGATCAAACGAGCGGTCGGCGTGGTCGCGCTGTCCGTGTGATGGGTTATGCAGGCGCACTGGCTGACAAGGTCACAGGGAATGGCGAGTGACTGGAACCTGCTAACTGAATCTGAACACAGCGCTGAACACAGATTGAGGATCAGCAATTCTTTCATATCTGTGTTGAGTAACGCTGGATCGGAATAAGCTTAGGATTTTCGCGCTGCCCAAAGCAGTTTGTATCCAGTAGTGGCACACAGAAAGAAAATCGGCTCAATGTGCTTGAGTTATTCGCTTGCGCTTAATCACGGATTTCAGTGCAAACGGTTAGGGATGGCGCAGACTCTAATCGTAGAACGTACTCACGAATGAGTGATCCTTGTGTAGGGCTGGTAAATCCGGTTCGAATGAGCGTACAGCGCCAACGCTGCGAGAAGAGGGAGAGAGGATAGAGGGGAATAATCCAAATGAGCCAGGAGCACACACGACACGCGTGTGTGACGGTGATGGTAGCACTGCTTTTTACCTAGTTATCAAATTGTAGGTGGGTTCGGCACTTTGAAAAGACATTCACTGAATCGGCAGAGCATTCAAGTCAGTAAGAGCCAAAGAGTTTAGATAAGCATAAATGAAATCCGACAAATTTGATGGACACCTATGTCCAGTCATAATGTTGAGCCAGATAGACTGGTAGTCAAAAGTGCAGATGATGCATAAGTTAGAAGGATCTGGCCGTTAAGGAAATGGTAGATAACTTAAACGAAAAGCCTGGG
The DNA here is from genome assembly GCA_944474145.2 of Dicrocoelium dendriticum. NCBI lineage: Eukaryota > Metazoa > Platyhelminthes > Trematoda > Plagiorchiida > Dicrocoeliidae > Dicrocoelium > Dicrocoelium dendriticum. The sequence continues at coordinate 13,145,519 of OX104066.1, forward strand.
GACACCCATTTAGGATAGCTGCAGACAGTGTTCTTGTTTTAGTTCCAATGTAACTAAAGCGTGCTGGAGAAGGGGAAGGAAATCAATAGGTTCTGAAGATAGACGAAGATGAGATAAGTCTAATTTAAGTTATAGTGCGGAGGCAGTTGAACCAGTAACTGATAGCGAAGATAGCGAAGTGATAGAGGATGCATAATGAAAACAGAGATTATAACTGATTAAGGAAGGTGATAGCGACTGCGATGCAAACATTTTGTACATGATAGCAGTATACAGCAGATGACATTAGGCGGGCAATGTTTTTATGGGTAATATAATTGGCTTATTGAGGAAGATTTCGTGAACAGCAGCAGCCTTATATACGTCAGATCTACAACTGGATGTGGGGGCGGTACTGTGAAAGCATAGTCAATGGGCTGGCTGAACTAACATGTCAATGAAAGGCAGAAGTCACATAATGAGTTCGGACGGGCAGCATTAGAAGACAGACAGACCTAAGGGACACATGCTTCCAGTCCTAAAGGTAAACCAGCTGGACGGGTAGTTAGTAGTGGAGATGAAGCATAAGTGGGGAGAAGTTAGTGGCTTCAGACATGCAAAATAAAGATAAATATTATTAAGAGAGGATCTGTAGGGTACGGAACATTGTCGCAAATCACCAAGCAACTTTGGATAAAATCCCGAACCGTTGTCGCAGCCAATGTACACAATTTTACTTGTGAAAACTCCCACGTAACATATAGCCTTTACTCGATCCTCATTTAGACGGATGGGTCCTAAGCACAATCCCGTGTAACTAGGAACAGGAAAGAACATCAGTACTCGGAACCCAAACTACACATTGGTTGTGCGTTCTTTCATGCTTGTGACGCTTGAATACTGAACAATGAACAGTGGATTTGTACTGGTTAAGAAGCAATGCTTTACATGTTCCTTTGGGTGGTTTTGTAGGGTTAATGAAATATAAAAAAGCAGTGGGTTATTTAGGTTTAAAAGAGGGAATTACCGTTTGTATCGCTGTAGTTCTGTGATCCGTATAGTTTTACAGCACAAACAAGTAACAGGAAATTGATCAAAAGAATATTCCAGTAGCAAGATGGAGATGCAGTACTGGGTAAACAAAGTGTAGGTGAGTAAGTGTGTCGTCAAAGCGTTTTTATGTAGTGATGATTCAGCAGTGACCGCTTCTGAAAGGGCGCTCCCAGGTGACACACGCAGGTGGAAAAGAATTTCCTGCGGCAATCCAAGCAGCAGTACTTTTCTGCTAATTGTAGTGTATGACCTAACAATTTGGTATTACTGTTGATTTGCAGTAAAGAGCGACACACATGATGTGGATCGTGCTGTGTTAAGTACACCATTACAAATCCATCTCGTTAGCTGCGTTTAGGTCCCCTGAATACTCCTAATTGTTCCAGCCTCTCCTCGGATGTGATGGTGCATTCCAATACCGTACGATGCTGTATATTGGGCAGCTAGAAGTTAAACGTCTAGCAAGGCATGTTTGGAAAACGCCAAGCTTCTGGGGGTTGGTAACTGGGAGGGAAGGTTAAATTGTAGTTGGAACGGGACCATATAGTAGAACAAATGTAACGTTTACGGATTTAGGTACCACCGTCATTCCCAACCCCAACTTGGAGGAAAAGGAGGCTCATTTGTCTCTCCTGTAACCATTGACAAATCTTGTATGAGTCGCTCAGAAGGTGCACAAAAGCACCACCCAGCATAGCTCGATGGGTCACAGAAAACACAAAGCATCGTACTATGGTTAGGTCCAGCCTAATTGTAAAGTTTAGGTGCAAAATTGGCCACGACATAGGGGACAGTAGCAGGGCTTGCACTGAATCCAACAGCATTAATCACTTTCTCTAAGCAAAAGTAAGGGATCAAGAAATCCAATTGTGTCACAGTGCCCTAAATGCCATGGAATATTTGATTTGGTTTGTCCCCACCAACGATCGGAGCAGTCCTGGCTCCACCGACCCTACCCCTCTGGTCAAAGAAGCAAGCGACGGAACATCAGTAACACGAGCACTTCCGATTGACTGACGCAGTGCCCAGCAACTACGTTTTCCGCCTGTGGCGGTGGTACAATTTTGCCCAATCCCGGAAGAATAGGCGAGTGAAGCCTGCATAAGCGGCTTAGGGTAAAGTGCATATTAGATGCGGATGAAATGGATTATAGTTTGGCGCCCTGAGTTGAAGGTGGTGAAGGTGCCAATAATGGGACAACTGAAGATATCGCTGAGATGAGCGGTTGCACAGGTTTGGCAAAAGACGCAAAAGTTTTGTTGGACACACTGGGTAACATTAAAATATTCAGCCCTCAGGTTGTCCGGAACATTTGCCCACCTTATTTGCCATCGATGAATCGACGGTACTAAAAATTCTCCCCTTGTTACATGGCGCCCAGTGAGGACCGCAACTCCGCCGATCCCCATGGTGCGCCAACTCGTGAACAGTAATACTTCAGAGCTGAAATCATTTAAGTTGGTTACATTTCGCCTGATGGCTCGTGCACGCAATGTACAGGTTGTACGCAATTGCTTCCTCGTAGAGAGACCCGGCAACTTTAAGTGGACGGACAATGACTATTGGCTATGATGAAATGCGGAACAAATAGAGCGCTTCCGTCGACAAGGTCTGCTAAAAGAAATTAGCGGGGGCATTATCTACTTAGTTGCACCAGCTCTCATTGGTAACGAACCAAATTAAATGGCGGAAATCCGAACCGGATTTGAAACGGAAACGGATTTACCAGCCCCACACGGTGATCCATCATACGTGGAAATATCTACCATTAAAAGCTGCGTCAACACTAACCGTTTCAATGGCATCCGTGATTAAGCACAAGCGAATAACTCAATCACATTGAGCCGATTGCACTTCTGTGTGACACAATTCGATACAGCATTCTTGAGGCAGGCCGAAAAGCCTAAGCTTATTCCGATCCAGTGTTTCTCAACACAGCTATGAAAGAATTTGTGATGCCTCAATCTGTCTTCGGCGCTGTGCTCACATTCAGTTAGCAGGTTCCAGTCACTCGCCATTCCTTTTGACCTTGTCAGCCAGGGCGCCTGCATAATCCATCACACGGACCGCGCGACCACGCCGGCCGCTCATTTGACCTTGCAACCACCACACTCGCCTGACCGATATGCGCCGCTCTCAAAGCTGCAAAAGTACAGAACGCTGACCAACCCACTGGGTAAGGTGACGACACCACATCGAAAGGCAGCAATGCGAAACTGAGGAGGCTCCAAGCGAAAGGCATTTGCGGGATAGGAGAATGTCATCGAGTAGTAAAAATCGGTCTGGCTTACTTGCACTGTTTCGAATGGTATCATAAGAGATGTGCAAATGTGTCCCAACAACAGGTGCGGGAGTGAAATAGTTCCCAAATGCATTTTGCTTCTGTACTGCGTGTTCCACCATCCCCTTCGTTAAATGCTTGCTTATCCGAGCTCAGAAATGTGAACGTTTAACCGGAGAAGCAGAGCGGAGGTTAAACGATAAGATTAGTAAGGTGGTTACTTTTTTCGTCTTCGGCTCGTGTGCCGAAGTGGATCCTGCACGTGATAAATTAATAGTTTTCCACATCCCAAGCCTCTCGTTTCGTAAGCCGCCGGCATCCTCGATAGGTAAGCAGTTATTTATTCCTGGTCACCGGAAGTGGTTTAATACCATATTCAAACTTTCACTGCCATACTCTTAAACGCGATTGCTCCGGTTAACAGAGACTATCACAATCAGCCGAACAGAGCAAACGCAGTGCCTGCACAGTTCCTCATCAGCTGAAGTTAAGCAATGTGCAACAGTGTGTGCTCCTTAATCCTTGCAAACGATTACTCTGAGGCTATGGTAATTGTTGTGTCGCCATTGACGCCCTCGACTAACGACCGCAAGAAGCAGTCCAAAGACGAGCCAGAAAGCGACTTGTATACATGAAAGGACATACGTTTATACAGATTTGAATACAAAATGAAGGGAAGCTACTTAATTACATTTGAGCGAACCAAAAGAAGGAAAACGTCAAATGCAACGGCGAATAAGCAACCGTTACTCAAGAGCGAATCGCATATATCCTTAAAAATAGCGCCATGGACCCCAAGCGTAAAGAGAACCTCCATATACAGTGGCCAATAAAAAGAAGGAAAAGTAGCGTTTAAACAAAAGTCACGAAACAATCGAGAATAAAAAAGTGCAGACCCAAAGATTAAAAACCAGTACAATAATATTATGACGAGTAAACATTCCTTTGACATAACCAAGTAGAAGGGTGATGCGGAGAAAAACCAATGAAAAGTGTTCTTGCAAATGGCACTACTGAAAGGGACCCGGAGATGAGCGTCCAGTAGCAATGACCTGTGTGTTGTAATCGGTCTAACATAGTGGAGTGTTTAAACAATAGTCAGGAAATAGACAATAGCAAGAATAAGTATTGGATATTAAGTCCGTTCACAAAAAATTTTGTTTACTAACTATTCTCCTAATGCTAATCCATCCTGTTATATAATTTTCCCCTGACTATCTCGCGTATAATTCCTTATTTAATTACTCCGCGTAAACAACGACAACGGAAAGCATAACAAAAGATCTGCACTCATCTCTGACCCAAAGTCTTAGCGCTCCGTGTGTAACCAGCAATCTATTATAAACGTGATTCTCATCAAAGAAACGGAAACGGGTAAGCTCTTCAACGTTGCACACAACCTGCTAACCCAGCGCCCCGTTTTTATCGGATTGCAGATTGCAGCGGAGAACGTATTGCCCTCTAAACACATCTGGCGATGAAGTAAAAAGAAGACCGGTTCCATTTACAAACAATTATCTTTTGGAAAACGAAGTAGCTTACAAATCCACCGAAAGCATTACACGTCTGTAATTACCTATTGCGTGTTGGACCAATTTCTCGCAGTGACGCCGAGTGACACAAGCTCTTTCTTCTGATATTACCGGTTCCAGAAAATGAATGCGCAACCGCGTCTTGCTACTTGCACCACCAGAGTCCCCTCGGAGCATTTCCGCACCTCTGCTACTCCTCATTTGCTTTACATAGTTTTTGATTACACTCCACATTACCACGATAGGGTTAAGCGCCGGACCGGTACCGTTCTTTTTAGAAACGGTATTCCAAGTAAGTAAATAATTAGTTTATTCTCGAATTCGTCGTGGCATATCAAATCAGGCATGATCAAGACTTTTCGGGCGATTTGTTATAACAGTCACGTTGATGTTATGAAATGAGCCAATCGCACAATACATATAAGTTACCTAGATGGCGGATGCACTGGTCAGGAACAGAATCGTTAGTAATTTGGCGTTAGTCTGGGTTCAAATATGCGTGTTGTAGTGGGCGGCGGTAAAAGCGTAACAAATGGATTGGTGACGGATTGTACAGACAGTGAAGTGTCTTCATATTGTACAAATCAAAAATATTGAATTATATTGGAATTTCGCTCTGGTTAACTTAAGAGAGTGTATTTGTTGGCAGTGAATTTATTCCGTAGCCAGTCACATCCGCCACGTCGCAGTGTGGCTAAACAGACATTTGTGGATTTCTATTGGGAGTAGGCGTGCCAGGCGTTGACTCACCACGGTCTGGAACAGTGCTGTCGATCCGTCTGAATGGTAATGTGTAACTGGCAATGTATCCTAAAGGCCCATTGTTCCCACAACTATTCTCAAGCACCTGAGCCCCAAATTTCCGCGTTGACTAGCCGAATTGCGTAGTCAACGTTCGCCATCGGTCGCTGAATCCGGTCAAAACACAAAATCACCATGAATGTCAGGTGAGGTATTGTGCAGGCGAGTAAGGATTTGGAAGTAATGGAGTTTGGATTTTCTGTTGTGATATACTGGTCCTAGCTTGAAGACATCATGTCTAGGTATCCAAACAGGACGTGTCAGGTTGGGAGTGCAGTTGATCATTATGGCTATATTCCGCCCATCTCAAGCGAAAATGCAATTCCTCATTCAAATAAGGATTCCACAGGAAGTTCGCATTAATTCTCTTCTGATCATGGGTAGAAGTATCACGATGATAGTTCCGAACGACGGTGTAAGAAAATCGAGTGCCCACAAAAGTGCTCAGAGTTCCTCCGCAGGTAATTTATTGTCTTCATGTCCATGTAATGGCTCCATTATATACCATCAGAAATGCTCCAGTTAAGTAGAATATCAAAATGATCTTGCAGTAGTGTAAGGCGCCAAACCCAATTGCTCGAACACCAGGGAGTGGAAGCAAAACTGTCTAGATCAATGCAGCATAATTAAGGTAGAATAATCTGTCATTTATAGTGGAAAAGATATCCATGTAAAGGCATACTTCTACTGAATAAATTATGTTAAATTGATTTCGATTTGAGCTAAACCTATTTGTTTAGACCCCGTACAATCGGCATCTTCTTCAAATTGCCAAGACGCTGACCCATTGAGAACGCGATTGTAGTTGTCAGAAGGATGATTTGTTTTTGGAATCCGGAAAATTACAATGGTTTCAAATTCAGCTGGCTGTTGAGAATAAATTAGCTAGGACCAGATGAAGAACAGCCATGCTCCGGCCGCCGTATTTCTGGTAATGTCGGCAAAAGCGGCAAATAACCAAAAGCAATCAAGCAAATATACAGACACGATTACGTCGTTAAACACTATAAGATGACTGATGGCATGCCGCAATTCCAAGCTACGTCATGCGCAATTTTGTTTAGTATATATGATTTACAATTGCCTTCTTACATAATGTCAAAGCTGTGGCTCAGATTACAACTACAGTGTCAGAAGAGGATTCTGCAGAGCGCATAGTCCAATGATAGATAAACGTATAACAATGTTCAACAAAATGTACGGGTATTGGAAGTTGGAAAGATGGAATCATTTTCCATGTTGAAAGCCGTCAGGAAATGATTCGCAAATAAGGTGAAGCTAACACCTACTGGATTGAGATGTGCAGGACTACTAAATACTAGTCCGAGACGGTGCATGAATGTAAGCGCGGATATCGGAAGGCAATTGGAGTCCGACACAGCGGACTGTGTTAGTGGGCTATAAAAATACGCAGACCGATGCAACTAGACAGGAGGTAAATGTGTGAGCAGGAACTTACAAGGCGGTCGAGTGTCGAGCAGGTTGTACGGAAGATTAAAACAGCAAAATAATGTACAATTGGTCAAAAAGTAAATAGTACATAAACAGTGCAGTTATTTATTAAGCGGTACAGAACCCCCTAGAAGGTTGAACGTAGAAATCTTTCGAAATCGAAAATGACTGGTGTATCGAGGTTCGTAGCTCCAAATCGGGCCGTGTAAGAATGAACGAGCGTTCATGTCAAATGGGGGTTCGCCGGAAGTCGGCGTCCGCTGCGCCCTATTTGAGTTATGGTTTATTGATAACAGGGCAGGGTGCATTTCGTCGAGCCGTTGGGGCGGGCTTGTCGGACTACAAAAACTGGCTTGCCTAGGAATATCTGACAGGGCATCAACCATCGCAACCGCCAAACCGTGCGCTTGGGAGTCGTCTCTACCTGCCCCACCCCACCCTGCTCCAAGAAGACCCCGTCTCGCAGAGAAACGAGCAGTGATCTCGTCAGGATCCTCGTTGAGTGCGCTGATTCGCTAAAACATTGTTCGTGTTTACCAACCGATCGAAGGGGAGGGTTGGGTTGTGTGGAGACAAAAAAAGAGAAAATCGCCCAGAAAACGCCAGAACGAGGGTATGATCCGCGATTTCAGAATTTTTGTTTTTGAATAATATTTAGAGCGGCTTTTTCAACACTATTACAAATTTGGTTTTCAAACGCTAACCGAAGAAAAACAGGGCAAATATATACAATACCTACAAAACTAAAGGTACGTACGCCGTAAGTATTCAGAAAAACCAACGGGCTTACGCACGTCCCGACCACGGCAATTTGTCGTGGGAGGCGGCGGGTTAGATTCGGGAGATGTCGGGACAGCGGACGCTAGTATGCCGTTATCGTGATCTGGTTGAACTGCACTTGGATGCTGAAAGATAGTGCGGTGAGTTGTGACGACGCACAAAGCACCACTAAACGAAGTATGTGAGATGGTCTCTTCCATAAAGGCGGGCTTTGGACGGTCGATGGTGACGAATTCACGTCGGCCACCTCGGTCATTAGTGTACGTTTTATGCGCGTATTGTGGCACTTTGAATGGTCCTATGTACGGCGACTGAAGAGGCTGTCGAACACCGTCTGCGCGAAGAAGGACGTGTGAACACGTAGACAGCTTCTCGGGCACGTACACTGGTGTCTTCTGCGATCGAGGAGCGGGTGAACGTAGCTCACGCATCTGATAAGCCAATCGCTCGGTGTAACTTCCGTAGTCAAAATTGGAAGTAGACGGGGCTTGTGCTACCGGCAGTTTGGGCAACCGCAGAGTGCAAACGTAGACTAGTTGCGCTGGTGTTGCGTCGAACTCGTTTTTAACCGTGTTACTCAAGCCTAGGAGGACGAAGTGAATTGTTTCAGACCATTAAGGAGAAGTGTGCGCACGTAGCGTGGCCTTCAATTGACGGTGAAAACGCTCCACCATGCCGTTAGCGGTCGGGTGATACGCCGTCGTCTGGAGGTGCCGGCCACCTAAGTCCCCAAGCAAAGAGGCAAAGGTGGAGGAAATGTGTGACCCGCGATCATTGTTCACTATGGCAGGGTAGCCATACTGTGCGACCGAGCGTTCTAAAAAGGCTTTCGCGACAGTTTCTGAAGAGCAATCTGGGATAAGGACGACCTCAGGCCATCTAGTAAATCGATCGACACAGTTCAGTAAATCCACAAAGCCATTTGTTGGCAACAGAGAACTTAGGATTTCGACTTGCACGTGATGAAAACTTGCGTCTGGGGTCGGAAACGTGCCTAATAGACTTTCATGTGTTTGCGCACCTTTGCGCGTTGACACGGAAGGAAAGAATCTGCCCAAGTACGGAAGTCCCGATTGACATTGCGCCACACGAATCGTGCGGATACAAGTTTAACCGATGCCCGAAAGCCTGGATGAGACAAGCTGTGCAACGTGTCTAACACAGTCTGCCGGAACTCTCGTGGGTCGACTGGGAGCAGCATGACCAGAGCTAAATCGCAAAGTATAGTTCCGTCTGATGATGTCAGCAGAACAAGTCGTATGTCTGGTGAGGTAGACCTGCGTAGTAGATCAACCTCGTGGTCGTTGCGTTGTGCTGTAGCCACGGTTGCGAAGTCGATAGCAGTGTCGGCGTTAGCGGAAATAGCTTGGAATTGGGAAAGTGCATCAGCGATGGCGTTGTGCACACCTGAGACACGCCGTATTTCGGTCGTAAATTGTGTGAGAGAGACAAGGTAGCGCGAATCTCTAAGAGAGTATCGGTCGGTAGTCGATCCGAGATTTGTTGTCGGTAAAGACGGCAAACAAGCGGCCTTATAAGACGTGTTGAAAGTGACATATGGCTCGGTATATGGCTAGTAGCTCTCTACCGAAATTGCCTAGCGAGATTCGGTAGGTTGTATGCGTTTGGAGAAAAGCGCTAAAGGTTGCCACATGTCGGATACTCGTTGCTGCAAAACAGCGCCGACTCACACGTCCAATACGACAGTATTGATGGACAGCAGGTCTGCCGCAGCTTGATGCGCTATAGGAACTATGGTGGCGATAGCCTCTTCCAGCGACTTAAAAGCAGCGCGTGCTACGGCAGGAAATTCGAACTTCTTGAGTTTCCCTCAGATAAGGTTGTTGAGGGGTTGCATCAGCAACGAGCAGTTTGGTATGAATCGTCGGCAAATGTTGTCAAGCCAATAAAGATGTTTAAGCAGTTTGGAATAATGAGGCTATGGGTAGTCGATGATGGCTTGAATTTCATCCTGCAGTGGCACGACGCCTGCAGAGGAGATTTGATGGCAGAGGAAGTTTACTTAGTTGAAACCAAACGAAAACGTTTCTGAATTGATCGTCACCCGGTGCAGAGATAAACGATCAAAAATGAACGTACATGGTGCATGTGCACTTCCCGTTAAGAGCTATTAAAGGGTCGTCGAGATAAGCGTAAGCGAAGTCTAAGCCGCGACAAACCTAGTCGATGAATTGCTGAAAAATTTGCGCGGCATTCTTTAGACCGTATGGCATACGCAGAAATTCGAACATACAAAATGTAGTTGTCATGGCAGTTTTAGCTATGTCCGCTTTGGCTTTCGGTATTTGGTTGTATGCGCGTACCAAGTCGATTTTCCTGAAGGTATTTTTACCCGACAGACTGGTGGTGAGATCCACTGTGGGTGGGATCGGCTTGCGATCAGGCATGGTAACCGTATTCAAGGTTTGATAGTCGCCGCAAGGATGCCAGTCCCCCATAGCCTTCTTCGAGACCATGTGAAGAAGCGAAGCCCATGGGTTGTTGGACGGTCTGATGATACAGAGCTGAAGCATGTGGTCGGATTCAGCTCGTGCTGCACGTAGTTTGACAGGAGCAAGCCATATTAGTCGTGCGCTAACTGGTTGAACACGCGTGACTATGTGGTGAGCGACATTTGCCGTGACTGGCGGAAGCTCTGCAAATGATCGTACAAGTCGCGGATATTCAGACAGTAGGTTCGGATGATCTTATAATACACATGTGATTCGAAAAGGCGGACTGATTGTCTGGGTGTCCGCAGGAACTCCTTCGACCCCTAAGTTAATACGGTCCAGTAAAAGTCTGTGGCGATCAGCATCAACGAGCAACCCAAAATGCCGGAGGAAGATGATACCGATAATTGCGATGGGTACGGAAGCAACCATGAAACAAACTGTAAATCACGGCAAAGATTGTGGTCCAGGTTCATCATGCGCTGACCGAATGCAGCTATCGAAGAAGCGTTGGACGCAGGCAGGTTGTACGTAGGCTTTGAGGGCTTGTCGTTCGCGTTCGCAGGGATGACGCTAACTTCCGCTCCCTTGTCGATGAGGAACGTGATGAATGTACTTCGGTCTTAACGTAAAACGACGGCTAGGTTGGTCGTCTTTGTATGCAGCCATTCGTTTTCATTGAAGCGACTAAGTCGCGCCTAATGCAGGGAGCCCAAAAACGTCTAGCTGTTCCACAATATTGGCGGTGATACCATCATATTTCTTTGACGGTTTTGGTGTTATCTGACTAACAGCGTGCAGGGAAAATGTTGCGCTTTCGTGTCGAACGAGACGTACTCGTTTCAGGCACAGACTAGCCGCAACGAACGGTAGCCAATAGGTTCTGACCGTAGAACACGCTGTTTCGAAGCGCTTATTGCTGTTATTCTGCTGCGAAGTAGCGTAATTTCCTCGTCTTTAGGGTCAACTCGGCCTGACAACTGGGAGCAAATATCAGATTCGGTCTTTATCGGTAGGATTTCGTCACCGGAGCTACTGGTCGTCTGATGCGGAAGAGGTTCGAACGCAGCGTCTGCCTTGGTAGCTAATTCTTTCAGGAGCGTATTCAGCAAAACGGACAGCCTTAAAGGCAATAGCTCTGAGAGACCTACAAATCACAGCTTCATTATCCCTTCTTCGCTCAAGAATACGGGACCAGCGATGCAGTGAATTTCGCGAAGAAACACCGACGGTTTGCGATATCCAAGCATGAGACCATTGAGTTGTTCACATCGAGCTTATGCACTGGGCTGTAACTGCTTAAGAATGGCTTGCTTCATCGTTTCATACTTTGACTCATTCGATGGGCAGAATCGATTGTCCTCAACTAGCGTCCAAAACGAAGATAGAAGGCATGGGACAAGCTGATTGTACCTCGGACGGTCCGAATTAATGCATTTATTTTTCAGTTCCATGTGGAATATCGCAAACCAAACATGTGGGATTTGTTCCATGGAAGTTGGAAAAGCCAAAGTTAGCATGTTCACGTTGTGAAATGACTCAGATGCCACTTTCATAATGTGAATCAGAAAGATCAAGGATGAATGGAAACAAGAGGATAGTAATAAAATTGCACAAGTAAAAATGACTACTCGTATGTATTAGAGAAAAAGGAAGGAACCCACCAAAACATACAAATTTCAAAAGGGTTCCTATTCGCGCGTGCGAATCGGTGTCCCAATTGGTAGGACTAGCAAATACTAGTCCGAGACGGTGCACAAAAGTAAGCGCGGATATTGGAAGGCAATTGGAGTCAGACACAGCGGACTGTGTTAGTGGGCTATAAAAATACGCAGACCGATGAAACTAGAGAGGAGGTACAGGTGGGTGCGGGAACTTACAAGGCGGTCGAGTGTCGAGCCGGTTGTACGGAACATTAAAACAAGAAATATAATGTACAGTTGGTCAACAAGTAAATAGTACATAAAAGAGAGCAGTTCCTTTTGTAAACGCTAAAGTTGCAGAGCAAGGCGTCTGTATTTCAAACATCAGCGTTCAAAGAGTGGAGGCAAATGCAAAGAAAGGGCGGATGCGTGTGAAGAGAGGTGAGGGATGTTGGGAAGGGCACTACTGATCATGGAGGCGTTATCGCGGTTAAATTCCGATTACTAAGTAACCAATCAAGCTCATACAGTGACGTCCATAATGTAAAGCAAGTGCGAACAATAAACAATTAACAGTGATATGTTACACGTAGAAATGCGATTTGCTTTACAAGTCACGTAAGATGGTTGAAGTGGAAGCAAACATAAGTGTAAATCGTCAATTTCAGCGTCTAGCTATTCCGGTGACCCTTATACAAAAAAGTATTTTAGATTGTGCATTTAATTTTTATTGTAGAGTAATGTGGGAGGTAATATGGGAAGGTATGTCTTAAGAACAAACGAAACGACAACGCTTACCCGTGCACCGCTTTATTGGACTGAGGTAATTGGTGAATGCAGTTGTAATATGTCCGAAACTATATTCCACAAAAGCAGTGCGTAAGTAGGGAAGCACAAAATCTGAGAATGAGCACCGTTTATTCACATTTGGTTGACGTGGACATCACTGATTATATAGAGTAATGGAAGTGGATAAGCGACTCATCCAGACTTTTGTTGAATACCTTTATTGTAGGGGAAGAAACAACGTATGTAGTAAGAGCATTCAAATGTTGGCACACACCAAGGGAAAGGAAATTCCGGCGGCATTCCAAAGGGCTGTATTGTGTGTCCAGCTTTAGCTGTTGTCCTCTGAGTGGGGTATTGCTATTCAGCATTAGTAGGTGACGCGTAAATGGGTTGGATTCCTCAGGATCATATAAGCCATTATCAAGTCGCCAAGTAGTCCTCGATATTGTCCACTGTAGATCCCGACGGTTTTCAGCCTGAATCGGTAAGGGAGATGAAATAGGCCGTTTATGTTAATGTTCGCCCTTCGTTGTGGCAGTTCAATGGGGGTAAGTTCTTGCTTTTGCCATGGCTGCCATACGTGGATGGCGTACTCAGAATGAAGCCGAATGTAGGCGTTGAGCATTTGAGAAAAAAATAGAAGGATCAAGCGCCCTAATACCCTCCGTAAAAGTCTAAATTTTTGGAGGCTTTCTCGGCCTGATGGGAACAGCCCACATCTTCCTGCACAATCACGTCTAGATCGCACTCCGTTTAAGTGGGCTGCAGTATTTGATCTCCCAGTCTGTATTTGCAAGTGGCTTTATGGCGTTTACTCAACACCTTGCAGTTTGTAGCGTTGAACGTAAGCAGGTTCTGAGTCGACCATTCGTTGAAGCGCAGAAATATTTGGCTGGCGGTAAGTTGCGTATAAAAATAAAGGTAATAGCCCTGAGACGCTTAAACAGCAATCGTTCGGTTTTAATCAGAAAGCAAGAACATAAAGATTCTTTAGACTAAAACCGTGCTAAATATTGGGGGTGATACGCTTAGTAACGTGAGAGTAAATTGAGGACGAACTCATACAGCGACATTCAGCACTTTAAGGTAGGAGTGAGACTGATATGCTTCAAAAAAACAGACAGGCGTGAAGGAAACATGGGTTGCGTTGTAGCTCTGAGACAGTTGGGAGACCGATCAACGGTAACAATGAAGCCAGAAGCTAAGAGAAGCCAAAAGTTAAGGAGGTGATCAGTGGAATTATCCAGCTATGTGAGAGGATGTTCACAGACAGAAAGGTGGCCAATAGTCTGGGTAAGTAATTTAAGGAACAGTAACTATCTGTCATATTAAGGAAACGTTCGTGAGCATCAGCATCCTTATCTAGTTAATTAAAACAATCGGAATTGGGGTGCGGTACTGTGAAATGATAAGCAACGTGCCGGCAGCGCGTACTACTACTTACAAGTTAATGAAAGCAGTAGGTCACAGAAAGAGCTCACATGAACAGCATTGGATGAAAGGCGATCCTAATGGTCGATTGCTACAAGTTCAAAAGTTAAACCAGCTGAACGGGCAGTCAGAATTGAAGATTATGCATAATAGATAAGAAACTTGTCGTTGCTGAATTGGAAGGTGACTTTAACGCAATGTTTAGGGCGATCCATCAGGAGCACTAGCTGAGTTTTGCCACATTGGGTACAATGGAAATGTAGGGTGCTTGAAGGAAGGGAATTAATAAGCAGTTTCGGAAGATTGTCAGATATGTGGGAATCCTACTTCAAGTCGTAATGTTGAGCCAGTCATACCATTATTGGGGAGCGAAATTAAAACAAACTCTGTCTATTGCTGGAGGTTGTAGACATGAAAAGCAGAGATGACAACTGAGGAAGAGAGAGTCATAACAGGTTGCGTTGCATCAACGTTTAGGAAGAAAATCATAGGGTTAACGGACAGCATGCAGCAACCTATGTGAACAACGAACAATCAATTTATACAGGTTAAGAAGCGTTGCTTTACAAGTCCCGTTGGATAGTTGGTAGGGATATCAAAATAATCAAAATGATACTAAGGATCGTAGGATAGTTAATATTTGGAAATATAAAATAAGGAGTTATTTTTTGCTCCGCTGCAGTCCTGCGATCCTCTTAGATTCACAGCACCCACATTAACAAAAAAAAATTCCATGCTGAACTCCAGGTGTACGATGGAGAGGTAGTGTTGAGTAATAAATTGTAAGTGGATGAGTGCATCGTCCAACCGTATTTTAAGTATTGTTAGTGTCGGTGCAGAGACGAACGATACTGGGCGAGCATTGTACGTGTGACATACACGAATATAAAAGAAATATCTGTAACATTCCAGACGGATATACTCTTCTACGGGTTTCGGTGATTGACCCGTCAGGTGTACATTGCTGGTGAGTTGCAGTAAAGGGCGGCACACTTGATGTGGGTCTCGCAGAATCAAGTAAGCCATGATCAGGTCGTCACGTAGTGTGCGGTAAATTTCACTAAATAACCCCAATCGTTGCAGCCTCTCTTCATATCAAAGACTGCACATTCCAATTACGCTCTTAGATGCCCAAAATGGTGGCTGTTCCAGTGCGTTAAGGACGTACATCAGCCAAGGATGCCAGGGTTGGATTGTGTATTGGACATGGGGGAAAATACGCACTGAGCATTTGTCGAAAAATGGAGCTGTTTATTTGTCCAAACGCCAGTCGCAACTGCCCGACGTGTTGATTCCCGGTCTTCGAGGTTTTTTCGGATTGCCTGGAGCAACCTAAGTCAACTTGAAGCAGAACACACAAGTCACGTTTGACAGCTGATTGTTGTAGTATATCCCTTCCGAACCGGTATGAGTAGCTGCCCTGATATAGGATGGAAAGCATCTTGTATTTACTGACGTTGAAATGTAATACTTTTTGTGTCGACCATTGACACACCGTATCTAGTCACTCTGAAGCACATGTTGGTCGGCGTTCGCCTGGATCCTGCGCCAGATCTTGATATCGTCGGCAAACATTAGGATGTTTGAAGCGATTTTCCGTAGAAAGTCATTAATAAACACCAAATGTAAACGTGGACCTATGAACAACGAACAATGAACAATGCTTTATAACGGCTAAAAAAACAGGTGCTGGACATGTCCCGTATGGTGTATAGCGTGACAAAAAATGATAGCAAATGGATAATGGAGTCGTCAGTTCGGGCGCTTACAGATGGAACTGCATTGTCGTATGAAGGGAGTATGAAATTAGAATGTACGCACACAAAGCAACAGGGGAGTGGTTATTGTCTACTTCAAAGGCGAGAAAAAACAGATGGCAAGAACAACGCTTACTCGTGTGAAACTATGTTGGGTCTACAGGATACAGTAATCCAGTTTCTATAGTAGTAGCGTTTATCAAATTAAATGCAAGACGTTTGGAGTGACTCATTCTCGAGTAGGTTTATGGCACTATCCACTGTCTTTTGTGCATTAGGGCCAGCAGCTGCTGGTCATGAGCTATAGCACGTAGTGTAAATGTGACAGGGTATCGTCAAGGCGTTTTTTGAAAAGCGATTGAGTGGGTGATTTAATGGCATGTTCCGGGGGAGGGGCTTTCTAAGGCTGTGCCAATCGAAGGAAGAAATAGTTTCGCCAACATTCCAGGCGGCTGTACTGCGTGACTAACTTAAACTGGTGACTTCTTAGCGAGGTGTGTTGACTGAGAATTATAAAGGAATGGTATGGGTGGTTGGGGTTTCTTAGGATATGGTACACTGTTATGAGATCATCCCTCAGACACCGATAACATCCACTGTATATTTTGAGGGTCTTCAGCCTGAGTCAGTAGGGGAGGCTGGTCAAACCTCTGACGCTCATCGTTACCCTATGTTGTGCAATATCAAGTGCGGTGAGATGGTGCTTGAGCCAAGGTTGCCACGCTTGGATAGCGTATTCCGCGTGCTTCCTCACGTACGCACTAAGCATTTTTGGAAAGATCGAAGGGTCAAACTTCCCGAAGGCTCTACGAAGAACGCCGAGATATTGGTTCGCTTTTTTAGCTGCCTTTTCAGTCTGTCTCGAACAACCGAGGTCATCTTGAACTCTCTCGCCGAGATCGCACTCGTGAGAAGCTTGCTGTAGAATTTGTGGTCCTAGGCTGTAGCAGTGTATACTCTTATGTCGTATACTGAGAATTTTTCACTTGGTGACGTTGAAATGCAGCATGTTCTCGATGGACCAAGTGTACGCTTTGTCCAGGTTCTCCTGTAAGAATGTGTGATCCTCCACTGCAGCTATATTGCACCATACCTTTAGGTCATCAGCAAATAGCAAACAGTTAAAAGATAGCACACCCGCGAGATCATTTATGAAGACCAGGAACAGGCAGGGTCTAAGTACCGAGCCTTTAGGTACTCCGCACTGAACTTTGATGGATTCTGATATGTTGCTTAGAACCCTCACATTCAGGTGACGCTGAACGAGAAAGCCTCTTATCCAGCCCAGAGCAGGATCGCCGATTCCATATTTCTGGAGTTTGTGGAGGAAAATGCGATGGTCTATACGGTCGAATGCCTTTGAGAAATCCAAATAGGCCGCGTTGACTCCTGCACCAGCGTCCACAGATTCCGTCCAGTTTGCACAAACAATCAAGAGATTAGTTGTACAGGAGCGATTTTGGCGAAATCCATGCTGTTCCGGAACGAGAATTTTGTTGTTCTTCAGGTACCCCATTAAAGCCTCCGCTACGATGGTCTCCATAAATTTGAAGATCACAGGAAGTAGTGTTATCGGGCGATAGTTTGTTGGTTCAGCACGGCTACCACTTTTGTAGATAGGCGTGATGATTCCGTGCTTCCACATGGTGGGGACGTACATCTCCTGCAGACATCGTTGAAAGAAAATTATTAATGGTCCTGCCAAATCCATGGCAGCAACTTTCAACGCTACGAAGTTACCTCAAATTTCTGGTGCTGGGGCACATCTGTACACTCGCCATGCTGCGTTGCGTACTGTCATCCTTTTTCGTGTTCTGCTCCTATTGAAAGAAACTGATGTACACTT
>OX104066.1:13163809-13248390 GCA_944474145.2 Dicrocoelium dendriticum
AACTAAATTTTCCCTAACCTGACTTTTTCAGAAGTTAAAATACGGCAATAACAGCATCGCCGAAAGTCTTAGTCAAGCAATACACTAAGCAACGTAGACAATTGAGTAGGACATCCAGGTGAATGCATTCACGCAAGACGGCTTCAGAAAAGTGCACAATACAATAAATAGCTAAATAAATATACTTTATTCTGGACAATGCATGGCATGATCAGGTTAAGCTAAAATAAGTTTTTCGAAAATTTACAAAAATACATATTTTTCATAACAGTAAATGTAGTGTATGGGTGTTTATGTTGGGTGCAGATATGCTGGTACTTGTATCAGTTTGAGAATATAACTTTCCATTTCATAAAATTTGAATCAACATGTAATCCGCTCAAAGCTTGCCATGATTATACGAAAATTTCAACCGCATATTTCATATATATATATATATATAGGCAACAATGATGTGCTATATATATATATAATGTGATATATGTGTAATATTTATATAGTTAATGTTATTTACATATATAAATATACATATGTGATGTAAAAAATATGTATATGGTTGGCTGCATCCGGTTTCGCATTTGCCTGTCACCGTGGCCAGCCACAGGACGCCTGCGCCCACAAAGAGACCATAGGTTGCATTTGCTACACCACCCACAGCTTCAACCACACAGCCCATATCCAGTGTAAACCCGAAGGAATAAGACCGGGAGGCATGTGGATGGGAGCCACGTTTCATCAACGGAGCCGGCCCACACTCCTTCACAGGCAAACACAAGCACGCTGTATTTGGGAATCAAGTGCACACAAGGCGGTGGCTGGACCATAGTCCGCTCCACACTGAGTGCATGGAACCACTCTTGGATCCTAACACGGCCACAATGACCGTGCACCCAGTCCCCTCCAGCAACGACACATTGTCTCCTGGAGCCAGTATGGACGAGGTAATGGGTAATAAACAGATAGGCACCCTGTTAACATGAGATAAAGCGCAGCCACATCGGGGATATCAAGCAATAACCTTTTACTTGAGGGAAAGCTAACCAAGAAAAGAAATCGAGCAATGCACAAGGAAACGTGACAAAAATCTTAAATTGATGAGCATGTGAAATAAGTTTTAACAGAGCATCCGAGGTAAGTTCAGGAGGTCAGAAAGTACATTTTACGGAAGTGACACAAACGACAAAATGCTAAAGAAATTAACTACAATTGTCTTAATCGAGTTGTGCAGGTTTACAGAACAGCGTACAGGTGGACAATTATTTGAGAAAGAAAAGCATTGGGACAAAATTGAAAACCCACCACCTGTTATAACGAGACTTAGCATGCAAGCACACGGTTAGTAAATCGAATACAGCGTACCTGCAAACGCTGCGCTGGCTCTGCCTACGTTCTCTGCAGGACCCGTCGTCGTTTCGGTAGTGGTATCGAGTGGCCTCGCTCATGGCTCACTAAGCGATCCTGACTCAGGCACTCGTGACCGCATGTGCTACAGCACCATGCGCTAGATTTTGATGGAGAAGAACCTATCGGTGCTTGCCGCCTCCGCACTTGCCGCTTCTTCTCTGCATGCATGAGAGCTTTCTCCTGCACCTTGGCAACTGCCTTCATGATCAGATCGCGCCATGCACGCCGATCAGTCGCCTTCGATTCCCATTATCTGCAATCAAGATTAGAACGTGAGAGACTCCCTTTAATCATGTCCTGGTAACTTAAATTTGGTATCCCCACGTGCCGCTTTCCTATACTCAGCTGACCATATAAGAGTTCCTTCGGTATCCCCGTTGAATCCATACGGCTCACATGACCGATCCACCTCAAATGTCTCAGCAAAATTATGCAGTCTACTGTATACATTCCACTACGGCGCAACACTTCCGTGTCTGCAACTCTGTCGCCCCACCCAATGCATAAAATCCGTCGCAAGCACTGCTGATGTAATCGCTCAAGATAGCGCACATCCCGCCGGTACATCGTCCACGTTTCACTGCCGTATAAAAGAACGGACAGCACCATGGATATATATATATATATATATATATATATATATATATATATATATATATATATATACAGCAGCTCATAAGATAGAGTGAGTCCGTGAGAACCATGAACTGGCGGTGATAAATACAGGTACATTAAATGTGAGCAAAATGAGGATATTGCCAAATCGTTTTATTGTTTTTGATGCTTGTTCGTCTTTTGTTTGTTTGCCACTTGCCTTATGACGGTTTTTGTCTGTTTACAGCTTACTTTGTAAACCAAGAAAAGCAACACAAATATTTGTACACTGATCCAATTGGTTCCGGTTATGCGCCATGTCCGAGAATTTCAATCCAGTGGTGTATTTCATCTTTGTTTCTGCAGCCTGAAAGACGCACAGGACCTACGGCAGCCAAAATAAAAGTCAGCACTTTAATCGTATGTCGCCGCATGTGAGGATGACCAGCATGCCACTTCTTCTAGTCTGGTCCTGTGTGAGTTAAATGAGTGTGTTGAGGTAGCCGTTCGCATGGCAGGCGTAAAACGTGGACCAGCCATCGCACGCGACGTCTAACAACGTCATTGCAAACGTTGTTCATCCACCACACTTGAGCTATTCTTTGCGGACATCTAATATCAGAGGCAAAATCCCGACGCAAATCATTCACACGAAGCGGCCAGGACTATTTTATATAAGCAATACCTCGCTAAAGAAGGCACTGCAAACCTTGCCATTACCAATAGTGAAACGGTGTCGCCTTATACTCCGCAAGTTGGTGAACGCCGAAGTGGTTTTGGCTACACGGATGGAAATCTTTATTATGCTACCATCGTCAGGGATACAGATTTGCAGGTAAACAAAGCTCTCTACTTGTTCAAGCTGCTTACCTTGAAGAGTGAGTACTGGGGCTAGTGGATACCAATCCAGGACCAAGACTTTTCATTTTGTACAGGCAAAGGTTACCCCATATTTTGCTTTCCGAACACCAAACATTTTAGAACGGCTTGTGTGCTCTTTACCTCATCAAAAAGAAGGATTGTATCATCAGCATAATTTAAATCGGCCACGCTTTAGACATACTTATGTGATATGTGGTTTCAAGAGCACCGGGAACAACGACAAAACTGGGGTGTTGCGAACCTCTAATCGAGTCTAGAAAGGATAACAAATATCGTCTGCGAAGGACTCTATATTGCGCGCCAGCCAACGCTCTTGTCAAACCTGTATAAGGGTTCGAACATTGAAGGTTTCCTGGCGGAATGAAGAACGGGGTCGTTGGATAGATGAGGATCAGGCGATTTGGATATCAGCGAGACTGGCATGGAAAATAGTTATAAAAGGCTTTGTTTATCTACAATATAAATTTTTGCATGTGATGGAGAAACATGTGTAGTATTGGAAGGGGCAGAGATTGCGAGCGACCTTCCAGTGTTTTCAAAAGCTATGGTTTTCATGGAGGGCAGGTTACCACCCGGTTTCCCAAGCTGAACTGTGGTATTGTTCAAAGGGACTCCATCCTGAACAAATGGCTCAATAGCTAACCGCAAGGCAACGAAGTAAGTCAGGAATTCTCACTAATTGGAAGTCGATGATTGCTTGCTAAATTCACACGCCTTTCGTTTAGTTATTTCAGCAGCAAGGCGCTGGAATAAAATACTTCAACAAGTTGTAACCTAAGCCACTGACTTTGGTTCGTGAGCAGTCACAATCGCCACGTCACAGTGTTGTTAAATTGACAGATGGATTTATATAGAAAGGATCCTTGGCAGGTGAAAACCACCACGTCCAGGAACACTGCCGTCAACCTATTCGCCGTACCGTCATACTCCCGGACAACCCAACCGGCACCAAGAGGAGGTTGTTCAGCAGACCATCCAGTCTGCGCAGAATTTGTCCCGTCCGATTGCAGCAACTTTGCGATGAACGAAGGTGAATCGCAGTGACCTATCTGCAAACAAGCGGTCAGATTAAGCAGCCTGTGATGGTAGTAACCAGACACATGCTTGGATGTACAGCCATGACATCTAAGTCAAACTGCAGCCGTAAACTGAGCCAATTACTTGTTAATCAAAGCTAATAGCAGCTGCTTCGTTTCGTTTGTCAACCGAGACAAGCAGCGCATCCAAACGGGGAAAATTCAACGTTCGTACATAACAAAATTCCCTAGTTGCCTAACAAAAAAATGATTAAACCTAACCATTGCGCGGCCAGGTATATGTAATTCATCATCTAGGATATTACGTGACACCTGAGTTGCTGTGATTTTAACATTATTGAAGGGGACCTGCTTAGCAGCAAACCTAGTTTATAGATAACTGAATAAATAACTTGTTTATTCTCCACTACGTGAGCCACGTCTGCACAGGAATGATCAAAGTGAGTACCAAATCTGCTCAGCTAATGTACAGTGGAACAAATGTCACTTGTGTTGATATATGAACATATTTATGTGAGCATGCAGGCGTGTGTAACTGTGTTTATGGGAATTTTGAAGGTTTTCCTTCACTCTGTCGTGTAGCCAGTGCTAAAGGGATGCTTGAGGTTTTTGGTCTTGAATCAGTTGTCCGGATAAGGAAGGGTAACTTTAGTTGGGTGCAAGTCACAACCGCCACGTCACAGTGTTTTTAAGCCGACATCTCTTTCCTGAGACCATGCACATTGTAAGCAGTAGTTGAACTGCTAGTTAAATACAAGGTCTGGAGTGTGCACCACGATAAATGAATCAGGGGGAAATGGATTGTCGTTTAATCATCCAAAATGGCATCTAATCGTAAATTCATTCATTAGGCTGTCAACTGCTACTGAGTTCCTTTATAGCCTACTTTAATTAATGTGTAGTTGTCTACGGAAAGTCTGGCTGTAATATGTCTTACTGCCTCTGAGTTTAAAAACGAACATAAACAGCGCTCTACTCGCTTCCTGTGGGGAGGGTACCTTGCAAGTTACCTAATATCAAGGTTGATAGCAACGCCATGAAAACCAGACACAAAGCCCTAGCTACAAATGATGAACCACTGAATGCCGCACAACACGGAAACCAAACGAATGGTAGCAAGTGCTTTCATTGCATTATCCAACATAGTGATAATCAGTTGATTTTCTTCCGTTGCACAATGCGTGTATGAGAAATCATCCAGTTGAGCGGATCATTAAATGTGACGACTGAGCGCGCTGAAATAGTCCAAAGATTTTTGGTGAAGTTCGTGGTGAATTGGACCCTGCTTCCAAGGGAAACGTACACAAATACGGCTCTTCGCAAGCTCTTGATACAATAAAACTAAAGAGCATAAACCGCCAGAAAGAGCCAGAAGAATGTCAAGTGCAATAAAAATATAGGGAAATTCCTGGATAATTGGATCCTGCATATAAAGAAAACATGCACAACTGCGGCACCACACGACTTTTTGAACCTAATAAAATTAAGCAGCACAAAATAGCCTGAACGAGACAGATGAGTTCCACGTTGGGCGCGGAACACTCCTTCAACTTTACACGTAAAAGGGCCTTGCATTCATAACTGCAAACAAGGCACATATACTCTCAATATTCTCGCTCCACATGCAAGAGCATGGGATGTATGTAAATATTGACCTGATTCCTTGCGACCACAGCAACTAGTAAAGCTATAAATGCAGCTTTTTTTATTTAAATTATTAGCACTTGATTGCCAACTGGAATACGTAGGTTAGATACATTTCGGCTGTGAGTAGGATCTTCGCCACCCATTTAACACAGAATACTGGAACTAGTTTATAGTTCACCAGTTGTTTTCTGCTGATCCTCACCTTCCACCCATATATTATCTTACTAGTCTTATAGATTAGTTACTGCTACAACGGACATTTCCGCGCGCCTTACTAATTTCGTCAACTATAGGCCTCTTGAATATGTTAAATACCGAAATTAAAGTTAGTTTAGGTGCAAAATTTGCCACGGCATAGGTGATAGTAGCAGGGCTTGCACCGAATCCAACTACATTAAACACTTTCACGAAACAAAAGAAAGGGATCAGGAATTACAATTGTGTTACATTCCCCCAAAAGCCATGGAATATTTGATTTAAGTTGTCATAATCAACCATCGGAGCAATCCGGGCTTAACCGCCCCTACCTCTCTGGTCAACGTAGCAAGCGACGGAACATCGGTACAACAAGCATTTCAGATTGACTGACGCAGTATCCAGCAACTACCTTTGCCGCTCGGGGCCGTAGTACGATTTTGGCCCTCCTTCTCCGGAAGAATAGGAGCGTGAAGCCCGTAAAAGCGGCTTAGGGTAAAGTGCATATTAGATGCTGATGAAATGGATTATAGTTTGGGACCCTGTGTTTAATGTGGTGAAGTAGCCAGTAATGGGACAACTGAAGAAATTGCTGAGATGGACAGTTGCAGAAGTGTGGCAAAAGCCTCAAATGTGGTGTTGGACACACCAGGTAACATTAAATTATTCAGCCCTCAGCTTGTCTGGAACATATGCTCATTTTATTGGCTATCGAGATATCGACGGTACTAAAATTTATCTCCTTGATACATGGCGCCCAGTGAGGACCGCACCCTTCCGAACCACTGCGTGAGCAGTAACACTTCAGAGCTCTAGTGAGATGGTTCCGTTTTTCGCCTGTTGGCTCGTGCGCGCAAATGTGCTCATTGTACACAATTGCTTGCTCGGTAAGTGCAAGGACAGTGACTACTGGCGATGATGAAATACGGAACAAATAGCAGCGCTTTCCGTCGACAAGGTCTGTTAAAAGAAATGCGGGGCATTATCTACTTATTTGCACCACCTCTCATTGTGTATACCACTTTACATATGATTCCGGATAGATTTAAATTAGTAGAACTGACAGAGCTTTATCCTCACGTATGAAGAATCACGTGCCGAAGTGGATCCTGCATGTGATAAATGAACAGCGTTCTACTCCCCAAGCACTGTTGTTGTGCAAGTCGCCCGCAACCTGGATAGGTAAGCAGCTATTTATGGAAGTGGCTTAATATATATATATATATATATATATATATATATATATATAATATTCCCCTGCTCAGCGCGTATTATTCCTTATTCAAATGCTCGGCGTACACAACCGCAGCGGAAAGCATAACAAATGATCTGCACTTGTTTCCGACCCAACGTCTTAGCGCTCCGTTTGTTACCAGCATTCTATCAATGATATACTTGGTGCTCCTCGAAGAAACGGAAACAACCAGCTGTTAGATGTTGCACACAACCTGCTAACCCAGCGACCCTTAGGCGTAAATTGCTGGGAATTTTCAGCGGGCGCTATCGATGGCTGCGCGGCGATCTCATATTAGCCTATCAGATAGTGAGCGACTCCAACCACGTATGCCGCCATTTGCTGAAACTTAGCCACAACATGCCGCTCAGGGCTAAATGCTTAAAGTTGAAGGAACAATATATCCGTCTAGAGTGTCCATGGAATTACTTTCCTTTCGGGTTTGCAAACCCTGGAACGCACTCCCAGACTCAGTTGTATCCTCACATACTTTGGATGTATTCTAAAAACGACTAGATGTTGCTCTTAGCTCCCAGCATTTTGTTACCTAAACTGCTCTATTGTGGATTAGTCCAAGCATGCTTTTCAACAGGATTTATATATCAAATGGACCTAAATGAGCGCCCATATTTTACTTTTCTCACTCCTTACCTAAAGGATCACTACACCTCAGTGTCCTTCTGAACGTTTACGCTAGATAATTTATTTTAATTTTACTCTGTTGTTAATTATCAAAGTATTCATCGCGGCAGACGTTCGATAGATAACCCAGACATATTTTGATTTCATCATATTCACCAAAACCATCCTACGGGACGTGTCAAGCACTTGCTTTTACCCCTTGGTAAATCATTGTTCATTGTTCATTGACTCGGTGTTCCCGGATTGCAAAGTTGCAGATTGCAGCGGAGAACGTACTGCTCTATAAACACACTTGCCGAAGTAAGGAAAAGACTGATTCCATTTACTAACAATTATTTTATGGAAAGCGAAGTGGCTTACAATTCCGCCGTAAGAATTACACGTCCGTAATTACCCATCGCGTGCTGGACCATTTTCTCGCAGTGATGCCGAGTGACACAAGCTATTTTCTCTGACACTAGTGATTCCAGAAAACGGATGCGTAACTCGATCTTGCTATTTGGACCATCAGGGTCCCATCGGAGCATTTCCGCATCCCTGCTCCTCATCGTTTGTTTTACATAGGTTTTGATTACACTCCACATTACCTCGATAGGGTTAAGCGCCGGAGAGTATGGTGCTAGTCATGCCATCCTCCCGGATCGGTACCGTTCTTTTTAGAAACGGGTTTCCAAGTAAGTAACAAAATAGTTTATTTTCGAATTCTTCGTGGCACATCAAATCAGGCACGATCAAGACTTTTCAGGCGATTGTTTCATAACAGGCACGTTGCTTTTAGGAAATTCGCCGATCGCGCAATAAATATAAGTTACTTAAATGACAGATGCGCTGGTCAGGAACAGAATCGTTAATGATGTGACGATGGTCTGGGTTTGAGAAAGCGTGTTGTGGTGATCAGCGGTAAAAGCGTAACAAATGAAGCGGTGACGGAATGTAAAGACAGAAAAGTGTCTTCATAGTGTACAAATCAACAAAATATTGAGATGTATTGAAATGCCGCTCTGGTTAACTTGACAGAGTGAATCTGTTGGCAGTAAATTTATTCAGCAGCGTGTTACATCCGCCAAGTCGCAGTGTGGCTAAACAGACATTTGTGGATTTCGATTGGGAGTGCGCGCGTCAGGCGTTGACTCACCACGGTCTGGAATAGTGCTGTCGATCCGTTTAAATAGTACTGTATAACTGTCAATGTATCCCACAGACCCATTGTTCACTCACCTATTCGTAACCACATAAGCACCCTATTTTCCGCGTTGACTAACCGAATCGCTTAGTCAACTTTTGACATCAGTCATTGAATTTGGTCAAAAAACAAATTGTCCAGAAAGACGGGTAAAGTATTGTAGCGGTGAGTAAGCACTTCGAAGTAATGGTGTTTGGCTTTTCTCTTGTGGTATACTGGTCCTGGCATGAAGACATCATGTCTAGGTATCAACGCTGGACGTGTCAGGTGGGGAGTGCAGTTACTCCTTATGGCTATATTCGTCCCATCTCAAGCGAAAATATAATTCCTCATTCAAATGGGGATTCCACAAGAAGTTCGCATCAATTATTTTCCTATCGTGGATATAAGGATCAGGGTAAGAGGTCCGAACGACGGTGTTCAGGTCAGGTAATAGAATCAAGTGCCCACAAAAGTGATTAGAGTTCCTCTACAGGTAGGTTATTTTTTTCATGCCCAAATAACGGCTCCATTACATACCAACAGAAAACCTCCAGGTAAGTGGAATATCAAAATGATCTTGAAGTAGTGTAAGGCACCAAACCCCATTGTTCGAACACCAGGGAGAGGCAGCAAAGCTGCCTGTGTCACTGCAGAATAATTTCGATGCAATAATCTGTCAATTATAGTGGAAAAGGTATCCATGTAAAGGCATTATGTTAGTAAGTTGTGGCAAATTGATTTCTAATCAAGCTAAACCCTTTTGTTTAGACCCCATGCAAGCGGCATCTCTTCGAATTTCCAAGAGGCTGATCTATTCGGAACGTGATTGGAATAGTCAGAAGACTGGTTTACTTTTGGAATCCAAAAGATATCATTTGTTTCAAATCAGCTGCTGTGGAGAATGAATCAGCTAGGGACAGAGGATAACCACCATGCGCCGGCCGCCGTATATTTGGAAATGTCGGGGAAACGGGCAAAGAACAAGAAGCAATAAAGCAAACATACCGACAGGATTGCATCGTTAAACACTATAAGGTGACTGTTGGTATGCAGCGGAGCCCAGCTTTGTCTTGTGCAATTTTGTTTATGCATGATTTACAGGTGCCTTCTTACGTCACGTCACAGGTGTGGCTCAGGTTAAAACTATAGCGTAAGAAGTGGGTTCTGTAGAGCGCATAGTCTAAATATTGATAAGAGTACACACAATGTTCAACGAAATGCACGTGTATTGGAACTTTGAACGATGGACTCATTTACCCATGATGAAAGTCGTCAGAATGTGATTTGAAAATTTGGCGAAGCTAAGGATCACTGGATTGCGATGTGTAGGACTAATAAATACTACTCCGAGACGGTGCGCGAAAATAAGCGCGGATATCAGAATGCAATTGGGGTTGGACACAGCGGACTGTATTCGATGGGCTACAAGAAGACGCGGACGGATTATGCAAGATAGCAGGTACATATTAGCGCGGGAAATTACAAGGCGGTCGAGTGTCGAGTCGGTTGTAAGGAAGATTAAAACATGAAAGAATAATGCACAATTGGTCAACAAGTCAATAGTACGTATAAGGGAACAGTTATCTTTTTGGGCACTACAGATGCAGAGCAAGGAGCCGTCAGTACATACAGCAGTGTTCAAAGAGGGAAAGCAAATACAAGGAATCGACGAAGAGTGGATGCATGTGGACAGAGGTGCGGTAAATTAGTTATGGCATTATTGGCACTGAAGCCTCCATATACAATTAAACAGAAATCCGTCGGAAACGAGGGAGGCATAACAGAGGAGACCAAAGCTGTGAAATACTTAGGGGTCTTTATCCGGGATAAATTCCGATTACAAAGGAAGGAAGCAAGCCCATGCACTGACGTCCATAATGTAAAGCAAGTTCGAACACTAGATGAAGAGCAGAAACGTGGGGCTGGCCTTAAGTTGTGTACAGAAATAGAAATAATAGCACTGAGACGCTTAAACAGCAATTATTTGTGATTAACCAGAAAGCAAGAAGGATGCGCTAGTTTAGACTAAAGCAGGGCTAAGCACTGGGAGTTGAAATACTTAGTAAATCGAGAGTCAATTGAGAACGAACTCATACAGCAATATTCAGCATGGTAAGTTAGAAGAGACACTTATAGGCGTCAAAAAACAAACAGGCGTGAAGGAAACATGTGTAGCGTTGTAGCCCTGAGATAGTTGGGATGGCGGTCAACGATAACAATAAAGCCAGAAGCTAAGCGAAGAAAAAAGTTGAAGAGATGATCAGCTGTAATATCCAGCTATGTGAGATGTTCACAAACAGAAAGATGGCCAATAGCTTAAGGTAAGTAAGCTAAAGAAGAAGCAACAAACTGTCAAAATGAGGAAGAGTTCGTGAGCAGCAGCAACAGCTTTATTTAGTTAAGGAAAACAATCGGAAATGGGGGGCGGCAGTGTGAAATGATAAGCAACGTGCCGGCAGTGCGTACCGCTACTTACATTTCAATGTGAGTCAGAGGTCACATAATTGTATGAAAGGTAATTCTAATAGTCGCATACGGACAGCCCAAAAGTTAAACCAGCGGGACGGGTGGTCAGAATTGGAGATAAATCATAAGGAATAGGAAGCTAGTCGTTGATGAATTGGAAGGGGGCTTTAACGCAACGTTTAGGGAGACCCATCAGAAGCAGCAGCAGAGTGTTGCCACATTGGGTATAATGCAAAATGAGGGGTGCTTGAAGAGAGGGAAATAATAAACCGTTTCTAAAATTTTCAAAGATGTGGGAAGCCTAGTTCAAGTCGTAGTTTTGAGCCACTTGTACCAATATTTGGAGGCGAAGTTAAAGCACAGCAAGTAAAATAGCTATAGGTTGTATACATGAAAAACGGAGATGAAAACTGAGGAAGTGAGGTTCATAACAGGTTGCGTTGCATCAACATTTCGGAAAAATACTTAGGTGTAAGCGACAGTATGCTGCGACCTATTTACCTAGTGATGCAATCGGACTTAGGTGCGGCACTGTGAACGCACATTCAATGAACCAGTAGAGGTTTCAAGTCAGTGCGAGCCAAAATATACCAGAAAGAGTTTAGATGGACAGGAATGAAATCAGACAAATCCGCTGGACACCTATGTCCAGTCAAGCTGGTGAGCCAGATGGACTAGTAGTCAAATGTGTAGATAAGGCATAAGTGAGGAGGAGCTGATCGTTAAGGAAATGGTAGATAAGTTAAACAAATTTCTGGGAACGCCCATCTAGGACAGCAGTAGACAGTGTTTACGTTTTAGTTCCAATGAAATTATAGGGTGCTTGAGAATAGGGAACTAATATAAAGGTTCTGAAGATAGACAAAGATGAGAGCAGCCTAATTAAAGTTATAGTGCGGAGGCAGTCGAGTCAGAACTCGGAAGTTGGAATAAAGCAAAAGGTATCGAAGTGATAGAGGCTGCATATTGAAAAAGCTGAGATTACAACTGATTAATGAAGGGTCAAAACGACTGCGATGCAAACATCTTTCTACAGGATATCAGTAAACAGCAGATGACATTAAGGCGCGCAATGTTTAGATGGATAATATACTTGGTTTATTGAGGAAGAGTTCTTGAGCAGTAGCAGCCGTGTGTACGTAAGGTCTACAATCGGATGTGCGGGCGGTACTGTGAAAGGATAGTCAATGGGCTGGCAGAATTAGCATGTCAATAAAAGTCAGAAGTCACATACTGAGTTCAGACGGACAACACTGAAAGACACAGATCTAATGGACGCATGCTTCCAATCCTAAAGGTAAACCAGTTGGACGGATAGTCAGTAGTGGAGATAAAGCATATGTGGGGAGAAGCAAGTCGATGAAAAAATGGGAGGTGGCTTTGACGCAAAGGTTGGAGATGCTCATCAGGGGCATTAGAGAAAATAGTGTTCACGCTTTAGCTACATTGAAATGAAGGGTGCGGTAAGGGAGAAATCATAATAATAATAATAGCTTTGGAAAGTGGACATAGTGCGGTAGGCCAACTTCAAATTATAGTGCGGAACCGGTTGAAGCGGTACTCAGAAGTGGGAATGAAGCAAACGGTTGTGAATAGCTAGAGGTTTCAGACATGAAAAACAAAGAGAAAAATTATTAAGAGAGGGTCTGTGTAGCACGGAACATTGTCACAAATCAACAAGAACTGTTGGATAAAATCCCAACCGTTGGCATCAAGCCGTCGTCGCTACCAATTATCACAATTTCACATGTGGAAACTCAGACGTGATATATTGAGCTTCACTCGATACTCATTTAGACGGATGGGTGCTAAACAAAATCCCGTGTAACCAGGAACCGGAAGGAACATCATTACTAGGAATCCAAGACCACACATTCGTTGCGACCCTAGATTAATGAACAATGAACAGTGGATTTGTGCTGGTTAAGAAGCAAGGATTTACATGTCCCTTTAGGTGGTTTTGTTGGGTTAATGAAAAATTAAAATAGCAGTGGGTTATTTACGTTTAAAAGAGGAACTTATCGTTTGTTTCGCTGTAGTCCTGCAGCCATGTTGTTTTATAGCACAAACAAGTAACGGGAAACTGATTAATGGAATGTTCCAGTAGCAAGATGGTGATGCAGCACTAGGTTAGAAAAGTGAAAGTGGGGATGTGAGTGGTCCAAAAGTCTCTTGTGTAGTGATGATGCAGAAATGACCGATTCTGGAGGACCACTCCACAAGTGATATAGGCAGGTAGAAAATAAATTCTTACGGCAATCCAAGCAGCCGTAGTTTTTTGCTAATTGTAGTGAGTGAAATTAAAATTTGGTATTACTGCGGATTTGCAGTAAAGTGCGACACACAGGATGTGGATCGTGCAGCGTTAAGTACAATTCGCAAGTCCACCTCGCAAGCGGCGGTAAAGTCCCCTGAATACTCCCAAATGTGGCAGCGTCTCCTCGCATGAGATGGTATATTCCAATACCGTACTTCGACGCTGGATATTGGGAAGCTCCAATGCAATGGGGTCCTGTTTTCACCACAGGGGCAACAATTAAATCGCATATTCGACACGGGGAAAAAGAGACACACTACGAATCTGCTGCAAAGTAGAGTGCTCTTTGTTCGGACGCCCGTCGTAACAGGCCCACATGTTGGTTGCCAATTTTGGAGGCTTTCGTGGATTGCGTGGGACAACCCAGATCACCCTGAAACAATATGCCCAAATCACGTTCGGTGGCAGCTAGCTGCAGCACATGCGTTCCGAGCGTCTAACAGTAGTTGCCCTTGTGTTGTATGGAGAGCATCTTGCATTTACACACATTGAATTACAGAGAAATTTGGATGAACCGCTGATATACCGCGTCTAGATCACTCTGAAGCAGTTGCTGGTCCGTATTTCGCTGAATCGCGCAAAACCTTGACATCCTTAGCAGTTGTAACTCCACTGGTTATAACTTATTTTGCTATAGCTTACAATCGGTTGTATTAGTTGCCTGCTAGTGCCCAAAGTATACTAACTAGATGGCCAAAAGCCTATTGGCTTGTTTCCGCCGTCTCTGACTACACTCGACACATTAAAAAGATGCACTTAAACTGGTCGACAGATTGCTTATTACCACGGCCACAGTCCCCAGAAATAAGTAATTTGCTTCAACTTTTTCCACGCTTGACCTCATATAGTTAGATTTATCTGGGTTATACGTATGCCAAGCACCATTGGAAAACTTGCAGACAGACAGCATATAAATCCAAAGCATTTTCTTCAACCGTCTTTCCTGTTACAACATACAAATTTCTAGATTCCCTTGTGATGAAAGGAAAGCTAACCACACATTGTCACACCGCCTACCTGGACATCCAGCAATTTCTAACTACCACTTTGCCTTATCTTGGCCTTCCGTGCATGAGTTCATATTTTACCTGGCTCCAATGCCTGCCACGCGTGATGCGTAATTTTAGACGAATAACAAGATCCTGTGGGAGCTAATCAGTAGGGTAACACCATGAATCGTCCCCATCAATGGCCAACCTTGTTTTGATCTAATTTATTATTTCAATCAAAACCCCAGGAGGTCTCAGCCGAATCAGTCGCACGCATTTTACAGTTGCTAAGTTTAGAATTCTGAATATGAAACATATTTGGCCATTTCTGATTGGTTCGTGAATCGCTTCGGTTCCTCCAATGACACTTGGTATAAAGGCTGCAAGAACCAACCTGTATCTACACCCGACCGAAGTCCATTTTTCAATGGCCACTTGGTCAGTTTACAAAAACCGCAACAATGGTACAGCCTAGCCTACTGAATGGCTTGTTTGCAAATCCGTAGACATTCCTCATATAGGATGTTGAGGGGCAATAACGAATTAATCCAAGCAGGCAAAATTTATCCTTCCATATCACATACATCTTCATTAATTAGACATCAGCTTTACATTCATTACTTTCCAAATCCTTAGACCACTGGGTCCGTGAAAATAAATTAGACTTATGATCTTTCAGGTACGTTAACTAAAGTCAGTCTACCAGACCTACAACTTTTTTAAGATGTTAGTTTCTTTTTTGCTCTCGATTTACATAACGCACCTAAATTAACATTAGTTTTGGCCAAAATATCGTCTAAATATCAGATTTAGATGTACTACTATGAACCTTCATATATATCAGTCGCTAGTTCACTTAACTTGATGTGTTCGCTTTAGCCTAAATACTCTCAGCTCTCATCAGAAAAACCATCAAGGTAATAGCTGATGCGACATCGCAGTGCTAGTTAACTTTGTCAATTTGATGAACACCGCCGGCACTCGCTTCAGAACTTAATATTGACGAGAGAAAGCTCGAAATTGAGCAAACAGAGGCAAAATAGTTTGCTTTAGCACATGAGGCATAATACTCACTCATGTTCGAGCAAGCTCAACACCCAGACGTTTAGTTACGCCCCACTAAGGCAGAGGCAAATGGATTTTACCTCCCGAAGCACATTGCTAAATCTTCCGACACTCATTTCTTTATTATTAACGACAAGCTACTCTAGCTTACTGGTGTAGTTAACGTAGTCTTATGGATATAAAAAATAGGCTCTAACAAATAAAACTTGCGATATTTCGAATAGATATTTGCGTTTTACGGGCCAAACGTCCCAAAAAATAATAAAGGTATCCTGTATTATCCTGGGAGATTTGGCTCATGCAGTCTCGTTATAGACTTCGGCTTTATACATACAGAACCCTACATTCATAGTGGTTTATGTGGCTCAGTATCTTTTGAAACCGGCACACTGAGGCATTCTGACAGTGGGCGATTTATAATTATTGCTGAAGTCTCTTGCATTTACAACACTAATTACTGGATTCTGGCGCTTTCGCAAAACATTATCGCTTATTTGCCTATACTTGTTATGTATGCCTGAAAAGTTTGCTTTTCAGGCACTTACGTGGTATCCACTTACTGCGGGGAATTTAAGGAAGCATAGAGCATTTCCAGATAGGTATGTTTATTTAAAACTTATACCGTTTCTCCGCTTTTACATTTTCTTTCTTCCGATACTTGCTTGCAAAATAATATGGCGTTATACGTAGACCGCGATACAATAGAGCATAACTTGCTAAGAACTATACGCATTGCATTGCTTTCACTTTTAACGTAATCATTCGTTAAAAGTTGTTCTTCGCGGTTTATGTTTGGGCTATTTTGCGGAATATGCTAGCCTTAAAAAAGCTTTTTCCATTTTCCGAGACTACGTTTTTATTTCGGCGCTAAAAATTAAATGTGGCGCAAGATATTTGCTTATATTCTTCTGCTGATTTTATTTTTCCTGCTTGGTAAATACGCCGCCTTAGTATGTCTCTTTAAAATCGTGTTATATTTTTATTTATATTTCCAGAAATTACTTTTTACATTTTTATTGTTACTTTTAGTTCAGCCGTTCTTATTTCTTCCCATGTGCGTAATATTACATGTGAAGACTTAGCATGTCAAAATGGTTGGAATAACTTATAGTGGAGTTTGTGTTGATTTGGATCCTGCTTTAGAGGAAACGTGCACAATTACAGCTCTGCGCAAAGCTTTGCCACAAATAAAATGAAGAACACAAAAATCACCATATAGAAACATATGAATTTCAAGTCCAACGAAATTATAGTGAACGTCGTGGAGAATTGGATCCTGCATCCAATGAAAAGGTGCACAACTGTGGCTCCACACAACTGTTTGTCAATAATAAGAACAAGGACGACAAGATTGCATGCAGGAGCCGGATTAAATCCGCCGTGGGTTCGTACAACCTCTATTACGGTACACGTAAAATGCCTTGCATTCGTACTTGCGAACCAGGAACATATATCTTTAATGTTCTCACTCCGCATGCAAGAGCATGAGATTTGTGTACATAGTGATCTGATCCCTTGCGGGAACATCATTTATCAAGTTCAGAAATACATCTTTATTTATATATTTTTTATTGATTATCCTCGGCTAACAGCAGAATTTAGATGCAATTACCCATCGGGGACCTGGCATCGAGCTTTAAGGCACATCACATTCAACTTGTATAGGGTCAGGTAAGGAGCGCAGAACTTTGACGACTGATTGCCGCTGAAGGAGATAGTTTGCGATCCAGCTTAGTAGAGGGTCACCGCTCATGTAACGCTGTAGCTTGGAAAGGAGTATCCGATGATCTAGACGGTCGAATGCTTTTGAGGAATCCAGGAAGATCACATTAACATCCGCTCTAGCGTCAGCTGACTGCGTCCAGCCACTCCTCGCTATTAGCAAATTCGTTGTGCACCATCGATTTCGACGGATGCCGTGCTGCTACTAATAAGCAATAGAGTTTTCCAACTAACACACCAGTGTATCGTTTATGATGGATTCCATCACCATGTACAGTATAGGGAGAAGGGAAACTGGGCAGTAGTTTGAAGTCTCGGTTCTGCTACCACTTTTGTAAAAAAGTGTTATTATTCCTTGCTTCCACCTAAAGGTTCCGGTTCTAAGCGGCGATAGTATAACTGAGCCATTGGCTCTGCCAGTCAAGTTGCTGCTGATCCCTATGGCTCTAGACGAATATATAAATAAATAAATCTTATATTCTCTGTAGGATGCACACCGGTGAAGGCGTGAAGAAATATGCTTACCAGCTAGCTGCTTTGGAATAGCGGAAATTCCATTAAAGAATTTGAAAGCAAAAGTTTCGTATTTTTACTTGTGCAAACTTTGTCGGATGATAGTGGGATATAGGAGCATGATGGCGCTGACACGCGGAAAAACCAAGGTTACAACTATGGCCTCAATATCTAAGGTTCAGCATGATTTAGCCAGGTGGTGATTCTTGGTTTCATGATTTCAAGTTCAAGTTCGGGTGGGACTGGAACCATAGGAGAATTCCGTGAGTGTTTCATCTTGAGTGGATCGTTAAGTCAGGAACTGATGAAGTGCTCAGAGCCCTTGATGGATTTAAAACGAAACACCCTTGTCGCACTCTGGCCAACCAGTCAATGCACACGTATCCTGCACAAGCTATTCCTGCTGTGGCAGTCACGTGAATTGAGCAAATGATAGGAAGAGAAATCTAAGGTAGAGAATATGAAAGTTACTTATAATAAGCTAATAATGAAATAAGGGAAGAAAAGTAGCAAAATAATATAAGTATCAAAATTCGAGACATTCAGGGAAAGGGAAAGCCTACATAATGCCACCCAAGCGCGTCAAGTTGCCGCTTAAACCCCTAAACCGTAGAATCCTTGATAACACTTTCCGGAAGCATGTTCTAGCGCTCCACGACGCGTTGCGCCAACCGGATTTCCGCCCTAATCCGAGCGGATCATGGTTTGTCCAGCTTCATGCAATGACCGCGTAGAACAGACAATCTAGCGGGACTGAATATCCAATATACAATATGCTGCATAGTTTTATATTCGATAGCAAATATCTCATGTTGATATAGAGCAAATAAGACTAGCAACTTGTAAATGAATGACGAATATTATGCAAGGTTTGGAGACACTAACCTTTACTTCTCACTATCTCAGCTCAGTCAGAATGTAAAAGTTAGACGGGAAAAGATAAGTGTTGCATTTCGAGAGCGAACAGTCCAATACAACTAAAAGTGGGATGAGTAAGGCTATATTGACACGGAATCAATGCAACCACAAACAGATGCCTATGCACGGATGATGGGCACTTAGATCACTATAGATTAGGAATAATCGCGCAGCACAAAAGATGAGACTACATCAATTCGGCGCATTGAACTGTAGCCAAAAATTGGCATCGAGAATGCAGAAACATAGAGGATAGCATCAAGCTGGTGAAGTTTATAATGTTAGAGGTTTTTATAAGAACAGCATCGATGGTTAACAGCTTTGAAGAAAAATGGAGAATCAACAGTTTAGGGGAAAATATGATATAGAAATAAAGGGTGATGTCCTCTAGCATGTTCTAGAGGAGAGGACAACATGGCGGTAAGTCTACAGCGTATAGACAATATACCTGTCACGAAGCAGACAGAAAGAAGGATGCTGGTCAGATGGGACTAGACCAAGGCACTGAGGATTGGCCGTCCAATTGAAGGAACAATGAAACGGAGAGTACGAAAGAGAAAGGAAGGGTGGGGATGAAAAAGAGTTTCCTGATAAATAGTGGAAAAGCCTACGAGGTAACAATTGGTAATAGCAGGGCACTCAGAGCTGGTAGTCTGATTGATGATATAATGAAGACGGGGAGCGGGATAAGGAAAAGACGGTTAGGATGAAATAGGTTTTATTGATGAATAGTGAAGGTGCCAATTTGGCTCTCGAAATAATGTGGATATATATTTCCGTCATCCGAACATTCCGTTCCACCATGCCGTCCGCCTGTGAACGATAAGCAGCAGAGGTAGAAAAACGCCTCAGCAAAAAAGCCGAAATATAAAAAGTTAAAACTTAAATAATCACACACCAAAGTACATAAAGTACTCTACAAAAATAAGATGTTAAATATTGTAGTGTGCGTTTTGCTTGAGATCGGTACTGGAGGGGAAATCTAAAGTAACGGGGATGGACAAAGAAATTTACAACACAAACGCCATATCAGCAAGTGTGTCCAACCAAACGTGTTCATCGGGCATGAAAATATCGGAATCCAATGAAGTTAAGAAGATGGTTAAAGTCCGAGATTTGATTTGCGGACCGCGGTCTGCAGTCACTGTAGCTGGACAGCTATGCGGAGCGACCCAGTGCTCAATGTAAGCGCGCGTTACGGTTTCCGCCAATACGTCTGGAATGGGAACTGCTTCGGGCCAACGTGTACAGCGGTCGACCATGGTCGAAATATAAACCATTTCCTTGGACTGTGCTAAGAGTCCAACTAGATCGAGATGGACATGGGGAATCGCGTCGAAACAGGTGGGGAGAGTCCAAGCGGGGCGGACACGGGCCGCTGTATCCTGGCTCGCTGGCTTGTGAGACAATTATATATCCTGCGCTTAAGATCTCGTTGCATCCCGGGCCAAACATATCGATCGGTGATGGGCTTGTCAATGGCTCTAATGTCTGGATGGGCAATGTTATGGAGCATGTCGAAAATAAGAGGGCGAAAGGTTTCAGGAACAATTGGTCGCGGTCCTGCCGTAGAAGGGCCACCTAAGATTGGTGCCATCTGAAGATGGCAGGGTGTGTGGGGATATTCTAAAGGAAGAATCGGGGAGTTCTGCGGAAATCTGATCGGCTAATTGCGTACCTGCCTTGGCATACAGATGGATTGACTGCTAAGTGATTTCGAATGAGAAACGTTATTGGGTTATGGTCGGTAAAGATGAAAAAATGCTTACCTTCGAAGACTATCGGAAGCGCCGGGAGTGCTTGCATTTCTCCCCTGATGAAATCTGCTGACTGAATTTCTTGACGAATTCGAGGCAGGCGACTTCCGTGGGTTCTTCTTCGAGGAACGACCAATTTGTAGCGCTGACGAGCCGGGCTAATCGATCGTAGCTTGTGATGGTTCGCACAATCTCATCGTTCTCATTCAGATATTCTACATAGCAGATGAATTTGAAACTGACCATGGCGTGATCACTGCGACCCAACGGGCAATCTAAAACCAACACATCAATCATACACTCCTCGTTGGTAAGCCCAAGATATAGCACATTTGGCCTGTTACCATGTCTTAACCGAGTGGGCAAAGTGATGTTATTGTAAAGAGGAACAGTAGTTATATACTTTGTAGATCGGCTTTGAATTGTTCTCCGATCGTGTCGGGTTTCTAAACAATGTACGTTGAAATCACCCGTGATAAGAATGTGAGTGTACTTTTGTTGTGAACTGCATCAAAAGCAACCGCTAGGTGGTAGTCGATTTAGGGTGTGGACTGGGGGGCAAGGTACACCACGACAATAAGGCAAGCGTCCCTGCATTTTAACTGCAACACGCACCAAAGAGTATCAGGGAACTGCGAGTCTGAATCCTCCACGGCTTCGCACTGTAGGTCGTTTCGGGAATAAAGGATTACCCCTCCTCTTTTCGTGAAACTGTCGTTCCGGATCGGCGATATGCCCGGCAGCGAAATTCGGCGTGCGTTATTCCCGTGTGTAACCACGTCTCGGAAATACCAATGACATCATATGACCGGGAAGCTTGACGATCTTTCAGCTCGGCCGGTTGATTAAAAACACAATGAGCATGCGTTAAAAGCAGGCAGTTTATCGGTCTCTAACAGCCCACAGAGAGGCTTGAAGCGGTCAAGTGTTGGAGAATGCCGTCTGATGGGTGGTCGGTAGTTACCACTTTTTATGGGATAATTATACCACGTTTGCAAATTGATTCGGCCAAGGTGCTTCCTAACTTTCGTTTAGAACTACGTCAGAGTCAGTTAAAGTAGCAGACGATGTACGCTTCTGTACATTTGTCGGTATGCCTGCTGCTTCAGTTGCTTTCATATTTGAGCTGTGAAAAGCTTTGTGATCTTTAAGTGTAGTTCAGAAGAAATCATCTTTCGATTTATCCGCCATCGAATTAAAATATCCTTCTATTTTTGCTCTGAGTGAACCACAGGTTTTAGGATTCTAGGGCCGCATCCTCCATAATTCGTTGAGAAGGGTATCCTGGTGACCGATAGTGCTACAATACAATCCAAATAAAATGTTTCACAAATGAACCACCACTGTTCTAATTCCTGCTTTCCGGCCTCTTTAACATCGTTAGAAGGATGGTCTGTCGCGCCATGTATGAAGATTGTGTTTATGAGGTCTTGCTTGCTGTGCCCCTCTTCATTGTTTCTTTCTGATTGTCGCACCCTCCAAGGGACACCAGGATAGCTACGTATCCCACAGGATTCGTGTTTTAGCGCGCTTGCGGAGAGCACAACTATTCCTACGTCGGCGGAGGATTCTGGTTTTACTCGAATTTGTCTAGTTTCGCCATATTGTAGCGAGTTTGGATGACGAGTAATTCGTAATAAGATCATGGGCTTGGCTTTGATACGCATCTGCATGCACAATGAGTTTCATTGGTCTTGGTTGTCTAATAACTTATCCCGCAATGTGATGGCGGTAGATTCAGGGACATTTGAACATACAACATTACGGGCTCTGTTGTTGGATCCCTTTTCCGTTGATCTACAAAGTATGGCAGTTGTTTGTCCTGACATGCTGACAAGTACTGATTGTGTTTGATTGATTGATTGCTGACAAGTTGTGGATTGAGGCCGCAACACCGGCCTCTCCGTGGATCTTTGTAGCAATATCTGCATAGGTAACTGATGCTCTGATAGGCTTAGTTTCGACAAGGTATATTTGAGCTACGGGTACCGAGGGTTGGTGTTCGACTGCTTCATACTTGTTAATGCAAGATAGCAGGTCTAGTGGAATTTGCTTAACCAGACCTTTTGAGTGTCGCCTGATTTTCGTTGCCGTGAGTATGTTTGACTCTTGTTGGTACGGTCTGCTTTCGCCCGGCGTTCTACAAAGTTAGATAAGACAACGGAGATGCAGACCGGGCTAATTGCGGTTCAGGGAAAGCGGATTTCTCAACATTCCGTTGCTCAGAAGCAACCAGGCTTCTCTGCTCCGCTTCTGCGGTTTACCGGTCGCATTTCTGAGCTAGGATAAGCAAGCATTTAAATAAGCGGATGGTACAACACGCAGTACAGAACCAAAATGCAGTTGTGAGCTATTTCACTCTCTTATCTGTTGTTGGAACACATGTGCACATTTCGTAAGATAGCATTCCAAACAGTGTGAGCAAGCCAGACTGATTTTTACTACTCCATGTCGTTCTCTTATCCAGCAAATGCCTTTCGCTTCGAGCCTCTTCGGTTTCGCATTTCTCCCTTTCAATGTGGTGTCGTCACCTTACCCAGTGTGTTGGTTAGCGTTCTGTAGTTTTGCAGCTTTGAGAACGGCGCATATTGGTCAGGCGAGCGTGGTGGTTGCAAGGTCAAATGAGCGGTCGGCGTGGTCGCTCGGTCCGTGTGGTGGGTTATGCAGGCGCACTGACTGACAAGGTCGCAAGTGATAACGAGTGACTGGAACCTGCTAACTGAATCTAAACACAACTCTGAATACAGATTGAGGGATCACAAATTCTTTCACAGCTGTGTTGTGAAACGCCGGATCGGAATAAGCTTAGGATTTTCGGTCTGCCTCAATAATTCTGTATCGAATGGTGTCACACAGAAATGCAATCGGCTCAATGTGACTGAGTTATTCGCTTGTGCTTAATCACCGATGCCAGTGAAAACGGTTAGTGTTGACGTAGTATTTAATGGTAGATATTTCCACGTCTGATGGCTCACCGTGTAGGGCTGGTAAATCCAGTTCGAATGAGCGTACACTGACAACGCGGCGAGAAGATGGATAGAGCATAGGGGGAAATAATCCAAAAAAGCCAGGAGCACGCACGTCAAGTGTGTGTGACGGTGATGGATGCACTGCTATTTACCCAGTTATCAAATCGGACGTGGTTGCGGCACTGCGAAAAGACATTCACTGAAACGGCAGAACTTTCAATTCAGTGAGAGCCGAAATATACCAAGGAGAGTTCAGATAAAAAGAAATGAAATCGGACAAATTTGATGGACGCCTATGTGCAGTCATAATAGTGAGCCAAATGGTAGTCAAAAGTGCAGTTAATGCATAATTTAGGAGGAGCTGGTCGCTAAGGAAATGTTAGATAATTAAACGAAAAATCTGGTTCGCCCAACTAGGACAGCAGCAGAGTGTTTAAATTTTAGTTCCAGTGTAACTAAAGGGTGCTGGAGAAGAGGAAAGAAATAAATGATTCTGAACATAGACGAAGAGGAGAGAAGCCGAATTCAAGTTATGGTGTGGCGGTAGTTGAATAAGTACT
Source organism: Dicrocoelium dendriticum (assembly GCA_944474145.2). Lineage (NCBI taxonomy): Eukaryota > Metazoa > Platyhelminthes > Trematoda > Plagiorchiida > Dicrocoeliidae > Dicrocoelium > Dicrocoelium dendriticum. The sequence continues at coordinate 13,187,886 of OX104066.1, forward strand.
TAGAGGTCGGAATGAAGCAAAAGGTAGCGAAGTGATAGAAGCTGCAAATTTAAAAGTCAAATATTAAAATGATTTAGGAAGGGTCATAAGGACTGCGACGGAAGCACTTTTCTTCATGGTAGCAGTATACAGCAGATGACATTAGGGCGGGCAATGTTTATATGAATAATATTCTTGGCTTTTTGAGGACGAGTTCGTGAACAGCAGTAGCCTTATATATGTAAAACCTGCAATCGGATGTTGGGGCGGTACTGTGAAAGATAGTCAATGGACTGGCAGAACTAACAAGTCAATGAAATTCAGAAGTCACATAAGGAGTTCAGACGGAGCGCATTGGAAAACAGACAGATATAATGGACGCATGCTTCCAGTCCAAAAGGTCAACCAGTTGGACGGGTAGTCAGTAGTGGAGGTAAAGCATAAGTGGGGAGAAGTTAGTTGATGGAGAAAATGGCAGATGGCTTTAACGCAAGGGTTGAAGTGGCTCATAAAGTACATCAGCAAATAGTGTTGACGCTTTAGCTGCAATATCAATGAAGGCTGGGAGGAGAAGGAAATGATAATAATACTAGTTGTGGAAGGTGGGCATTTGCGAGGTAGGCCAAATTCAAATTCTAGTGCGGAACCAGTTGAAGCGGTACTCAGAAGTAGGAATGAAGCTAAAGGTAGTTAATAGCTAGAGGCTTCAAACATGAGAAACAAAAATAACAAATTATTAAATGAGGGTCTGTGCAGCCCGGAACGTTTTCACAAATAAACAAGCACTTTTGGATAAAATCCGAACCGTTGGCACCAAGCCGATGTTGCAGCCAATGTACACACTTTTACTTGTGGAAACTCCCACGTAACATATAGCCTTCACACGATTCTCATTAAGACGGATGGGTGCTAAACACAATTCTGTGTAACCAGGAACCGGAAGGAGCATCAGTAATCGGAACACAAAACTACGCATTGGTTTTGCCTCCTTTCATGCTTGTGACTTCTGAATAATGAACAATGAACAGTGCAATGAACAATGATTTACAACTGGTATAAAAGCAGATGCTTGACAGGTCCCTTAGGGTGGTTGGAGCAATAGATAAAATTGAAGGATAATCGAACAAGTAAATCGTTTTTTAAGCCTCTACATAATGATAGTTTGAAGTATGGACTGGATGTCTGCACCCAAAGTAGAGCTGTTATATTACAGCAAATGTGGGAAAAAGAAATCAAAGGAACGGATAACGCTCACTAGTGTGTTGCTTCCGTTGAGAGATGTGGTACGTTACTACAGTTTGTGTACATCCATGTCGCTCATTGGGACACTTCTGTATGTAACATCACCGCCACTTTGCGGGGAGGGTCAGTAACCTTTTGGTTTGGGTCTCGTTATTTCGTCCTCCGAATAGGACGTGCTGTGCCAAATAATGCAAGTTGGAAAGTTTGTCATCTAGGCGATTTTTAAATAGTGCCAATGTGGGGGCAAGGACGACGTGAGTGGGGAGCGCATTCCAAGCACGGGACCCACAGAGTGAGAAAAAGTTTCGTCGACAATCAAGTCGGCTGTGGTGTGCAGCCAGTTTGAGCTGATGACCTCTCAGGTTGGTATTTTGGCTCAGCTGCAAGAGACTGCGACATGGGTGATTTGGATTCATCAGTATTAAGGAGACCATGATGAGGTCTCCTCGGTGACGACGATATTCACCACTGTACAATCCCAGAGACTGCAGTCTGCGTTGGTAGGGGATGTGAAACAGGCGTCTGACGAGCTTCGTTGCTCTACGCTGTGGAGCTTCAAGTGCACTGATGTCGCGCGTGCGCCAGGGACGCCAGGCCTGGATCGCATACTCCACGTGGGGTCTCACGTAAGCGCTCAGCATTTGCGGAAATACAGATGGCTCGAAATTTCCGAAAGCCCTTCGTAAGAGTCCGAGATGTTGACTGGCCCTTTTCGATGCCTTTTCAGCTTGTCTGGAGCAGCCAAGGTCGTCCTGCACGATCACTCCAAGGTCGCATTCCTGGGAAGCATGTTGCAACGGCTGGTCCCCGAGTAAGTATTCATGGATGAGCTGGTGGCGTAAGCTCACGACTTTGCACTTGGCGACATGGAGGTGGAGCATGTTTTCGAATGACCAAGTGTACGCCCTGTCCAGATCGCTCTGCAGTGTTGTGTGATCGTCCTCTGTCCGGATGTCATGACAAATTTTGACATCATCTACAAACAGCAAGAAGTTCGACTGTAGTACACTGGCAAGGTCGTTAATGAATGTTAAATATAAACGTGGCCCCAGTACTGACCCTTGTGGCACACCGCACTGGACGTCAATTGGGTCGGACATGGAGCTGCGTACTCTCACATTCAGCTGACGTTGAGTGAGAAAGTTGGCGATCCAACCAAGCACAGGGTCACCGATTCCGTAGCCTCGAAGCTTGTGTAGGAGGATGCGGTGGTCCAAACGATCGAACGCCTTCGAGAAGTCCAGGAAGACAACGTCGACTCCAAATCTAGCATCAGCTGACTCCGTCCAGCTTGCTCGGGCCAGCAGCAAGTTTGTGGTGCAGGATCGATATCGGCGGAGTCCGTGTTGCTGTGGCACTATGATATTGTTGTTCTCCAGATATCCCATCAGCGCCTCCTCAATTATATGTTCCATTAATTTGGATAAAACTGGGAGGAGAGTGATTGGACGGTAGTTCGACGGCTCAGCACGATTACCGCTTTTGTAAATGGGAGTGACTAGCCCATGTTTTCACATTGTGGGAATCAGCATTTTGTCAAGACAACATTGAAAGAACCGAGCTAATGGTTCGGCAATATTTAGGGTCGCTGCCTTCAACGCCTTCGTTTTAATATCGTCTACGCCTGGCGAGCTGTGCACACGCAACGACATTAGCGTTTTCAACAAATTGGTTGCCGTGAACGATACGTTGTGTAAACCTGGGAACAGTGAGAGCTCTGTCAAAATCGGGCGAAGGGATGGTTCACTCAGGAAAATATGGAGGAAGTGTTGACAAAACACATTGGCCGCGTCCTGTGCAGTTTGCGCATGACCATCTGTTGCACGCAAGACCGGGATCCCGCGCTGCACTCTACGGAGATTGTTGATATGTCTATACAACAGCTTTGGATTTTTGCTGATTTTCGTCGCTAAGTTCTGTTGGTGCTGGAGTTTGTCTGCACGAATCAACTTGACTCAGTGGTTTCGTTGACTTGTGTAGACTCCCTAGGTCAGCTTACTTAGGCAAACTTTGTAAGCGTGTTAGACCCAATCCCTTAAGGCCATAGATTTTCTCGTACGGCTTCTTAGGAACGAATCCACTTGCTTCGGGCGAAAGGCCTTGCGTTCTGATGCATTTGCCACTAGCTCAGTGAATTTGGTGGCAAACACCATTTAAGCCTTCTCGGGCGGATTCTCGGTCAGGAAAGACCAGTTGGTGTCTTGAACAAGGTTAGATAAGATGTCGTAATGTATAACCATATAAGTTTCCTCTTCGTTCTCTCTAAAGTACTCCGAATAACAGATGTAACGAAAGTGCAACGTCGCGTGATCACTACGACCTAGTGGTGTAGCTATGGTAACGGTGTCAATCATTAGTTCCTCGTTGGTGAGCACAAGCTCCAAGACAGAGGGGGTGTCACCCGTTCTGAAATGAGTGGGGGAGGTGATATTGTTATACAGTGGTACATCTGTAATCAGTTCTTGCAAATCAGCCTCGAACTGTTTGCTGTGCGATGCTGGAACTTTGAGTGCGTGCAAATTGAAGTCCCCCACCAGAAGAACGTGACTGTGAGGACGGGTCAATACTCGTTTCATCGCAGCAGCAAGGCCTTGATCCATTTCCAAGGTAGACTTTGGAGGACGGTAAACTATTGCTAGCAAACACACATCGCCACATTTCAGGTGCATACGACACCAAAGAGAATCGTTGATGTTTGCTTCTGAGTCATCAATGATCTCAACATGTAGGTCGGATCGATAATACAAAAGCACTCCGCCTCCTCCGCTAGGCCGATCTTTTCGTAAGGAACTCATGCCAGGTAGCGTAATCTCGGCATCCGCGAATTCCGTGCTCAGCCAGGTTTCGGTGACCATAACTAGGTCCCAGGGGGTGGAGACCTGGCGAAATCGAAGTTCGGTTAGCTTGCTGAGAAGACCTTGTGCATTAGTATAGAAGCAGGTGAGGGCATCGGTGGTTAGAAGAGTGTTTGTAGATTCTGGTTTTCGGTTGGAGTTTACGCCGACCCTTGTGGGGTCGGCTGCCGGTAGTTTTTTTGTAGGACCGATGCTGCAGACCCTAGGGCCAGTTCAGGTCGTTGTATTGAGCTCTCAGCGTCAACAAGTGGGTGACCAACTTGTCCCCCTTCAGCCGGCAGCGTGTTTTGGCATTGTCTCTGCTCTGAGCTACATGGCGGCAGAATTGTATTGGTAAGTTGCTTGCTCAGTGTGACATGGCCTGTTGGTGGTTCAGTGCCCATCGTATTTATACGTATTCCGGATGGTAGCATTTGACGCATTTTGCGCCACGTATTGATCACATATCCTACCATCATTTCGGAATGCAACGATATTTTCATCACTCGGGGACCACATCCTTTGTAGCTAGGTGAGAGTGGTAACCTTGATGTCGAAGTAGCAATAACGTTTTCGAGTGAGAGCAGTTCGCGAATAAAACGCCATTCATCCCAGTCATGCGCTTTGGCCTCTAGATCGCTTGAGGTCTTGAGCTCGGGGACACCGTGAACAAGAACAGATTTGGCGTCTTGTCGTTTACGGAAGTCGTCCGAATTTTGTTTGCGTTTTTGACGTTCGCTCCAAGGAACATCTGGAAAGATTCGAACTGTGCATGATGTGGTACGGAGGCGAGTAGCTGACAAGAGAACTTCCTCTGCATCATTAGCTGATTGTAGTGTTACCTGGAGTAAACGTGGATCAACATAGTGTATGGAGTTTGGGTGACGGACGAGACGCATCATACTGACTGGATTTGTATGGGTTAAGAAGCGATGCTCTGCATGTCCATTTGGTTTTTTTGTAGAGTTAAAGAACTTACAGTTTGTATCGCTGCAGTCCGGCGATCCGCGTAAAATTACAGCTCAAAAATTAAAAGGAAATTTATCCAAAGAATATTCCAGTAGCAAGATGGAGATGCAGTACTAAGTAAACAAAGTGTAGGTAAATGTGTCGTCCAAGCTTTTTTATGTAGTGCTGATGCATAAGTGACAGATTCTAAAAAGGACACTACATAGGTGACAACCTCAGGTGGAAAAGAAATTCCTTGGACCATCCACGCAGCCGTACATTTGCTAATTGTAGTGAGTGACCTCACAATTTGTTATTACTGCTGATTTGCAGTAAAGAGCGGCATATATGATGTGGATCGTGCAGCATGAAGTACACTTCGCAACTCCACCTCGCAAGCGGCGTTAAAGTCCCCTGAATACTCCCAATCGTTCCAGCCTCTCCTCGGATGTGAAGGTGCATTCCAATACCGTACTTCGACGCTGGATATCGGGCTGCTCTAATGCACTGGGGTCCTGTTTTCACCACAGGTGCCAGGCTTAAAGTACATATTCGACACGGATAAGAACATCCGCAATAAGAATCTGCTGGACATTAGAGCACTCTCTTTGTCCGAACACCTGTCGGAACAGGCCCACATGTTGCTTACAAATTTTGGAGGTTTCCGCGGATTGCCTGGGACAACCCAGATCACCGTGAACCAATATGCCCAAATCACGTTCGGTGGCAGCTCGCTGCAGCACACGCGTTCCGAGCGTGTAACAGCAGTTGCACTTGTGTTGTATGGAGAGTGTTTTGCATTTACTCACATTGAATTGCAGTGAAATTAGGATGAACCGCTGATGTACCGCGTCTAGATCAATCTGAAGCAGTTTCCGGTCCGTACTTCTTTGAACCGCGCCAGAGCTTGACATCCTTATCAATTGTTACTCCACTGGTTATAACTTATTTTGCTATCTCTCAATCGGTTGGATTAGTTGCCCGCTAGTGCCCAAAGTATTCTGACTAGGTGGCCAAAAGCCTTTTAACTTGATTCCGCTCTCTCTGGCTACACTCGATACATCCTAAAGATGTACATAAACTGGTCGACAGAGTGAGCACTACCAGGGCCATAGTTCCCAGAATCAGGTGTTTTGTTTCAACTTTATCCACGCTTGACCTAACATAGTTAGATTTATCTGGGTTTACTTATTCCAAACACCATTGGAAACACTTGTAGACAGACAGCATATAAATCCAAATCATTTTCTTCAACCGTATTTGCTGTCACAACTTACAAATTCCTAGATTCCGTTTTGATGAAAGGAAAGATAACCATGCACCTGTCACACCGGCTACCTGGACAACCAGAACTTGCTAACCACCATTTCGCCTTATCTTGGCCGTACGTGCATAATTTCCTATTTTACATGCATCCAAAGCTTGCCACGCGTTATGCGAAGTGTTGGACGAATAACCAGATCATGTAGGAGCTAATCAGTAGGTCAACTCTATGAATCATCCCATCAGTGGCCACGCTTGTTTTGATCTAATCTATCAATTCAATCATAACCCCCAGGAGGTCTCAGCCGGATCACTTGCAAATACTATAATTCTGAATACAAAATATATTTAGACATTTCTGATTAGTTCTGATTAGTTCCTGACTCGCTTCGTTTCCTCAAATGACATTATGATCAAAAGGTATCTACACCCCACCGAAGTCCCTTCTTCAATGGCCAATTAGTCAGTGTACAAAAAGCGCAAAATGGTACAGCCTAGCCTACTGAACGGATTGTTTGAAAATCCGTAGGCATTCCTCATATAGAATATTGCAGGGCAATAACGAATTCATTCAAGCAGGCAAATCTTAGTCCTTCCATATCATGTACACCTTCATTACTTAGTCATCAGCTTTACAACTTTACAAATCCTTCGACACTGGGTCCGTGAAAATCTATTAGGCTTATGATCTTGGAGTTACGTCAATTAAAGGCAGTCTAACAGACATAAATCTTTTATAAGATGTTAGTGTCTTTGTTGCTCTCGATATATATAACGCACCTAAAGTACCATTATATTTGTCCAAAATATCGTCCATATACCAGCTTTAGATATACTACTATGAATCTTCATTGATGTCAGTTGCTAGTTCGCTTAACCATGTGTTTCCTTTAGCCAATATACTCGTTGCTTTACTCCGTCGTTTCCAACTATAATTTGTAGGCATACAACTTTGTATATGTAAATTTATTAATATAAGTATATGTATATATAAAACAACTGTAAAAGGAACACCGTAAGAGCCATTGACCCAAGAATCCAGGCGTTTTGCTCTCCACTTACCATCACTTGACCCCAGATACTTATGTACATCTTCATTTATTTTGTCCCAATCTCTCTTGCAAACACCGGTAGACAGTCACCATGATAACCAGATCATCTATTTCAACCGCTTTTGCTAATAATACATTTACATTCGTAGATTCCATTTCACTGGTACGAAAGCTAACCAGCGACAGCGAGGTCCTTTCCAAATATAATCTGTAGGCCTACCGTAATTCATATATATATTATATGTATGTTTATATATATATATATATATATACATATATATACCATCTGAACTGTAAAGGGAACACTGTGAAAGCCGTTGACCCAAGAATCCAGACATCGTGCTCTCCACGTATCATCTCTTGACCCCAGATACTTATTTATATATACATTTTTTGTCCCGGTCTCTCTTGGAAACACTAGTAGACAGTCACCACGAAAACCAGTTAGTCTAATTCAATCGCTTCTGCTAGTAATACATTTAAATTTGCAGATTTCATTTCACTGGCATGAAAGCTAACCAGCGACAGGGAGGTCCCTGTCACCTGGCTGGTTGAATATCCAAAATATTTCGACCACCACTTCGACTTAGCTCGAACCTCAGTGCGTAATTTTAACTTTTACCTGGCTCCCATCCTATCATGTGTTATGCGTAATAGTGGATGAACCACACGCACCCAATTTTTTACCTACTTTCCCACTCTTGATTTATCTTATCACATTTTGCTAAGGGTGCTAGAACAGCTCTCATCAGAAAATCCATCAAGGTAATAGGCGATGCTACGTTGCAGTGCTAGTTAACTTTGTTAACTTGATGAACACCGCTGGCACTCGCTTCACATATTATATTGATGAGAAAAAGCTCGAAATTGAGCAAACAAATGCACAATAGTATGCAATAACACATGAGGCATAATACTTACTCACGTTCGAGCAAGTTCAACTCCCAGACGTATAGTAATGCCCAACCAAGGCAGAGGGAAATGAATTTTACGCACCGAAGCACATTGTTAAATTTTCCGACACTCGTTTCTTTGTTATTAGCGATAGGCTCCTCTAGCTTACTGGTGTTAGCGACGTAGTCTTAAGGATAAAGGACATAGGCTCTAACATATAAAACTTGCGATATTTTAAAACAAATATTTGCGATTTTCGGTCCAAAAGTCTCAAAATATCCAAAAGTTTTCCTGTGTTTTAAAGGCAGACTTGGCTCATGCAGTCTCGTTATAGACTTCGGCTTAAAACATACACAACTCTATATTTATAGTGGTTAATGTGGATCAGTATCATGTGAAATCGGCACACTGAGGCCTTCTGACCGGTGGCAGTTTATAATTTGTGCTGAAGTCTCTTTCACTTATAACATTAAATACTGGATTCCTGGCGCTTTCCCAAAACGTTATCGTTTATTTGCCTATATTTGCTGCGTATGTCTAATAAGTTTGCATTTCAAGCAATTACGTGGTACCTATATACTGCGGGGAATTTAAGGCAACATAGAGCATTTTTAGATAGGTATCCCTAGTAAAACTTATACCGCATCGCCACGTTTGCATTTTGTTTTCTTTTTTTCTGATAACTGCTTGCGAAAACAAAATGGTGTTATACCTAGACCAAGTAAAAGGGAAAGCTTACATAATGCGTTTCATCTTGAGAGGATGGTTAAGTCAGGAAAAGTTAAAGTGCTCAGGGCTATTGATGAATTTGATACAGAACACCCGTGTCGCACTCTGGCCAACCAGTTAATGTCCACTTATGCTGAACTAGCATTCCCTGCTGTGGCAGTCACGTGATGTGGGCAAAGGATAGGAAGAGAAATCTAAGGTACAGAATAGTGAAATTCACTTGGAATAAGCAGGTAACACTAATAAATAAAGAAAAGTAGCCAAAACCAAATATAAGTATGTAGAAACGATGTATTAAGTAAAATGGAAAGCTTACATAATGCCACCCAAGGGAGTCAAATTGCCGCTTAAACCCTAAATAATAGAATCTCTGATAACACTTTCCGGAAGCATGTTCTAGCGCTCGATGACGCGGTGCCCCAGCCGGATTTCCGCCCTAATCCGAGCGGACCACGGTTTGTGCAGCTTCATTTAATGAACGTGTAGAACAGACAATCTAGCGGGACTGAATAGCCAAGATAAATTTGAACCTACCTTCTCAGTTAAGATAGGGTAGGTTGGGATTACGTCGCCTCTAAGACTTCAATAGTGCTTTGAATGTATTCGCAATAAGTAGACGCTCAGGATACGTCTGTCCCCGTAATCCCACAACCAACTTTGTTCCCACCCGCACAACGCTCTCTAGCTTCTTTTATCCCGGACGATGTACGCAGGAAAAACCAAAGTAACAGCTCTATATATATTTGTTGCTGATTGAAAGGTAAGAATATTCAGGGCTTCTCCAGGACATACTGCACATTCTCGTAAAATTTATTGTTAAAATTGTAGTATAAATCTGTTGATTATGTTTGTTGGAATGGGGCAACGATACCGTCCTCCATTTGTAAAGTAGCATAATGTATGTTGTCCACTGGAAATTTCCGGGTAAGTATATGTGAATATGAGGCAATCTGAATCCAAATTTTCAGAACTAAGGAGAGCTCCAGGCGTCCAAAATGGTGCAAAGAGATCCCACCGGAAAAGTTAAGTTGTAAAGTCAGCAACATCTCCTACTATTCAGATCCCAGGTTCTCAGGAGGGTACGACTGCTGATGTTGCTGAGGGCTCAACCGGTGCCAGCGAAGCATCCTTTGTGTGCCAGCGTCTGTGGAAATATCGGGAAAACGAGCAACGAACATGAAGCTGCTAAACCAGTAGACACATAATAGCCAAATGTAATGTGAAGTACTTGCAACTGTGTCATTTACTTTCTGCTAAAGGCTGTGTCTACCATTAATTTTTATATATGAGATACACTTATACTTATATTTGCGATTGAGATTTAAACGAATCTACAGACAATTGGTATAAGGCCGGTTGCTCATGGTGGAAGAACAATAGACCGTATGTTCGCTCTAACCTGAAGCGTTTGCGTCCGGGAGTAGCCAGGAGGCAAGTTGGACTCTTATCGCAAATGACCAGTCGCTTTAAAACGCAATTCGACCAAACTTAAAGACTGGAACAAGACGGGTGAAGTAATGAGATATACGTTCGTCGTATGGGCGCAAAGTCCTGCTAACCGCTAAACATTGTAGGAAGTTTTATTTGGAAGAGACAGGAGAGGATCTGAGTAGCAAATGCGATGTTGCTGAGTGTTGTATAAGACCAAGAGTTATGTGAAGATTAGATGAACTGAGTAGCCGGGCCTGATTTGTTAGGTATCAGTAACCCGGGAGGAGGGGTCAGAAGTGTAGATCCCAGGGGCTCGTTAGGAGTAAGCAGACCAAATGAAGTGGGAACGAATGGGAAGAAAGATGCTACTGCATAGTTTTATATTCGACAGAAAACAAATGATGTTGATATAGAGAAAATAGGACTAGCATCCTGTAAATGAATGACGAATAATACGCAAGGTTTGGAGACACCAACGTTTACTTCTCACTATCTCACCGCAGTCAGAAAGTAAACGTTAGACGGAAAAAATCAGTGTGGCACTTTGATAGCGAACAGTCCAATACAACTAAAAGTGCGAATTGGCGAATTTCGGAATGAGTAAGTCCATAGTGACATGGAGTCAATGCAAACAAAAACTGATGTCAATGTACCGAAGATGGACACTTAGATCAAAATAGACTAGGAAAAATCGCACAGCAGATAAGATGAGACTACATCAGTTCGGCGCATTGAACTCAAGCCGAAATGAGCAGTGGGAAAGTGAATGAAATAAGACGATAGCATCAATTTGGTGAAGTCTATAATGTTAAAGGTTTAGATAAGAACAGCATTGATGGTTAACGTCTTTGAAGCAAATTGAAGAATCAACAATTTAGGGAAAAAGATGTTAGAACAACGAATACTGATGTCATCTAGCATGTATTAGAGTAGAGGGAAACATGGCGGTAATTCTACAGCGTATAGACAGTATACCACTAGGAAATCAAAAAGCAGACAAAGAGAAGGAGGCTGGTCAGATGGGACTAGACCAAGGCAGTGAGGATTCGCCGTCCAATTGAAAGAGCAATGAAACAGAGAGTACGAAATAGAAAGGAAGGGTCGGAATGACAATGAGTTTTCTGATAAGGAGTGGAGAAATCAACGAGGTTTTCAATGTAATTTGAGCAGAGCGTTGGGTCTACTGGACATAGGTAGATTACATCTCAGAAGTATGAGCGAACTCGGCAAGTAAAAAGGACATAAGACGAGATTTGAATTGTCGGCGCACTGGGAGCACGTCATATAATTAAGGAGGGAATAGAGAACAAACAGTATAGGTCGCTCAAAATTCCAACAGGCTCACGAGGTAAGGGAAACAAAGCGTTGAGTCAGTAGGACCTAGTACGTTTACGTCTGGGTCGCATAGAAACTGGCAGATAAAAGCAGAGTGTTCGGGTGGGACTTGGTCATGGCAGGACACGCAAAGCTGGAAGTCCTATTGATGCTCAAATGATGACGGAGAGCGGGATAAGGAAAAGACGGTCGGGATGAAATAGGTTTTACTGATGGTTAGTGAAGGTGCCAATGTGGCTCTAGAAATAACGTGGATATATATTTCGGTCATCCGAACATTGACCCGCAACGTCACCCTAGTCTGAGAGACGTCGGGGAACAGGAGACCGTTCAGGCTGGACTGGATTAGCCAGCGAATTGAGATAAAATCGTACAATTACGCTTGGAAGACAAATAGACAGCGTCTGCATAATTGGACACGTTAGAATTGCAAGCAGCCTTGTTGGTAAAGCGTGAGCAAGTCCAGCAATGCCCTCGGGTTGAGAGAAACAATGCGTTGAGTATGCAGAACCTAGATCATTTAGGCCTCGGTAGAATGGCGGTAGTCAGAAAGTAGAAGATTTGTCAAATGAGGCTATATCACGGACAGCACTGAGAGTTGTCAGTTAAATTAAAGGAACGCAATCAGACAGCACCTTAAGGATAGTACATGGTCGGTTCGAAGAAGCTTTTATTGCTAACGAGAGGAATAGCCAAAGAGGCTCAAGTGGTGTGTGAACAGTTCGTTGGTTCAGCCGAACCAGGACTGGTAACGTCTCATAAATCGGAGCAAAGTGGGAGAGCAGCAGGCCGATCAGACGAGACAGGATTAGTCGGCGCGTTGGGATTAAACTATAAAATTACGGTTGGAAAATAGGCTATAATAATAAAGCGTGAAAAAGTCAATCAGGCTCTGGAGCTGAGGGAAACAAATCGCTTAGATTGCACAGCCTATAGCGATTACGTCTGGGAAGCATGAAAGATGTCAAAGGAAAGGTGTCTGGTCAGGTGAAACGATATTGTAGTGGAGTGAAAACTAGTCCTAGACTACCGCATTGGAAGGAATGTATCAATGTCAATTAAAGGATAGGAATACGCGCACTATATAGTGTGACCGGCTGGACTAACTCCACAGAGATTTCGCACTCACTGAAGGAATAGTTGAAAGGTAATATTCCACGGTGTCGATTCCGCGAAGTACAGACATCCCAGGCAACCAAACAAAACAAGCTCATCACGCTACCGCAGAATAAGCAGAACGCGCCGTTGGAGGTCGAGAAGTGTATCGGAAATATCGGTCGCCTAAAAGAATTATACAATACCACTCTAAAATGATATGAGATAAAACGCAAAAAATGAATACCTATGAACCCTACACGGTCATGCCAGGGCACCGAGAGCTGGTCGTCCTTTTGAAGAAGAAAAAAAACAGAGAGCGCGATAGGACAGGGTCTGGATGACGGTGGATTTCTTGATAAACAGTAGAAATACCAAAGGGGATTTTGAGGTAATGTGAAAAGCTCGTCGTGTTTGCCGAACCAGGATCAGTAACGCCGTAGATGTCTGAGCGGTCGAAGAACAAGAGGCCTACCAGTGGAGATTGCAATATTCACCGTATCAATATAGGGTAAGCAGGTCCAAACAGTTTCTCCACGTGGTGGAAGCAGTGCGTTGGGTATGCAGAGGCTAGATGGTATACGACGGGTAGTCAAAAAGCCACCAGAGAGAAGGAAACTGGTCAGGTGAGACGAGGTCCTGGCAGGGCACTGATGGAAAAAGCAATGTAAACAGAGAGCGCAGTAAGGAAAGGACAGGTTCGGGGTGAAAAATGCTTTATTGATGAAAATTGAAGAAACCAACGATGTTTTCGAAGTCCTAAGGAAATACGGATGCAGTATTCAAGATAATGTCGAGCGAAGCTTGATACAATATTTACTATGAGATCGGTTGTTGGTTATCCAGAAGAACATCACTTTGACCACACTACATGAAGCATAAAACCTAAAGTTTGAAACGCGATCGGCGTCCGAAATTCATCACAATCACATGAAAATTCGGACGATGATAAACCAGATCTGCCAACGTTTCAATGCGATATACGCAGCCCTAATCGCAGCAATATGACCGTCGTCACTCATGATACGCAAAAGAGGCGCGAATATTCCGAATATGATATGTACTCTCATCATAAACATTTACGAGCTTTCATCACCTATCCCCGGTGTGGTACTGGAAATCCGATGGAAAGTCTCACGCACTTTGATAAGCTGGATCCATCATCGAATCTTGTCGATCACCAGTGATTCCGTGCATCCAGCGAAGCCTTGGCGCATAGTCGCATCTTTGGCTATTTGTTCACCGTAATTAACTTAGATCACCAATTATGGACCGGGACAAATGAGATGCGCTTAGGTGTTGCTTCCCAGGTAGGCCTCACCAGTTTACCCTACGTATCAACGCATTTGTCATTAAATGTTGCATGATATTGCGCAGGCATTCCGAGAGTGACTTGCCACCGAGATTCGCCAAGTAGTCCCTCCATAACAAGTGAGATATGAATATGCGCATTACCGCCTTTCACATACTGGTATAGTTTTGCAATCGCTGGTTAAATGTGACGAGCAGTTTTACGGAGCGCATCGCTAGTGGGATTGGGCTAACGACTCCTGCCCTGTCGCCGATCATCTATCGATTCAGGGAGCTCGGTTTCAAATCCAGGGAATGAACGTGTTCGCGCATCCTGACGAACTCAGATATCAGATGGTCACGTCTCACTATTGTGGCATAATAAGCGTCACTTTTCACAATTACTGCATACTCCTTTAAGACTGTAACTTTATTCATCTATCTTTGTTGCTGTCATTGAGATCTGAAATCGCGAGATGGGATTAACAATATATGTTATTAAACGCCACTTACGTGGACAACACCGGCGTAGTGTTTAGTGGATCCAAGTTCTCCTGGTCACTATCCTGTGAATACTCGCGCAACTGTAACCTTGGCGGATGGGGTGAGTAATCAACCTCCACACTATATGAGGGGTATGGACGTGACTCCTTTATTGGTATCTCGCATCCCAGAAATCGGACAGGAATGCTGAAAATAATGTAAGCATCATTTGTACCTACATCTTGCTGTTTCTGCTACGCTCCAAGAAGCAAGTTTTGTCGCTGGAAGGAGCCTCCGACATTTGCAGTAATACGCATTCCAGTTGCTTGGTTTCAGAGTTGTCATCTGCAAATCATTGTGTTTAACATGATAGATTTACCGGTACACCAGTGAGTATTCACATTATACAAAGGAGCTGATGACGGTGGCGGGCTTTTTTTAATTATCAGTGACTGTATGTGCCGTGAAGACGACTTAAGCCAACGAACCTGATCATCGCCGACTAACCAGTTGACATGTGCAATGGCTACGCTTGCGTGTTCGAATTCAATAACACGGAACACCAGCAAGCTCAGTTTCATTAATAGGTACACATATGTTTAAAAGAAGGCGGAATGAGCAACCAATGTAAGAAATGATTTCATTGGGGTCTGCAAAATTTGACATAATTTACCCTGTCTTTACGTATCATGATATACGACACTTAAATATGAGCTACGCAAATTTTATGAAAGCCACTTGTTCCCTAACAATTTTCTGTTATTCCCATTTCATCGCCAACTGTGCGATATATTGGGCAGAATACTGTACTTCCATCAAGCGGAAGAGACTTGCAGCTGATCTGCTGTTAAGGAATCCACTTTGGTGATGTAAGTTCCCCGAAACACTTAAAGTTCCTAAGATTTACCGAAGGTATGTATTGATCGAATAGTGCTTCCTGATGCAAATATCGCTGGATGCACCCTTCCGAGTTCCTGACAGTAATGACGATGGACGGTACATAGCTGCAATGACTGCGTTGTTGAGATGTTTACTGGTAACTAACCAACCCTGCAGCATGAAGCCGTCAGTATTACTAGCCCCACTCAAAACAGTCACGGAACCGTGTGCTCAACAAACCCGTACATCTTATTAAGAGATGGCGCCGAACACTCCGCAATGCGACGGAATATCAGAGATGTTGGCAAATGAGGACGATGCACCATGCGTCTTAAACGCTGCAAATAAAAATGGACGACAGTATCGTTGCCCCATTCCAACAAACATAATCAACAGATTTATACATACAATTTCAACAATAAATTTCACGAGAATGTGCAGTATGTCCTGGAGAAGCCCCGAATATTCTTACCTTTCAATCAGCAACAAATATATATAGAGCTGTTACTTTGGTTTCTCCTGCGTACCTCGTCCGGGATAAATGAAGCTAGAGAGCGTTGTGCGGGTGGGAACAAAGTTTGTTGTGGGATTACGGAGACATACGTACCCTGAGCGTCTACTTATATTGCGAATACATTCAATGCACAATCGAAGGTTTAGAGGCGACGTAATCCCAACCTACCCTATCTTAACTGAGAAGGTAGGTTCAAATTTATCTTGGCTATTCAATCCCGCTAGATTGTCTGTTCTACACGTTCATTAAATGAAGCTGCACAAAGCGTGGTCCGCTCGGATTAGGGCGGAAATCCGGCTGGGGCACCGCGTCATCGAGCGCTATAACATGCTTCCGGAAGGTGTTATCAGAGATTCTATTATTTAGGGTTTAAGCGGCAATTTGACTCTCTTGGGTGGCATTATGTAAGCTTTCCCTTTTCCTTAGTACCTCTTATCTTCATACTTATATTTGGTTTTTGCTGCTTTTCTTTATTTATTAGTGTTATTGGCTTATTCCAGGTGAATTTCACTATTCTGTACCTTAGATTTCCCTTCCTATCCTTTGCCCACATCACGTGACTGCTACAGCAGGGAATGCTAGTTCAGCATAAGTGGACATTAACTGATTGGCCAGAGTGCGACACGGGTGTTCTCTATTAAATCCATCAAGAGCCCTGAGCACTTTAACTTTTCCTGACTTAACCATCCACTCAAGATGAAACGCTTCACGGAATTCTCCTATGCTTCCAGTCCGACCCGATGTTGAACTTGAAATCATGAAACCAAGAATCACTACCTGGCTAATTCATGCTGAACCTTAGATATTGGGGCCATAGTTGTAACCTGGTTTTTACTGCGTGTCAGCGCCATCATGCTTCTATATCCCACTATTATCCGACAAAGTTCTCACAAGTAAAAATACGAAAATTTTCCCTCAAATTCTTTAACGGAATTTCCATTATTTTAAAGCAGCTATGCTTGTAAGCATATTTCTTCACGCCTTCACCGGTGTGCATCCTATAGTGAATATAAGATTTATTTATTTACCTGTTCGTATAGAGCCATAGACATCAGCAGCAACTCAACTGGCAAAGTCACTGGTTCAGTTATTCTAGCGCCGCTTAAAACCGGAACCTTTGGTTGGAAGTATGGAATAATGACACTTATCCACAAATGTGGAAGCAGAACCGAGACTTCAAACTACCGCCCAGTTTCCCTTCTCCCTATAATCTCCATGGCGATGGAATCCATCATGAACGATACATTGACGGGTTAGTTGGAAAACTATATTATTTATTATTAGCAACCCCGCATTCATCGAAATCGATGGTGCACAACGAATTTGCTAATAGCGATGAGTATCTGGACCCAGTTAGCTGACGCTAGGGCGGATGTTACTGTGATCTTCCTGGATTCCTCAAAAGCATTCGACAATCTGGATCACCGGATACTCCTTTCCAATCTACAGCGTTACATGAGCAATGACCCTCTTCTAAGCTGGATCGCCAACTATCGCCTTCAGCGGCAATCAGTGGTCAAAGTTCAGCGCTCCTTCCCTGACCCTACCCAAGTTGAATGTGATGTGTCTTACAGCTCGATGCTTGGTCACTGATGGGTAATTGCATCTAACTTCTGCTGTTAGCCGAGGATACTCAATGAACAATAAATAAATAAAGGTATATTTCTAGAATTGCTAGATACTGTGCCCGCAAAAGATGAGATCACTATGTACACAAATCTCACGCTCTTGCATGGGGAGCGTGAACAGTGAGATTATATTTTCCTTGTTCACAAGTACGTATGCAAGACCTTTTTACGTGTACCGTTATAGTGTTTGTACGCGCCAGCGGTGGATTTCATCTGGCTCCTTCAGGCAATCTTGTCATCCTTGGTTTTATTTGTGACAAACAGTCGTGTAGAGCCGCAGTTATGCACGTTTTCTTTGGATGCGAGATCCAATTATCCACGAAGTTCACCATAATTCCATTGGACTTGAAAATCATCTGTCTCTTTCTGGCGATTTTTGTGTTCTTCATTTTATTTGTGACAAAACTTTGCGCAGAGCCGTAATTGTGCACGTTTCCTATAAGGCAGTATCCAAATCAACACAAAATCTACTAAAGTTCTTCCAACCATTTTAATATGCTAAGTCTTCACATGTAATTTTACGCACATGAAAATAAATAAGAGCGGCTGAGTTATAAATAACAATAAAAATTTAAAATGATATTTTCTGGAAATTAAAATAAAATTCTAACGCGTTTCTGGAAACACACTGAGGCGGCATATTTATCTAGGAAAATACAAGTTAACGAACACTATAATCAAAATTTCTTGCACTACATTTGATTTCTAGCGTCAAAAACAAACGTAGTCTCGGTAAAGAGAAAAATCTCTTCTAAATCTCTGCTAAAATTACGCGAATAATAGCACTAAAATATGTCACGAAGAACAAGTTTAAACCGATGATAATGTTAACCTAAAAGCAATGCAATGCGTACAGTGCTTAGCAATTTACTCTCTATTAGATAACGGTCTAGGTATAACGCCATTATGTTTTCGCAAGCAATTATCAGAAAAAAAGAAAACAAAATGCAAACGTGGCGATGCGGTATAAGTTTTATTAGGGATACCTATCTAATCTATCTATTTATCTATCTAATCTATCTATCTATCTATCTATGTTGCCTTAAATTCCCCGCAGTATATATGTACCAGGTAAGTGCCTGAAAAGCAAACTTTTTAGGCATACGCAGCAAATATAGGCAAGTAAACGATAACGTTTTGCGAAAGCGCCAGGAATCCAATATTTAATGTTATAAGTGAAAGAGACTTCAGCAAAAATTATAAATAGCCACTGGTCAGAAGGCCTCAGTGTGCCGATTTCACATGATACTGAGCCACATTAACCACTATGAATATAGAGTTGTGTATGTTTTAAGCCGAAGTCTATAACGAGACTGCATGAGCCAAGTCTGCCTTTATAACACAGGATAACTTTTGGATATTTTGAGACTTTTGGACCGAAAAACGCAAATATTTGTTTTAAAATATTGCAAGTTTTATATGTTAGAGCCTATTTCCTTTATCCTTAATACTACGTCGCTAACACCAGTAAGCTGGAGGAGCCTATCGCTAATAACAAAGAAACGAGTGTCGGAAAATTTAACAATGTGCTTCGGTGCGTAAAATTCATTTCCCTCTGCCTTGGTTGGTCATTACTATACGTCTGGGAGTTGAGCTTGCTCGAACGTGAGTAAGTATTATGCCTCTTGTGTTAATGCATACTATTGTGCATTTGTTTGCTCAATTTCGAGCTTTTTCTCATCAATATTAATATGTGAAGCGAGTGCCAGCGGTGTTCATCAAGTTAACAAAGTTAACTAGCACTGCAACGTAGCATCGCCTATTACCTTGATGGATTTTCTGATGAGAGCTGTTCTAGCACCCTTAGCAAAATGTGATAATCAAGAGTGGGAAAATAGGTAAAAGATTGGGTGCGTGTGGTTCATCCACTATTACGCATAACACATGATGGGATGGGAGCCAGGTAAAAGTTAAAATTACGCACTGAGGTCCGAGCTAAGTCGAAGTGGTGGTCGAAATATTTTGGATATTCAACCAGCCAGGTGCCACGGACCTCCCTGTCACTGGTTAGCTTTCATGCCAGTGAAATGAAATCTGCAAATTTAAATGTATTACTAGCAAAAGCGATTGAATTAGAGGAACAGGTTTTCATGGTGACTCTCTACTAGTGTTTCCAAGAGAGACCGGGACAAAAAATGTAGATATATATAAGTATCTGGGGTCAAGAGATGATACGTGGAGAGCACGATGCCTGGATTCTTGGGTCAACGGTTTTCACAGTGTTCCCTTTACAGCTCAGGTTGTATATATATATGTATATATATATACATATGTATATATATATCGGTCATGTGAGCCGTATGGAATCGACGCGAATACCGAAACAACTTTTATACGGTCAGCTGAGTATAGGGAAGCGGCATGCTGGGAAACCCAAGTTACGTTACCAGGACATGATTAAAGTGAGCCTCACACGTTCTAATCTTGATTGCAGATCATGGGAATCGAAGGCGGTTGATCGTGGTGCATGGCGCGATCTAATCACGAAGGCAGTTGCTGAGGTGCGGGAGAAAGCCCTCATGCATGCAGAGAAGAAGCGGCAGTTGCGGAAGCGGCAAGCACCGATGAATTGTACTCCATCGACATCGAGCGCATTGTGTTGTAGAACATGCGGTCGCGAGCGCCTTAGTCAGGCAGGCCTAGTGAGCCATGAGAGAGGTCACTCGGGACCACTGCCGAAGCGACGACGGGTCCCGCAGTGAACGTATGCAGCACCGGCGCAGCGTTTGTAGGCACGCTGAATTCGATTTACTAACCGCGTGCTTGCATGCTAAGTCTCTTTATTTCAGGTGGTGGGTTTTCGGTTCTCTCCTAATGCCTTTCTTTCTCATATAAATGTCTAGTGGGCCATGCGCTGTGCCATTTGGGGCCACTACAGAAGCGACGACGGGTCCTGAAGAGAAATACGGCGAGCCGGCACAGCGTTTGTAGGCACGCTGAATTCGATTTACTAACCGCGTGCTTGCATGCTAAGTCTCTTTATTTCAGGTGGTGGGTTTACAGTTTTTACCTTAATGCTTTTCTTTCTCATATAAATATCTCCCTGTACTCTATTCCATTAACTCGCACACATCGCTTCAGCCAATTGTATTCGATTTCCATAGCATTTTTGTGTTTGTGGCATTCCGTGAACTATACTTCCTGACCTCGTGCACTTAGCTAGGATTTGTTTGTAAACAACTTATTACGTATGCTATTTAATTAAGGTTTATGTCACCGTTTCCTTATGCATTAATCGAGCTTTTCTCTTTTTCTTTCTCTCTCTCTCTCAAGTGATTGCCTGTTGTTTGATATCCCCGGTGTGGCTGCGCTTGATGTGCATGTTGACAAGGTGCCTACCTGTCTATTACCCACTACATCGTTCATACTGGCTCTAGGATACAGTTGGTCGTTGCTGGAGGGGACGGGGTGCACGGTTCTTGTGGCCGTGTTAGGCTCGAAGAGTGGTTTCATGCACTCAGTATGGAGCGGACTACGGTCCAGCCACCGCCTTCTGTGCGCTTGATTCCCCAAATACAGCGTGCTTGTGTTTGCCTGTGAAGGAGTGTGGGCCGGCTCCGTTGATGAAACGTGGTTCCCAACCGCATGCCTCCCGGTCTTATTCCTTCGGGTTTACACTGGATATGGGGTATGTGGTCGGAGCTGTGAGTGGTGTAGCGCAAGCCATCCATGGTCCCTCTGTAGGCGCAGGCGTCCTGTGGCTTGCCACAGTGACAGGCAAATCCGAAACCGGATGCCGCCAACCATATATATATAAACATACATATATATATATATATATGAATTACGGTAGGCCTACAGATTATTTTGGAAAGGACCTCGCTGTCGCTGGTTAGCTTTCGTACCAGTGAAATGGAATCCACGAATGTAAACGTATTATTAGCAAAAGCGGTTGAAATAGATGATCTGGTTATCATGGTGACTGTCTACCGGTGTTTGCAAGAGAGATTGGGACAAAATAAATGAAGATGTACATAAGTATCCGGGGTCAAGTGATGGTAAGTGGAGAGCAAAACGCCTGGATTTTTCGGTCAATGGCTTTTACGGTGTTCATTTTACAGTTGTTTTATATATACATATACTTATATTAATAAATTTATATGTACAAAGTTTATGCCTACAAATTATAGTTGGAAACAACGGAGTAAAGCAACGAGTATATTGACTAAAGGAAACACATGGTTAAGCGAACTAGCAACTGACATCAATGAAGATTAATAGTAGTATATCTAAAGCTGGTATATGGACGATATTTTGGACAAATATAATGGTAATTTAGGTGCGTTATATATATCGAGAGCAACAAAGACACTAACATCTTATAACAGATTTATGTCTGTTAGACTGCCTTAAATTGACGTAACTCCAAGATCATAAGCCTAATAGATTTTCACGGACCCAATATCGAAGGGTTTGTAAAGTTGTAAAGTTGTAAAGCTGATGACTAAGTAATGAAAGTGTACATGATATGGAAGGACTAGGATTTGCCTGCTTGAATGAATTCGTTATTTCCCTACAATATTCTATATGAGGAATGCGCACGCATTTTCAAACAATCCGTTCAGTAGGCTAGGGTTTACCATTTTGCGCTTTTTGTACACTGACAAACTGGCCATTGAAGAAGGGACTTCGGTGGGGTGTAGATACCTTTTGATCATAGTGTCATTTGAGGAAACGAAGCGAGTCATGAACAAATCAGAAATGGCTAAATATATTTTGTATTCAAAATTCTAGTCTTTGCAAGTGATCCGGCTGAGACCTCCTGGGGGTTATGTTTGAAATGATAGATTAGATCAAAACAAGCGTGGCCACTGATGGGATGATTCATAGAGTTGACCTACTGATTGGCTCCTACAGGATCTGGTTATTCGTCTAACATTACGCATAACGCGTGGCAAGCTTTGGAGGCAGGTAAAATAGGAAATTATGCAAGTACGGCCAAGATAAGGCGAAATGGTGGTTAGCAAGTTCTGGTTGTCCAGGTAGCCGGTGTCACAGGTGCATGGTTATCTTTCTTTTCATCAAAACGGAATCTACGAATTTGTAAGTTGTGACAGCAAATACGGTTGAAGAAAATGATTTGGATTTATATGCTGTCTGTCTACAAGTGTTTCCAATGGTGTTTGGAATAAGTAAACCCAGATAAATCTAACTATATTAGGTCAAGCGTGGATAAAGTTGAAACAAAACACCTGATTCTGGGAACTATGGCCCTGGTAGTGCTCACTCTGTCGACCAGTTTAAGTACATCTTTAGGATGTATCGAGTGTAGCCAGAGAGAGCGGAATCAAGTTAAAAGGCTTTTGGCCATCTAGTCAGAATACTTTGGGCACTAGCGCGCAACTAATGCAACCGATTGAGAGATAGCAAAATAAGTTATAACCAGTGGAGTACCAATTGATAAGGATGTCAAGCTTTGGCGCGTTTCAAAGAAGTACGGACTGGAAACTGCTTCAGATTGATCTAGACGCGGTACATCAGCGGTTCATCCTAATTTCACTGCAATTCAATGTGAGTAAATGCAAAACACTCTCCATACAACACAAGTGCAACTGTTGTTACACGCTCGGAACGCGTGTGCTGCAGCGAGCTGCCACCGAACGTGATTTGGGCATATTGGTTCACGGTGATCTGGGTTGTCCCAGGCAATCCGCGGAAACCTCCAAAAATTGTAAGCAACATGTGGGCCTGTTCCGACAGGTGTTCGGACAAAGAGAGTGCTCTAATGTTCAGCAGATTCTTATTGCGGATATTCTTATCCGTGTCGAATATGTACTTTAAGCCTGGCACCTGTGGTGAAAACAGGACCCCAGTGCATTAGAGCAGCCCGATATCCAGCGTCGAAGTACGGTATTGGAATGCACCTTCACATCCGGGGAGAGGCTGGAACGATTGGGAGTATTCAGGGGACTTTAACGCCGTTTGCGAGGTGGAGTTGCGAAGTGTACTTCATGCTGCACGATCCACATCATATATGCCGCTCTTTACTGCAAATCAGCAGTAATAACAAATTGTGAGGTCACTCACTACAATTAGCAAATGTACGGCTGCGTGGATGGCCCAAGGAATTTCTTTTCCACCTGAGGTTGTCACCTATGTAGTGTCCTTTCAGAATCTGTCACTTATGCATCAGCACTACATAAAAACGCTTGGACGACACACTTACCTACACTTTGTTTACTTAGTACTGCATCTCCATCTTGCTACTGGAATATTCTTTGGATAAATTTCCTTTTAATTTTTGAGCTGTAATTCTACGCGGCTCACAGGACTGCAGCGATACAAACTGTAAGTTCTTTAACTCTACAAAAAACCAAATGGACATGCAGAGCATCGCTTCTTAACCCATACAAGTCCAGTCAGTATGATGCGTCTCGTCCGTCACCCAAACTCCATACACTATGGTGATCCACGTTTACTCCAGGTAACACTACAATCAGCTAATGATGCAGAGGAAGTTCTCTTGTCAGCTACTCGCCTCCGTACCACATCATGCACAGTTCGAATCTTTCCAGATGTTCCTTGGAGCGAACGTCAAAAACGCAAACAAAATCCGGACGACTTCCGTAAACGACAAGACGCCAAATCTGTTCTCGTTCACGGTGTCCCCGAGCTCAAGACCTCAAGCGATCTAGAGGCCAAAGCGCATGACTGGGATGAATGGCGTTTTATTCGAGAACTCGAAAACGTTATTGCTACTTCGACATCAAGGTTACCACTCTCACCTAGCTACAAAGGATGTGGTCCCCGAGGGATGAAAATATCGTTGCATTCCGAAATGATGATAGGATAAGTGATCAATACGTAACGCAAGATGCGTCAAATGCTACCATCCGAAATACGTATAAATACGATGGCCACTGAACCACCAAGAGGCCATGTCACACTGAGCAAGCAACTTACCAATACAATTCTGCCGCCATGTAGCTGAGAGCAGAGACAATGCCAAAACACGCTGCCGGCTGAAGGGGGACAAGTTGGTCACCCAATTTTTGACACTGAGAGCTCAATACAAACACCTGAACTGGCCCTAGGGTCTGCCGCATCGGTCCTACAAGAAAACTACCGGCAGCCGACCCCACAAGGGTCGGCGTAATCTACAACCGAAAACCAGAATCTACAAACACTCTTCTAACCACCGATACCCTCACCTGCTTCTATACTAATGCACAAGGTCTTCTCAGCAAGATAACCGAACTTCGATTTCGCCAGGTCTCCACCCCCTGGGACCTAGTTATGGTTACCGAAACCTGGCTGAGCACGGAATTCGCGGATGCCGAGATTACGCTACCTGGCATGAGTTCCTTACGAAAAGATCGGCCTAGCGAAGGAGGCGGAGTGCTTTTGTATTATCGATCCGACCTACATGTTGAGATCATTGATGACACAAAAGCAAGCACCAACGATTCTCTTTGGTGTCGTATGCACCTGAAACGTGGCGATGTGTGTTTGCTAGCAATAGTTTACCGTCCTCCAAAGTCCACCTTGGAAATGGATCAAGACCTTGCTGCTGCGATGAAACGAGTATTGACACGTCCTCACAGTCACGTTCTTCTGGTGGGGGACTTCAATCTGCACGCACTCGAAGTTCCAGCATCGCACAGCAAACAGTTCGAGGCTGATTTGCAAGAACTGATTACCGATGTACCACTGTATAACAATATCACCTCCCCCACTCGTTTCAGAACGGCTGAAACCCCCTCTGTCTTGGAGCTTGTGCTCACCAACGAGGAACTAATGATTGACACCGTTACCATGGCTACACCACTAGGTCGTAGTGATCACGCGACGTTGCACTTTCGTTACATCTGTTATTCGGAGTACTTTAGAGAGAACGAAGAGGAAACTTTTATGGTTACACATTACGACATCTTGTCTAATCTTGTTCAAGACACCAACTGGTCCTTCCTGACCGAGAATCCGCCCGATGAGGCTTGGATGGTGTTTGTCACCAAATTCACTGAGCTAGTGGCAAATGCATCAGAACGCAAGGCCTTTCGCCCGAAGCAAGTGGATTCGTTCCTAAGAAGCCGTACGAGAAAATCTATGGCCTTAAGGGATTCGGCATGGCACGCTTACAAAGTTTGCCCAAGTAATCTGACCTGGGGAGTCTACACAAGTCAACGAAACCACTGCGTCAAGTTGATTCGCGCAGACAAACTCCAGCACCAACAGAACTTAGCGACGAAATTCAGCAAAAATCCAAAGCTGTTGTATAGACATATCAACAAACTCCATAGAGTGCAGCGCGGGATCCCGGTCTTGCGTGCAACAGGTGGTCATGCGCAAACTGCACAGGACGCGGCCAACGTGTTTTGTCAAGACTTCCTCCATATTTTCCGGGGTGAACCATCCCTTCACCCGATTTTGACAGAGCTCTCACCGTTCCCAGGTTTACACAACGTATCGTTTACGACAACCAATGTGTTGAAAACGCTAATGTCGTTGCGTGTGCACAGCTCGCCAGGCGTAGACGATATTAAACAAAGGCATTGAAGGCAGCGACCCTAAATATTGCCGAACCATTAGCTCGGTTCTTTCAATGTTGTCTTGACAAAATGCTGATTTCCACAATGTGAAAACATGGGCTAGTCACTCCCATGTACAAAAACGGTAATCGTGCTGAGCCGTCGAACTGCCGTCCAATCACTCTCCTCCCAGTTTTATCCAAATTAATGGAACAGATAATTGCGGAGGCGCTAGTGGGATATCTGGAGAACAACAATATCATAGTGCCACAGCAACACGGAGTCCGCCGATATCGATCTTGCACCACAAACTTGCTGCTGGCCGGAGCAAGCTGGACGGAGTCAGCTGATGCTAGATTTGGAGTCGACGTTGTCTACCTGGACTTCTCGAAGGCGTTCGATCGTTTGGACCACCGCATCCTCCTACACAAGCTTCGAGGCTGCGGAATCGATGACCCTGTGCTTGGTTGGATCGCCAACTTTCTCACTCAACGTCAGCTGAATGTGAGAGTCCGCAGCTCCATGTCCGACCCAATTGACGTCCAGTGCGGTGTGCCACAAGGGTCAGTACTGGGGCCACGTTTATTTTTAACATTCATTAACGACCTTGCCAGTGTACTACAGTCGGACTTCTTGCTGTTTTTAGATGATGTCATAATTTGGCATGACATCCGGACAGAGGACGATCACACAACACTGCAGAGCGATCTGGACAGGGCGTACACTTGGTCATTCGAAAACATGCTCCACCTCCAGTGTCGCCAAGTGCAAAGTCGTGAGCTTACGCCACCAGCTCATCCATGAATACTTACTCGGGGACCAGCCGTTGCAACATGCTTCCCAGGAATGCGACCTTGGATTGATCGTGCAGGACGACCTTGGCTGCTCCAGACAAGCTGAAAAGGCATCAAAAAGGGCCAGTCAACATCTCGAACTCTTACGAAGGGCTTTCGGAAATTTCGAGCCATCTGTATTTCCGCAAATGCTGAGCGCTTACGTGAGACCCCACGTGGAGTATGCGATCCAGGCCTAGCGTCCCTGGCGCACGCGCGACATCAGTGCACTTGAAGCTCCACAGCGTAGAGCAACGAAGCTCGTCAGAGGCCTGTTTCACATCCCCTACCAACGCAGACTGCAGTCTCTGGGATTGTACAGTGGTGAATATCGTCGTCACCGAGGAGACCTCATCATGGTCTACTTAATACTGATGAATCCAAATCACCCAAGTCGCAGGCTATTGCAGCTGAGCCAAAATACCAACATGAGAGGGTCATCAGCTCAAACTGGCTGCACACTACAGCCGACTTGATTGTCGACGAAACTCTTTCTCACTCCGTGTGTCCCGTGCTTGGAATGCGCTCCTCACTCACGTCGTCCTTGCCCCCACATTGGCACTATTTAAAAAACGTTTAGATGACAAACGTTCCAACTTGCATTATTTGGCATAGCACGTCCTATTCGGATGAAGTAATAACGAGACCCAAACCAGGAGGTTACTGACCCTCCCCGCAAAGTGGCGGTGATGTTACATACAGAAGTGTCCCAATGAGCGACATGGATGTATACAAACTGGAGTAACGTACCACATCTCTCAACAGAAGCAACACACGAGTGAGCGTTATCCGTTCCTTTGATTTCTTTTTCCCACATTTGCTGTAATATAACAGCTCTACTTTGGGTGCAGACATCCATACTTCAAACTCTCATTATGTAGAGGCTTAAAAAACGATTTACTTGTTCGATTATCCTTCCATTTTATCTATTGCTCCAACCACCCTACGGGACCTGTCAAGCATATGCTTTTTTACCCGTTATAAATCATTGTTCATTGCACTGTTCATTGTTCATTATTCAAAAGTCACAAGCATGAAAGGACGCAAAACCAATGTGTAGTTTTGTGTTCCGAGTACTGATGTTCCTTCCGGTTCCTGGTTACACAGAATTGTGTTTAGCACCCATCCGTCTTAATGAGAATCGTGTGAAGGCTATATGTTACGTGGGAGTTTCCACAAGTAAAAGTGTGTACATTGGCTGCAACATCGGCTTGGTGCCAACCGTTCGGATTTTTATCCAAAAGTGCTTGTTTATTTGTGACAATGATCCGTGCTGCACAGGCCCTCATTTAATAATTTGTTATTTTTGTTTTCATGTCTGAAGCCTCTAGCTATTCACTACCTTTAGCTTCATTCCACTTCTGAGTACCACTTTAACTGGTTCCGCACTAGAATTTGAATTTGACCTACCTCACATATGCCCACCTTCCACAACTAGTATTATTATCATTTCCTTCTCCTCGCAGCCTTCATTGATTTTGCAGCTAAAGCGTCAACACTATTTGCTGATGTACTTTATGAGCCACTTCAACCCTTGCGTTAAAGCCATCTGGCATTTTCTCCATCAACTAACTTCTCCCCACTTATGCTTTACCTCCACTACTGACTACCCGTCCAACTGGTTGACCTTTTGGACTAGAAGCATGCGTCCATTAGATCTGTCAGTTTTCCAATGCTGTCCGTCTGAACTCCTTATGTGACTTCTGAATTTCATTGACTTGTTAGTTCTGCCAGTCCATTGACTATCTTTCACAGTACCGCCCCCAACATCCGATTGCAGGTTTTACAAATATAAGGCTAATGCTGTTCACGAACTCGTCCTCAATAAGCCAAGAATATTATCCATATAAACATTGCCCGCCCTAATGTCATCTGCTGTATACTGCTACCATGAAGAAAAGTGCTTCCATCATAGTCCTTATGACCCTTCCTTAATCATTTTAATCTATGACTTTTAAATTTGCAGCTTCTATCACTTCGCTACCTTTTGCTTCATTCCGACCTCCAAGTACTTATTCAACTACCTCCACACCATAACTTGAATTAGGCTTCTCTCATCTTCGTCTATCTTCAGAATCATTTATTTCTTTCCTCTTCTCCAGCACGCTTTAGTTACACTGAAACTAAAACTTGAACACTGTCTGCTGCTGTCCTAGATGGGCGATCCCAGATTTTTCGTTTAATTATCTAACATTTCCTTAACGACCAGCTCCTCCTAAATTATGCATTAACTGCACTTTTGACTACCATCTGGCTCACTATTATGACTGGACATAGGCGTCCATCAAATTTGTCCGATTTCATTTCTTTTTATCTGAACTCACCTTGGTATATTTCGGCTCTCACTGTATTGAAATCTCTGCCGATTCAGTGAATGTCTATTCGCAGTGCCGCATCCAAGTCCGATTTGATAACTGGGTAAATAGCAGTGCTTCCATCACCGTCACACACACTTGACGTGCGTGCTCCTGGCTTATTTGGATTATTTCCCTCTATGCTCTATCCATCTTCTCGCCGCGTTGTCACTGTACGCTCATTCGAACCGAATTAACCAGCCCTACACGGTGATCCATCATACGTGGAAATATCTACCATTAAAAGCAGCGTCAACACTAACCGTTTTCACTGGCATCGGTGATTAAGCACAAGCGAATAACTCAATCACATTGAGCCGATTGCATTTCTGTGTGACACCATTCGATACAGAATTCTTGAGGCAGACCGAAAATCCTAAGTTTATTCCGATCCGGCGTTTCTCAACACAGCTGTGAAAGAATTTGTGATCCCTCAATCTGTCTTCAGCGCTGTGTTTAGATTCAGTTAGCAGGTTTCAGTCACTCGCTATTACTTGTGACCTTGTCAGTCAGTGCGCCTGCATAACCCATCACACGGACCGCGCGACCACGCCGACCGCTCATTTGACCTTGCAACCACCACGCTCGCCTGACCAATATGCGCCGTTCTCAAAGCTGCAAAACTACAGAATGCTAACCAACACTTTGGGTACGGTAAAGACACCACATTGAAAGGGAGAAATGCGAAACCGAAGAGGCTCGAAGCGAAAGGCATTTGCTGGATAAGAGAACGACATGGAGTAGTAAAAATCAGTCTGGCTTGCTTACACTGTTTGGAATGCTATCATACGAAATGTGCACATGTGTCCCAACAACAGGTACTGGAGTGAAATAGCTCACAACTGCATTTTGGTTCTGTACTGCGTGTTGCACCATCCCCTTATTTAAATGCTTGCTTATCCTAGCTCAGAAATGCGACTGGTAAACCGCAGAAGCAGAGCAGAGGATAAACGATAAGATTAATTCAATGGAAGCGAGTATGCACTAAAGAAGCCTGGCGGCTTCTGAGCAAGGGAATGCTGAAAAATCCGCTTTCCCTGAACCGCAATTAGCCCGGTCTGCATCTCCGTTGTCTTCTCTAACTTTGGTAGAACGCCGGGCGAAAGCAGACCGTACCAACAAGAGTCAAACATATTCACGGCAAGGAAAATCAGGCGACACTCAAAACGTCTGGTTAAGCAAATTCCACTAGACCTGATATCCAGCATTAACAAGTATGAAGCAGTCGAACACCAACCCTCGTTACCCGTAGCTCAAATATACCATGTCGAAACTAAGCCTCCCAGAGCATCAGTTACCTATGCAGATATTGCTACAAAGATCCACGGAGAGGCCGCTGTTGCGGCCTCAATCAACAACTTGTCAGCAATCAGTCAATCCAACACAATTGGTACTTGTCAGCATGGCAGGACAAACAGCTGCCATACTTTGTAGATCAACGGAAAAAGGATGCAACAACAGGGCCCGTAATGTTGTATGTTCAAATGTCCCTGAATCTACCGCCATCACATTGCGGGATATGTTATTAGAAGACCAAGACCAATGAAACTCATTGTGCATGCAGATGCGTAACAAAGCCAAGCCCATGATCTTATTACAGATTACTCGTCATCCGAACTCGCCACACTATGGCGAAACTAGACAAATTCGAGTAAAACCAGAATCCTCCGCCGACGTAGGAAAAGTTGTGCTCTCCGCAAGCGCGCTAAAACACGAATCCTGTGGGATACGTAGCTATCCTGGTGTCCCTTGGAGGGTGCGACAATCAGAAAGAAACAATGAAGAGGGGCACAGCAAGCAAGACCGCATAAACACAATCTTCATACATGGCGCGACAGACCATCCTTCTAACGATGTTCAAGAGACCGGAAAGCAGGAATTAGAACAGTGGTGGTTCATTTGTGAAACATTTTATTTGGATTGTATTGTGGCACTATCGGTCACCAGGATACCTTTCTCAACGAATTATGGAGGATGCGGCCCTAGAATCCTAAAACTTGTGGTTCACTCAGAGCAACAATAGAAGGATATTTTAATTCGATGGCAGAGAAATCGAAAGATGATTTCTTCTGAACTACAGTTAAAGATCACAAAGCTTTTCACAGCTCAAATATGAAAGCAACTGAAGCAGCAGGCATACCGACAAATGTACGGAAGCGTACATCGTCTGCTACTTTAACTGACTCTGACGTAGTTCTAAACGAAAGTTAGGAAGCACCTTGGCCGAATCAATTTGCAAACGAGGTATCATTATCCCATCAAAAAAGGGGTAACTACCGACCTCCCATCAGACGGCATTCTCCAACACTTGACCGCTTCAAGCCTCTCTGTGGGCTGTTAGCTACCGATAAATTGCCTGCTTGTGTACGAATGCTCAGGGTGTTTTTAATCAACCGGCCAAGCTAAAAGATCTTCAACATTCCCGGTCACATGACGTCATTGGTATTTCCGAGACGTGGTTGCACATGGAAATAACGCACGCCGAATTTCGCTGCCGGGCATATCGCTGATCCGGAAAGACAGGCTCACGAAGAGAGGAGGGGTAATCCTGTATTCCCGAAACGACTTACAGTGCGAAGCCGTGGAGGATTTAGACTCGCAGTTCCCTAATACTCTTTGGTTCGTGTTGCAGTTAAAATGCAGGGACGCTTGCCTTATTGTCGTGGTGTACCTCGCCCCCCAGTCCACACCCTAAATCGACTACCACCTAGCGGTTGCTTTTGATGCAGTTCACAACAAAAGTACACTCACATTCTTATCACGGGTGATTTCAACGTACATTATTTAGTAACCCGACACGATCGGAGAACAATTCAAAGCCGATCTACAAAGTATATAACTACTGTTCCTCTTTACAATAACATCACTTTGCCCACTCGGTTCAGACATGGTAACAGGCCAAATGTGCCATATCTTGGGCTTACTAACGAGTAGTGTATGATTGATGTGTTGGTTTTAGATTGCCCGTTGGGTCGCAGTGATCACGCCATGGTCAGTTTCAAATTCATCTGCTATGCAGAATATCTGAATGAGAACGATGAGATTGTGCGAACCATCACAAGCTACGATCGATAAGCCCAGCTCGTCAGCGCTACAAATTGGTCGTTCCTCGAAGAAGAACCCACGGAAGTCGCCTGCCTCGAATTTGACCTAACATAATTAAATTTATCTGGGTTTACTTATTCCAAGCACCATTG
This sequence comes from Dicrocoelium dendriticum, assembly GCA_944474145.2. NCBI lineage: Eukaryota > Metazoa > Platyhelminthes > Trematoda > Plagiorchiida > Dicrocoeliidae > Dicrocoelium > Dicrocoelium dendriticum. The sequence goes on from OX104066.1 coordinate 13,220,334, forward strand.
GAAACAATTGTAGACAGACAGCATATAAATCCATTTCTTTTTCCGCAACCGTATTTGCTGTCACAACTTACAAATTCCTAGATTCCGTTTTGATGAAAGGAAAGATAACCATGCACCCTGTCAACACCGGCTTACCTGGACAACCAGAACTTGCCAACCACCATTTCGCCTTATCTTGGCCGTACCTGCATAATTTCTTATTTTACCTGCATCCAAAGCTTGCCACGCGTTATGCGTAGTGTTAGACGAATAACCAGATCCTGTAGGAGCTAATCAGTAGGTCAACTCTATGAATCATCCCATCAGTGGCCACGTTTGTTTTGATCTAATCTATCAATTCAATCATAACCCCCAGGAGGTCTCAGCCGGATCACTTGCAAAGACTATAATTCTGAATACAAAATATATTTAGCCATTTCTAATTAGTTCATGACTCGCTTCGTTTCCTCAAATGACACTATGATCAAAAGGTATCTACACCCCACCGAAGTCCCTTCTTCAATGGCCAGTTTGTCAGTGTACAAAAAGCGCAAAATGGTACAGCCTAGCCTACTGAACGGATTGTTTGAAAATCCGTGCGCATTCTTCATATAGAATATTGCAGGGCAATAACGAATTCATTCAAGCAGGCAAATCTTAGTCCTTCCATATCATGTACACATTCATTACTTAGTCATCAGCTTTACAACTTTACAAATCCTTCGACACTGGGTCCGTGAAAATCTATTAGGCTTATGATCTTGGAGTTACGTCAATTAAAGGCAGTCTAACAGACATAAATCTTTTATAAGATGTTAGTGTCTTTGTTGCTCTCGATATATATAACGCACCTAAAGTACCATTATATTTGTCCAAAATATCGTCCATATACCAGCTTTAGATATACTACTATTAATCTTCATTGATATCAGTTGCTAGTTCGCTTAAACATATGTTTCCTTTAGCCAATATACTCGTTGCTTTACTCCGTCGTTTCCAACTATAATTTGTAGGCGTACAAATATGTATATATAAATTTATTAATATAAGTTTATGCATACATAAAACAACTGTAAAATGAACACCCTAAGAGCCATTGACCCAAGAATCCAGGCGTTTTGCTCTCCACTTACCATCACTTGACCCCAGATACTTATGTACATCTTCATTAATTTTGTCCCAATCTCTCTTGCAAACACCGGTAGACAGTCACCATGATAACCAGATCATTTATTTCAACCGCTTTTGCTAGTAATACATTTACGTTTGTAGATTCCATTTCACTGGTACGAAAGATAACCAGCGACAAGGAGGTCCCTGTCACCTGGCTGGCTGAATATCCAAAATATTTCGACCACCACTTCGAATTAGCTCGGACCTCAGTGCGTTATTTTAACTTTTACCTGGCTCCCATCCTATCATGTGTTATGCGTAATAGTGGATGAACCACACGCACCCAATTTTTTTTACCTACTTTCCCACCCTTGATTTATCTTATCACATTTTGCTAAGGGTGCTAGAACAGCTCTCATCAGAAAATCCATCAAGGTAATAGGCGATGCTACGTTGCAGTGCTAGTTAACATTGTTAACTTGATGAACACCGCTGGCACTCGCTTCACATATTAATATTGATGAGAAAAAGCTCGAAATTGAGCAAACAAATGCACAATAGTATGCATTAACACATGAGGCATAATACTTACTCAAGTTCGAGCAAGCTCAACTCCCAGACGTATAGTAATGCCCAACCAAGGCAGAGGGAAATGGATTTTACGCACCGAAGCACATTGTTAAATCTTCCGACACTCGTTTCTTTGTTATTAGCGATAGGCTCCTCTAGCTTACTGGTGTTAGCGACGTAGTCTTAAGGATAAAGGACATAGGCTCTAACATATAAAACTTGCGATATTTTAAAACAAATATTTGCGATTTTCGGTCCAAAAGTCTCAAAATATCCAAAAGTTATCCTGTGTTTTAAAGGCAGACTTGGCTCATGCAGTCTCGTTATAGACTTCGGCTTAAAACATACACAACTCTATATTCATAGTGGTTAATGTGGATCAGTATCATGTGAAATCGGCACACTGAGGCCTTCTGACCGGTGGCTATTTATAATTTGTGCTGAAGTCTCTTTCACTTATAACATTAAATACTGGATTCCTGGCGCTTTCGCAAAACGTTATCGTATATTTGCCTATATTTGCTGCGTATGCCTAAAAAGTTTGCTTTTCAGGCACTTACGTGGTACCTATATACTGCGGGGAATTTAAGGCAACATAGAGCATTTTTAGATAGGTATCCCTAATAAAACTTATACCGCATCGCCACGTTTGCATTTTGTTTTCTTTTTTTCTGATAACTGCTTGCGAAAACAAAATGGTGTTATACCTAGACCGTTATCAAATAGAGGATAAATTGCTAAGCACTGTACGCATCGCATTGCTTTTAAGTTAACATTATCATCGGTTTAAACTTGTTCTTCGTGACGTATTTCGGTGCTATTATTCGCGTAATTCTAGCATTAGAAGAGATTTTTCTCTTTACCGAGACTACGTTTGTTTTTGACGCTAGAAATCAAATGTAGTGCAAGAAATTTTGATTATAGTTTTCGTTAACTTGTATTTTCCTAGATAAATATGCCGCCTCAGTGTGTTTCCAGAAACGCGTTAGAATTTTATTTTAATTTCCAGAAAATATCCTTTTAAATTTTTATTGTTATTTATAACTCAGCCGCTCTTATTTATTTTCATGTGCGTAAAATTACATGTGAAGACTTAGCATATTAAAATGGTTGGAAGAACTTTAGTGGATTTTGTGTTGATTTGGATACTGCCTTATAGGAAACGTGCACAATTACGGCTCTGCGCAAAGTTTTGTCACAAATAAAATGAAGAACACAAAAATCGCCAGAAAGAGACTGATGATTTTCAAGTCCAATGAAATAATGGTGAACTTTGTGGATAATTGGATCCCGCATCCAAAGAAACGTGCACAACTGCGGCTCTACACGACTGCTTGCCACAAATAAAACCAAGGATGACAAGATTGCCTGAAGGAGCCAGATGAAATCCACCGCTGGCGCGTACAAACACTATAACGGTACACGTAAAAAGGTCTTGCATACGTACTTGTGAACAAGGAAAATATAATCTCACTGTTCACGCTCCCCATGCAAGAGCGTGAGATTTGTGTTCATAGTGATCTCATCTTTTGCTGGCACAGTATCTAGCAATTCTAGAAATATACCTTTATTTATTTATTGTTCATTGAGTATCCTCGGCTAACAGCAGTAGTTAGATGTAAGTACCCATCACGGACCAAGCATGGAACTTTAAGGCACATTACATTCAACTTGGGTAGGGTCAGAGAAGGAGCGTTGAACTTTGACCACTGATTGCCGCTGAAGGAGATAGTTGGCGATCCAGCTTAGAAGAGGGTCATTGCTCATGTAACGCTGTAGATTGGAAAGGAGTATCCGGTGATCCAGATTGTCGAATGCTTTTGAGGAATCCAGGAAGATCACAGTAACATCCGCTCTAGCGTCAGCTAACTGGGTCCAGATACTCATCGCTATTAGCAAATTCGTTGTGCACCATCGATTTCGATGAATGCGGGGTTGCTAATAATAAGTAATATAGTTTTCCAACTAACCCGCCGATGTATCGTTTATGATGGATTCCATCGCCATGGAGAGTATAGGGAGAAGGGAAACTGGGCGGTAATTTGAAGTCTCGGTTCTGCTTCCACATTTGTGGATAAGTGTTATTATTCCATACTTCCAACCAAAGGTTCCGGTTTTAAGCGGCGCTAGAATAACTGAACCAGTGACTTTGCCAGTTGAGTTGCTGCTGATGTCTATGGCTCTAGATGAACAGGCAAATAAATAAATCTTATATTCACTATAGGATGCACACCGGTGAATGCGTGAAGAAATATGCTTACAAGCATAGCTGCTTTAAAATAATGGAAATTCCGTTGAAGAATTTGAGGGAAAAGTTTCGTATTTTTACTTGTGAGAAGCTTGTCGGATAATAGTGGGATATAGAAGCATGATGGCGCTGACACGCAGTAAAAACCAGGTTACAACTATGGCCCCAATAATTAAGGTTCAGCATGAATTAGCCAGGTGGTGATTCTTGGTTTCATGATTTCAAGTTCAACATCGGGTCGGACTGGAAGCATAGGAGAATTCCGTGAAGTGTTTCATCTTGAGTGGATGGTTAAGTCAGGAAAAGTTAAAGTGCTCAGGGCTCTTGATGGATTTAATACAGAGCACCCGTGTCGCACTCTGGCCAACCAGTTAATGTCCACTTATGCTGAACTAGCATTCCCTGCTGTGGCAGTTACGTTAATTGAGCAAAGGATAGGAAGAGAAATCTAAGGTACAGAATAGTGAAATTCACTTGGAATAAGCAAATAACGCTAATAAATAAAGAAAAGTGGCAAAAACCAAATATAAGTATGAAGATACGAGGTACTCAGGAAAAGGGAAAGCTTACATAATGCCACCCAAGGGAGTCAAATTGCCGCTTAAACCCTAAATAATAAAATCTCTGATAACACTTTCCGGAAGCATGTTCTAGCGCTCGATGACGCGGTGCCCCAGCCGGATTTCCGCCCTAATCCGAGCGGACCACGGTTTGTGCAGCTTCATTTAATGAACGTGTAGAACAGACAATCTAGCGGGACTGAATAGCTAAGATAAATTTGAATCTACCTTCTCAGATAAGATATGGTAGGTAAGGATTAGGTCTAGTCTAAGCCTTCGATGGTGCATTGAATGTATTCGCAAATTAGACGCTCGGGGTAGGTCTGTCCCCGTAATCCCTCAAATAACCTAGTACCCACCCGTAAAACACTCTAATTTCACTTATCCCGGACGAGGCACGCAAAACAAACCAAAGTAAATTGTCCATAAATTTGTTTCCGATTGAAAGGTAAGAATGTTCGGGGCTTCTCCAAGGCATTCTGCATATTCTCGCGGAATGGATTGTTAAAGTTGTATGTATAAATCTGTTGATTATGCTTGTTGGAATGACACATAGATTCCATCGTTCATTTGTAAACTAGCATTCTATATGTTGTCCACGGGAATATTCCAGGTAAGTATATGTGAATATGAGGCAAGCTGAACCCATATGTTCAGAACTAATGAGAGCGGCATGCGTCCAAAATGGTGCATAGAGATACCACCGGGAAAGTTAAGTTGTAAAGTCAGCAAGATAACCTAATTTCCAGATCCCAGGGTCTCAGGAGGGTACGACTCTGGATGTTGCTGATGGCTCAGCCGGTGCCAGCGAAGCATCCTTTCTGTGTCGGCGTCTGTGGAAATCTCGGAGAAATGAGCAACGAACAAGAAGCTGCTAAACCAACAGACATATAAACGCCAAAAGTAATGTAAAGTACTTGCAACTGTGTTATTTATTTTCTGCTAAATGCTATGTCTACCAATTATTTTTATATATGAGATACACTTATATTTGGGATTGAGATTTAAAAGAATCTACAGACAATTGGTATAAGGCCGGATGCTCATGATGAAAGAACCATTGACCGTATTTTCGGTTTAACCTGAAGCGTTTGCGTCCGAGAGTAGCCAAAAGGCAAGGTGGACTCTTATCGCAAACGACCAGTCGCTTTAAAACGCAATTCGACCAAACTTAGGGACTGGAACAAGATGGATAAAGCAATGAGATACACGTCCGTTGTATGGGCACAAAGTCCTGCTAGCCGATAAGCATTAGAGAAAGTTCTATTTTGAAGCGACAGGAGAGGATCTGAGTAGCAAATGCGATGTTGCTGAATGTTGTATAAGACCAAGGCTTATGTGAAGGTGAGATGAAATGAGTGCCAGGCCTGGATTGTTACGAATTAGTAGCCCGGGAAGAAGGGGTCAGAAGTGTAGATCCGAGCGGCTCGTTAGGAGTAAGCAGACCAAATGAAGTGGGAACGATTGAGAAGAAAGATGCTACTGCATAGTTTTATATTCGACAGCAAATATCTGATGTTGATATAGAGCAAATAGGACTAGCATCCTGTAAATGAATGACGAATAGTACGCAAGGTTTGGAGACACTAACGTTTACTTTTCACTATCTCAGCGCAGTCAGAAAGTAAAAGCCAGACGGGAAAAGATCAGTGTGGCACTTTGAGAGCGAACATTCCAATACAACTAAAAGTGCGAATTGGATAAGTTCGGGATGAGTAAGTCTATATTGACACGGAGTCAATGCAAACAAAACAGATACCTATGTACAGACAATGGACACTTAGATCACAATAGACTAGGAACACTCGCACAGCAGAAACGCTGAGACTACATCAGTTCGGCGCATTGAACTCAAGCCGAAATGAGCAGCGGGAAAGTGAATGAAATAAGACGATAGCATCAAGATGGCGAAGTCTATAATGTTAAAGGTTTTGACAAGAACCGCATTGATAGTTAAAGTCTTTGAAGAAAAATGGAGAATCAAGAGCGTAAGGGAAATATGATGTAACAATAAAGGATGACGTCCTCTAGCATGTTCTAGAAGAGAGGGAAACATAGCGGTAAGTCTACAGCGTATAGACAGCATACGTCTAGGAAAGCACGAAGCAGACAGAGAGAAGGAGGCTGATCAGGTGGGACTAGACTAAGGCACTGAGGATTCGCCGTCCAATTGAAGGAGCAATGAAACAGAGAGTAGGAAACAGAAAAAAAGGGTAGGGATGAAAAAGTGTTTTCTAATAAGGAGTGGAGAAAGCAACGAGGTTTTCAAGGTAATTTGAGCAGAGCGTTGGGTCCGATGGACGTAGGTAGATTACATCTCAGAAGTATGAGCGAACTCGGCGAGCAAGAGGCCGATGAGACGAGACTTGAATAGTCGGCGCACTGGGAGCACGTCATATAACGAAGGAGGGAATAGAGGCCAAACAATAAAGGTCGCTCAAAATTCCAACTGGCCCACGAGGTAAGGGAAATAAAGCGTTATGTTAGCAGGGTCTAGTACGTTTACGTCTGGGTCGCATAGAAACTGGCAGAGAAAAGGAGAATGGTCGGGTGACACTTGGTCATGGCAGAACACTCAGAGCTGGCAGTCTGATTGATGATAGAATGAAGACAGAGAGCGGGATAAGGTAAAGACGGTCGGGATGAAATAGGTTTTATTGATGGATAGTGAAGGTGCCAATGTGGCTCTCGAAATAGTGTGGATATATATTTCGGTCATCCGAAAATTGACCCGCAACGTCACCCTAGTCGGAGAGACGTCGGGGAACAGGAGACCGTTTAGGCTGGACTGGATTAGCAAGCGAATTGAGATAAAACCGTACAATTACGCTTGGAAGAGAAATAGACAGCGCCTGAATAAATGGATACGTTAGAGTTGCAAGCAGCCTTGTTAGTAAAGCGCGAGCAAGTCCAGCAATGCCTTCGGGTTGAGGGAAACAATGCGTTGAGTATGCAGAACCTAGATCATTTACGCCTCCATAGAATGGCGGTAGTCAGAAAGCAGGAGATTTGTCAGATGAGGCTATATCACGGAGAGCACTGAGAGTTTTCTGTTCAATTAAAGGTATGCAATCAGACAACATGTTAAGGATAGTACATGGTCGGTTTGAAGAAGGTTTTATTGCTAACGAGTGGAATAGCCAACGAGGCTCAAGAGGTGTTGTGAACAGTTCGTTCGTTCAGCCGAAACAGGATTGGTAACGTCTCATAAGTCGGAGCAAGTGGGAGAGCAGCAGGCCGACCAGACGAGACAGGATTATTCGGCGCGTTGGGATTAAACTATAAAATTACGGTTGGAAAATAGGCTATAATCATAAAGCGTGAACAAGTCTAGCAGGCTCTGGAGCTGAGGGAAACAAATCGCTTAGATTGCACAGCCTATACCGTCTACGTCTGGGAAGCACGGAAGATGTCAAAGGAAAGGTGTCTGGTCAGGTGAAACGATGTTGTAGTGGAGTGAAAACTAGTCCTAGACTACCGCATTGGAAGGAAAGTAGCAGTGTCAAGTAAAGGATAGGAATATGCGCACTATGCATTCTGGCCGGCTGGACTAACTCCACAGAGATTTCGCACTCACTGAAGGAATAGTTGAAAGGTAATATTCCACAGTGTTGGTTCCGCGAAGTCCAGACATCCCAGGCAACCAAACAAAACAAGCTCATCACGCAACCGCAGAAAAGCAGAATGCGCCCTTAGTGGTCGAGAAAAGTGCATCGGAAATATCGGTCGTTTAAAAGATTTGTACAATACCGCTTTAAAATGAAGTGAAATAAAACGCAGAAATGAAGACCTATGAACCCTACACGGTCATGGCAGGGCACGGAGAGCTAGCCGACCGATGGAAGAAGGAATAAAAACAGAGAGCGCGATAGGACAGTGTCGGGATGCAATTGGTATTCTTGGTAAACAGTAGAAATACCAAAGGTGATTTTGAGGTAAGGTGAAAAGCCCGTCGTGTTTGCCGAACCAAGAACAGTAACGCCGTACATGTCTGAGCGGCCGAAGAACAAGAGGCCTTCCAGAGGAGACTGCAATATTCACCGCATACAATATAGGGTAAGCAGGTCCAAACAGTTTCTCGAGGTGGTGGGAGCAGTGCATTTGGTATGCAGAGGCTATATGGTGTACGTCGGGTAGTCAAGAAGCAACCATAGATAAGGAAACTGGTCAGGTGAGACTAGGTCATGGCAGGGCACTGTGGGCAGCCCGTCCGATGGAAGAAGAAATGTAGACAGAGAGGACAGTAAGGAAAGGACAGAGTCAGGGTGAAATATGCTTTATTGGTGAAAATTGAAGAAACCAACGAGGTTTTCGAAGTACTAAGGAAATACTGTTTGGTCATCCAAACATTGATTGAGAAAGGTCGGATAGCGAGAGACCGTTGCAGACCAGACTGGATTAGTCGGCGTATTGGAATTATGTCATAAAATTAAGGTGGGAAAAGAAGTTGTAGCAGTAAAGGGTGAACAATTCTAGCAAACTCTCGAGGTGAGCGAAACATAGCGTTTAGTCTGCAGGGCACGTACATTTTACGTCTGGGTAGCATAGAAGCAGTCAGAGAGAAGTAGAGTGGTCAGATGAATCTGGTCATGGCAGCGTGCTGATAGCTGGCCATTCGATTAAAGAAGGAATGAAAACCAAACCGAAAATGTGGCTTTTGCAGTAATATGAACAGATGGTTGGGTCTGCTGGGCGTAGTTCTGTAGGTTCCCAGCTGTCTGGGAGAATTCGGAGAGCAGAGGACGGTTCAGACGAGAATAGATTTGTCGGAGCTTTGAGATTTGGCTGCACAACTGAGGTGGATTTCTATAGAAGTATTTATGATTGGTGCCGTGCTCCAAAATCTACTTCTCGGTTGTGTACGCGCCTAAGATGTCTGCTATTGTGGCGACACTTATTGATCTATTTTTGGCTGAGCGAAAGGGCGCAATACTTTCAGATGCTCTGCTGGCTTCTGGTAGCCAAACATTTATGTACGCATATTTATACAGAAGTCATAATATTTGTTGCAAGGTGTTTGTAGCGGTCGTGATCGCATTATACTTTATCTTGATGTTTATTACTTCGGTTACCGACCATCTTTTGTTTAAATTAACAAATCTTGAAAACAACGCTTTCGACCCGTTCGTGTCGTGCTACTTTCGTTTGCTGTTGCATGTGCTTTTGCTGATGCCACGTCTTTCCAGTAGTCAGATGAATGTCTTCGGATTGCTAGTCCGCATCGGACTGATATTGACTGAAGGAAGAACAATGATGCAAGTGGGCTTGATTGTTCTTCTATTGTGTTGTTTGCCTGAGATTGTCTTTGGCCTTCGGACTCGAACTTATGATGTAACGGCCGTCTACATTTTTGGTAGAGAGAATGAGTGTGCCTGTTTCTGTAGGGGATAACGCGTACCGTTCAACGACTAAAAACAGCAGACAATACTTCAGTCCTAGGATTCGAGCAGTTTATACAGGAAGACAAGTTTCGTTTTAAATATGCGCAGCTGAATTGGTTCCAGAAGAAACTGCTTGCAGCGGCCTTGATAGCTCAGCGCAGATGAACGTAGAAGGCGTTTAATAAACGAAAGCTTAACTTTCTCAATGACCATCCTGTCATTTTGCGTGAGTTAATAACAACTGTCGGAGAGTAATAAACGAATAAATACTTAAATGGTTTATGCTCGACGGAAGGAAGCACATCTGTGAAGGTATGATCAGATGGGTATAACAGAATGGTACAGTTGTTGTTGGAAATAGTAATAATGAAGATGGTCTGTGGTTTCGCATATTGACTGACCTTGGTGCGGTTGAATAACTATCTATTCGTGTGCGTGTTCTGACCTATTCATGCTTCACCCCTAGCGCAAATAACACTCATCAAGGTGAGCGCTTAGATAGGCTTTGCTGTAAACAACAAGAGGACGAATGGCATTCCAATGGTTCAACGTCGCGTATGTTGCGCAGACAACTGCAGTAATGTGCTTAAGATCAGTATTACCTGTTCTAGCTGCATTAGATCGTACTGTCCGCAATGTGCAGGTAAATCCGTCCAAGAAGTAAGACAGACAAACCAAGTTGCCAAGAAATTTGCTTTTGCCTATCATGTTTACTCATTCCATTGGCCAACTGTTTATATTTGCTCACGAAAAAAGCAATAGGATGACTAAATTAATCGCGCAATTTGTAAATACTAAGCTCAATACCACGGAGGTAAATATGGCCAGATAATAACTTAGCCGGCAAAAGTAAGCTCTGAGTCTAAACCGAAGAAAAGAACTACACGCTCCAAAAGCACTGCAGCGTCTGTGACTCTTAATCCACTGCGTAAATTCACTCCCATAAGTGGACAATTCTCAAACATGCCTGCTTCCACTTCTCCTACCATAAAGGCTTCAATTCGAGATTAAGCCATGACACCGACAGCTAAGAGCCGTAGGAACTCCGTTGCAGATAACAAGCAGGTAACGTACGCATCGATTGCCTCGACAAACACACTGGGAGCGCCACACATAGTTTAATCTTCAGCACCGAGCACGCGTGGCGCAAAGCAGCGTTCACCGTCAACTCCAATGGTGCACTCTAAACAACACGAATAGCCGGCAAAATAGTATAAAGCCAACACTCGCTAGACAAAATAATGCTGCGTTATCTCTCGCGTGCACCAATGTTCCCGAATCCAAATCTGGCACATTTAAAAGGCAAGTTGCAAGACGATCGCAACCAGTGGTGTTCCATCTGCGAGGCGATTGGCATGCGGGTTGAGCCTGCTATGCTGCAACGCGTAGCGCGTCACCCGATCTCAGTGCACTCAGGTGAACCTCGAATTCTTCGAGTAACACTAAACTCAACAGATGAGCCAGAGGCTGTCCTGCTCTCAGCAGTTCGTCTTCGCAACTCGCCGGGCGGAGTGCGCATATTACCAGATCTACCTTGGAAAGATCGCCCAAAAATGCACTTGAGCGAAGCGGCATTACTAATAGGGATAGCAAGAAGACAATATTTGTTCACGGTGTTCTTGAACTTCTGCATTCTTCTGATCACCATGCACAAACGCATGACCGAGAGCAGTGGTGCTACATCCGCGAAGCACTCTCTGTTGACAATGTTATTGCCAAATCCGTGACAAGAGTTCCGTCATCATTTAACTACAAGGGCTGCGGTCCAAGGCTAATGAAAGTGCTACTACACTACGAGGGAATGACGTAAGTTCCGTTGGATAGCTGGTTAAAGTTTCGAGCTAGGTTGTCAACAGAGATCCGGGTAAAGACAGCACGCGAACGACCAAAAGTCGGAAGCGCTTCAATGGAACTTACAAACGCAACAAATTCCTTACCTGCACAGTCCTGCGGAGAGACCGACACAACAGCGCCCACGGCACACCAGCAGACGGAGCACAGCACGAGTGAAACGTCTGTTCAGGAACGCTCAATAAGGCCGTGTAAGTTGACTGAAATACGTGAACCAATAAATAGATTAATGGCCGGCTATCTATCGGCCGGCATAAAAGCTTACACAAACTTGACATCTATCAATGAACTCTTAACAACAAAAGCCCTAACTTGCATGTACGCAAACGCCCAATGCCTTTTCAACAAGTAGGCAGTTATTAGAGAACTCCATGGCTCACAACCGCGGGACCTCGTCATGATTAGAGAGACATGGTTAAACCCTGAGATAACCGATTCTGGGATCAATTTACCCGGTATGTCGCTGCTTCGTTCCGATAGAACCAGAAGGGGTGGCGGTGTGATTCTTAACTATGATACAAATCTCTGATGTGAAGTTATCGACCACCTGGAAATCCGAGCTCCCGATTCGCTTTGGTGCTGCCTATGGTTGCGAAACAAGGACACATGCCTACTAGCCGTGATTTATCGCCCACAAAACTCAACTTCGGAAATGGACTCCAAACTGAACCACGTTTTACAGTTTGCTTTGAACATGTCCTACACCCACATTCTTATCGCGGGAGTCTTTAACGTGCACGACATAGAAACGCCGGTAACCGACGGTATGCAGTTTAAAGCCTGCTTGCAAGAGCTTATTGCTAGCCACCCTCTTTACAACCACGTAACCTCTCCCACCAGATTTCGAACTGCTAACAAGCCGTCGATACTGGACCTTGTGCTGACTAACGAAGAAGAAGAAGTTAAAATAGGATACAACGGAGTCTTGCAGTGTGTCCCAGGGTTTGCAAACCCGAATGGAAAAGTAATTTTGTCGACACACCAGACTTGTTTATTGGTTCTTCAATTTTATGCAGTTACCCCTGAGTTGCGTGTTGTGGATAAATTTCAGCAAATGACGACATATGTGGTTGGGGTCACTCAGTATCTGATACGCTAATATGAGATCGCCGCGTAGTCTTCTATAGCGTCCGCTGATAATTCCCAGCAACTTCAGTCTTCGGTGATAAGAGTGATAGCGCAGACCCATTACGTTCTTTCTTGCTCTTCGTTGTGGTGCCTCTAACGCCTCTAGGTCGCGCTTCAACCAAGTTTGCAAAGCTTGGATAGCGTATGCAACATGCGGGCGCCCGTAGGAATTGTGCAACATTGAGGAAGAGAGATGGGTCAAATCTCCCGTATGCCCTTCACAGTATGCCGACGTGCTGGTTCCACCTTTCCGTAGCTACCTCAGCCTGTTTTGAACAGTTGAGGTCTCTCTGTCTGAGCACTCCAAGTTCACGTTCCTGGGAGCTATTCTTCAATCCGTTTGTCCCAAGTGAATAGTTGTTTTATGTACATGGCGTAATTGTACAATGCGACATTTGTATACGTTGATTGGTAGGGCTTCTTGAACTGACCAGTTCGACACTGTGTCAAGGTCGCACTGGAGCCGTTCGTGGTCGTCCGGTCCTCTGATCCTTCGCCATATCTTGATATCATCAGCGAAAACTAGGAAATCGGAAGTAATTAATCTCGCTAAATCGTTAATGAACACCAAGAATAGACGAGGTTCATAACCGAGCCTTGTGGTACTCAACACGCCACATCGATTGCATCAGACAATGTTCTCGGACTCTCACCACTAGCCGTCGTTTTTGTAGAAAAGTGTCAATCCAATTCAGCACCGGGTCGCCAATGCCGTACTTCCGTAGCATCTGAAGGAGAATTCGATTGTCTATGCGATCAAACGCTTTTGAAAAGTCAATGTAAATGACACCGACTCCTACGCCATCATCAACAGCTTCAGTCCAGCTATTACGTGCAGGTAATAATTTAGTAATACACAAATGCTTTTGACGAAAGCCATGTAGCTCTGGGGATATTTATCCCAACTGCACTCTAAACGCATTTACGTATTTCAACTCGTAGCTTATAAGCCAGAAGACGCGTCAGTCTGGCGCACAATTTACTGAACACTTAACGTTTTACATGTGAGCACGGAACGTTAAGTTTTGTCCTTGAATTTGTGTGTGCGTTCTTATCTACGTGTGTGTGTAAGGCCAATCATGTTCACGGTCCTACTGTGCGATCATTGGTTGAACACGTAACAGTCCTTTTTGTTTTGGCTGACGTTACATTCATGGCTGAAATTGTTCGATCCTTTTGCGAATCCGGGTCGATCGGAGTAATTGGGTTTCCACTGTTGTTCTGTGTTCGTCGTGCTCTGCAGCTTGCTCTGCAATCTCCGAATGTGACTGACTCACGGCAGGTGTGTCATTGCTCCTGGGGCGTACATGATCTGAGTGTCGGCAAACAACCCGGCCATCCGGAAGCTGCAAATCGTTTTGACTTCCTGAAGAATCGAGCACAGTCGCCGGCAGCCAACATTGTTCATGCGGTAACCTGGTGTAAACAGTTTGGTGGTCCTGAAATGTTACTTCCGGCTTTGATTCCTCTGAATACACAAACTATTTCTGACGCGCTTTAACTTCAACTCGCGGGTTCGGGAACAACAAATGAAGCCTTGTTCTCAGATTTCTGCCGAACATCAATTTCGCCGGGGATTTCTCGGTAGCCTCATTGGGTGTAGAATGGTAGGAGAATAGGAACCGATCCAGTTTTGTTCGCAATGTTCCCGTTCGCTGCTTTAGTAAGCCTTGTTTCACAGTTTGTGCTGCACGCTCTGCTAATCCGTTTGATGCTGGGTGATACGGGGCTGATTTAACGTGTTGGATTCCGTTGTTGGCGACAAATTTACCAAATTCGGCACTGGTAAAAGGCGAACCATTGTCTGTACAAATGGTTTCCGGAATGCCAAACGTACCAAACGAGCGCATTTTAGAGATGGTGGATTCGGCTGTCGTCTGAGTAACAGGATGTACGGCAATCCACTTCGAATGTGCATCAATATGTCGAAGAAACTTGGTCTCATCGATCGGTCCGAAGTAGTCGGCGTGGATACGCTGCCAGGGCTTGTCGGGCCAACGCCAAGGGTGAATTGGACCTGGCGCCTTGCTCCGCTGATACGCCTGACAAATATTGCAATTCTTCAGTAAGTTCTCTATGTCTGAGTCGATGTTGGGCCACCAGCAGTATCCTCTAGCTAGTGCCTTCATCTTCGCCACACCTGGATGAGCATCATGGAGCTCTTTAAGTATCTGTGAACGCGCCTTGGTGGAAGAGGCTAGACGCCCGCCCCAGAAAACACAGCCGTCGAATTGACTCAGTTCGTTCTTCCGAATCATAAACGGTTGTAATTCAACTGTCCCTTCAGGAGGCCAACCCATGTTCAAAAAGCGTTTCACCATTGATAGCACGGGGTCTCGATCCGTCCATTGACGGATTGTTGAACTCCGTATCGGTGTTGTGTCTAGATGTTGCATTAGATTAACCAGTTTAAAAGGAGGGTCGTGTTCATGTGCAGTATCCGTGATCGGCAGACGGCTGAGTGCATCAGCTGTGCAGTTGCTGACGCCGGTAATATAAACAATATTTTAACTGTAAGTATTCAATTTATAGCCCATCTTTGCATCCTCGGTGATGCCATTTGTTGTATACCTTTGGTTTCCCCAAACAAGGATATCAAAGTTTTGTGGTCTGTCTGAAGCTCGAAAACGTTTCCCCATAAATACTGGTGAAACCTCTTAACTCCGAAGATATCGGCTAGCGCTTCCCTGTCCAGTTGTGAGTAGTTCTTCTCCGCCGTCTGTAAGGTACGCGATGCATATGCTACCGGACGTAAAGAACCATCGTCCATGCGGTGGCGCAGGACAGCCCCGACCCCCAAGGGGACGCGTCGCACTGAAGTATGAGTGGCTTGTTAGAGTCATAATGGACTAACGTTATTGGCAAAGCAAGAGCTTGTTTTGCTTTATTGAAGGCATTTTTTGACGGAAACCCCAACACCACGATGCATTTTTGTGTAACAGCTCATGTAATGGCGATAGAACCGTCGATGCATTAGGCAGGAAACGGCGAGAGTGAGATAGCATTCCTAAGAACGAACGGAGTTCATCACAACTTTTTGGCTCTGGGCTTTCTAAAATAGGTTTAACCTTGTCATTTAAAACATGTAAACCGTGTTTATCAAGCCGGTATCCAAGGTAACAAACGGAAGGTGAAAGGAACTCACATTTAGACCTTTTTAATCTGAATCCACTTCGCTCCAAACGCCCGAGCACGACCGCGAGTGTTCAAAGATGCTCTCTATCCGAGCGTCCAGAGATAAGAATATCATCCAGATAAGCGCACGCAAAAGGAATGTCCTTCACTAGGTCGTCAATAATTCTCTGAAATATTTCGGGGGCGGAAATAATGCCGAGTATATTGAAATAGTCCCATGTGCGTGGTGATGGTAGTAAGTTTCCTCGAAGGTTCATCGAGCTCTATCTGCGATTATGCATGATTCAGATCGCGTTTGGTAAACTTTTCACCACCAGCTAGTGTTGCATACAAGTCAACAATACGTGGCAAGGGGTACCTGACCAGCATGGATGCTTGATTTATGGTTATCTTGTAGTCACCACAAATCCGTACGGAGCCGTCCGGTTTGGTTACTGGCACAATTGGAGTTCCCCAGTCAGAAAAGTGTACAGGAGTAATAATACCTTGGGTCTGTAGGCGGTTTAGTTCCTCTTCAACTTTAGGCCTCATAGCGTATGGTAGTGTGCGCGCCTTAATGAATTTTGGGCGAGCGCCTTCCTTTAGTTTTATCGCAGACTAAAATTCTTTCAACTTCCCAAGCTCCTCGGAAAAAAACAGCTGAATGTTGTTTAAGTAATGTTTCAAGTCCGGAGATCTCGGTGACTAATTTCACCACATTCACTGTATCCGGGAAAGCACGTATCCCGTCTCCTCCAAGCAGATTTGGACGATCCCTGGGGATCACATATACAGGAAGTGTGCGTATTTTGTCGCCATACTGTGCCTTCACGAAACATTTACCAAGGACACGTATAGGTTCACCGGTGTTTGTACGAAGAACATAATTGCAAGCGGATAAGTTTGGAAGCGTTTTTACAGCGTTTTCCCGGAGTATCGTCAAGGATGCTCCTGTATCGATTTCCATCTGTACCTTTTGTCCTTTAATGTAAAGCTCTAGAGTGTATGGCGCCGGCTGCATGTTAGAAACGGAATTAAGCCAAGTGGAATGTAATTCCGGGTCGCTACCATCAGACTCGTCCACAGTTTTGATGGGGTTTGCTCCTCCATAAGCCCCACCTGCACGTCGCTTGACCGACCTACACACTCGCGCCAGGTGGCCCACCTTCCCGCAGCTTCGACATACTGTCTTCTGATGCCGGCAGTCGGATGGACAACTCTGCTGCTCACCACAACGATAGCACACAAACAAATTGACGCCAGTGGGTGGCTTTGGTTTTGGTGTAGTGCTAATCACTCGCAGCTCATCTGACGAGTCCTTCAGCGTAATTGTTTCGCGTTGTTGTGTAAAGTGTTTCCTCTGCCGGGCAATCGAGCAGGCCGTCTCCAAGGTCAGTGAACAATCATCTTGTGAAAGGAGCTTTTGTCCGCGTGCTCTGGTCTGAGATTCCGGCTATCAAACATTGGAGTAAAATGGTCTCCTCAAATATCGGTGGATCGACTTCATTGTATTTACAATCAGGTGCTGCTTGTAGTACACGAGCGGTGAACTCGTTCACACTCTTATCTGGTTTCTGGCAGAGTTTCGAGAAGTAGTATCTAGCAGTAAAACATTCTGACGAGCAACCCAATGAGCACTGAAGGTTTCCGAAGCGCCGGTTATAGTAAAAGAGATTTGATCAATACGAAGTGAATCGAAATACCTTTGACCCTCATCTCCAAGAAACTGTCTCAAGAGCTTCACTTTGTTTTTCTCAGTAAGAAATACTGCTGGATTCAAGATTGGAAGCAATTCCAAGTAATCCGTTAAGGTTATCCGCCATCTATGCCACGATTCCAGGGAAGGTTTGTCGGTAGAGCACGACCAGAAGACCGATGAAGTATTTGTCATGGACATGTTGACCTCGTCGCCAGATATAAAAACTGGACTCTAACCGCAAGTACGTAGTTCAACTCGTAGCGAATAAGCAAGAAGACGCGTCCGTAGGGCGCACAGTGTACTGAACACTTAACGGTTTACATATGAGCACGAAACGTTAGGGTGTGTCCTTGAGTGCGTGTGTGCGTGCTTATCTACGTGGGTGTGTAGGGCCAATCAGGATCACGGTCAAAGTGAGCGATCATTGGTGGAACAAGCAAAAATAATAAATTGTGGCTTTTCAGGTATTGCATCAGCGCATCTGCGATGATTGATTCCAGCACCTTGGATAGCGCGGGAAGTAGTGTTATTAGACGGTAGTTGGCAAGATCAGTATGGCTACTTCCTTTATGGACAGTAATGATGACCCCTTGCTTCCATACTGGTGGAATACGGTTATTCTCGCAGATACAAAGCAGCCAGTGGTTCTGTTAGATCATTAGCTACTGCCTGTAGAGCATTTGCCGGTTGTTGTCAGCTCCTAAATAAAGGCATACCGCCGGTTGCCGGCGTTTCTATGTCATGCACGTTAAAGATTCCTGCGATAAGAATCTGGGTGTAGGACACGTTTAAAGCAGACTGTTAAACGTGGTTCAGTTTGAAGTCCATTTCCAAAGTTGGGTTTTGTGGGCCATAAATCATATTCACGGAACCATCCTACGGGAGGTGTTAAGCACTTTCACTTATCCCGTGATAAATCATTGTCCATTGTGCAGTTGTCCTATAATCATGGCATCGAAATCGGAGGTGGAGTTGTGCGTCGAAATTCCGAAGCCAAAAGTGTTTGCAAACCTAGTGTTAGGTAAAGTTTTGTTGTGACAACAAAAACGCACAGGTTGCGTGCAGTTATATGATCCACTTCATTTCCATAAGTTGACAATTCCCAAACATGCATGCTTCCAAATCTCCAAACATAAAGGCTTCAATTCGAGATACAGCCACGGCACCGACAGCTAAGAGCCGTAGGAACTCCGTTGCAGAAAACAAGCAGGTAATGTACGCATCGATTGCCTCGACAAACACACTGTGAGCGCCACACATAGGTTCATCTTCAGTACCGAGCACGCGTGGCTCAAAGCAGCGTACACCGTCAAATACAGTGGTAACTTATAAACAACCCGATTTGCCGGCAAAAAGTATAAAGCCAACACTCGCTAGACAAAAAAATGCTGCGTTATCTCTCGCGTGCACCAATGTTCCCGAATCCAAATCTGGCACATTTAAAAGGCAAGTTGCAAGACGATCGCAACCAGTGGTGTTCCATCTGCGAGGCGATTGGCATGCGGGTTGAGCCTGCTATGCTGCAACGCGTAGCGCGTCACCCGATCTCAGTGCACTCAGGTGAACCTCGAATTCTTCGAGTAACACTAAACTCAACAGATGAGCCAGAGGCTGTCCTGCTCTCAGCAGTTCGTCTTCGAAACTCGCCGGGCGGAGTGCGCATATTACCAGATCTACCTTGGAAAGATCGGCCAAAAATGCACTTGAGCGAAGCGGCATTACCAATAAGGATAGCAAGAAGACAATATTTGTTCACGGTGTTTTTGAACTTCTGCATTCTTCTGATCACCATGCACAAACGCATGACCGAGAGCAGTGGTGCTACATCCGCGAAGCACTCTCTGTTGACAATGTTATTGCCAAATCCGTGACAAGAGTTCCGTCATCATTTAACTACAAGGGCTGCGGTCCAAGGCTTATGAAAGTGCTACTACACTACGAGGGAATGACGTAAGTTCCGTTGGATAGCTGGTTAAAGTTTCGAGCTAGGTTGTCAACAGAGATCCGGG
This sequence comes from Dicrocoelium dendriticum, assembly GCA_944474145.2. Lineage (NCBI taxonomy): Eukaryota > Metazoa > Platyhelminthes > Trematoda > Plagiorchiida > Dicrocoeliidae > Dicrocoelium > Dicrocoelium dendriticum. The sequence continues at coordinate 13,239,986 of OX104066.1, forward strand.
TAAAGACAGCACGCGAACGACCAAAAGTCGGAAGCGCTTCAATGGAACTTACAAACGCAACAAATTCCTTACCTGCACAGTCCTGCGGAGAGACCGACACAACAGCGCCCACGGCACACCAGCAGACGGAGCACAGCACGAGTGAAACTTCTGTTCAGGAACGCTCAATAAGGCCGTGTAAGTTGACTGAAATACGTGAACCAATAAATAGATTAATGGCCGGCTATCTATCGGCCGGCATAAAAGCTTACACAAACTTGACATCTATCAATGAACTCTTAACAACAAAAGCCCTAACTTGCATGTACGCAAACGCCCAATGCCTTTTCAACAAGTAGGCAAAATTACAGAACTCCATGGCTCACAACCGCGGGACCTTTTCATGATTAGAGAGACATGGTTAAACCCTGAGATAACCGATTATGGGATCAATTTACCCGGTATGTCGCTGCTTCGTTCCGATAGAACCAGAAGGGGTGGCGGTGTGATTCTTAACTATTATACAAATCTCTCATGTGAAGTTATCGACCACCTGGAATTCCGAGCTCCCGATTCGCTTTGGTGCTGCCTATGGTTGCGAAACCAGGACACATACCTACTAGCCGTGATTTATCGCCCACAAAACTCAACTTCGGAAATGGACTCCAAACTGAACCACGTTTTACATTTTGCTTTGAACAAGTCCTACACCCACATTCTGATCGCGGGAGTCTTTAACGTGTACGACATAGAAACGCCGGTAACCGACGGTATGCAGTTTAAAGCCTGCTTGCCAGAGCTTATTGCTAGCCACCCTCTTTACAACCACGTAACCTCTCTTACCAGATTTCGAACTGCTAACAAGCCGTCGATACTGGACCTTGTGCTGACTAACGAAGAACTCATGGTTAGCGGGATGGTTACAAGCACACCACTGGATCGTAGTGGTCATGTTACTCTACTCTTTGACTATATATGCTATGCGAAATACCCTGAAAATGAGGAGGAAAAGTGCATACTGTCACACACTACAATGTGTTGTCTAAGCTTGTTAAGGATACATATTGGACTTTCTCAACCGAATGCCCCACAGATGTTGGCTGGGAAATATTTACAAAGACGTTTAGCACATAGGTACCGCACGCATCGGAACAAAGTCCTTCCAACCCAAAAATGCGTAAGTCATTTCTGAGGAGCAGAACATGTAAATGTATGTCCCGGAGGGATTTGGCATGGCGAGATCACCAGGACTGCTCGAATGCCGAAACCTGGACTGCATACGTAACATATCGTAACTGCTGTGTGAAACTGATTCGCGAAGACAAGGTCACTCATCGACAGAAGTTAATGAAGCAATTCTGCACTAAAAGCAAACTTCTGTACACGCACGTTAACGGTCTTCGAAAGGTAAAGCGACGGGTTCCAGCGCTAGTCACGGCTAGTGGGTGCACGCAATCAGCGATGGAAGCAGTTGATCCCCTACGGTATCATTACTCCCAAACTTTGCAGCAGATTACGAGCACAAACATTTTCCTCATTTCTAATACTCCACCATTAGAAAACATCACCTTCAATGCGGAAGCTGTGTTGAAGAAGTTGAGTTATCCTTGCGTATCCACACTTATCCAGGAGCTGACAACAACCGACCAAATGCTCTACAGGCAGTAGCTAGTTATCTAGCAGAACCACTGGCTGTTTTATTTCAGCGAGAAGAACCGTATTCCACCAGTATGGAAGCAAGGGGTCATCATTCCTGTCCATAAAGGAAGTAGCCATACTGATCCTGCCAACTGCCGTCTAATAACACTACTTCCTGCGCTATCCAAGGTGCTGGAATCAATCATCGCAGATGCGCTGATGCAATACCTGGAAAGCCCCAATTTAATATCCCCAGAGCTACATGGCTTTCGTCAAAAGCATTCGTGTAATAGTAAATTATTACCTGCACGTAATAGCTGGACTGAAGCTGTTGATGATGGAGTAGGAGTCGGTGTCATTTACATTGACTTTTCAAAAGCGTTTGATCGCCTTACCCGTTCCCTAGTTCTAGTTCCATTCTCATCGGCCATGCCTCAACTGATGTAATTTCTTTACATCAATTGGCACTCTGATTTTCACCCAGAAACAATTGGATCAACTTACTACACGCAACCTGTGCGTATATGTCAGCACAACAAAACCTTACCTAACACTAGGTTTGCAAACACTTCTGGCTTTGGATTTTCGACGCACAACTCCACCTCCGATTTCGATGCCATGATTATAGGACAACTGCACAATGGACAATGATTTATCACGGGATAAGTGAAAGTGCTTAACACGTCCCGTAGGATGGTTCAGTGAATATGATGAAATCAAAATATGTCTGGGTCATCCATCGAAAGTCTGCCGAGATGAATAGTTTGATAAATAAAATCAGTATACAATTAAAATAAATTATCAAACGTAAACGTTCAGAAAGATAGTGGGGTGCAGTGATCATTGAAGTAAGGAGTGAGAAAAGTAAAATATGGTCGCTCACTTAAGTCCATTTGATACAAAAATCCTGTTGTAAATCATGCTTGGCGTAATCCACAATAGAGGAGTTTAGGTAACAAAATGTTGGGAGCTAAGAGCAATATCTAGTCGTTTCTTGAAAACATCAAAGGTAAAAGAGGATACAACTGAGTCTTGCAGTGCGTCCCAGGGTTTGCAAACCCGAATGGAAAAGTAATTCCGTCGACACACGAGACGGATATATTGTTCCTTCAATTTTATGCAGTTACCCCTGAGTTGCGTGTTGTGGATAAATTTCAGCAAATGACGACATATGTGGTTGGGGTCACTCAGTATCTGATACGCTAATATGAGATCGCCGCGTAGTCTTCTATAGCGTCCGCTGATAATTCCCAGCAACTTCAGTCTTCGGTGATAAGAGTGATAGCGCAGACCCATTACGTTCTTTCTTGCTCTTCGTTGTGGTGCCTCTAACGCCTCTAGGTCGCGCTTCAACCAAGTTTGCAAAGCTTGGATAGCGTATGCAACATGCGGGCGCCCGTAGGAATTGTGCAACATTGGGAAGAGAGATGGGTCAAATCTCCCGTATGCCCTTCACAGTATGCCGACGTGCTGGTTCCACCTTTTCGTAGCTACCTCAGCCTGTTTTGAACAGTTGAGGTCTCTCTGTCTGAGCACTCCAAGTTCACGTTCCTGGGAGCTATTCTTCAATCCGTTTGTCCCAAGTGAATAGGTGTTGTTATGTACATGGCGTAATTGTACAACGCGACATTTGTATACGTTGATTGGTAGGGCGTCTTGAACTGACCAGTTCGACACTGTGTCAAGGTCGCACTGGAGCCGTTCGTGGTCGTCCGGTCCTCTGATCCTTCGCCATATCGTGATATCATCAGCGAAAACTAGGAAATCGGAAGTAATTAATCTCGCCAAATCGTTAATGAACACCAAGAATAGACGAGGTTCATAACCGAGCCTTGTGGTACTCAACACGCCACATCGATTGCATCAGACAATGTTCTCGGACTCTCACCACTAGCCGTCGTTTTTGTAGAAAAGTGTCAATCCAATTCAGCACCGGGTCGCCAATGCCGTACTTCCGTAGCATCTGAAGTTGCTCAATAATTCTTCTAGATAACCATTGAGATATCCTTCTATCCATGTATATAGTATTTGAACTGCATTTGGAATGTGGTGCGGTCCATGGGGAGCGATATCTTTCCAAATTGGCCAATAGTCAGCTGGAATGAAATAACACAGTCTTACATCCATTTCCTGGTGAGAGAGTCGTAGGGCAAAATAAGTAACGGCCAGACTCGTTGGGTGTGGACCAACAGGAACCATTCCGCTGATTAAAGTTTCCAACCGATATATCTGGAATTCTCAGGAAAATGAGCAAAGGGCGAGCACACAAATTATAAAGCATGTGCCGAGACTCTAACAAGCTTATTGAATATATAGTCAATGATAGACTTGGCTTTGGTAGAGCAATAGCTAGCTTGTTAGAAAAATTCGGTGAACTGGAATAGTGAAGACCGAGGTCGCGCACGCTGAGGCTGTTATCATATGATGTACAGTTGAGTTAATATATCAGGGATATAGAGCAAATTGTACCGACACCCGGGGATATGTGCTTGCGTAGAGTGGTCAGCTTCTGCAAGACAACCTCGGTAATAAAAGATATGTGAATGCGGCGCGAAAAGCTACAGGATCTCCTGACGGTATTACCCTCTGGGAGGTGGGAGCATATTTTATCAGCGGCGTGTTTACTGCTTCTGTAGCAGCTAATGTTGGGCCATCAGCCGTCCTGAGCAGCGGAACTCCTTGTCACACCTACCGTAGACCATCGATGGGCTTATACAACAGTTTGTGACCTTTAGAGTTCGCCGTATGACAGTAGCAAGTTGACAGTCCGCTTGTGATGTAGGGCTATGGGGAAAGTACACCAAAGCTATAAGGCAAGTGTCCCTGCTTCTCAAATGCAGGTGGCAACAAAGCGAATCAGTAATCAGCGAATATGAATCCTACATGACCACGCACTGTAAGCCGTTTCGGTAATACAGAATTAGGCCTTCTCATTTTGTCAGTCTTTTCTTTTGAACGTGTAACATATCAGGTAGTAAAATTCCGTCGTCCCTCATTCCAGTGTGACCAACATTCGTCATGCCCAAGATCTCACATTTCTGGGAAACTTGGCGATCAGCAAGCTTCTTGAAGAGGCCCTGCGTGTTCGTGTACAAGCAGGCTAGTTTATCGGTCTCTAGTACACCATATGGAGTCAAGGAATTCAGGTGTGTGGCAGTACCAACCGATGTGAGACCACCCGTTATTCATTTTGTTAATGCGATACTGACTTTACTTCCAAACTTTGCGCTAGCGAAAGCACATCCCAACCCTCATCTAGATCTACATCAGTTTCGCGTAAAGAAGCAATGATTGTCGATACGTCTGCTTTCGCAATTATTTCGCAATTGTAATTTGCGAAGCATCTGCATTCCCTAACCGAAATTCCGAAAGATAGCTTTTACGATCTCTGCGCCAACTACGTAACACCCGTGGCTGTTTGCTCGGGTTGAACCGTAAGTTGGAGAGGAAGGTTACCTTTCGAGCAATCGCGCCACAACATTGTACAAGGTAAGGGTCTGACGGATTACTCGCCATTGTTCTAAGTTGTTGTTTCCGGTCGCTTGACTATCGTGTGAAGGAAGCTCTGGCACACCATAGATAAAAATAGTGTTTAGGCGATCAGATTTGCTGAGCCCTTATTCTGAGTTTCTTTTCGACTGTCGTATGTTCCACCGAACATAATGATAGATTCGTATCCCACAAGATCCGCGTTGCAGCAAGTTTGTGAAGAGAAGGTTTTCCACATCTGCTGATGATTCTAGTGTTACTCTGATAAGTCTGGGCTTGCCAAAGTTTACACAGCTCGGGTGACTAGTAATTCGTACTAAGTTTTGCTTTTACTTTCATCAGAAAGCACAGTAGCAACGACCTGGAGATTGCCCCGCTTATTGTGTTAATTAACCCCAGTTATAAAAATCACAGCATTTATGTGTTAGGGAAGTGGGTGGTTTGTCACGGACTTCGGAAGCGAACTTTGGATTTTCAACGCACTCAGCACCCACCATATATTTCCTAGTTATATACCTCTCGGAGCCTCATTTTTAGTCTTAGGACTTAGCGACCTTCCAATAAAAATGTGCTAGCTTATTTCTGTGTGTTCCTCCGCACGCATTTGGTTGGCCGTTCAAATAGGAGTTCACGATATATATAGAGCACGACCATTTAAGCTATAAATGTTGACCGAGTTATAATTGGTGAGTCTTTCACTAACCTATTCTCCGATTTGGCTACATATTTAGTCTACCACCTTAATTGCTATCCTTTTAAGTTTAGGTTTTTATACTGCTGGCTCAATAGTTTTTGTCATGTAGGTAAACATTCCAGCTTTTGAAGCCCAGGTTAGTACCATTAGTCTCCGTAAACATTCTTTTCGCGAGACTAAGACTATGGCCTGGTTCACGCAGCTAGAATCGCTTTTAATTTTAGATTGTATAAAGTCAGATTGTATTAAGACACACCATGTGGAAACCGCGCTCACTTCGCCGGTTATCGACGACCTGGATGACATTCCAGACCTAACTGAAGACCAAAAGACCGATGAAAGGATTCAAGCCAGTTCTAAAAGGAAAATGCTTGTCTAACAAGTTTATATTCAAAAATTGATCCGGTACGCGTTTACCACCAGGTTTTGGTCGCCGAAAATTTAGGGCTATTGTTGTTAAGAGTTCATTGATAGATGTCAAGTTTGTGTAAGCTTTTATGCCGGCCGATAGATAGCCGGCCATTAATCTATTTATTGGTTTACGTATTTCAGTCAACTTACACGGCATTACTGAGCGTTCCTGAGCAGACGCTTCACTCGTGCTGTGCTCCGTCTGCTGGTGTGCCGTGGGCGCTGTTGTGTCGGTCTCTCCACAGGACCGTGCAGGTAAGGAATTTGTTGCGTTTGTAAGTTCCATTGAAGTGCTTCCGACTTTTGGTCGTTCGCGTGCTGTCTTTACCCGGATCTCTGTTGACAACCTAGCTCGAAACTTTAACCAGCTATCCAACGGAACTTGCGTCATTCTCTCGTAGTGTAGTAGCACTTTCATTAGCCTTGGACCGCAGCCCTTGTAGTTAAATTATGACTGAACTCTTGTCACGGATTTGGCAATAACATTGTCCACAGAGAGTGCTTTGCGGATGTAGCACCACTGCTCTCGGTCATGCGTTTGTGCATCGTGATCAGAAGAATGCAGAAGCTCAGGAACACCGTGAACAAATATTGTCTTCTTGCTATCCCTATTAGTAATGCCGCTTCGCTCAAGTGCATTTTTGGGCGATATTTCCAAGGTAGATCTGGTAATATGCGCACTCCGCCCGGCGAGTTGCGAAGACGAACTGCTGAGAGCAGGACAGCCTCTGGCTCATCTGTTGAGTTTAGTGTTACTCGAAGAATTCGAGGTTCACCTGAGTGCACTGAGATCGGGTGACGCGCTACGCGTTGCAGCATAGCAGGCTCAACCCGCATGCCAATCGCCTCGCAGATTGAACACCACTGGTTGCGATCGTCTTGCAACTTGCCTTTTAAATGTGCCAGATTTGGATTCGGAAACATTGGTGCACGCGAGAGATAACGCAGCATGGTTTTGTCTAGCGAGTGTTGGCTTTACACTTTTTTGCCGGCTATTCGGGTTGTTTACAGTGCACCATTGGAGTTGACGGTGAACGCTGCTTTGCGCCACGCGTGCTCGGTACTGAAGATGAACCTATGTGTGGCACTCCCAGTGTGTTTGTCGAGGCAATCGATGCGTACGTTACCTGCTTGTTATCTGCAACGGATTTCCTACGGCTCTTAGCTGTCGGTGCCATGGCTGAATCTCGAGGTGAAGCCTCTATGGTTGGAGAAGTGGAAGCAAGCATGTTTGAGAATTGTCCACTTATGGGAGTGAATTTACGCAGTGGATTTAGAGTCACGGACGCTGCAGTGCTTTTGGAGCGTGTAGTTCTTTTCTTCGGTTTAGACTCAGAGCTTACTTTGGCCGGCTAAGGTATTATCTTGCCATATTTACCTCCGTGGTATTGAGCTTAGTATTTACAAATTGCGCGATTATTTCAGTCATTCTATTGCTTTTTCATGAGCAAATATAAACAGTTGGCCACTGGAATGACTATACATGATGGGCAAAAGCAAATTGTCTCTGCAACTTGGTTTGTCTGTCTCACTTCTTGGACGGATTTACCTGCACATTGCGGACAATATGATCTAATGCAGCTAGAACAGGTAATACTGATCTTAGGCACATTACTGCAGTTGTCTGTGCAACATACGCGACGTTGAACCATTGGAATGCCATTGGTCCTCTTGTTGTTTACAGCAAAGCCTATCTAAGCGCTCACCTTGATGAGTGTTATTTGCGCTAGGGGTGACGCACGAATAGGTCAGAACACGCACACGAATAGATAGTTGTTTAACCGCACCAATGTCAGTCAATATGCGAAACCACAGACCATCTTCATTATTACTATTTCCAACAACAACTGTACCATTCTGTCATACCCATCTGATCATACATTCACAGATGTGCTTCCTTCCGTCGAGCATAAACCAGTTAAGTATTTATTCGTTTATTACTCTCCGACAGTTGTTATTAACTCACGCAAAAATGACAGGATAGTCATTGAGAAAGTTAAGCTTTCGTTTATTAAACGCCTTCTACGTTCATCTGCGCTGAGCTATCAAGGCCGCTGCAAACAGTGTCTTCTGGAACCAATTCAGCTGCGCATATTTAAAACGAAACATGTCTTCCTGTATAAACTGCTCGAATTCCAGGACTGAAGTATTGCCTGCTGTTTTTAGTCGTTGAACGGTACGCGTTATCCCCAGA
>OX104066.1:13248490-13281551 GCA_944474145.2 Dicrocoelium dendriticum
CTGTCTGTAGACTCTTTTAGATATCAATCCTTAATATAAGTATAAGTGTATCTCTTATATACAAATACTAAGTAGACACAGCATTTAGCAGAAAGTAAATAACACAGCTGCAAGTACCTCACATTACATTTGTCGTTTATGTGTCTGTGAGTTTAGCAGCTTCTTGTTTGTTGCCTGTTTTTCCATGAATTCCACAAACGCCGACACACAAAGGATGCTTCGTTGGCACCGGTTGATCCATCAGCAACATTCTCAGTTGTACCTTCCTGAGATACTGGGATCTGAATAGTAGGTTATCGTGCTGACTTTGCAACTTAACTTTTCCGGTGGTAACTCCATTCGCTATTTTGGACGTATGCCGCTCTCAGTAGTTCTGAGCATATGGGTTCAACTTGCCTCATATTCAAGATTACCGTCAAGGTCACAGACGGTCGCATAATTCTGTGCTCTGTGGTAATCCTGGATTATTCCGTTCATTTTTCGTTCTACATTCTCGGAAATACGCCCGTTCGTTTCGGCTCGCCGAGTTCTATCGAACGGGATTTATATTTGCGCAGTAAGTCCTCCGTCTCGCTATTTCATCCCAACCGGCGTCTTCGGCAATTAGTACATTAAGAACCACGCTTGAAAGCTTGTTTTTTCAAAGTAATCTCAGTGAATTTAAGAAACCATTCTACAGAGCTTTTCTAAAGCTATCAGGTGACATATAGCTTAGTATTGTGCACCATCATACACCATAGATACTGGCTATTTTGTCCTTTCATCTATATTCCTTCGTGCACCCAACCACACAAAGTGTTTGTGATTCCATACACGCTTGCGCCAGGACCCATCACCACCAAACCCGGACAGCGACGGTTACCGCTAGCCGGACAAGTCAATTCACGCGACCGGCGTGATTTAAAGTGCATACGAGTCACTAAGCCATGGGAAGGCGAAGTTTATCAGCGGGTCTACGCGTGAACAAAACAACGAAGGTCAATCATGGCTCAAGTAAGCGGAGAACTGTCATCACAAAAATCACGTGCTCTTTGTGTACAAATTCTTACGACGAAGTGGACGTGAACTCAGAATATGGCGAAAACCGCAGCGTAATAACAAATAGTTTATGGTTCTGTGATGCGTGTTCAGATAGCCCAATAGCCAAGATTATCCGAACTCTCAACGCGAGGTGTGAAATGTTGGCTGTTGCGTCATCCGAACAGAAAGAATAGGTCAAGGCTATGGGAGGGAAAATTGCTGAACTCGAGTTGCAGCTTAGTGTATTAAGTAGCCCTAAACCCAGACCAACCAAAAGACCAAAGCTATCCATTAATAATGTTACACGTTCCGGCGTAAAACAAGCACCATTAGCGATATAAAACTGTGATGCCAAGCCAGTTGAAAATTCTGTAAAATCTTCTGTTGTACCGCAAGGCGTAAAGAGTTATGCACAAATTGCACGATCATGGCTATTAGCTGGGCAGCACATTACAAACTGTGTGAATAACGTCGTTGCACAGGAGAATTCTTGCTGCAGCCTTGACTTGTCTTCCCCACAAGACAAGACCAACACTCCCACACAACAAACCTCCACCCAAAAAGAACTGCAACAAACTAAATTACTAGGCAACCAACAAGCAATGACAGTCGTATGTTCAAACGTACGGAAACCCAACAGCCAGTCGTTAAAAGGTCGACAAGCCAATGAGCAAAATCGCTGGACTGAGATAAGCTGCGCACTAGGACTAAACGTTCTCCCAACTAGTCTTACACGTCTGTCACGAAACCAATCGTCTCCTCACGTAGGGGAACCTCGGTTACTGCGAGTAACATTTGGCAACACAAAGGACTTGGAGGATGTTCTCTTAGCAAGCCACAGTCTACCGAACTCTTCTCTCAGTGCCCGCATTTTTCCAGACATGCCATGGAAGGAAAGACAAAAGCGAAAATCCGACCCAATCGCGTCTCGTTAAAATGTAATGAAGAAAGTGGTGTTGGTTCATGGTGTGCCCGGACTGAAACATGGCGACACCAGTGAAAGACACACACACGATATTGATGAGTGGCGATACACCACAGAACTCTATGACATGCAGAATGTTGTGGCATTCGACGTCAGCCGCTTAGCTTCCTCCCCAAACTATCAAGGGAGCGGGCCGAAAATTTTGCAAGTTACCTTGGCTACGCCGGAGATGGCATCAATGGCAATTAACGTGTGGTACCACAGCAGAAGGCTAGGACCACCAGAAGTACGACTGAGGCCATTCCTGCAAGCAGTACAGACCACTGGTACAGTTGAGTCAGACCTGGCCTCTCCGACCATAGACCAGCCAAGTGTGCAATCACTCGTGTCAAAAAACGTAGGCAGACCGGCACTGTTTGTGCCGGTCAAACACAGCGAAACCACCTACTAATGCGACAAAACATTCAATGATGCTACACAAACGCCCAAGGGCTTTACTCCAAGTTGCCGGAATTGCGCCATCGGCATTAAGCAGCAACTTGGGACATCATAGCATTAACTGAAACCTGGCGCTCAAACGAGATTTTGGATCCAGAAATTGAACTTAGTGAAATGTCAGTCATTCGAAATGATCCTCCATCTCGCGATGGTGGCGTTGCTATCTACTACCGAGATCACCTGAAATGTGAAGCTCTCACTGAGCATTCCCTTATTATCCCCGACGACCTATTTTGCCAAATGCAGCTATCCGGTCCAGATGGTTGTCCTCAGAAGAAGACACATGATGCTTGCCTCATAGCAGTTGTCTACAGGCCGCCGAACTCCTCCGCCGACAGCGATGATATTCTGTTAAATGCTCTCCAATATGCTATGTTGCAAAAGTACTCACACTACCTAATAATGGGTGACTTCAATGTACCGTCAATAGCATCTGTGTTCCCAAGTGGGCCGTGCTTCAAATCAAAACTCCTTGAGTGCTTGACTATTTCAGTTTTGTATAACCATGTAGATCAACCAACCAGACACCGCGGTTCAAACAAGCCTTCAGTACTTGATTTAATCCTGACTAATGTGGAGTTAATGGTTGAGTCGGTTTCATACAACCCTCCGCTGGGTTGTAGCGATCATTCAGTTCTAACGTTTGATTATGTGTGTTATGCCAGTATGGTTGACAAAGAACCAGAATCCCGACGATTCATCACCAACTATTCCAAGCTTCACACTATAGCGACAACCGTTGACTGGGACCTCCAGATGCACACTTCGGCGAATGATGCCTGGCAAGTGTTGAAAGGCAAGATAAACTGGGTCCTACAATCAGCTTCAAAAGACGTACCATTAAGAGTTTCGCGACGGAGCAACAACTGGATCCGGAGTAGAACACGTAAGTGGTTGAATAGGCGAGACGAGGCTTGGAGGGGTCATTTGCTAGGTCCAAGTGATATTACGTGGAACCATTACAAAACAGTCAGAAACTACTGCACTTCACTCCTTAAAGCTGACAAGTACGAATGGCAGGAAACTATGGTACGCAAAATTACTAGCAATCACAAACTGCTCTACCGGTATGTGAATGACAAAAGGAAGGTTAAGACGGGAATACCACTACTAGAGACGGTCAATGGCCTAACGGTTACTGAAGAGAAGACCGCGGAGCCATTGCTCATGCAGTTTGTCTCAGTGACTAGACACACCATGGAGCCATCGCCTTGCTACATCCCAGCAAATGTCGTCGGCTTATCCACGGTCAACTTTAGCCCTACATCTGTGGCAAAGAAATTACAGTCGCTCAGGGAAAATAGTGCGCCGGGAATTGACAAGATCTGTCCGAAAGTACTTAAAACCCTTGCACCCACCATGGCAGTCCACCTTGCAACCTTTTTCCAGTTTCTATTTGATTCTCATACACTTCCGTCTGAGTGGAAACGTGGACTTATCACTCCGATATACAAGGGAGGTAAGCTGTCAAACCCTGCCAGCTACCGACCTATTACTCTCTTTCTTGTTCTATCAAAAGTGCTGGAGTCTATAATCGCTAATGAAATAGTGAGATATTTTGAAAGTCTACAAATCATCTCCAACCTCCAACATGGATTCAGACGCGGACGATCTTGCCTCACCAATCTACTATTTGCTCGGGACTCATGGACCAGGGCTGCTGACGAGGGATTTCCCGTAGTTGTGATTTACTTAGATTTTTCTAAGGTATTCGACAGAGTCAATCACCCAGCACTTCTCCGAAAGCTTGCGGCCTATGGTATCCACGGATCCTTGCTCACATGGTTGGAAAGTTACTTATACGACAGAAGAATCGAGGTAAGAATCGCCAACACCCACTCCAATAGCCTATTCGTCAGTAGCGGCGTACCGCAAGGATCAGTTCTTGGCCCGTTACTCTTTTTAGTCTATATCAACGACCTCCCTGCCAACATTCAATCACCTACGCAAATCTTCGCCGACGATGCTAAGATGTGGCGAGCTAGTCAGTCAACATCTGACCCTGTCTATCTGCAGGATGACCTGAACCGGATTCACGAATGGGCAGTAAACAACCAACTACCAATGAAACCCCGAAAAGTGTCACCTGTTGTCGCTGCGCAGTATCTGCAGCAACACATATCACGTGGGGCAGCACGTTATAAAACAGGTGAGCAACGAAAGAGACTTAGGGGTCATCGTGCAAGAAGGTCTGGGTAATTCGCTCCAATGTTCAAAGGCAGCTAACATAGCGAACTTAAACTTGAGGCTTTTGAGACGAACGCTCGGTACCTTCGAGCGGCAACTCGTGTCATTATTGGTTAACGCCTACATTCGTCCCCACCTCAAATATGCGGTGCAGGCATGGCGTCCGTTGTAAAACGGGACATTCGTCTCTTGGAGCAACCACAAAGAAGAGCCACTAAGGCAACATGTGGTCTATCGGACCTTAGTTATGAACTGCGCCTTCGTTCGATCGGTCTGTACTCCTTAGAATACCGACGACTTCGCGGTAATCTGATCCTCACTTACCGGATACTAAGAGAAGAGGACCATCCATGTAATTCGCTGTTAACATTATCTACCGACAAACGATGCCGAGGCCATGCACTAAAACTTGTGACTCAATATTCCCGTTTAGATTGTAGAAAGGTTTTACTCTCTTAGTGTCTGTCCGCACTGGAACGCACTGTCATCGCATGTGGTGAACGCACCAAACATCGAGACATTCGAAAGACTATTGAACTTGCACTTACATGATACACATTATATAACGGTATGACAAACTGCAGTGTCTAACTTACTGATATTTTTGTGTCACAACTAAACTTTTGTTTTCTTCCATTTGCCATCCAGTGGGTCTTGTAAAGTTATTGCTTTTTATCCCACCATACACTATAAAAAACTATAAAAAAGCTTAGCTGGAATTTTTCCTTAGACAACGTATAGAATGCTAATTTACAAATGGACGACGGAATCGTTGCCTCATTCCAACAAACATATGCAACATATTCATGTAGCAATTTTAACAATCCATTCCACAAGAATATGCTGTCTTCGATGGAGTATCCCCGGAGACAAATGTATGGAACTTTCACTTTGGTTTATCCTGCGTACCTCGTCCGGGATAAATGAAGCTAGAGAGGGTTTTACGGGTGGGTACTAGGTTAGTTGAGGGATTACGGGGACAGGCGTACCACGAGCGTCTACTTAGTTTGCGAATAAATTCAATGTACTATCTAAAGCTTAGAGGAGACCTAATCCTACTTACCCTATCTTAACTGAGGTCGGTCCAAATTTATCTCGGCTATTCAGTCCATCTACATTGTCTGTTGTACGCGAACAGTACATGAAGCTGGACAAACCGTGGACCGCTCGCATTAGGGCTGAAATCCGGTTGGCGCACGGCGTCATCGAGCGCCAGAACATGCTTCCGAAAAGTGTTATCAGGGATTCTACGTTTGAGTGGTTTAAGCGGCAATTTGACGCTCTACCCTTTTCCTGATTTACCCGTATCTTCATACTTGGTTTTGCTTTTTACTTCTTTTCTTCGTGCATTGGTGTTACTCGCTTATGTCCGGTGAACGTCCATATATTTTAGCTAAGATTTCTCTTCCTTTCCTTTGCTCACTTCACGTGAGTGCCAAAGCAGGGACTGCTATTGCAGGATTGGTGGGCATTAAATGGTTGGCCATGGTGCGACACGGGTGTTTCGATTTAAGTCCATCGTAGCTCTGAGCACTTCATCATTTCCTGACTTAACGTTCTATTCAAGTTGAAACACACACGGAATTCTCCTATGGTTCCAATACCACCTGAACCTAAAATTGAAATCATGAAACTATGAATCACCACCTGGCTAAATCATGCTGAACGATAGCTATTGAGGCCATAGTTGTAACCTGGGTTTTTCCGAGTGTCAGCGCCATCATGCTCCTGTATCCTACTATCATCCGACAAATTTTGCAAATTTTGCAAATTTTGCACGAAACTTTTGCTTTCAAATTCTTTAACGGAATTTCCGCTATTCCAAAGCAGCTAGCTGGTAAGCATATTTCTTCCCGGTGTGCATCCTACAGCGAATATAAGATTTATTTATTTATATATTCGTCTAGAGCCATAGGGATCAGCAGCAACTTAACTGGCAGAGCCACTGGTTCAGTTATTCTAGCGCCGCTTAGAACCGGAATCTTTAGGTGGAAGCAAGGAATAATAACACTCATTCCCAAATGTGGTAGCAGAACCGAGACTTCAAACTACCGCCCAGTTTCTCTTCTCCCTATACTGTCCATGGTGATGGAATCCATCATAAACAGTGCGCTTGTAGGCTTGTTTGAAAACTCTATTACTATTTATTAGCAGCACCGCATCCGTCGAAACCGATCGTGCACAACTAATAGCTAATAGCGAGGAGTAGCTGGACGCAGTCAGCTGACGCTAGAGCGGCTGTTAATGTGATCTTCCTGGAATCCTCGAAAGCATTCGACCGTCTAGACAAGTCTCATGTGATGTGCCTTTATGCTCGATGCAATGTCCCCGATGGGTAATTGCATCTAACTTCTGCTGTTTCCCGAGGATAACCAATACATAAATAAATAAATAAAGGTGAATTTCTAGACTTGCTAGATGCTGTGCCCACAAGTGATCAGATCACTATTTACACGAATTCCATGCTCTTGCATGGCTAGTGAGCAGATTGAGATTATATGTTCTTGGTTCACAATTACGAATTCAAGGCCTTTTCATATATACAGTTATATGGGTTGTACGCACCCACCGCGGACTTTATCTGGCTCATTCAGGCAATTTTGTGCTCTTTGGTTTTATTAGTGTCAATATTCGTGCGTTATCGCATTTGTTCACTATTCTTTTGGATGCAGGATACAAATCTCCACGAATGGCGGCCGGCGTATAACACTGTTATTTTTTCGCAAGCAGTTATCAAAAAAGCAAGGAAAATGTAAAGGTGGCGAAGCGGTATAAGTTGTTAATAGGCATACCTATCTAGAAATGCTCTATGTTTCCTCAAATTCCCAGCAGTATCTAGGTACCACGTAAGTGCCTGAAAAGCAAACTTTTCAGGCATACATAGCAAATATGGTAAACTAAGCGATAATGTTTTGCGAAAGCGCCAGGAGTCCAGTAAGTAACGTTATAAATGCAAGAGACTTCAGCACAAATTATAAATAGCCCATGGTCAGAAGGCCTCAGTGCGCCGGTTTCAAAGGATACTGAGCCAAATAAACCATTATGAATATAGTGGTTAGCATTTGTTTAAGCCCAAGGTTATAACAATAGTGCATGAGCCAAGTCTATATGGATATACAGACCTTTGGGATCTTTTGACAAGTTTGGCCCGAAAAGTGCACATATTTGTTCGAAAATATCGCAAGTTTTTTCTGTTAGAGCCTATTTTCGACATTCTTAAGCCTAGGTCACGAATGTCAGTAAGCTAGAGGTGCCTGTTGCTAATAATAAATAAATGTCGGAAAATTTCGCAAAACGCTTCAGGGCGTAAAATCTATTTGACACTGTCTTGGTAGGGCATTACTATAATTCTGGGGCTTGAGCTTGCTCGAACATGTGTGAGTATTATGCTTCATGTTTTAGTGCACAATATTGCTTATCTATTTGCTCAATTTCGAGCCTTTTCTCTAACATTTGAAGTTCTGAAGCGCGTGCCAGCTGTGTTCATCCCGGAATCTTGGGCCAATGTGTGATATATATATATAATTATATATATCGTTGTACGCGTACCGATTATAGTTGGAAACGACGGAGTAAAGTAGTGAGTATTCAGGCTAAAGGTAACACGTCAATTAAGACCAACTAGCAACTTGCATCTATGGAGGTTCATAGCAGTACGTCTATAGTTGGTATTTAGGCGATATTTTGGACGATTATAATGCTGCTTTAAGTGCCTTATGTGTGTCGACATAAACAATAGGCACTACCAATTTATAAACGTTTTAATTCTGGTAGACTGCGTTTAGTTGGCGTACGTCACAGGTCATAAGCCTAATGGTTTTTCACGGACCAATTGGTCTTAAGATTCGGAAAGTAATAAATGTAAAGATGAAAACTAAGGATGAAGGTCTAGATAAGATATAAGGACTAAAGTTTGCCTACTTGGATGGATTGGTTATTACTCTGCAATAACCTAAAGTAGGAGTATATATAGATACGCAAAACAGCCAGTCAGTATTCTAGTCTGTATCATGTGTTGAGCTTTTCGAACATTGACAAAGTGGCCATTGAAGAAGGGACTTCGGAGGGTTGTAGATACCGGTTGGTCGTTGCAGCCATTGTAGAAGGTGTCTGTGGAGGAACCGAAACGAGTCAGGAACTAATCAGAAATGGCTAAATATATTTTGTACTTAGAATTCTATTTTCAGCACATGTAAAATACATGCGACTGATCGGGGTGAGACCTCCTGGGGGTTAGGATTGAAATAACACGTTAGCTCAAATTATGGGTAGCCACTGATTGGGACAATTCATGGAGTTAACATACCGATTAACTCCCACAGGATCTGGTTATTCGCGTACCACTACGCATAATGCTTGGCAGGCATTAAAGCCAGGTAAAAGAGAAAATTATGCATGGACATTCAAGCCATGGCAAAGTGATGATTATAGTATTCTGGATGTCCTGGTAGCCCGTGTGACAGGTGCATGGTTAGCTCTCGTTTCAGCGAAATGGAATATGGAAAAGTGAATGTTGTGGTAGCAAAGCCGATCGAAGAAAAGTATTTGGATTTATATAATATCTGTCTATAAGTGTTTCCAATGGTGTTTGACATACGTATAACCTAGATAAATCTAACTATATGAGGTCAAGAGTGGATAAAGTTGATCTAAATGCTTTGTTCTGGGAACTGTGGCTCTAGCAGTTATTCCTTCGTTGTACAGTTTAAGTACATCTCTTGGATATATCGAGTGTAGTCAGAGACGGCGGAATCAAGCCAATAGGCTTTTGGTTATCTAGTTAGAATACTTTGTGTGGTATCGAGCAACTACTCTAACGGATTGATAGATATGGCAAAATAAGATATAACCAGGGGAGAAACAACTGCTAAGGATGTCAAGGTTTTGCGCGATTCAGCGAAATACGGACCGGAAACTGCTTCAGAGTAATGTACACGCGGTACATCAGCGGTTCATCCAAATTTCACTGTAATACAATGTGAGTAAATGCGAGATGCTCTTCATACAAAACAAGCGCAACTACTGTTACACGCTCGGAACGCATGTGCTGCAGCTAGCTGCCGCCAAACATGATTTGGCATATTGGTTCAGGGTGATCAGGGTTGTCCCACGCAATCCACAAAAGCCTCAAAAATTGGTAACCAACATGTGGGCCTGTTACGACGGGCGTTCAAACAAATAGGTTGCTCTATCGTCGTGCAGATTCTTAGTGCATATGTTCTTCCCAGTTTTGAATATGCGATTCAAGCCTGGCGACTGTGGTGAAAACAGGAATCCAGTGCATTGGAGCAGTCTCAATGTCCAGCGTCGAATTACGGTATTGGAATGCACCATCTCATACCAGGAGAGACTGGAACGATTGGGAGTATTCAGCGGGTTTTAGCGTCGCTTACGAAGTGGATTTATAATGTTGCACTTAACGCTGCACGAGCTACATCATGTGTGTCGCCCTTTACTGCAAATCAGCAGTAATACCAAATTGTGAAATCACTCACTAGAATTAGCAAAAAAGTACGGCTGCTTGGAATGCCGTAGGAATTTCTTTTTTTCTACCTGCGTGCGTCACCTGTGAAATTCTCTTCCAGTATCGGTCACTTCGTCATCAACACTACACAAAAGACGTTTGGTCAACTCACATACTCACCTACACTTTGTTTACCTAGTATTGCATCTCCATCTTGCTACTGGAATATTCTTTTGATCAATTTGGTGTTGCTTGTTTGTGCTATAAAACTACACGGATTACAGGACTACAGCGAAACAAACGACAAGTCCCTCATTTTTAACGTAAATAATTCACGACATTATTATTTCTCAATAACGCTACAAAACCACCCTTATGAATATGTAAAGCATTGCTTTTTAACCAGCACAAATCCACTGTTCGTTTTTCATTATTCTAGAGTCACAAGCATGAACGAACGCACAACCAATGTGTGGTCTTAGATTCCTAGTACTGATGTTCCCTCCGGTTCCTGGTTAAACGGGATATTGGTTAGCACCCATCCATCTAAATGAAGATCGAGTAAATGCTATTTGTTACGTGGGAGTTGCCACAAGTAAAAGTGTGTACATTGCTAGCGACATCGGCTTGAAGCAAACGGTTGGGATTTTATCCTACAGTTCTTGTTGATTTGTGACAACGTTCCCTGCAACACAGACCCTCACTTAATAATTTTTCTCTTTGTTTTTCACTTTTGAAGCCTCTAGCTATTAACTACCTTTTGTTTCATTCCCGCTTCTGAGTACCGCTTCAACTGGTTCCGCATTATAACTTGAAGTTGGCCTCGCTCACATATGTCCACTTTAAAATCCTAGGGTTATTATTCCCTCTCCCTGCAACCTTCATTTATATTGCAGCTAAAGTGCCAACCTTATTTGCTGATGCGCCTGATGGGCCTCTCCAATCACTGCGTCAAAGCCACCTACCATATCTTGTTCATCAACTAACTTCTCCCCACTTATGCTTTATCTCCACTACTGACTATCGTCCAACTAGTTTAACTTTAGGACTAGAAGCATGCATCCATTAGATCTGTCTGTTTCCTAATGCTGTCAGTCTGAATTCATTATGTGACTTCTGGCTTTCACTGACATGTTAGTTCTGCCAGCCCATTGATTATCCTTTCATACTACAGACCACACATCCGATTGTAGACCTTACGTATACATGGCTGCTGCTGTACACGAATTCTTCCTCAATACGCCAGTTATATTACCCAGATAAACTTTGCCCACCCTAATGTCATCTGCTGTCTGCTGCTATCCTGTAAAAAGATGTTTGCATCATAGCCGTTATGATTCTTCCTTACTCAGTTGTAATCTCTACTTTTCAAATCTGCAGTCTCAATCACTTCGCTACCTTTTGCTTCACTCCGACTTTTAAGTACTGGTTCAACTGCCTCCGCACTATAACGTGAAGTAAGCTTTTCTGTTCTTCTATCTTCAGAACTATTTTATTATTTCTCTATTTTTTAGCATGCTGCAACTTCATCGGAGCTAAAACTTGATCACTGTCTGCTGCTGTCTTAGATAGACGTTCCCAATATTCTCGTTTAACTTATCCACCATTTCCTTAACGACCGGCTCCTCCTAACGTATGCACTATCTCCACTTCTGAATAACAGTCCATCTGGCTCACCACTATGCCTGGACATAAAAGTCCATCGAATTTGTCGGATTTCATTCCCGTCTATCCAAACTCTTTCTGGTATATTTTGGCTCTCACCGACTTAAAAGCTCTGCCGGTTCAGTGAATGTCTTTTCGCGGTGCCTCACCGACGTCCGATTGGATCACTAGGTAAATAGCCGTGTTTCCATCACTGGCACGTACGCGTTAATTGCATGCTCCTGGTTCATTTGGATTATTCCCTTCCATCCTCTATCCCTCTTCTCGCAGCTTTGCCGCTGTGCGCTTATTCGAACCGGATTTACCAGCCCTATACCGTGATCCACCAAAAGTGGAAATATCTTCTAGGATTTAAGGTTGCGACATCAATAAGTGTTTTCAGTGGGATATGTGATTAAGCGCAAGTGTTTAACTTAATCACACTGGGCCAATTGCCTTTCTGTACGACACCATTCGGTACAGAATTCTCGAGGCAGACCGAAAAGCCTAAGCTTATTCCGATCCAGCGTTTCTCAACACAGCTGTGAAAGAATTTGTGATCCCTCAAGCTGTGTTCAGCGCTGTGTTCAGATTCAGTTAGAAGGCTCCAGACACTCGCCGTTTCTTTTGACCTTGTCCATCAGTGCGCCTGCATAACCTATCACACGGATCGCGCGACCACGCCGACCGCTTATTTGACCTTGTAACCATCACGCTCGCCTTACCGATGTGCACCGGTCTCAAAGCTGCATAACTACAGAACGCTTATCAACCCACTGGGTAAGGTAACGACACCACATTGAAAGGCAGAAGTGCAAAACCGAAGAGCCTCAAATTGAAAGGCATATGCGGGTTAGGAGAATGTCATGGGATAGTAAAAATCGGTCTGGCTTGCTCGCACTGTTTGGCATGGTATCATACGAAATGTGCAACTGTGTCCCCACAACAGGTACGGGAGAGAAATATCTCCCAATATGCATTTTGATTCTGTACTGCGTGTTCCACCATCCCCTTCGTTGAGTGCTTGCTTATGCTAGCTCAGAAATGCCACCGGATAACCGTAGAAGCAGTGCAGAGGATAAACGATAAGATTAATTCAAGGGAAGCGAGTTTGCACCATAGAAGCTTGGCGGCTTCTGAACAACGAAAAGCTGAACAATCCGTTTCCCCTGAACCTAAACCAGCCACGTCTCCATCTCCGTTGTCTTCTCCAACTTTGGTAGAACGCCGGGCAATAACAGGCCGTACCAACGAGAGTCAAACAGTACTCACGGAAAAGAAAATCGGGCACCAGTCAAAACGTCTTGTTAAACAAGTTTCACTAGACCTGATATCTAGCATTAACAAGGATGAAGCAACCGAACACCAAACCTGGGTACCCGTAGCTCAAATATACATTGTCTAAACTAAGCCTCCCCGAGCATCAGTTACCTACGCAGATATTGCTACGAAGATCCACCGAGAGGCCGCCGTTGCGGCCTACAGATTATGCAAAAGTATATTAAAAACGCAAGCCATTCATTTGTTTTGTCGTTTTTTGCGCGATTTTCTATTTTCTCGTCTCTACGTGCCCCAATCCTCTCCTTCGATCCACTGGCCCAAGAGGTTGATGTTTTCGCGAATCGGCGCAGTTAACGAGGATCATAATGCGATCACTGCTCGTTTCTCCGCGGGACGAGGGTCGTTTTGGCGCAGGGTGGAGTGCGGCGGGAGCAGAGACCACTCCCAAGCGCATCTTTTGGCAGCAGTCGAGGTTTAGGTCCTGTCAGCATTTTCTTGGGCTTACCAGTTTTTGTAGTCCATATGGTTGCCCAAACGTGTTGAGACGCTTTGACAAGTGACTCTCCGAATGGCAGCATTAGAAGCCCAGGCAATGCTGATGAAACCTCCCTATAACGTGAATGGATTAGAATGTTATACTCATGAAATAAGCACTACTCAACAAAAAAACACCAAAAAGGGGCTACAATGACTACCGTATCTATACATGCCACATCGTTCTGCTAGAGAAACGCAAGGCTAATTATTAGCTGGGACGCACTCATTTTTGGTAATTCAGGTGAGTACTTGAACAGTCAAGCACTGTTGTCTCACTCACGGGCGTTCCTACAATGTGTTTGCAATCAGTTACAAAGCCAGCCGCGCGCACTAATCCTGCTATGGACCACTGTTTCAGCTAGTCTTAGAAGCAGTCATGTGTGCATGTCGTGACACACGTTGTTATCGACTTGTCAACTACACGGCAACCTTTTGTCATTGGAAAGAGGTAATTCCGCAGACGATGTTGAAGGAGGAAAATTGCTCCAAACTCTATGCTTACTATGCGTAGGCAATGCTGGTTGGCAGATCATAATGATGCTATACGGTCACATGCTATTTCCAGCTTATCAATCACTTGAAAGTGAAGTGTAAATATCATGTTCAAACGCAGGATTGACATGCATCTACGATCTTTAATTAACGGTAGATCTACGGGTACTGGAACGGTAACTGATTACCGAAGTGGTCCGCCGGTGTGGAGACGAGAGTACCCTCACTAATGTGATGTCACTGCCACACTATGAACCCTCGTCTTTGGAGCAATGGCTACAGATCCACTGATAGTCTTACCTACCCAACGAACTTGACCTTAGTATACAAAACGCCAACCACATCAGCAGTACGTAGGTACACTATTCACATGAGTGTACGGCCAACTGACACTACACAGCACCAGAACTTTGTAGATGTAAAGGTTTTGAAAATTCTATTTGCGAAAATGTTCTAGATTTATCTCCTTCATACGAATTACTGCTTTTTATTTGATTACCTTACAGTGCCTAAACAATCACACGCATATCCTATACGAAATCGCACACCTATCTATTCTCCAGATTGCCCGCATGCTGCATCACCTGTGGCCAGATAGGCAAGCAAGCAAGGAAGGCAACCTTGCAGTAACACGTAAGCCTTCAAAGCTTCTCTTCCAACAGTTTCCAAGGGTTGCAACCTCAACACAATCAAACAATCCGCTTATTATCACTAATCAATTAGATGTCATCTCGCTCCTGTAAGCCTCCAATGCTTCTTTCAACAGCCTGCAAGGTTTGTAGCCTCAACGAAAACAACCAATCCGCATCTTACTACTAATCACTTAAGTCACTTCGTTTGCGTGGTGGTGAAACCTTCTTGCGCCAGATTGGCAGCATGACCAATCACGTATTATGTCTCCTATTGGTTGATCGCTCTCCACACCATAGATGTGTGCTGGTACACCGATTGCGATCAACAGATTGGCGACAGAGAAACGGAGCCAATTTTACAGGGAACCTATATAAGCTACTTGGCAATTAAATGTTAATTCTTTTAAATAATTATAGGTGTAATTCTAGACTCGCTAAATGCTGTGCTCGCAAGGGATAAGCTCAAAATTTACACAAATCCTATGCTCTTGCATGGGGAGTGAGAACAGGGTAAACATATGTGCTTTGTTCGCAATTATGAATTCAAGGTCTTTTCCCGTGTACAGATGAAGGAGTGTTATGCATCCACCGTAGAGTTCATCTGGATCGTTCAGGTAATTTTGTGCTGCTTGATTTTATAAGTGACAAAAGTCGTACAGTGCCGCAGTTGTGCAAGATTTCTTTGTATGCAGGATACAATTGTGCAGGAATTTCCTTATAATTTCATTGGACTTGAAATGCATCTGGCTTATTCATGCGTTCTTTGTGCTCCTTGCGTTTATAGTGGCCAAAATTTGCGCAGAAGCGCAGTTGTGCAAGTTGTCTCTGGAAGCAGGATCCAATTCACAACGAACTTCACCAAATATGTTCGGACTATTTCGGCACGATCATGCGTCATATTTAATGGTGCGCTCTATTCGACGAGTTCTCAAAAACGCACTGTGCATCTGAGGAAACTCAAGTGATTATCCCTATGTTGGATAATGCAATCAAATCACTTGATACCATTCGTTTGGTTTGCTTGTTGTGTGGCCTTCCGTGGTTCAACATTTGTAGCCAGTGCATTTCTGTCTGGTATTCATGGCTTTGCTGTCAACCTTGCGATTAGCTAACTTGCAGGCTACTCTCCACACAGGAAGCGGGCGGGGCGCTGATTTTTCATTTTAAACGCAGAGGTGGTAAGATATGTTGCAGCCATACTTTCGGTAAACAACTACGTTTTAATTAAAGAAGCCTGTCAAGGAACTCAGGAGCAGGTGACCGCTTAATGAATGAAGTAACGGCGTTATGTCATTTTAGATGGCTAACCGACAATCCACTTCCCTCTGATTCATAAATCGCGGCGCTCACTCCAGACCTTGTGTTTAACTACTAATTCAGTTACTGCTTATAATTTGCGTAGTCACAGGAAAGAGGTGTCTGCTTAACAACACTGTGACGTGGCGGTTGTGACTCGCCACCGAATAAACTCACTCCTTGCTTATCCGGACAACTGTTTCAAGTCCACAAACCTCAAGTATCTCTTTAACACTGACAACAGGATTAAGATTGAAGGAAAGCCTTCACAAACCTCATAAATAAGACTACACAAGCCCACATGCCCAAATATATAGGTTCATATATCAGGATTAGTGACAAACGTACATAAAATGAGCACATTTTCTACTCACCATGTTCATGCCTGTGCAGACCTGACTCGTGTAGTCGAGAATAAAATTACAAGTAATTTATTTATTTATGGATGATGTAGGTTTGTTACTAAACAGGTCCCATTCAATCATGTTCAAAATCTCAGCAACTCAGGTGTCATGGAATATCCTAGATGACGAATTACACGTACCTGATCAATCATTGGTCCGATCTAATCATTTTGTTGTTAGGCTAGTAGGGAATCTTTTTATGTACGTACGCTGAATTTTCCCCGTTTTGATGAGTTGTTTGTCTTGGTTGGCAAACGAAACGAATCAGCTGCTATTATCTGTGATTAACAATGAGTTGGCTGTGTTCTCAGTTGCAGTTCGACATAGATGCCACGACTGTACATCCATAAATATGTCTGGTTGCTACCCTCCCAAGCTGCAAAATCTGACCGCTTGTATGCACATAGGTCGCAGAGGTTCACCGTTGTTCATTGGAAACTTGATGCATTCGGACGGGACACATTCTGTGCAGACTGGCTGGTCTGCTGAACAAACTCCTCGAGGTGCCAACTGGGTTGTCCTGGAGTTTCACGGTCCAGGAAATGGTTTGAAGTTAGTGCTCCTAGACGTGGTGGTTTTCGATTGTCAAGGATCCTCACTAAATAGTGCTACCTGTCCATTTAACTACACTGCTTCGTATCGGTTGTGACTCGCCACTAGCTAAATAACTGGCTTAGGTTGCAACTTGGTGAAGCGTTTTATTTCGGCGCCTTGCTGCTGAAATGGTGGAGAAGGTAAAGCCCCTGTTTGGCTACTCACCAAACGAAAGGCGTTTGAATTTAGCAAGCAGTCATCGGCTGCCAATGGGTGCAAATTCCTGACTTCACTTCGTTGCGTTATGACTAGCTATTGAGCTATTTGCTCTGGGTGGGATCTCCTTGGACAATACCCAGCTTCTGCTTTGGCAACCGAGTAGTAACCTGTTCTCTGTCAAAACCATAGCTTTTGCGAATGTCAGCAGGTCGCTCACTTTTGCTGCCACCTCGCATACTACTCTTGTTTCTCCATCACAGCCAACATTTAATTTGTAGATTATCTAAAACCCTTTGCATCTACTTCCAATGCACGTCTCGCTCAAATTTAAATCGCCTGACTATCATCTATCCAACGACCGCGTGCTTCATTTCCGCCTGGTAGCTTTCAATGTCGGGCACTCCTACTGAGAGAAAAACAACCTTGGCTGGCGCGCAGTGTAGAATCCCTCGCAACCTATGTTCGTTGCCTTTCCGAGACTGGACTACTGGATACCAGCACCGCAGTTATGTCGTTGTCCCCAGCTGCTTTCTACTGACATACAGAGCACACAAGTCGTTTTAAACCGCTAGGTGCTAGAAAAATCAAAATATGACATAACCTTTGCTAGTGAAAAACGCAGTCTTGGTCTTGGATTGGTATCCACTAGTCCAGGTACCCACTCTTCAAGGTACGCAGCTTGAACAAGTAGAGAACTTGGTTTACCTGCAAAGATGTATCATTGCTGATAGTAGCATAAGAAGAAAGAATTCCATCCATGTAGCCAAAACGCCTTCAGCTTTTACCAACTTGCGGATTCTAAGGCGAAGCTGTTTCACCATTGGTAAAGGCGGGGTTTTCAGTGCTTTGGTTAGTGCGGTATTGCTTATGTGAATGAGTTCTGACCGATTCGTGTTAGTGACTTAATTCGGGTTTGGGCCTCTGCGAATGGATGTCCGCGAAGAAAAGTTGGAGTGAGGTGAATGAACAAGGTTTGGAACTAGGTTGTTAGACGCCGTGTCTTGGGTAACACAGGATTTTTGATAGGCATCCTGGTACAGTTTTTGCCAAGTGAGATGCCTGGTGCAGGCTTTACGCCTGCCATGCGAACGGATGCACCAACGTTCTTAATTCGCTCACACAGCACCAGGTTAGAAGAAATCGCACGGTCATCATCCTATTAGTCGGCGAGAAGCGATGAAAGCGCTGATTTTATTTTGGTTGTCGTAGGTCCTATGCGTTTTTCGGGCTGCAGAAACAAATATGAAATCACCACTGGATGAAAACACTTTCGGACATGGCGTGGAACCGGACCCAATGGAAAAGTTGTACAAATGTTCGTGTTAATTTCCTTGATTTAAATTGCAGGCAGTAAACAGACAAAAAGACCCTACGGTTTGTGAGAAAACAAAAAAAGACAAACAAG
Source organism: Dicrocoelium dendriticum (assembly GCA_944474145.2). Taxonomy (NCBI): domain Eukaryota; kingdom Metazoa; phylum Platyhelminthes; class Trematoda; order Plagiorchiida; family Dicrocoeliidae; genus Dicrocoelium; species Dicrocoelium dendriticum. Next base: position 13,267,029 of record OX104066.1, read on the forward strand.
CATCAAAGAAGGAAAAAGGTGTTTTGAAAGTTTTCTCCTTTGGTCTTTTTTAAGTTTTCTGTAATTATCACTCCCAGTTCATCGTTTTCCCTGGGTCTCTGTCTATCTTATGGACTGCCGCTAATATATATATATATATATATATGTATATATATCTTCAAGCAAACAGGAATCATTGTTGCCTGTTTACATATATATGGTTGGCGGCATCCGGTTTCGGATTTGCCTGTCACTGTGGCCAGCCACAGGACGCGCGCGCCTACAGAGGTACCATGGATGGCACCGCTGCACCATCCACACACCCCGTGTCCAGTGTAAACCCGAAGGAATTAGACCGGGAGGCATGTGAGGCACGTTGCATCAATGGAGCCGGCCCACACTCCTGCACAGGCAAACACAAGCTCGCTGTATTTGGGAATCAAGCGTACACAAGGCGGTGGCTGGACCGTAATCCGCTCCACACTGAGGGCATGGAACCACTCTTTGATCATAAAACGGCCATAAGGATCGTGCACCCTGTCTCCTCCAGCAACGACCAACTGTCTCCTAGAGCCAGAAAAGACGAGGTGGTGGGTAATAGACAGGTAGGCACCTCGTCAACATGCACATCAAGCGCAGCCAGCCCGGGGATATCAAGCAATAGCCAATCACTTGAAACGACATAATTAAATAAAATAAGTCGAATAATGCATAAGGAAACTGTGATATAATTCTTAAATTAATGAGCAAATGAAATAAGTTTTTTATACATAATCCGAGATGAGTTCACGAGGTCAGAAATTATATTTCACGGAAATGCCACAGACACGAAAATGTTATCGAAATTAACAACAATTGGCTTAAGCGACGTGTGCAAGTTTATAGAAGAGAGTATAGGTAGGCATTTGTATGAGAAAGAAAAATAGTAGGACAAAATTAAAAATCCATCAACTAAAATAAATAGACTTTGCATGCAGGCACGCGGTTAGTAAATCGAATGCAGCCTACATACAAAAGCTGCGCCGGTTCTACATAGTTCTATGCAGGACACGTCGTCTCTTCGGTAGTAATCCCGAGTGGCGTCGATCCTGGCTCACTAGGCCTGTCTGACTCAGGCACTCGCGATCGCATGCGCTACAGCAACATGCGCTTGATGTCGATGGAGTACAACCCATCATTGCTTGCCGCTTCCGCCTTTTCCGCTTCTTCTCTGCATGTATGATGATTTCCTCTCGCACTTCGGCAACTGCATTCGTGATTACATCGCGCCATGCACACCGATCAACCGTCTTCGATTCCCATGATCTGCAATCAACATTAGAACGTGAGGGGCTCAATTTATTCATGTCCTGGTAACGTAACTTGGGTTCCCCCACATGCCGCTTCCCATTACTCAGCTGAACATATAATAGTTGTTTCGGTATAAGCGTCGAATCCATACAGCTCAAATGACCGAGACACCTCAGTTGTCTCAGTAAAAGTATGCCGTCCACTGCATAAATCCCGCTTTGTCGCAACACTTCTGTGTCCGCAACTCTGTCGCCCCAACCGATGTGCAAAATCCGTCGCAAACATTGCTGATGGAACCGCTCGAGATATCGCACATCCCGCCGGCACATCGTCCACGTTTCCCTGCTGTAGATAAGAACGGACAGCACCACGGATTTGTAACCACCAGCTTCGTGCTAATGGTAAGCTGATGGTTGTCCCACACTCGGTATTCAAGCTTCCCGAATGCCACCGCTGCCTTCGACACGCGGGTACTAATTTCACTGTGTATCTGCTGATCAGTCAAAATCACACTCCAAAATAGCAGAAGCTGGTGGTGGTTTCCAATACTTCAGCACCAATGCTGCTTCGCGGCAATATTGAAGATTGCACCTCCGGTGAAGGCTGAAAGAGACAGACAGTTTTGCTTGTGTTGATGATGAGCCCGAATTTTGCCGCTGTCGAAGCCAGAGCACGCGTCATGTGCTGCAACTCATCCGCGTTGTGTGCAGACAACGCACAGTCGTCAGCAAACAGCAACATATGGATAGCTGTCTCACAGACAAGAGTTCTCGCACCGAGACGACGGATGTTCAGCAACGCACCATCAATACGGTGCTCCACACGAACACTGGAAGTACAAACGGCATCGAAAGCACAAGACATCAATGCATGAAGATATATATTACATGGGCAGGAACTAAGACACAGCCTTGCTTCATACCATAGACAACTGCAAACTAATCAGAGGTCTCTCCACTCAGCTGCACCATCGCTCGCATACCAATGTGCAGGGATTCAATTAAACTTACAAACTTAAGCATGCAACCAAACTTACTCAACATCAGCCGCAATGACTCGCGATCCACCGTATCAAATGGTTTGGTGAAATCAACAAAAAGTGAGTACAACGGGTGGTGTCGTTCTCTGCACTTCTCTTGCAACTGACGAGCCGCAAACACCATATCCATAGTGCTGCGACCCAAAAGGAATCCACACTGCGCTTTCGCCACGTTCGGTTCCAGGTGGCAGTTGGGCAAGATTTGGGCAATCAACTTGCCCACAAAACTCAGCAAGTTGATGCCACGATAATTCGTGCAACATTGCTTGTTACATTTGCCCTTGTACAGTGGTAGCACTAGGGCATCCTTCAGCTCAGGAGGCACCTCCTCCTCAATCCATACACACCGCATCAAGTGGTGCAGCGCAGTCACCAACGCGGGTCGGCAGTGTTTCAATAATTCCGGCTTAATCCCGTCGGACCCATCACACTTGCCATTTCGTAGCTGAGCAGATGCTCTCTGCTTCTCATCCAGTGTCGGCGTGTCCGCAGAATCGTCGTCACATTGTTTTGCTTGAGGCCGTTCAATGTAGGCCAGTGGAACTCTGAACGGTTGTTTAAGAGACAGTCAAAGTGTTTACGCCAGATCTGTATTATGTCTGCCGTGTGTGTGCAGAGAGCGCCTGAACTACTATCATCCAGCGTCCTCAGCGGCTCCAATCACGGTCCATACACCGCCTTCAAGGAGTCAAAAATTTCCTTGTGTTGGCAGTGTTCGGCGTGGAATTCCATATGCTTCGTCTTCTCCGTCCACCTTGCATTTTTAATGCGACGGAGCTCTTGGGTCAGTCGCCGCAGAAGTTTGCAAAACTGACTACTCTTCCCCAAGTCACTGGGGTCTGCGACATGTGCAAAAAATGCTGCATTCTCTGACACCAATGCGCCCGTCGTCGCAGTGGTTTCATCAAACCAATCAGGCCACTAACAGTTTGCGCGCCCGATGGTCTTCTCGACAGCAGCTGTCACCTGTTCCCGAATGTGGTGCCACAGGTCGCGCACTGGGGCTACGCCTTCCACTTCACGCAGGCGTGCAGCAATCGCCTTCTCCAGCTCAGTACGTTTCGGCCCAGTACCTAGGGAGAGAATGTTAAATTTACGCCGATTCACGTCGGGAGTGCAATACATAGATTTCCGAAAATATATGTGCACTTTTGTGCGCACCAATTTGTGATCATTGTCAAACTCAGCTCCACGCATTACACGTGCCAGGCGCACTTCACGCATATCACCCTGACGTGCGATGACATAGTCGAGCAGGTGAGCGTAACCACATTGTGGGTACGTCCAAGTGGCTATGTTACTCGCACTCAGTGCAAACCGAGTGTTCGTGATCGTCAGGCCGTGAGTGGCGCATAATCAGAGCAGCCTGTCACCGTTCGCTTTCGCTGAACCGACGCCATGCAGACCGGTAACATCTGTCCACACTGATACATCATGCCCAATGCGCGTATTGAATTCACCCAGCAGAAATAGTCGGTCGCTCCTCGGCACAGACCGTATCGCGGAGGATAGTTGAGTGAAGAATTGATCACGCGTGTCATCAGGATAACACATGTTCGGACCGTACGTGCTTATAAAAGTGGCAAAGTTATCTCTTCCGAGTCGTAGGCGAACAGTCATCAGTCGCGCGCTGATGCACGTTGGTTCATGTACCAGATGGGTCTGGAGGCGATCGGGTATTGTAAATCCGACCTCATACTCACTTGGTGTTGAGGCGGCATTGCCCACAGAGTAGAACGTGTAGCCAGCACCCTCTTCATGCAACTTACTTTGCTCCGCGAGCCGAGTTTCACTGGGCGCCGCACTATCGATGTGCTAGCGTGGTAGCTCCAACGCGACTAGTGCAATGCGTTGCTCGGGGCGCTTACTATAGTTCCGGTCCAGTAACGTACGCACGCTCCAACACCCGATGCTGAGTGCTTTGCGCGCAGGCATACGATTGCATTGGTGAGCAATCGTACGCGAGGTGGTCATTGTGCTTCGGAGTTTTACTTGAGGGACTCTACCCGGAGCCTTAGGCTCAATAGCCTGACCCACAAGGCAGGGGGAAGCAGATTCATCTCGGCAATATGTTCGCAGACAAATCCGGATCTGCTTGACGACTGTCCCACGCAGCCTGTGAGGTACTCGAACGGTTTATATATGTCTTGCGACCTTGGTAGGATACACCTGCGACCACGGTCAGACGCAGGTGGGCTTTGGCGGGTTTGCAACAATTTGACCAGGAGTTGCCTGGGTTGACGCGGACAGTAGTAAACCAGTAAACACCCGGAAGTGTCCTCCCACCGTCAGAGAAAATGTATGGCGCCCGTGCAGAATCCTGATCGAGTTGTGAGCTTATAACCCGTAGACGTGTTGTCTTCCATGGCTTTTATTACTGGAAGAGGGCTATCGGCCACTTCCTAACCCTCGAAGAGGATGGACTAGGATACAGGCAGGGCGCCCACACGTGACAGGAGAACGACGGGTCCTCAGCCAAAGCCTTCGATTAAATGTACACCTGAAAGACAGCAAGTCTAGCACACGGTCATTCCACTGAGTTATGCGGATTGGTGTCGTGGATTTTAGTAGGAAGAAGGACGAATCCAAACTCCCACCCATCGGTCACCACGAGGAGGCGTCCAATCATGCAACAGTGGCAGCAGTGGGTAGATCATCAGTCAGGAGCTAGCCACAACCAGCCTCAGGGTAACATAGGCACTCACGCCTTATACATATATATATATATATATATGTACAATAATGTGAAATATGCAGCTGCGTATTGCGTATAACGTTGGCAAACTTTGAGCTGGATTCGTGCGGATGCAAAGTTCATGACACGGAAAGTTCTATACTCAGCAGGAAAGAAATTCTGGTGTCACCATACTCCTTGATATACTCGTAGTCCATAATGCAAAGATGTACTCGGTTGACAACCGTCAGAGTGCCTTTAAATCGGACCTTACCTTCTCATTGAACACCATTTGTACTTCAGCCACCGCGAATATGTAAGTTTTGAAGGAATATTTTGCTTGTTTTTGTCCAAAATGCTTCCGATGTCACTGAGACCGTCTTACTCTCTACATTTTGAAGACTCAGTCAAGATACCGAGCGTGTTGATGCTTTTTGCCGACACAGCAGGGCTCCTCGTAATCATCCAGTTAACAATATGCGCAATTTACAAATACGGGTGATGCCCTGAAATACAAGCAATCGTAGGATTTGAAATGAAGCTGAAATAATGCAAGCTAGTTGTTAAATCTCGAATTTGAGCAGCGCGTAAACAAGAAATCCATTTGTTCGATATACGCATGGAAATGGAGCAAGTTATAAACTCGGTATAAGTACCGCACTGTGGAATGCGCCCCGAGCGATCAATGGGATTTTGACGGTGTAGCTATGGTACAGCAGCCAGGCGCTAATAGACGATGTTATAGCAGAAATACGGGCGGTTATTCAATCAAATTATAAGGAGCGTGATAAGGACCAGTGTAAGGTAGTGGTAACGCGTGGGATTGCCAAACCACGGGCCAGGGTTTGCATCATGGAGGCGCCGGCTTCCGTACATGTTCCGGTGGAACATTGTCTAGACTTGGTACCATACATTGAAGCTTTCAAAGGTTCCTACGCAAGGATAACATACAAAGTTGTTCGACGCTTGAATATCCACAGGAAGGTCTCTCCGCATTCCAAAATCTTGCTTGTACCGTGTTCTAGTTTAGGATGGAAAAATCGTTTACATATATTACAGCCTATATCCATGTGTTCACAATAAAATTTGTTTCCAATAGTCTTACACCACCGCTTTCGTGTTTATTTTACCATCCTTTCCCGACAACCATTCCATATAGGGCACTTGGACTGCACCCAAACACATACATTCAGTACTACTAAGTATCTTCTTTTTCACATCTTTCATTATACGGGCACCTAGGAATTGGCTTTCTATGGATAATTGCACATACAGCTCTATATTTAACCACTTGTTAATGGGTAAATGTTAAATTGCTCGCTATTCTTCAATGTATGAAATAACTATAAAATTCTTCGCTCTTCTGCTTTTGGAGTTCCTTTCGGAACAGTATTAACATTTCAGCATTCAACGTAGCCTAACTAAGCATATATCTAGAGAACATAGAATTCAGATGTGAAGACGGACAACCGTGTAATATTCCACCGGATCAGGGGTTTTGGTTCTTCCATAACCGGTACGTAGAGTAGGTCGCGATAGACCCGATGACCTGCAATGGAAGACAAAGGGAACGTAGGTGGCGGGAACTCAAACCCAACCACATGGTAAGAGCGAATATTGACGAATAACTTACCGAGTGCCCGCTGAGAAGCCGAGACCAGAAAGTGGTCGAATACCCGAGAGGCATCCAAGCGTAGGTTGAGCAGTCCGCAGTCAAAGTCATGACACCAGCCAAGGTGCTGGTTCCACAGGCGGTTAAAACAACATGGCGCGTTGCGTTACATTGCTCCCCCTACTAACAGGCGCTGTTCTCAGCGCTTGCGAGTCTCTTAGCTAGCTTCAGCCTTTTGAAATTGACAACAGTTGAGGAACCAGGAACGTCCGGCTTCATGATTCGATAGGTTATATCTGACAACACTTCTTTCACAACAAACGGTCCTTCCCATGTTCCAAGGAGATTCGCAGGGACGTCTGGTGGTGTTACTGTTGCTTTGAGCCAGACCGTATCAACTGGCTTGAACGGACTCACGAAAGCCTTCCGGTCAAAGAAGGCCTTCTGGTGACGCTGCGAGGTTTGCAGATGTGCTTATGTCATTTGCTGTGCTCGCAACAGACTTGACTGTAAACGAAGTAATGCTCCGAAGCAGTTAGAGTTTCATGGTTTGATGTCGGAAGCAGAGTATCTAATGGCAGACGCAGCTCACGACCCGTCGACATGAGACGTCGTGTTTGACCGGTCAATGAGTGGACGGACGGTCGATAAGCCAGCAGGCATTTGGCAGGCATGCCCCATTCCCGAGTAGTCTCGGTAGCCAAGAAAGCCTGTAATAGCGTCTACAGCGTACGGTTATTTTGTGTAACTAATCTGTTTCCCGCCGATTGCTAAGAACTCGTACGTGTCCTCCGGATTCTGAAAGTGTGACACATATCGCTCATGAGGGTGTTCTCATAGTTGCCTCAGTGATCTGATTGAAACTGATAGGATGATACCCACCTTGCCACCCATTTTATGAAGAAAGCTATTGCCACACTCCAGGCGTCTAGATATTTAAAATGGAAGGTTTCACAAAATGTTGTGAAGTAGTCAACCATAACAAGTACGTGACGATGACCCTTAGCAGTTGCTGGCTTTAGGCTCACTATATCGATGCCCACGATCACGTTCGGAAAGCCAGCCGTCATTGATTGCAGTGGACAGCTACGAGTGGTCTTCGGACTTTTGATCATTGCGCAATCAGCGAACGACTAGCAATAGATAATCATGTCACGCCGTAGATTGGGTCACCAAAATCGACGTCGAATTGCAACCTCTATTTTATTCTGTCCTGCGTGTCCTAACTCTTCCTGTACCATTCGCATTAATTCCTACGTTGCGGGCGTCGGCAAAACAATTCATCGCAAATAAACAGACCCGTTCAAAAAATACTTCATGACGTCGATCACCCGTACATGCGACCATAGTGTTTACACATATTTGTTTTCCCAAATGGCGCCCGCCAGCTCTTTATGCCTTGGTCGATCTCCGTCCTGCACGATGTGATAATACAAGAAGCTGTTCCGGGTCCCTAAACTGCAACCAAATCCATTCCCCCGTCTCCGTGGCGTCGAGGATGATGGCAGGCACACAAGCAACTGTACATGATGGGCATAGTGCGTGATCCTTAACAGGTCTTTGTGACAAAGTGTCGGCATTAATGTTTTGTGCCTAGACGGTGCTGACCCTCATAGTCGTATTCTTGAAATTGTTCCTGCCAACGGGCGATCTGTCCCTCGAGGTTCCGCAAGTTTTGAAGCCAGATCAATGAATAGTGATCGGTACGTACAATGAACTTGCAGCCGAGCAGATAGTGCCTGAATGGTTTAATAAAAAACACCGGGGCCAGCATTTCCTTTCGTGTTGTGCAATAGTTGCGCTCACTTCGCGAAAGACTTCTGCTAGTATAATCAATAACTGCTTTCATGCCTTCCACCGTGCGTTGTGCGAGTTCAGCTCTAATGCCGGTCCGTAACCGACACATAGAGCAGGTTGCGACAGACCCAATGACCAGCAATGGAAAACCAAGGGGAACGTAGTTGGCCGAAAGTTAAACCTAACCACTTAGTAAGAACGAATATCGACGAATAACGTATCGAGGGACTACTGACAAGCCGCGACTAGAAAGTGCCCGAATACCCGATAGGTAACCAAGCATAGGTTAAGCAGTCCGCTGTCAAGGTCACGATATCAGGAAAGACGGTTCCACGTGGGTTAAAACCACATGGCGCGGTGGTTTACAACGGCACGCACTTAAATGCTGCCAATGGCGCACTCGACGGTCCCGTATAATTACCTATTTGAAAGCAATTATGAATACGTTAAAAAAGATAAAAGATAAAAAGATAAAAAAGACAATATCATAGATAAAAAAAGATTAAAATTATAATAACGAGCCAGAGCAAGTTCGAAAATGTGTTTACAGCGACGGTACCAGGTGTACCGCGTCAGTGTCCCAGCAACAAGTCAGCAAGTTGTCCTCGCGCGTAGCCTGTATTTTGAGCGTCGTTACCTTCACTGTTGGCTTTCTATTTTGTCTTCTATCTGGCTGGAGTAGCTACCTATGGTGCGCTTTCACGACATAAATCTAGTCGCCTCAAGCTGGGTCTCTAAGGCAGATGTGACAACACATCCCAGCTAGCCAGCAGTTGTGACATAAGCACATGGTTCATCCAGCTCCGAGACTTACTAAGTGGTTCTCCAACCGCCTGCGATGTATTTTCTTTTCCTTTCATCCCCCTCGGCCTAATTCGACTCAGGTACGCCAGCGGAACCGAGATCCCTCAGAACACTCGATCAAAAGCATATTACACCAGGCAACCGCAACAAATAATCCTTCCATGACATATTGTGACAAGGTCGCTCTGGTGGATTATCTAGCAGGAAATAAAGTAGTGATGAAACAAATCAAAAATTAAATTAAAATGAAAGCACACCTAACTGATGTGATATGAACCAAACTAAGGTAAAACATAAAGTAAACTGACACTGAAACAAACTAAGAGTACAAATCGTTGACCATTTACATACACAAGTTTAGATTTAAGCATTTACACTAGTCATTCATTTTGCATTACACATTTGCTTCAAAAATCCTGCAGTATCCGTACACATAACCCAATTTTGGCCGCACCAAACCAAACAGCATATTTTCCGCCCGTGCGTTACATACTTTCCACTTTGCCACAAAGCAATTCTGAAGAAATGTCTTTGTAAAACTCTACTCCGATGAAAAACCTGAGGATTCTGACTATAAATTCTCGCTTATTGCTTAAGAATGAGGATATTTTTACTTCAGTGACATTTTGCGGTCTTGATGATATAGGTTGCTTCACTTGCAGCTGATACTGTAAAGTATTGTAAACGCACCCATAAAGCTTACATTAGCATTATTTCAGTTGAAGTCCGTGTCGGCATATTCGAGCGACCAGGCGCCCGACATTAGACTAAATTCGGACGGTGGAGAAATATTCATGTTATTTGTATTTTACGCTGATTCTTGCTCTATCATATAAAACGCTACACGCGATTACTTGTGTCGGATTGTTGTTTGTTTGCTCCAAATTTATGTGACATTTTGTGAAGGACCGATATCAGTCGCATGGTGCATGCCACTGCATGGCGTCTCTCTGTGGACTGTGCAACGTATGATACGGAGGAGTGGTGGGAAGCTTACAAACCTGCCTTCCCCGCTCGATTTTAACAGTAATCTACTTAATGTATGTTATTTTTAGCGTCATCTGCTGATGTTGATGCACAGGCATTTTGCGTGACGCACGAATTGAGTATCCACGAACCTGCCTGTGCTAACACTAGCACCGGCTTACCGGTGTCATTTGAAGCAGCGAATGCTCCTGCAACTTTTGTTTCCTCCAACAGAAGCACTGAGGAGGTTCAGGAATGCCGGGAGATCCGGAAGACAAAACTATGTGCTATTGGCACACGATGTCACCCATCATTGTTTCATCAGGCAGCATTATCCGCCCTTCCGAGGACATGCCTTTCCAGGAAGTTTTACACTAGGTATATTTACACTACGTCTACACTATACTTGTTTAGAAGCGAAGTCTCAGTTGCGCAGCTCAACATATGCTTCTAGAATTTCCGACGATTACATCCGGAGATGCCCGCATCCTCACGATCCCACATGTGCACTCCTCGTTATCGTCCTAAAGGTGGACTTTATGTGTAACTCTGACTGGAAGCTGTATAAAGTAGATGTTCAGTCAGCAATTGTCCCTCCTGTGCAGATATTTAACTTGCAATAGCATACCCATTGTATGACACTTTTACGCAGCTAAGACAAATATTATGCCCATATTTGGACAACGTAAGCAACCATAATCTGACATATTTGCCGTTGGAGTCATCTCTGGCTTAAGGAGGCCAGCCGACGTGCATGAGTTTCTGCAGTCAACCGTGCAGGGATGTAAGGAAGGCATGTAGCTTCAATCTCGTGGTCCACTCGTCAAGGTACACCTCATGTGCTTCGTCGCCCGCGCACATGCAAAAGCTTATGTGAAACAAATTAAACAGCACTAGGAATATTTTTTGTACGGAGTACGCGCCGCCGTCTTTAAGTAATGTTATTGTAATAACGTATACATTTGCAGACGTATATAGCGACCATGGCATGACTTTTCTGCTCTCTTCAGAGGACGGCATGAGGAGCAACGAGGAATATTGCTCATGACGACAAAGTGAGCATCATAGCGGTGATTCACCTTCCGTGGTTCTGCGAATGAACATCATTGCCCGTGCACATGCTGTGCTTGTGAGTGATGAAAAGGCTCATCAAGTAATGGATTTGTGGATCGATTAAACGGAACGTCCGTCTGCCATCCAAATATTTCGATCGCACCAACGACCGCTTAACATTGTGCGCTCACTGTCTCACTTCCTATTTTCCACGGAAATACCGAACCCTGAAAGCTGTGGACGGCTGGAAGGCAATTGTATATTGTCCGTTTCTGTTATACCTCGTATCAGCGATTTTGAAAGGCACCTAGACGGAAAATCTGTAGGAAAACTTTCGCAACCTTTCAATCTCTGCATATGTGCCTTGCAGCATAAATTGGTACTCATATTACATGAAGCATGTAGTGAAAACGCTGGATAACACGCATAAACAATTTGCGACACTTTTGGATGAGAGTGAGTTGGTTTTCAACCTGCATTGTCTGAAGCACCTACGTGTGGACATGGATCGATTTAAACCCTTAGATTCTTTTTCCGTATTTCCTCACGAGTCTTATTTGTAGCCGTTACGGCGCATGGTGCATGACCGTCATATACAAACGTCTCAGATATTATGTCGCATTGCGGAGCTTTCGGCGTCATGTCTTACTATGAAGTCCGGTTGTGTCGACGACACGGGTTCCGTGACTGTTTTGAGTGGGGCTGGCAACACTGCCGGGTTCAAATGCAGGGTGCGTTAGTTGCAAATAAACATCTCAACAACGCAGTCATTGACGCGATGCACCGTCCGTCGTCATTACTGTCAGGAACTCGGATGTGTGCAGCCAGCCACCTTTGTATCAAGAAGCACTATTCGATCAATTCATACCCACGGAAAATCTCCGCAACTTTATGTGTTCCGGGGCACTAACATCACCAAAGTGGATTCCACAACAGCAGTTCAGCTGCAAGTCTCTTACGCTTGCTGAAAATACAGTATTCTGCCCTATATTGCACAGTTGGCGTTTAAAAGGGGATAACAGAAGGTTATTAAGGTAAAAAGTGGCTTTCGTAATATTATTATAGCTCCTAGTTAATTGTCGTATAGCATGATACGTAATGACACGGTAAAAGAATGTCAAATTTTCCGGGCCGCAATAAAAACATTTCTTTCATTCGTTGCTCGTTACGCCTTCTATTAAACAGGGCTGTACCTACTAATGAACCTTAGCTTTCAGGTTTTTCCTGATATTGAATTCGAAGACACAAGCGTAGCCTTTACACATATAAGCTGGTTGGTCCGCGATGACCAGGTTCGGTGGCTGAAGTTGCCTGCACGGCACATACAGCCACTGATACTTAGAACAGGCCGCCTCCATCATCAGCTCTTTTGTATAAGGTGAGGACTCACAGGTGTACCGGTAAATCTGTCATGTTATGTACACAAGTCCCTGTAGATGATTACTCTGAAGCCGAAAAACTGTAAGGCGTGTTAGTGGAATTGTCGGAGGCTCCTTCCAGCGCCAAAACTTTTTCCATGGAGCGTGGCAGAAAACGCCAGAAGTAGGTACAAATGATGCTTGCGTTACTTGCAGCATTCCTGTCCGATTTCCGGAATGCGAAATTCCAGTTAAGAAGTCACGTCCATACACATCACACAGTGTGGACGTTGATTTCTCACCCCATCCGCCAAGGTTACAGTTGCGCGAATATTCACCGGGTAGTGACCAGGAGAACTTGGATCCACTGAACACTACGCCGGTGATGTTCAGGTAATTGGCTTTAAATACCACATATTATTAGCCCCATCTCGCTTTTTCCGATCTCAATGCCAGCGACGAAGTCAGATGAATAAAGTTACAGTCTCAAAGAGTGTGCCGTAGGTTGTGAAAAGTAAACGCTATTATGCCACTATAGTGGGGCTTGACCACCTGACGTCTGACTTAGTCAGGGTGCACGAACACGTTCATCCCCTGGATTTGAAACTGAGCTCCCTGAATCGATAGATGGCCGGCGACAGGGCAGGACCCGTTAACACAGTTCAACTAACAATGCGCTCTGTGGAACTGCTCATCGTCTTTAACGCGCGCCTGCAAAACTATGACAGTATGCGGAAGACGGTAATGCACATATTCATATATCATCTGTTATAGATGGAGTACTTGGCGAATCTCGGTGGCAACTCACTTTCGGAATGCCTGCGCAACATCATACAATCTTTAATGACAAATGCATTGATACGCCAGGTGAACTGGTGACGCCTACCTGAGAAGCAACGCATAAGCGGATCTCATTTGTCCTGGGCCATAATTGGTTAGTAACATCAATTACGGTAAACAAAATGGTTAAATATGCGACCAAGCGCCAAGGCTTCGCTGAATGCACGGAATCTCCGGTGCTTGACAAGATTCGGAGATGGATCCAGCGTACCAAAAAGCGTGAGACTTTTCGTTGGATTTCCATTACCAAACCGTGGATTGGTGATGAAAGATTGTAAATGTTTAGGATGAAAAGCTATTTCATGTTCAGATTTTTCTCGACTCTTTTGCGTATCTAAGCTGACGAAGATTGCGTTTCATGAGTGACGACGGTTATCTTGTTGCAATTAGATCTGGGTACAGCGCGTTGAATGATTGGCATATTCTCTTTATAAGCGATTGAATGTTCCTGTGGTTGTGACAAATTTCGGACGCCGATCACAAGTTTCCAACTCTACGTAGAGTGCTTCATGTAGTGTGGCCAAAGCGCTTTTCTTCTGGATAACCAACAATCGACTTCATTGCAAATATATTTTCAAGTTTCGCTCGACTTCATTTAGAATACTGCATCCGTGGTTGGGGAACTGGTACAGGGGAGATAGGTCGCTTTAGATAACGTGTCAATTATGCGTCTTAATTTCGGCAATAGTCTTCTGGAACAGTCATAATCTGCACGCCCATTTGGTTTGGGATGTAATCATTCTAATACCGAGGGATTCACAAGGACTTCATCTTTAATTAACGCGTATGATCTTAAAACCTCTTAACTGTTATTCAAGTTATATAGTCTCGAGTGGTTACTTGACCTCAGCTTGCCTTTAAATAGATTTATTTCCCCAGCTCTTGCATACCATCCGCAACTGAAACAATAGGATTGTTAGTGCAGCAAACAAGAGAAGAAATTGCTTGGCCTACGTGAGATTCATAAGATTTAGGTTAGATCCATTACGACTTTGGAACATGTTAACGAATCCTAGTTCAACAATTCTCATCAGAAGAAGCAATCATTGGCTTCTCTTGTTTTTCTAATCATACCATAAACTAAACTTACATTAACCTCCTCGTTGGCGAA
>OX104066.1:13282046-13301165 GCA_944474145.2 Dicrocoelium dendriticum
TTTTAACTTGCTCGTGCGTTTTGACCTTACGTATACAACAGGTTGTACTCCATCGACATCGAGCGCATGGTGCTGTAACACATGCGATCGCGAGTGCCTGAGTCAGACAGGCCTAGTGAGCCAGGAGAGAGGCCGCAATGGACTACTAACCAAGAGACGACGTGTCCTGCAGATAACGTAGGCAGAACCGGCGCAGCGTTTGTAGGTACGCTGCATTCGATTTACTAACCGCGTGCTTGCATGTTAAGTCTATTTATTTTAAATGGTGCATTTTCAATTTTGTCCTAATATTTTTATTTCTCATATAAATGCCTACCTATACTCTCTTATATAAACTTGCACACGTCGCTTAAGCCAATTGTAGTTACCTTCGATAACATTTTCGTGTCTGTGGCATTTCCGTAAAATATAATTGCTGACCTCGTGAATTCATCTCGGATTATTTGTAAACAAAATTTTTCATTTGCTCATTAATTTAAGATTTATATCACAGTTTCCTTATGCATTATTCGATTTATCTTATTTAATTTTGTTGTTTCAAGTGATTAGCTATTGCTTGATATCCCCGGTGTGACTGCGCTTGATGTGCATGTTGACGAGGTGCCTACCTGTCTATTACCCACCACTTCGTCCATTCTGGCTCTAGGAGACAGTTGGTCGTTGCTGGAGGAGACAGGGTGCACCATCATTATGGCCGTGTTATGATCAAAGAGTGGTTCCATGCACTCAGTGTGAAGCGGACTACGGTCCAGCCACCGTCTTGTGTACGCTTGATTCCCCAAATACAGTGACCTTGTGTTTGCCTGTGCAGGAGTGTGGGCCGGCTCCATTGGTGAAACGTGCCTCACGTGCCTCTTGGTCTTATTCCTTCGGGTTTACACAGGACACCGGTGTGTGGACGGGACTGTGGATGGTGCAGCGCAAACCAACCATGGTCCCTCTGTAGGCGCAGGCGTTCTGTGGCTGGCCACAATGACAGGCAAATTCGAAACCGAATGCCGCCAACCATAAATATGTGAACAAGCAACAATGATTCCTGTTTTTTAAATATATAAATTTATATATATATGCATATTCGCTGCAGTCCATAAGATAGACAGTGACTAAGCGAAAACCATGAACTGACATTGATAATTACAGAAAACTTTCAAAAAGAGCCAAAGTAGGAAACTGTCAAAATACCTTTATTGTTTTTGATTCTTGTTTGTCTTATTTTTTGGTTTCTCATAAACCATGGGGGTCTTTTTGTCTGTTTACTGCCTGCAATGTAAATAAAGGAAATCAACACAAACATTTGTACAAGTTTTCCATTTGGTCCGGTTCAGCGCCATGTCCGAAAGTGTTTCCGTCCAGTGGTGATTTCACCTTTGTTTCCACAGCCCGAAATACGCATAGGACCTGCGACAACCAAAATAAAATCAGCGCTTTCATCGTTTCTCGCCACCTGATAGGATGACCACCATGCGATTTCTTCTAACCTGGTCCTGTGTGAGCGAATTAAGGACGTTGGTGCAGCCGTTCGCATGGTAGGCGTAAAGCCTGCACCAGCCATATAACTTGACAAAAACTGTACCAGGCTGACTATAAAAATCCTGTGTTACCCACGACACGACGTACAACAACGTAGTTGCAAACCTTGTTCATCCACCTCATTCCAAGTTTTCTTCGCGGACATTCATTAACAGAGGCCCAAAGACGATTTAGGGCAATAACACGAATCGGTCAGGACTCATTCACATAAGCAATACCACATTACCAAAAGCACTGAATACCCCGCTTTTACCAATAGTGAAACAGCGTCGCCTTAGACTCCGCAAGTTTTTAAACGCTGAAGGCGTTTTGGCTACACGGATGGAATTCTTTCTTCTTATGCTACTATCAGCAATGATACAGCTTCACAGGTAAACCAAGTTCTCTATTTGTTCAAGCTGCGTACCTTG
Source organism: Dicrocoelium dendriticum (assembly GCA_944474145.2). Taxonomy (NCBI): domain Eukaryota; kingdom Metazoa; phylum Platyhelminthes; class Trematoda; order Plagiorchiida; family Dicrocoeliidae; genus Dicrocoelium; species Dicrocoelium dendriticum. The sequence continues at coordinate 13,283,987 of OX104066.1, forward strand.
AATAGTGAGTACTTGGACTAGTGGATACCAATCCAGGACCAAGACTGCATTTTGTACTAGCAAAGGTTATGCCATATTTTGATTTTTCTAGCACCAAGCGGTTTAGAAGGACTTGTGTGCTTTGTACGTCAGTAGCAAGCAGCTGGGGACAACGACATAACTGCGGTGCTGATATCCTGTAATCCAGTCTCGGAAAGGCAACAGACATAGGTTACGAGGGACTCTACATTGCGCGCCAGTCAAGGTTGTTTTCCAATCAGTAGGAGTGTCCGAACATTGAAAGCTACCAGGCGGAAACGAAGCTGGCAGTGGTTGGATAGATGATAGTCAGGCGATTTAGATTTGAGCGAGACGTGCATTGGAAGTAGATGCAAAAGGTTTTAGATAATCTACAAATTAAATGTTGGCTGTGATGAAGAAACAAGAGTAGTATGCGAGGTGGCAGCAAAGCTAACCGACCTGCTGATTTTCGCAAAAGCTATGGTTTTGACGGAGAACAGGTTACTAGTCGGTTGCCAATGCAAAAGTTGGGTATTGTCCAATGAGATCCCACCGCGAGCAAATAGCTCAATACTTAGCCGCAACGCAACGAATTGAAGTCAAGAATTTGTACCCATTGGCAGCCGATGACTGCTTGCTAAATTCCAACACCTTTCGCTTGGTGAGTAGCTAAATAGGGGCTTTACCCTCTCCACCATTTCAGCAGCAAGGCGCCGAAATAAAACGCTTCACCAAGTTGCAACCTAAGCCAGTTATTTAGCTAGTGGTGAGTCACAACCGATATGGCGCAGTGTTGTTAAATGGACAAGTAGCTCTATACAGTGAGGATACTTGACAGGCGAAAACCACCACGTCTAGGAACACTACCTTCAAACCATTTGCTGGACCGTGACACTCCCGGACAACCCAGTTGGCACCTCGAGGAGGTTGTTCAGCAGTCCAGCCAGTCTGCACTGAATGTGTCGCGTCCGATTGCATCAAGTTTTCAATGAACGAAGGTGAACCTCTGCGACCTATGTGCATACAAGCGGTCAGATTTTGCAGCCTGGAAGGGTAGTAACCAGACATATTTATGGATGTACAGTCATGGCATCTATGTCGAACTGCAACTGAGAACAGAGCCAACTCATTGTTAAGCACAGATAATAGCAGCTGCTTCGTATCTTTTGCCAACCGAGACAAACACATCATCAAAACGGGGCACATTCAGCGTGCGTACGTAACAAGATTCCCTACTAGCCTAACAACAAAATGATTAGATCGGACCAATGCGTGGCCAGGTATGTGTAATTCGTTATCCAGGATATTACATGACATCTGAGTTGCTAAAATTGTGAACATGACTGAATGGGACCTGCTTAGTAACAAACCTAGATCATACATAAACAAATAAATCTCACGTAATGTTATTCTCGACTACACGAGTCAGGTATGCACAGGCATGAAAATGGTGAGTAGAAAATGTGCTCATTTAATGTACAATAGAACAATACGTTTGTCAATAATCTTGATATATGAACCTATATATGTGGGCATGTGGACGTGTGTAGTCTTGTTTATGAGGTTCGTGAAGGCATTCCTTCAATCTTAATCGTGTCGTAAGTGTTAAAGAGACAGTTGAGGTTTGTGGACTTGAAACAGTTGTCCGGATAAGCAAGGAGTGAGTTTAGTCCGTGGCGAGTCACAACCGCCACGTCACAGTGTTGTTAAGCAGACACTTCTTTCCTGAGACTACGCACATTATAAGCAGTAGCTGAATTAATAGTTAAACACAAGATCTGAAGTGAGCGCCGCGATAAATGAATCACAGGGAAGTGGATTGTCGGTTAACCATCTAAAATGGCATTACGCCGTTAATTCATTCATTAAGCGGTCACCTGCTTTTGAGTTCCTTGACAGGTTTCCTTAATTAAAACACAATTGTTTACCGAAAGTTTGGCTGCAGCATATCTTACCGCCTCTGCGTTTAAAAAGGAACAAAAACAGTGCTTCGCTCGCTTCCTGTGTGGAGAGTAACTTGCAGTTTAGCTAATCGCAATGTTGACAGCAACGCCATGAATACCAGACAGAAATGCACTGGCTACAAATGTTGAACCACGGAAGGCCACACAACACGCAAACCAAACGAATGGTATCAAGTGATTTTATTGCATTATCCAACATAGTGATAAGCACTTGAGTTTCCTCAGATGCACAATATGTGTTTGAGAAATCGTCGAGTAGAGCGAACCATTAAATGGGACGCATGATCGTGCCGAAATAGTCCAAAAAGTTTTGGTGAAGTTCGTTGTGAATTTGATCCTGCTTCCAGAGAAAACGTGCACAACTGCGCTTCTGCGCAAATTTTGGCCACTAAAAACTCAAGGAGCACTAAGAACGCATGAATAGGCGAGATAAATTTCAAGTCCAATGAAATTATAGGGAAATATCTGGAGAATTGTATCCTGCATACAAAGAAAACGTGCACAACTGCGGCACAGCAAGACTATTGCCACTAATAAAATCAAGGAGTACAAAATTACCTGAACGACCCAGATGAACTCTACGGTGGACGCGTAACACCCCTTCATCTGTACATGTAAAAAGACCTTGAATTCGTAATTGCGAACAAAGCACATATATTTACCCTGTTCTCACTCCCCATGCAAGAGCATAGGATTTGTTGATCGCAATCGGTGTACCAGTACACTTTGTGGTGTCGAGAGCGATCAGCCAATGTTAGACAAAATACGTGATTGGTCATGCTACTAATCTGGCGAAAGTGGTTTCACTGCCACGCAAATGATATGACATAAGGAATTTGATAAAAATATGTGGATGGTTTGTTTTACTTGAGGTTGCAAAATTGCAGGCTACTGAAAGAAGGATTGAAGGTTTACACGAGCGTGATAATATCTAATAGAGTAGTGATAATAAGCGGTATGCTTGATTGTGTTGCCGCTGCAACACGTGGAGACAGTTGGAAGAAAAGCTTTGAAGGATTCAGTGTAACTGCACGGTTGCATTCATTGTTCGCTTGCCTACCTGGCCACACGTGATGTAAAATGCGTGCAATCTGGAGAAAATATAGGTGTGCGAATTCGTTTATGATATGCGTGTGATCGTTTAGGCAATGTGAGGTAATCAAAACTAAAGCAGTAGTTCGTATGAAGGAGGTAAATATAGAACATCTTCGTAAATAGAATTTTCAAAACGTTTACAGCTGCAAAGTTCTGGTGCTATGTAGTTTCAGTTGGCCGTACACTCATGTGCATAGCGTACCTACGTACTGCGGATGTAGTCGGCGCATTGTCTACTAAGGTCAAGTTCGCTGGGTAGTGTTCGTTCGTCTCCACACCAGTGGATCACGTCGGTAATCAGTTAGCACTTCAGTACCCCTGGATCTGCTGTTATTTAAAAGTCGTAGATGCATATCAATCCTGCGTTTCAACATGATATTTACACATCACTTCCAAGTGATTGATAAGCTTAAAACATCATGTGGCCGTACGGACCCATCATGATCTGCCAATCAGCATTGCATAAGCATAGTAAGCATAGAGTTTGGAACAATTTTCCTCCTTCAACAATGCCTCTGGAATTACCTACCTTCCAACGACAAAATGTGTCCGAGGAATTGCCAAATCGATAACAACCTGTGTCACGGCGTGCACACATGAATGCTTCTAAGACTAGCTGAAACAGTGGTCCATAGCATTATTAGTGCGCGCGGCTGCCTTTGTAACAGTTTGCAAACACATTGTATAAATGCCCGTGGGTGAGACAACAGTGCTTGACTGTTCCAAGTACTCACCTGAATTACCAGAGTAAAATGCGTGCATCGCAACTGATTATCATCTTTGCGTTTCTTTAGCAGGTCGATGTGGCATATATAAATACGGTAGTCATTGTAGCCCCTTTTCGGTGTTACTTTGTTGAGTAATGCCGATTTCATGGGTATAGCATGCCAGTCCATGGACGTAATAGGAAGGTTCCATCTGCATTGAGTGTGCTTCTAATGGTTCCATGGGGAGAACCACTTGTCAAAGCGTCTCTACAAGTATGGTTGATTATATGGAAGTGAAGCCTAATTATCCTATGAATACATAGTTTCCTTTGACCTATACATAACACCATACATGGAGACACTGAAGCGATAACTGAGTAACAAAGTCGCCCATAGGTGTGGAGACAAACGAACACTCACTAACGTCTTGTCAACGCCACACTTGTAATCCTCTTAGTTTGTGCTTAGTCATCAACTGTGATAGAATCACGCACCCATAGTACTTCCGTTGTTCAGCTTCAGGTTGTTCTACCAACTTCAATGGGAACAATGTCTCTCACAATCGTCGCAATAACAATCATACGAAATTGTATAACCGCCTAGCAGCCATTGCTGAACTGCGGAATACCAGTTAGATGATTGCCTGTCCACGCCACCGTGGTTCGACCGTGGAATTAGCCACCACCAGGTAGTGGCTAACGATCACTATAGAGCGCTTCATGCGCTGTTAGTATGTCTGTCCGCACCGGTTACGTCTTAAGCTTCGGATCATGTGGTAGCTAGGATCGCCTCCTTAGACAGGCCTCACAAGTTGCCCATTGGACGGTTTAGTTTGGAGAAAAATCATCGAGGTTTCCTTTAGATAAGCATCAAAATAAAACAGAAGGTGTTGCTCGACAATTTCACTGGACTGTTTGTCACTTATGTTGGCGGCTTCCAAACGGTGTCCCATTGCCTAATGTCTCATGATCAATGAGAGTGTCAACGATGCAAAAACAACGTTCTTAGCCTAGCTAACAAAAAGCACTGCATGCGATTTCGAAGATATGCCACCTTAAAATCCTGGTACAATGCGCCAACATGCGTGTAAGCTAGTATAGTTTCATTGTTTTTGAGGCCTGTTGGTCAATCTGTAGCAATGTGCGCACATCGAGTCACGCCAATCTAAATGAGCATCGCGGGCTCCAATTTGAAGCCGATGAACTGCGCTTGACCGCTGGGTTGGACATGGGCTTATACAAATGGCAGGATTGACGCTCGACTATTGCACGTGAGTTGAAAATATACCATTTCCGAGTCAAGTTATATAATATTGGAACCAAATTGGTTCGTATGCTTTTTCAACTTGGTTCCTAGAGATATTAAACCTGGTTCATAAGCATTTGCGTGTTGGTGCGCCTCAAAGTTGGGCTTAGGTGCACACGCGCACCGTCGAGTAGCTTCCTCATTGGTCAGACGCCGTCGGCCAACCTGATGCCGTGTGTCACTATAGAGCAGGTTTTCGCAAACATTTCGGCACGTGCACCTCTTTGTAGCGTAACCTAGCACGACGGACCCCTGAGCTTTTCTTATCCACAGAACTAGGCTTTAATAACATAAGAATGAGGTGGAGTTCATCCCTGTACACTGAATTTGCACAACTGTTCATTTGTGTTGGCAAAAGTCAAGGCTGTTGAACATACATGGAAATGCAACTATATTAAGGCTTAATACCTTGGATAATATTCGTTCCGACATGCAGCGCTGAGTTGTTTGATGTTATGTGTTATTGAGGAAAACTATAACCTCGTATCTCGTTACGATTCAGGTCTGTTTTGGTATTTTGGTTTGTATAGATATAATGCTAGAATGCAATCTCACACAGCTAAGTTGTAGCAAATCGGAGGAGCACGGCGATATTTTTCTACCATGACAAAGTACACACCGTTCGCTTTGCATCAGAAATCACACAGAGACAGTCTGTGAAAGCTTTTTGAAAGGAAGAGTCTTAGGTCATCTCCATGCATTTTGTATTCATGGCCGGATACGTTTCTCTGTTCTGCTGTCAGCGCATTACGATAACTAACTATGTATGATGCTTCCGTAGCTTATTTACAGTCTGCGACACGTAAAGCATGTACGTTTGGGTGTTCAATATTTCATCTCGCATGCGCAGAAAGTACATTTTTCCTGTCTCTACAGTCCGTATGAATTTTTCAAAATCCGCTGCACTTTAATAGGCACCAATTTCCGAATGTACTTTGTTACACAGCGGACTCCATAAATCCAAAACGAAGATGACGGTTGTTGTATTTCCTCCTCTTACCTACTGGTACAGCGTATTCCGTTGGCACGGGCTATTATTGCATCACATCAGGTAGTATAGTAACATCGCACGTCTCAGCTGCCGCATGAGCAGAAGGCACATTAGATGGCCCTGCTACTATACCTCTGAATTCGTCGAAGATTATTCCTGTGAAATATTTATCAATATTCCATTCTTCATTCCATTGTCCATGCTGATGTTACATTTCTAACAACTACAATGGAAATAAAAAATTAAACACAAGGGCCCAAAACACACCAGCCATTTGGTTACTATGGTAAGTTGGACTTTGCAAGAAGTAAAGTAGTGAACCAAACAGCCACTCTTTTGTAACATTCCTGATGTAGTTCCCCTTCGAATTCGCGGAATCGGAAGAGCACATTTTTTCAATAGTTCAATAGTTCAATAGTGTATGGTGGGATAAAAAGCAATAACTTTACAAGACCCACAGGATGGCAAATGGAAGAAAACAAAGTTTCAGGTGTGACACAAAAATATCAGTAAGTTAGACACTGCAGTTTGTCATACCGTTATATAATGTGTATCATGTAAGTGCAAGTCCAATAGTCTTTCGAATGTCTCGATGTTTGGTGCGTTAACCACATGCGATGGCAGTGCGTTCCAGTGCGGACAGACACTAAGAGAGTAAAAAAACTTTCTACAATCTAAACGGGAATATTGAGTCACAAGTTTTAGTGCATGGCCTCGGCATCGTTTGTCTGCAGATAATGTTAACAGCGACTTACATGGATGGTCCTCTTCTCTTAGTATCCGGTAAGTGAGGATCAGATCACCGCGAAGTCGTCGGTATTCTAAGGAGTACAGACCGATCGAACGAAGGCGCAGTTCATAACTAAGGCCCGATAGACCACGTGTTGCCTTAGTGGCTCTTCTTTGTGGTTGCTCCAGGAGACGAATGTCCCGTTTTAACCACGGACGCCATGCCTGCACCGCATACTCGAGGTGGGGACGAATGTAGGCGTTAATCAATAATGGCACGAGTTGCCGCTCGAAGGTACCGAGTGCTCGCCTCAAAAGCCTTAAGTTTAAGTTCGCTATGTTAGCTGCCTTTGAACATTGGAGCGAATTACCCAGACCTTCTTGCACGATGACCCCTAAGTCTCTTTCGTTGCTCACCTGTTTTATAACGCGCTGCCCCAGGTGATATGTGTTGCTGCAGTTACTGCGCAGCGACAACAGGTGACACTTTTCGGGGTTCAGGGGTAGTTGGTTGCTTACTGCCCATTCGTGAATCCGGTTCAGGTCATCCTGCAGATAGACAGGGTCAGATGTTGACTGAATAGCTCGCCACAGCTTAGCACCGTCGGCGAATATTTGCATAGGTGATTGAATGTTGGCAGGGAGGTCGTTGATATAGACTAAAAAGAGTAACGGGCCGAGAACTGATCCTTGCGGTACGCCGCTAGTGACGCATAGACTATCGGAGTGGGTGTTGGCGATCCTTACCTCGATTCTTCTGCCGTATAAGTAACTTTCCAACCAAGTAAGCAAGGATCCGTGGATACCATAGGCCGCAAGCTTTCGGAGAAGTGCTGGGTGATTGACTCTGTCGAATGCCTTAGAAAAGTCCAAGTAAATCACATCTACGGGAACTCCCTCATCAGCAGCCCTGGTCCATGAGTCCCGAGCAAGTAGTAGATTGGTGAGGCAAGATCGTCCGCGTCTGAATCCATGTTGGAGGTTGGAGATGATTTGTAGACTTTCAAAATATCTCACCATTTCATCAGCGATTATAGACTCCATCACTTTTGATAGAACAGGAAGGAGAGTAATAGGTCGATAGTTGGCAGGATCTGACCGTTTACCTCCCTTGTATATCGGAGTGATAAGTCCACGTTTCCACTCAGACGGAAGTGTATGAGAATCAAATAGAAACTGGAAAAAGTTTGCAAGGTGGACTGCCATGGTGGGTGCAAGGGTTTTAAGTACTTTCGGACAGATCTTGTCCATTCCCGGCGCACTATTTTCCCTGAGCGACTGTAATTTCTTTGCCACAGATGTAGGGCTAAAGTTGACCGTGGATAAGCCGACGACATTTGCTGGGATGTAGCAAGGCGATGGTTCCATGGTGTGTCTAGTCACTGAGACAAACTGCATGAGCAATGCGTCCGCGGTCTCCTCTTCAGTAACCGTTAGGCCATTGCTCGTCTCTAGTGGTGGTATTCCCGTCTTAACCTTCCTTTTGTCATTCACATACCGGTAGAGCAGTTTGTGATTGCTAGTAAATTTGTGTACCATACTTTCCTGCCATTCGTACTTGTCAGCCCTAAGGAGTGAAGTGCAGTACTTTCTGACTGTTTTGTAATGATTCCACGTGATATAACTTGGACCTAGCAAATGACCCCTCCAAGCCTCGTCTCGCCTATTCAACCACTTACGTGTTCTACTCCGGATCCAGTTGTTGCTCCGTCGCGAAACTCGTAATGGTACGTCTTTTGAAGCTGATTGTAGGACCCAGTTTATCTTGCCTTTCAACACTTGCCAGGCATCATTCGCCGAAGTGTGCATCTGGAGGTCCCAGTCAACGGTTGTCGCTATAGTGTGAAGCTTGGAATAGTTGGTGATGAATCGTCGGGTTTCTGGTTCTTTGTCAACCATACTGGCATAACACACATAATCAAACGTTAGAACTGAATGATCGCTATAACCTAGCGGGGGGTTGTATGAAACCGACTCAAACATTAACTCCTCATTAGTCAGGATTAAATCAAGTATCGAAGGCTTGTTTGAACCGCGGTGTCTGGTTGGTTGATCCACATGGTTATACAAAACTGCCATAGTCAAGAACTCAAGGAGTTTTGATTTGAAGCATGGCCCACTTGGGAACACAGATGCTATTGACGGTACATTGAAGTCACCCATTATTAGGTAGTGTGAGTACTTTTTCGACATAGCATATTGGAGAGCATTTAACAGAATATCATCGCTGTCGGCGGAGGAGTTCGGCGGCCTGTAGACAACTGCTATGAGGCAAGCATCATGTGTCTTCTTCTGAGGACAACCATCGGGACCGGATAGCTGCAGCCGGCAAAATAAGGCGTCGGGGATAATAAGGGAATGCTCAGTGAGAGCTTCACATTTCAGGTGATCTCGGTAGTAGATAGCAACGCCACCACCGCGAGATGGACGATCATTTCGTATGACTGACATTTCACTAAGTTCAATTTCTGGATCCAAAATCTCGTTTGAGAGCCAGGTTTCAGATAATGCTATGATGTCCCAAGTTGCTGCTTCATGCCGATGGCGCAATTCCGGCAACTTGGAGTAAAGCCCTTGGGCGTTTGTGTAGCAGCATTGCATTTGTTGCCGCATTAGGAGGTGGGTTCGCTGTGTTTGACCGGCACAAACAGTGCCGGTCTGCCCACGTTTTTTGACACGAGTGTTTGCACGCTTGGCTGGTCTATGGTCGGAAAAGCCAGGTCTGACTCAGCTGTACCAGTGGTCTGTCCTGCTTGCAGGAATGGTCTCAGTCGTACTTCTGGTGGTCCTAGCCTTCTGCTGTGGTACCACACGTTAATTGCCATTGATGCCATCTCCGGCGTAGCCAAGGTAACTTTCAAAATTTTCGGCCCGCTCCCTTGGTAGTTTGGGGAGGAAGCTAAGCGGCTGACGTCGAATGCCACAACATTCTGCATGCCATAGAGTTCTGTGATGTAGCGCCACTCATCAATATCGTGTTTTTGTCTTTCACTGGTGTCGCCATGTTTCAGTTCGGGCACACCATGAACCAACACCACTTTCTTCATTACATTTTGACGAGACGCGGTTGGGTCGGATTTTCGCTTTTGTCTTTCCTTCCATGGCATGTCTGGAAAAATTCGGGCACTGAGAGAAGAGTTCGGTAGACTGTGGCTTGCTAAGAGAACATCCTCCAAGTCCTTTGTGTTGCCAAATGTTACTCGCAGTAACCGAGGTTCCCCTACGTGAGGAGACGATGGGTTTCGTGACAGACGTGTAAGACTAGTTGGGAGAACGTTTAGTCCTAGTGCGCAGCTTATCTCAGTCCAGCGATTTTGCTCTTCGGCTTGTCGACCTTTTAACGACTCGCTGGTGGGTTCTGGTACGTTTGAACATATGACTGTCATCGCTTGTTGGTTGCGTAGTAATTTAGTTTGTTGCAGTTCCTTTTGGGTGGAGGTTTGTCGTGTGGGAGTGTTGGTCTTGTCTTGTGGGGAAGACAAGTCAAGGCTGCAGCAAGAATTCTCCTGTGCAACGACGTTATTCACACAGTTTGTAATGTGCTGCCCAGCTAATAGCGATGATCGTGCAATTTGTGCATAACTCTTTACGCCTTGCGGTACAACAGAAGATTTTATGGAATTTTCAACTGGCTTGGCATCACAGTTGTTTATCGCTAATGGTGCTTGTTTTTCGCCGAAACGTGTAACATTTTTAATGGATAACTTTGGTCTTTTGGTAGGTCTGGGGTTAGGGCTACTTAATACACTAAGCTGCAACTCGAGTTCAGCGATTTTCCCTCCCAAAGCCTTGACCAATTCTTTCTGTTCGGATGACGCAACAGCCAACATTTCACACCTCGCGTTGAGAGTTCGGATAATCTTGGCTATTGGGCTATCTGAACACGCATCACAGAACCACAAACTATTTGTTATTACGCTGCGGTTTCCGCCAAGTTCTGAGTTCACGTCCACTTCGTCGTAAGAATTTGCACACAAAGAGCACGTGATTTTTGTGATGACAGTTCTCCGCTTACTTGAGCCATGATTGACCTTCGTTGTTTTGTTCACGCGTGGACCCGCTGATAAACTTCGCCTTCCCATGGCTTAGTGACTCGTATGCACTTTAAATCACGCCGGCTAGCGGTAACCGTCGCTGTCCGGGTTTGGTGGTGATGGGTCCTGGCGCAGGCGTGTATGGAATCACAAACACTTCGTGTGGTAGGGTGCACGAAGGAATATAGATGAAAGGACAAAATAGCCAGTAGCTATGGTGTATGGTGGTGCACAGTACTAAGCTATATGTCACCTGATAGCTTTAGAAAAGCTCTGTAGAATGGTTTCTTAAATTCACTGAGATTACCTCCAAAAAACAAGCTTTCAAGCGTGGTTCTTAATGTACGAATTGCCGAAGACGCCGGTTGGGATAAAATAGCGAGACGGAGGACTTACTGCGCAAATATAAATCCCGTTCGATAGAACTCGGCTACCCGAAACGAATGGGCGTATTTCCGAGAATGTAGAACGAAAAATGAACGGAATAATTCAGGATTACCACAGAGCACAGAATTATGCGACCGTCTGTGAGCGTGCAGGCGATAGTGTTAAACACAGAAATATCCACGCATTCCCTCCGAGCTTCCGTGGACGCGATTCCGCAAACGGGCCTCTCTTTCCGTTTTGCTTATTTCGGAGGATACTAATACTTGAAATGACCGCAAAATTGAGCCCTATCGTATGGTATACTCCTCGCTGCCTTTCGAGGGATATAGCCTGAGTTATGTGAGCTTGAGCGGACGAAGAATGACCCATCCAGCCACTGCCCATGGCATCACGGTGAAATTAACGAATGACCTTTCCGAACTTGGAAAGCCTCGTTCGCTCACATTTTAACTCCCAGCCAAAACAAGCTTCCTCCTTTGAAGAGGTATGTTTCCATGGGCAATGCAAAAGGCTATAAAGTAAACCGTTAGATTTAATTTAAAACTTTTTACAGCATGTTTTTCATAAACTGGTGAACTAGAGCTCTCGCGTCCATACAATTTTCTAATAGAACTGTAACACTTTGGGAAAACCCGCGAATTCCCTGAAAGTAGCCCAAGGCCCCCTAGGCATCCGCGAACCACCCTTTGAGAAACAGTGCTATAGAGATTCTTATACTCATAAACTATGCCCATTCAGACATGAAGAGAACAACTGCGAGGATATTACAATGGAACAATGGAACAATGGTTTATTACGGGTAAAAAAGCGTTGCTTAACAAGTCCCGTAGGATGGAAAAATATTGTGAAAATCAATTGCAGCTAATTATGGTCAGACGCTACGTTTATGGTGCAGATAATTAAAACTTACAAAAAGCTATTGCTAGCTATGTACAAGGACAGAGACTTTAGATGATAGGGGTAATAATTCCACTGGGAACTAATTATGTACAGCAATCGAGAACAGATTCAAACGAGTCACGATTGACCGGTGACCTTTATGCCTGCTAACTGCTTGAGCGCCAGCTCAGAATTAGCGCCTGCATAATTTCGGCTGAAGGCGTCCGGTAGCAAGAGCTTCAGCTATAGTAAGGAAGCGCCTTTTGAGCATTGCTATGGGGCAATTAGGAGGACCCTAAGTAAGTCTTTAACACGGCATTGATGCCCAGTGTTGATCAGGTGCTCACAGTTGCTATGACTGCAGCGCAATAACTCTTCTGACTGGATAAGATTGTGATTGCCTAACTGTGAAAATGCACACTGGTAAATGCACACGGTCAATAATATGACAGTCTTAGTACATGTGCCACGATTGAACTGGTTGCATTTCGAGTTAGTTGGACACTTACAGGGAATAATATAACAGCGCGGGCGATGAAGGGAGTGCTTGGCAAGTCTCGTATTTTGTTAAGGTGCAAGCCGCAATCACTAGTGCACAAATACAACGGTGATCCGTTTATGTACTATGAGAGGGAAGTATTATTGCAATACGCAGCTGGGAAGTGGGATCCACGGAAATGGTACAGGTAACCATCTTGCGATATTTAACCTATCTTCGTGACATTAGAGTTCAACTTGTCAACGCGGTAAGTATATGGCGTGAGAACGAAATTTACCGATGTACTAAAGCTGCTTGCGGCCCTCCGTGAAAAGTCGTACGTTTCGGAAATGCCATGCTTTGCTGATTGCTGTCTCTAACAGTCGCATGTGTTATACCATAGAATCCGCTTTATTTCCCACCAGGTTCTTAGCCCACCGCTTTATAGGTCACTTGTTCAAAATACCAATTCTTTTCTCATATACATGGTACATTTTCACCGTATAATTGCCCACTGTCTAGGTCGTCCCACCTCTTAATTACCCAGCTGCATGGGCTGTGCTCTTGACGCTTTGTCGATTATCCGCCCTCGCTCCGACCATCTATGATTACGATTACCCCGCAGCTAGCCAGTCCGAAGGATTCACGAACAACAAAGAAGTCGGCAGCGTTTTTGACAGATCAGCGAAGGTTACCTACGTAATTCAATACACGAGCAAGCTAAATGAACAAACGGCCGTGGGCAATCCCCCAGCCCTAATAAAACTCGAGAACTGAGCAAAATGGAGTAATTTGTCCGCTTCGCATATGTCCCTGCTCTATTGGTTGCACACAAGTATGGTCAGCAACAGAAAGGATTTGTCCTTGAAAAAACGTTGGATCGCGCTGTCATGATTCATGCGGACCGTGTGTTTACAATCGGCTGTCCTGTGACACAAGCAAGCAATAGTATTCCTCCAAAGACTCTGCGTCGACAGTTATACACGAAAGCGGAAGGCAAGTATTCATTGCTCAACGTGGCGGTGTAACGGAATATCCTACTGCACAACAAACTGTATCGTACTCGTGACCACTTTCTTTCGATGCACTGCGCATGGAGCTTGACTTGCGTTCTGCAACTTTGCTTTACCTGATAGTTAGTAAAACGTGCACGACCGTGGTCACAAGCCGTTTGAAATTAGTTGCTGCTTACGTACTGGACTGCTTGCTAGATATCGGGGAGGTGGACGTGCATACAGTTAGGCACAACCTATGTTTCGTACTGCATTCCGAGGTACGGGGATTGCGTTTGGCTCTAGCGCGGAACCATTTGGGGTATCCTTTACTTGGCTCCTGGTTCCCCAGGCTGTTTTCACTGCTGACTCGTTTATATTATGACGCATTTAAAGCTACGTGCCCCCGGATCGCGTTTCGTTTCAGGTAACCGAAAGTTGACTAAACCGCCGGAAAGGTTTGCATTTGCCACGTTATGTCATCCGGACATCAGGATTCAAGTTATGCTGCGTCATCAGTGAGGTGGGAACGCCACTTGAACAACATCGAATGGTTTGCAGCCTAATAAACTAACCCAACTTACTGGTTATAACCTGCGGTACTGATGCTAAATATGTTGATGGAACCATTCCTCTCCTGTGCAGCCATACATATCTAGGGAGTCTAAGAATCCTACCTAAGCGAGTACGCGCAAATCTCCACATATCTTCCACTTGACACCGTTTTACTCGGCCTTGTTAATAAACAGGTTCAAAGCGATAGCTATGCAATCCGGAACTGTTACCAGTACCGTACCGCGAAACCATTCCTCAAATATCCTAATCGTATTCTCTCGCCGCATCAATCATAAGGGATTTAGTGAGTCGATGTCCATCCACCTTCGCTCCTTTCCTCGTGCAAACGATTATCCTATACCCATCGTCATCGTGCTTGCTACATCACTGCTCTGCAGGAAGGCACACACCCGATTTCTGAAACGTCTGTGATGCATACGTAAACTGCTACGAAATCTACGACGAGAAATGAGCCAGCATTTCCGATGAACCACATCGCAGCTTATGTGTTATCAGTAAAGCATATCGCATTATGTTAATTCACAGCACATATACTAAAATAGATGCAATAAATGACGTTGCGCACTCCTATATAAACGGGCACCAGAGTGTTCTAATATCGCGAACCTGCATATCGCAAGCGGGGCATGTAGTATTCCACACAAGTACTCGGCGATGAAAAGAGGAAAACACCATTTCTATGTATAAAATTATATGTTCATCAGATGAGAAATAGTTACAAATCGGACATGTGAATAGCACGTCCGTAATTCTCCGTCACGTGCTGAACCATATCCTCGCAGTAACGCGAGGAAATCTGATGCGCCACTCGCTTTGGCCGAGAACATAAGCAGTGTACCCTTGAAGCATTTCCTCATACCTAGTCTTAATCGCTTGCTTGACGTAACTTTTTATTACACATTTCAGATCCCCCCGATAGGGTTCAGCGCCAGAGAGTATAGGGCTAATCGTAACATCCTCACTGATCGGTACTGTTCTTCCTGGGAAATGTTTTACAAATCTATGTGACACGCGCTTTTTCTGAAAATCAGCAGACACCGTTCGATAACATCCGCACCTTGTGCATCTAGCAACTGTCGCAGCCACTGCGCACATCGTTGTATATTGTTCGTTCCACGTAAAACAGAGAACGCTATCCATGCATCCCATGTCATGGCTCAGACAAGGTGCACAGTTTGCCCGCGCCTGTTCACCACAGTACACTATGCTCGGCTCCCACGTGATGAGCGGCATCGAGTTCATGAGCAAAAGAGAGTAAAATGTGTCGCGTCGATCCACATCGGTTCGCCTCCTTCCGTTTTCAAATGTAATATCTGCAGGACGAACAATTTCCGTCGCTGTTTGTTCACTTGCGTTTTCGGGGATTCAGGTATTGTATGAAACTTCTCCATCGTTATCAAACACGCGTCGAGGTATCTGCCGACAGTACTTGTAAAGACCTCAACGTCGAACTCAGTTTGTAAGCGAAAGCGGAGTTTCGCAAGAGTTATGGTGGGCTCCACCGACCCCAATCAACCAGAGAGTCGACGTGGCTCTCTGTAATCGCTGTGCGACGAGCACCCCGTTTTGACCTCCTGGATCGTTCGACTCCAGCACTTTTATCCAATTGCAGCAAGTGTTCAATTTCACGTGAAGTGAACTGGCGAGGTGCTTCGGCGTTTCCTTCTTCATACACTGTCAGTATCCTGTTCCTCACTTCGAACGAGTGACGCACATACGGACCTCTTCGTGTCATTTGGTCTTGGCACAATCAGCTCTCCAGGACGATCTGGGAAAATATGTCATCGCGGCTATTTAAACCAAACATCCAATCCTCCATGCATTTGACCCCATTCGGTGTAGTGAATTCGCTTGTCTTGTTGCGACATAATTTGTCCAAGCATTGTGGCCGTGCCCGTGTCTGGTCAATTCACCCACATGTCCCGCACTTGCGAATTCGGCTGTGGACATTTGTATCGATAGCGCGTGGGGCCTCATTGGATGTCAACCGAACAAGCGTAGTGAGACCAGGGTAGCGCAAAGCTCAACCGCGTACTAGACCTGTACTACGGCTGTAGTTTGCTTACCTGAAGTGCCAGTCTGCGAATTCACGCCGAGTATCGTTGGGGAGTCACAACGTCGAAAAATGGAGGCTTGCTAGTGCCCTACCCTCCGGACAACCGAAACGTATCTTCACCTTAACAAAGCGACCCGAATCAACTTGGCTATGCATGGTGAGCGAGTGTTACAGACGCACGTCGTGTATGGGACCTAGGTTGCTGCTGAATCAGTGCTATGAAGCACAGTGGTTTGACATTCAAGACTGCTTGAGGTGAGGTGTGCAATCGATAATTAGCCTCGATTCACGCAGTCCAGCTGAGTGAAGCGTGATAGCACACATTAGGTGTGGCAAAATGAGGCGACTGAACCACTCTTCCGTTCACAAGACAAATAGAAGATGCCCAGGCTGACCGCCTCCATGATTATGTATCAGCTTGAGTGTGCATGTGAAGCAACGTATATCGGTCTTGTTCAAACGCATGAATAAAGACTGCCCACGTTGGTTGCAGCAATGTGGCCCTGGGGCCATTGACAGCTCCATGATGGCTCGTATTGTCGATAGTGGGCATCAGACGGATTCAAATCTATCTTTAGAATAGTACACGAGCTTTGACAACACAGGTAGAAAGGTAAACGTCTTCCTACACTTGCGACGGCCAAAGCTAGTTGCAAACGCCCAGTTCAACCGTCCTTATGCTCACAAAAGATGCCAATCAAGGCTCTTCATCGTCCTTGGCTCGCGAAAATGGAGGTTACTGAGGTCAACGTCCTTAGCTCCAACTTCGTAACATGTAATTAACTTGTTTCGCCTTCACACGTAAGTAACTCTTATTAAGTGAGTCCAGTTTGCTCCACCTTTTAGCCCTAAATATGACTGTAATGCTCAGAAGATGAATCACTGAAAGCAATTGCTCACTAAATGGTCACATTGTTTTCGCTAAGGAAGATTGAAGTACTCCTGGACCGCAAGTCATTGTTGGAATTCGAGGGGAATCAAAAGCA
>OX104066.1:13301663-13368683 GCA_944474145.2 Dicrocoelium dendriticum
GAACAGGCTACTGACAGTGTATGCAGAAGGAAACGACCGGAAGCATCTCGCCAATTTACTTCCCGTGAAATTGAACACTTGCGGCAATTAGATAAAAGTGCTGGGGTCGAACGAACCCGGAGGTCAAAACGGGTGCGCTCGTCGCAGTGCGATTGCAGAGAGCCACGTCGACTCCCTGGTTAAGTGGGTGTCGATAGCACCCACCACAACCTTTGAAAAACACCGCTTGCGCTTGAAAGCTGAGTTCGACGTTGAGGTCTGTACCAGTACTGTCACCAGATACCTCGACGGGAGATTGATAACGATGAAGAAGTTACATACAATTTCTGAACCTCTGCACACGCAGGTGAACAAACAGCGACGGAAATTGTTCGTCTTGCAGATATTACATTTGAAAACGAAAGGAAGCGAACCGATGTGGATCGAGGAAACAAATTTTAATCGCTTTTGTGCACGAACCCGGGGCCGTTCACCGCGTGGGAGCAGAGCACAGTGTACTTTGGCGAACAGTCGTGGACAAAATGTGCACTTTGTTGGAGGAATGACAAGGGATGCATTGACAGCGTTCTCTGTAGACTTTGACTCCATAGATATCTATGGCTGCACAGTAGGGAAATGGTTCTGTCAACATATTTGGTATCAGTACCGCAGGCTATGACCAGTAAGTAGGGTTAGTATGTTAGGCTGCAAAAAATTCGATGTTGGTCAAGTGGCGTGCTCACCTCACTGATGACGCATCATGACTTCTGCTGTCCGAATGGCATAACATGGCAAATGCTAACCTTTCCAGCGGTTTAGTCACCTTTCTGTTACCTGAAACTAAACGTGCTCCGAGGGCACGTTTCTTTAAATGCGTTATAATATAAACGAGTGAGTAGTGAAAACAGCCTGGGGAACCAGGAGCCAAGTAACGGATAAGTCAAATGGTTCCACGTTAGAGCCGGACGCAATACCCATACCTCGTAATGCCGTACGCAACATAGACTGTGCCTAACTGTATGCACGTCCACCTCCCCGCTATCTAGCAAGCAGTCCAGTACGTAAGCAGCAACTTATTTCAAACGGCTTATGACCACGATCAGGCACGTTGCACTAACTGCCGTGTAAAGCGAAGCTTCAGAACGCAAGTCAAGAACCATCAGCAGTGCGCCGAAAGAAAGTGATCAAGAGTACGATACGGTTTGTTGTGCAGTAGGACCTTCCGTTACACCGCCATGTTGAGCAGTGTATTATACCCTTCAATTTCGTGCATAACGGTCGACGCAGAGTCTTTGGAGGAATACTATTGCTTGCTTGTGGCACAGGGCATCCAATTGTAAACACATTGTCCGCATGAATCATTACAGCACGATCCAACGTTTTTGTCAAGGACAAATCCTTTCTGTTACTGACCATACTTGTGTGCAACCAATAGAGCAGGGACACATGTGGAGCGGACAAATTACTCCATTTTGCTCAGTTCTTGAGTTTTATTAAGGCTGGGGATTGTTAACAGCTGTTCGTTCATTTAGTTTGTTCGTGTATTGAATTACGTAGGTAGCCTTCTCTGATCTGTTAAGAACGCCGCAGACGTCTTTGTTGTTCTTGAATCGTTCGGACTGACTAACTGTGGGGTAATCGTAAAAAAAGAGAGTCGAAGCGAGGGCGTAAAATCGATAAAGCGTCAAAGGCACAGCCCATGCTTCTGGGCAATTAAACGGTGGGACGACCCAGACAGTGGGCAATTAGACGGTGTAAATGTATCATATTTATGCGAAAAGGATTGGTATTTTGAAAAACTGGTCAAAAAGGCGGGGTGAGATATGAACCGGGTGGGCAATAAAGCGGATTCCATTGTATAACACATGTGCCTTTTAAAGGAGAGACAGCAATGAGCAGAGCATGAACTTCCCGAACCGTAAGATTCTTCACGGATGGCCGTGAGCATATTTAGTGCATCGATAAATTTCGTTCTCACGCCGTATATTTCCATGTTGACAATTTGAGCTCATATGTCACCATGACAGGTTAAATATCGCAAAATGGTTACCTGTACGATTTCCGTGGATCACACTTCCAGCTGCGTATTACAATAATACATCCCTTTTGTAGTATATAAACGGATCACCGTTGTATTTGTGCACTAGTGATTGTGGCTTGCACCATAACAAAATACGAGACTTGCCAAGCATTCTCTTCATTGCCCGTGCAATTATATTATTCTGTGTAAGTGTTACTCTAACTCGCAATGCAAGCAGTTCAATCGTAGCAAATGCACTAAGGCTGTCACATTATTGACCGTGTGCAGTTATCAGTGCGCATTTTCACAGTGGGGCAATCACACTGTTATTCAGTCAGAAGAGTTTTGCGCTGCAGTCATCGCAACTGTGAGCAACTGATCAACACTGGGCATAAATGCCGTGTTGCAGGTGTATTTAGGTTCTCCTAATTGCCCCAAAGCGCTGCACAAAGGGACTCAAAAAGCACTACCTGACAATAGCTGAAGCTCTTGCTATCGGACGAAATCAGCCGGAATTATGCAAGCAGCGAGCGCTCTTGCAAGCACTAATTCTGAACTGGCCATCAGAGAGTTAACAGGACTCAAGGTCACAGTTTAACATGACACGGTTGAAGCTGTTATTCATTGCTGTACATAATAAGGTACCAGACTGATTCCCTTAAAATCTGCACTCCTTGTACTTCTAAATAGCCAGCAATAGATTTTAGGAAATTTTAGCATTCTAGTTCATAAATGTAGTGCCTGAAAAATTGATGGAAAGAAAGATCGTCGCGATTGCTCTTAAATGCTTGAATGGGTAAGGTTTATGGGTAGAAGAGACAATATAGTAAAGTTTCTAAAACGGTCGTCGGCAGAATCCCAGGACCCGTGAGATATTTGCAGGGAAATCACATGCGTTCCAAAAGTGGTACATTTCTATTAGGAAATATTATGGATGCAATCAGTCTATTTCACGGATTTATGACAAAGATGCTGTGAAAATGTTTAAATCAAATATAATCATTTACATTATAACCTTGTGCATTGCCCATGGAAACATACACCTTCCATGGAGGAAGCACTTTTATCGGGAAGTTAAAATGTGAACGAACGTGGCTTTCTAAGATAAGGTAGGTAGTTTGTTAATTTCACTGTGCTGCCCTAGGAAATGTCTGGATGGGTCATTCTTCGTCCGCTCAAGCTCATATAACCCAGGCTATATCCCTCGAGGGGCAGTTCTACTGAACTTGGATCAGAATGGCGTCAACATCAGTCCTCAAATGACTAAGCGCGGTAGCGTTGGACAACGTGTGTTTGATCATGTCGAATGCATCGATAGCTTCCTGAGTGAGCTGGAATTTTCCTGACCTGCCTATAAGTAAATCGGTCAATGGCTGGCTTGGCCCAGAGCACTCTGGTATGTAACGGCTGTAGTAATTTACCATGCCGAGATAACGACAGAGACTTTTGAAAGATTGAGGCATGGGGTAGTCTGTAATCGCTTGTGCTTTCTCGGGGAGTGGACTAATGCCATTGCAATCAATTCGGTGGCCCAAAAAATCAACAGAACTTTGGCCAAAAACACATTTGTCAACATTGATCGTAACGCCGTATTGAGCAAAGCGTTCGAAGATCGATCGGAGATGTGGCAGATGCTCATCATGATTGGAACTGGCCACAAGAAAATCGTCAATGTAGGCGTAGACGAAGTCGAGCCCTCTAAGGACTTATTCGATAAACATTTGGAAGGTCTCTGCGGCATTTCGTAGACCAAATGGCATGCGAACGAATTCATAAAGACCAAATGGCGTGGTTATAACGGTCTTCGGACTATCGTCGGGAGCAACAGGAATTTGGTGGTATGCACGCACCAAGTCAATCTTAGAGAAAACTGTTCATCCATGTAAACCAGTTGAAAAATCATGGATATCTATCGGGGAGGCGGGCATTGTTTAGTGCGCTGTAATCTCCGCAAGGTCTCTAGTCGCCACTGGACTTTTTGGGAACCATATGAAGCGGGGAGGACCATGGGCTATTGGAAGGACAAGCAATAACGAGACGAAGCATATGTTTGAACTCCGCCTTGGCAGTAGCGAGCTTGTCTGGAGGTAATCGTCGAGGTCAGGCGGATACTGGCGGCCCATGTGTTAAGACGTGATGCGTAACTTCGTGCTTAGGCTCAGGAAAGTCATTAGACGATTGACAAAGAGCAGGAAACTGCAGTAATAGTTTGGTAAACACATTGTCGGCGGGCAATGCCAAGCGAAGACCGATCGAACTGATCGAAGTGACTTTACCCGAAACGGACAAGGATGTCATAATATCGCATAGTTTACGGCTACGCAGGTCCATGATCAGGCCAAACTTGGTAAGGAAATCAACACCAAGGATGGGGCGTTGGACGTCAGCGATGAGGAAAACAAAGGGAAAACGTCGACAAAGACCAAGGTTAAGAGTCAATATTTTCTGGCCGTATGTATGGATCTTGGTATTATTGGCTGCCTGCAATGTCAGTCCGGTTGGAAGTAAGTTGCGTTTTCCAGCAGAACGAGGAATAATACTGACCTCGACACCGGTGTCAACCAATAAGTTCAAATTGGTTGAGGAATCTTAGACGTAAAGTAGGCGACTGTAAGATTGACCAGACACAGCCGTCGCCATCACTGGCTGGCGTGGAGGTTTCCTTGCTGCTGTTTGTGGAATGCCTTCGGATGGTTACAACCAGGTCGACAATTCTTTGCATCATCGCAAAACGGTAGTGCTACCAACAGAAACGGCGTTTCGAACTCCTGGCGGGACTACGTCTTCTTTAAGTGGAGCGTCTAGGGCTTCTACCACGGTAGCGATTAATGCTCGAGATGGCGAGCTCCAGCTTCGATAACCTCTCAGAAATGGTTTCAATCGGGTCAGTCCTAAGATCCGCGTTGATGGTCGACCCAACTGCGTGATATGCTGAGGGTTTATGAAAGTACTCATGAACTCTGTCTGCTGTTTCAGCCAGCTTGTCCAAAGACAAATCATCTGCGAACACAGCCAGAAGAGCTGAGGTGTTTGCCTTAAGACATTTCGTCCAGAGCTGTTGCAGAATTGTCATCGAACTTAGAGGAACCGACCAACGTACGCATGTGCCTGAGAAGTTGTGACGGCGTGCGATCGCCTAGTTCAAGACCGGAAAGTAATTGTCGAAGTCTAGCTTCGTCGGAGGCCGTGGTACGCTTTAATACGGCGGCTTTGATTTTATCGTATGGTGCGTCAGCCGGAATCGGATCGGGCAAGTCTATAAGGTCAGTTGAGATGTGGGTAGGAAGATGGGCAGTGACATGTGCGAACATTAAGGACTGAGAAGTAATACGGCGTGTGCGAAAAAGAGCTTCCAACTGCAAAAACCACAGGTGAGGATCAGAAGGATCGCAGGCATGG
Source organism: Dicrocoelium dendriticum (assembly GCA_944474145.2). Classification (NCBI taxonomy): domain Eukaryota; kingdom Metazoa; phylum Platyhelminthes; class Trematoda; order Plagiorchiida; family Dicrocoeliidae; genus Dicrocoelium; species Dicrocoelium dendriticum. The sequence continues at coordinate 13,307,062 of OX104066.1, forward strand.
AAGGAGAAACCAACAAAATGTTCTGAAATGTCAGTGCGGGGATCGTGGTCCGACATAGCCAAGTCACAAAAAAGGAGTTCTGAGCTTTCAAAAGAAAGAAAACGGGGTCACCAAATATGTATTGGAAAGGCCAAACGGTAAAAGCTTAACTACCTATAAGAACCCAGTCTATAAATAAGAATGCTGTAGCTGAACTTAGGTAGAGCACGATCTTCGCTAGGCTGTCAGTTAGTCGCACAATCTGGTCGGAAGACGGAACTTAGTCGGCACAATAAATCGACGCGTTAGATCCGATGATCGATGGACGAGGCCAGCAGACAGACGACGACAAACAGCACAACACGCGGAGCCGAAACCAGAAAGCGAATCGAAACCCGAAAAAGTGTTTTATCGGTTGTTGGTCAGTTAAAACAAAACTGTACAATAATAATGGAAATGAGAATAGGAAAGTACCACTGGGAAGAAATATATGTACAAGCGCCTCAGGTCCTGGGGCCAAATCGTCAGTTGCGATACAACAGTTTCCATAGCTTCAGAGTAATCGTTTGCAAGGATTAAGGAGTACACGCTTTTGAACGCTGCTCACGCGGCGGCGGCGGTGGGTCCTTACTAAGCGTCATGCAACAATGGGGAAATTTTGTACCGTCGATTTTACGATAGCAAATAAAATGGGCATATATTCTAGATAAGTTTAGGCCTTAATACTTTAATGCTACCCTGTGTGTCTAATAAAACGTTTGCGCCTTGTGCCAAACCTCCGCAACCGTTCATCTGAGCGATATCTTCAGTTGTCCCATTATTGGCACCTTCACCAGGTTCAACTCAGAGTCCCAAATTATAATCCATTTCACCAGCATCTAATGTGCAATTTACCCTTAGGCGATTGTGCGGGATTCACTCGCCTATTCCTCCGGGGCGGTGGGGGGCAAAACTGTACCACCGCCCCGGGCGGCAGAAGTAGTTGCAGGCTACTGCGCCAGTCAATCGGAAGTGCTCGTCTTACTGATGTTCCGTCACTTGCTACTTTGACCAGAAGAGCATTAGTGGGGAAGCTAGGGCTGCTCCGATCGTTGGTGATGACAAATCGAATCAACTATTCTATGGCTTTAGGAAAACTGTGACAAAATTTTAATTCCTGGTCCCTTTCTTTCGTTTCGAAAAAGTGCAAAATGCAGTTGGATTCGGTGCAATCCCTGCTACTGTTATTTATGTCGTGGCCATTTTTGCAAAAAGCTTCGCAATTAGGCTGTACCTAACTATGGCAAGATAGATTGTGTGCTTCTGCGCTTCATCGAGCTATGCTGGCAGTGCTTTTGTGCACTTTTAAAGCTACTTATACCCGGTTTGTAAATGGTTACAGGCCAGAAAAACTCAACCTCCTGGTCCTCCAATTTGAGGAATGCAATGAGGATGGTCCTTTAGGATAAAAAAAGGATCCTTGTAGCCCAACACGAAAATCGCTATCTTGCGGTCAAGTGTTGGAACCAAAGTCTTTGGTTGCGAACACTAATCGCTCTGCTGCCTAGCCCAAGGCAACCTGACAATAAACTGCCCACGCAATAATATGAACCGTGAGTCAAACAAATACCTGATGCAATAGCAAGCGCAGAGGATAATCAATGGTGCATTATCTGCTGCACCGAGCAGGGCGAATAGGGGTTTGAACGCAATTGCATAAGACTTCATAAAATTGATCCCCCTAATAAGACTTTTCCCAATGTGGTTTCGTTCCAACAAAAAGTAAACCAAGAGGAATCAAGAGCTATTTACGAAAGCGGTACATTTCTATTAGGAAATATTATGGACGCAATCAGTCTATTTCATGGATTTATGACAAAGATGCTGTGAAAATGTTTAAATCAAATATAATCATTTACATTATAACCTTGTGCATTGCCCATGGAAACATACACCTTCCATGGAGGAAGCACTTTTATCGGGAAGTTAAAATGTGAACGAACGTGGCTTTCTAAGATAAGGTAGGTAGTTTGTTAATTTCACTGTGCTGCCCTAGGAAATGTCTGGATGGGTCATTCTTCGTCCGCTCAAGCTCATATAACCCAGGCTATATCCCTCGAGGGGCAGCAAGAAGTATGTCGTACGATAGGGCCAAACGTTGCGGTCATTTCAAGTGTTACTATCCTCGAAATATGCAGACCGGAAGGAGAGGCCAGTTTGCCGGATCGTGTCAATGTAAGCTAACCAAGAAAGAGTGGATATTCCTGTGTTTAACGAATATGCTCATCTGATTCCCTTAATTAGAGGGAAACTACATCAGCGACGTTAAAAAGAGAGGCTGTTTTATTCACTACACTTAACTCAAAGCCCAACATATCATGATCTTCAAATTCCTGGTGTGTTTTGGACTCTTGCGTATAATTATTTATCTTCATTGTGGTAGTTAGAAAAGTATCATCAATGGGGACCATGGAGTGAAGAATGGAATACTGCTGAATATTTCACAGGAAAAATGTTCGTCGAATTCAGATATATTAGTAGTTGGGCCATCTAATGTGCTTTCTGAGCATGCAGCATATGAGACATGCGATGTTACTATACTACCTGATGTGATGCAGTATAAGCCTTTGCCAACGGGATCCTCTGTACCAGTAAGTAAGAGAAGGAAATACAACCACCTTTCGTTTTGGATTGATGGAGTCCAATGATTGTCCACAAGGTGACTTGTGTTACCCAGTTCTACTGAACTTGGTGCCTATTAAAACGCAGCGGCATATTGAAAAATGCATAGGGACTGTAAAGACAGAAAAAAGTACTTACACTGCATGTGAGATGAACTAATGAACACCCAAACGTACATGTTTCACGCGTCACAGATTGTAAGAAAAGCTACGGAAGCATCTTACATAGTTAGTTATCGTAATGCACTGACAGCAGAACCCAGAAACGTATCCGGCCACGCATGCAAAATGCATGGAGATGACCTTAGACTCTGCCTTACAAAAAGCTTTTCACAGACGGTTTCTGTGTGATTTCTGATGCAAAGCGAACAATGTATACCTTGTCATGTTAGACAGCTATCGCTGTGTTCCTCTCATTTGCCACAACTTAGCTGTGTGAGATTGCATTCTCGTATTATTTCTACACAAAACAAACCATCGAAACAGACCTGAATCGTAAAGAGATACGAGGTTATAGCTTTCCTCAATAACATCTAGCATCAAGCAACTAAGCAATGCATGTCGGAACGAACTTTATCCAAGGTATTAAGTTTTATAATATAGTTGCATTCCCATGTATTTCAACAGCCTTCAATTTGCCAACATAAAGGAACAGCTGTGCAAATGCAGCGTACAGCGATGAACTCCACCTCATTCGTATGTTATTAAACCCTAGTTCTGTGGATAAGAAAACCTCGAAGGTCCGTCGTGCTAGGTTACACTACAAAGGGGTGCACGTGCCGAAAATTTGGAGGACACCTGTTCTATGGTGGCACCAGGCATCCTGTTGACTGACGGCGTCTGACAAATGAGGAAGCTACTCGACGGTGCGCGAGTGCACCTAAGAAAACTGAAACGCATCAACGTGAAAATGTTCATGAACCAATTCAATTGTTCGTATGTTTTCCGTAAAATCTCGTCAGACCCTTAACTGCGAAATTTTTCGCAAACTTTACAACGCCATGCGACGCGGCATCATCAGTGCGACTAGATATGGAGAGTAATCTCACTGATTGGATTGTCGATCAGTGATCGACTTGCAGGTGACATTTCGAAAGTGACGGCGTCGATCTCTGTCTCGTGATCTCTACCCAATTCCCTGTGGCCGAGTTCGTCGCTTGGGTTTTTCCTATTCAAGCGGCGTCTCATAAGTTGTCAAAGTTCTCTCCCTCGGAGGGGTTGGTAAACTGGGTCAATCTCGAGATGCATGTTGATCGAGACTTTTATTGCGAACCAGGCTCCCAAGAATTCCCTTGCTCTTCTTGTTTCACACCGTGCCAGGACTGCTGTTTTGGCCCAATCAAAGCTGTGTTCTATTTCATCCACGCGTGCTTAGACTAGCGATGATGTATATTGTCGTTTGCATGCTCTGTTGTGCTCTTTTAATCGTGTTGATAATTTTCTGCTTGTTTGGCCAACATAGTCCTTTTCGCAATTTCTACAACTTAGTCTATATACAACATTACTTTGCTCATGTGCTTCCAGTTTCTCTTTCGGTTTCGACAGAGTTTTTCTTAATGTAGCCGTTGTTTTGTGTGCTGCGATGAGGTGCTGTTGTTTGAATAGTCTTGCTGCCATTTCGGATATATTCATCATATATGGCAAAACAACGCGTCTCTCAGTCGTTGGAGTAAACTGTCCGTTTAGTTTGTTGTGGTTCAAACATCTTCGGATGAAGCTTCACGGATATCCGTTGATTTGGAAACATTTAAATAGATGCTTCTCTTCTTCTCGTTTTGCCTCCGCGGTACTGCAGTGTGTTTGCACTCTACCAAATAGTGTCCTCACACAACTTACTTTGTGGCATTTCGGGTGGTTACTGTTAAAGTTCAGAATTTGCTTGGTATGTGTCCTTTTTCTAAAAACTGATATTTTCAGCCTCCCTTCCATGGATCTAATTGCTAATATATCCAGGAAAGCAGTTATTTTTCCTCCTCCAGTTTCATCGTATACCGGATGTCTTCAATGGCGTTGTTCAATAGCTGCTTTGCGACTCTAACTTGATTACGTTTGAGGATCAAAGGAATGTCGTCAACATATCGGACCCACAGTTTCGGATTAATGATTGGGGTACACCTATCTCCAATTTCTGCATTACCATCTCCGCGATGAGTCCCGATATAGTTGATCCCATTGGCGCCCATTTCAATTGCTCATTTCTTTTCCCGTTGAAAGAGAAGTAGGTTGACAGATACAACTGCAGTAGCTTGCATCCGTTTTCGTTCGATAGTTTCCCCGATTGGTTGTTCACGGCTGTTCAGACATACTGCGATGAACGTTGTTTCCGTTTGTAAGTTTACAGACAAAAAGAGGGCAGTCACGTCGAAAGATAGCATGTTTCACCATCATCTATTCGTAGGTCTTTGAACTTTAGTAGAAATTGCTCTGCATTATTAATGAAATTTCGCGATCCACACATCAGATGATTGAGGCGTCTCCACATATTTTTCTCCAAGTTGAAAGTGGGTGTTCCTGGTAGTGCCATAATCGGTCGTAATGGTGCATCATTTTTGTGTACCTTTGGGAGACCAAAGAATTGCGCGATGCTCGACTCAAGGGCTCTGATTCGATCGCTCTCCTCCTTTGGGATTCGATTATTTTTTTGAGTAGACAGCTCCAGAAGACACATCAATCAAACGAATCGAAGGCGAATTTGTTGCCGAGGGACAGGACTACCGTGGGCCGCTAATATGTGTGACGGTACTCCAGCAATTGACGCGGAGTGAAGAGGTAGGCGGGTTTCGTATCTGCAGATATCGATGGAGAAGGTCCCTAGTTTACTGGAAAGTGAGGCCTGTTGACCAATCAGTAGCAATGCCTACTCATTGAGGCATGTCAATCTAAAGGAGGAACGAGTGTTCCAAATGGAAGCCGATGAATTGGGCTTGGCCGCTTGGTTGGATATGTGCTTGTCCACGGGGATAGAGTGACGCTCCGTTGTCGCATGAGTTCAAAGTATACCATTTCGGAGTCAACATAGTTAAAAGGGGAAAATTTGGTTCGTAAGCATTTTCAACTTGGTTCATAAGCATTTTCAACTTGTTTCACAAGCATTTTCAAGTTGGTGCGTTTCAAAGTTTTCTTAGGTGCACTCGCGCACCGTCGAGTAGCTTCCTCATTTGTCAGACGCCGTCAGTCAACAGGATGCCTGGTGTCACCATAGAACAGGTGTCCTCCAAATTTTCGGCACGTGCACCCCTTGGTAGTGTAACCTAGCACGACGGACCTTCGAGGTTCTCTTATCCACAGAACTAGGGTTTAATAACATACGAATGAGGTGGAGTTCATCGCTGTACACTGCATTTGCACAGCTGTTCATTTATGTTGGCAAATTGAAGGCTGTTGAAATACATGGGAATGCAACTATATTATAAAACTTAATACCTTGGATAAAGTTCGTTCTGACATGCAGGGCTGAGTTGCTTGATGCTAGATGTTATTGAGGAAAGCTATAACCTCGTATCTCTTTACGATTCAGGTCTGTTTCGATGGTTTGTTTTGTGTAGAAATAATACGAGAATGCAATCTCACACAGCTAAGTTGTGGCAAATGAGAGGAACACAGCGATAGCTGTCTAACATGACAAGGTATACATTGTTCGCTTTGCATCAGAAATCACACAGAAACCGTCTGTGAAAAGCTTTTTGTAAGGCAGAGTCTAAGGTCATCTCCATGCATTTTGTATGCGTGGCCGGATACGTTTCTGGGTTCTGCTGTCAGTGCATTACGATAACTAACTATGTAAGATGCTTCCGTAGCTTTTCTTACAGTCTGCGACGCGTGAAGCATGTACGTTTGGGTGTTCATTAGTTCATCTCACATGCACTGTAAGTACTTTTTTCTGTCTTTACAGTCCCTATGCATTTTTCAATATGCCGCTGCATTTTAATAGGCACCAAGTTCAGTAGAACTGGGTAACACAAGTCACCTTGTGGACAATCATTGGACTCCATCAATCCAAAACGAAAGGTGGTTGTATTTCCTTCTCTTACTTACTGGTACAGAGGATCCCGTTGGCATAGGCTTATACTGCATCGCATCACATCTAATCATTCTCATGTATACGAACGATGTATTTCAGAGCATATCGCATGGAACTGCCTTTTCGTTTGCTCATGACATCAAAGTCGTCGACTCGCCTGTATTTCAAATACCCAAAACCCAATCAGGAAGACTTCAGTAATTTTGCTTCCTGGTGCCAATTGTGGCAGTTTTCAATCGCTGTAGACAAATGTAATAGCTTTTCGTATATATGTCCATTACCGCCAATCTGTTTAGCACACGTATTTCGCAATACACGATAGTTCGTGAAGTGGGTGTGCGATATTCTGTCACTTTTAATTTTTCTGTACATTGCTACTTCCTGGTGTCAAATGCAATGAAGCTCATCGGCTATACATGTACCTACTTTCATCTCAACAATTATAGTGTCTTGCTGTAGAGATCTTATGTACTACCAATCAATAAAGCTGTACAATAGTCCAGTGAAATCTACGAAAGTCAGACGAGCATGCTTTTGAGAGGATCCAGTCACCCTACACGAAGTAAAATATGCGGTTATCCCACAAAAAATGATATACGGAGGGTGCTGCATCTAACTTGGACTTGACCCAGTCTGGCTTCAGCGACCGAAGGTGAACATGTGCCTTCTATTTAAACTTAAAAATAATCATTCCTACAGTGCGGAAAACATTGTGCACATGTCTGAAAACATCAAGTACGGTATTCGCACCAAGGAATCGAATGTCACCATTCCGATGTGCACCGGGAAACAGTAAATGTTTATTTCTAATCCATTATTCAAAGATATGAACAAATAACCAAAAGACATACGAATATGTTGTTCAAGCTTGTGCTAACTGCCTCTGTCCGTTCAAAGGGCTGTTACTATGTTTGGAGAATCACGATTCCTGGATGATGCATTTGAAAACGGTATTCATGGTGTTTGACAAATATTCCGTATAAATCATGCGTCTAAACTAAATAATCACCCGCAGAGCAAGCTCTGGCGCAGAGCCACACATTTTTTCCGCGCTTGCGTCTATCGCGTGCTTGTAAACTACAGTTTTGCATTTCCTGTTTGGAAAACCAGCATAAGTTTTGGATTAATTGTGCAGCTCATTCACACATGGAATTCATGCTGAAAGTCATCCAAGCTCGCTATGTGAGGGCGCGAAACAATTGCATTATGGTACTGCTGGTTGATCTATCCCTTCCAGGGAACGGCTTTCGAATCGGCGAGAAATACGATGTACTTGTTCAGTTATGTATTTAACTAAATTGCATTTCTGTCCGTTACTCACTGCATATTCCACGAACCATTGCGTAACTCATCCATATTCAACACTGATTTCATGAATTAATGACGAAACTCACCGTAGAACTGATCGTTTCCTAAATGGGGACGTATCCCGCCTGTCGGGAAATATACACATTTATGTAGTTAATCCAAATTGTTTAACCATTCTGAATGCTCATTTCATTTCTTGGATTATGAAAATGCTCCCGACTGCATTTAGTCTATCCGGCCAAAATGGTATGACATAGTAATACACATTTGACAGTTCCGGATAACTCTTTTTTTCCGATGTTATCCCCATTGCTGTCAGTGGCAAATCATGCAACTAAGATATCACATGCACCAATTCTCTCATAACTGATATGAGGCTTGGAACTTCGCGTAACGAAGGTCAGCAGAGAGCATTGCACACTGATTCTCCTTACCGTAGAGATCTGAACTGTTACTGATTACTAGTAGGTATTCAGGCCCAGCAAAGTATACGGAACGATGACATTCCGTATATTGATTTTGATTCAACTCGAATTCCAACAATGGCTTGCGGTCTAGATGTATTTCAAGCTTCCTTAGCGGAAACAAAGCGATCATTTAGTGAGAAGTTGCTTTCAATAATTCATCTTCGAACCATTACAACCATATTTAGGGCTAAAAAAGTAGCAAAATTGACTCATATAATAAAAGTTACGTACGTGAAGGCGAAACAAGAGAATTATTGTTATAAAGTTAGATCTAAGGCCGTTGACTTCAGTAGCCTCCGTTTTCGCTAGCCAAGGAAGCTGAAGAGCCCGAATTGCAATCTTTTGTAAACATATGTACGGTTGGAATGAAGGACTGCAACTAGCTTTTGCTGTCGCAAGTGTAGGAAGACGTATACCTTTGTATCTGTGTTGTCGAACGTCGTATACTATTCTAAAGGCATATTTGAATTCTCCTGAAGCCAACTATCGACAATATGAGCCACACTGGAGCTGACAATTGCCCCAAGGCCACAGTGTTGCAACCAACATGGGCAGGCTTTATTCACGCGTTTGGACAAGAGCCGCGCAGCAAGACCGATATAGGTTGCTTCACAGGTCCAATCAAAATGATAAATAATCATGGAGACGGTCAGCGTGAGCAGTTTATATTCGTTTTGTGAACGGATGAGTGGTTCAGTCCCCTCATTCATGCTATAGCTATGCTCTGTCATCAAGTTTCACTCAGCTGGACTGCGTGAATTGAGGCTAATTATCGATCGCACACCTCACCTCAGGCAGTCATGAATCTCACAACACCGGGTATCAGAGTACTGATTCAGCAGCACCCTAGGTCCCATACACGACGTACGTCTGTAGCACTCGCTCACCACTGCATAGCCAAGTTGGTTCGGGTCCTTTTTTAAGGTGAGAATACGTCTCGGTTGTCCGGAACATAGGGCACTAGCAAGTCTCCATGTTTCGACGTCATGACTCCCCTACGATACTGGGCGTGAATTCGCAGACAGGCACGTCAGGTAAGCAAATCACATCCGTAGTACAGGCGTAATACGCGGCTGAGCTATGCGCTACACTGTTCCTACTACGCTTGTTCGGGTGACATCCACTGAGGCCCCACGCGCTCTCGGTACAAATGTCCACGGCCGAATTCGCAAGTGTCGGACATGTGGGCGAAGTGACCAGACACGGGCACGGCCACAATCATGGGACAAATTATATCGCAACAAGACAAGCGAATTCACCACACCGAATGGTGTCAAATGCATGGAGTATTTGATATTTTGTTTAAATCGCCGTGATGACAAATCTTTATAGGTCGTCTTGGAAAGCTCGTTGTGCCAGGACCAAATGACACGAAGAGGTCCGAATGTGCGTCACTCGTTCGAAGGGAGGAACAGGCTACTGACAGTGTATGCAGAAGGAAACGACCGGAAGCATCTCGCCAATTTACTTCCCGTGAAATTGAACACTTGCCGCAATTAGATAAAAGTGCTGGGGTCGAACGAACCCGGAGGTCAAAACGGGTGCGCTCGTCGCAGTGCGATTGCAGAGAGCCACGTCGACTCCCTGGTTAAGTGGGTGTCGATAGCACCCACCACAACCTTTGAAAACTCCGCTTGCGCTTGAAAGCTGAGTTCGACTTTGAAGTCTGAACCAGTACTGTCACCAGATACCTCGGCGGGAGATTGATAACGATGAAGAAGTTACATACAGTTTCTGAACCTCCAAAAACGCAGATGAACAAACAGCGACGGAAATTGTTCGTCTTGCAGATATAACATTTGAAAACAAAAGGAAGCGAACCGATGTGGATCGAGGAAACAAATTTTAATCGCTTTTGTGCACGAACCCGGGGCCGTTCACCGCGTGGGAGCAGAGCACAGTGTACTTTGGCGAACAGTCGTGGACAAAATGTGCACTTTGTTGGAGGAATGACAAGGGATGCATTGATAGCGTTCTCTGTAGTACGTGGAAGCTAAAATAATCAAAGATGTGCGCAGTGCCTGCGACGGTTGCTAGATGCACAAGGTGCGAATGCTATCGAATGGTACCTGCTGATTTGTGACAATGCGCCGTGCCACACAGATTTGAAAAACGTGTTCCAGGAAGAACAGTACCGATCAGGGAGGATGTTACGATTTTCCTCATACTGTCTGGCGCTTAGCCCTATCAGGGGGATCTGGAGTGTAATCAAAAGTTACGTCAAGCAAGCGATGAGGAGTAGATATGGGGAAATGTTCGGAGGGGACCTTGATTGTGTTCTCAGCCAAAGTGAGTGGCGCATCAGATTCATGGAGCAGGTGGTGTCAGGGGCACGATCACATGTGACACCGCACCACTGCGTGAACATGGATTAGCAAGTGACGAGGATTTACTTACGTGCCATTCACATGTCCGATTTGTAGGTAATTTTCATCTGATTAACATATAATTTTTTACATAGCAATTGCGTTTCCCTCTTTTCATCGCCGAGTAGTTGCGTGGAATATACATGCCCCGCTTGCACTATACAGGTTTGCGATAGTGGAACACCCTGATGCCCGTTTAGATAGGAGTGCGCAACGTCATTCAGAAGAACCCGTTTCCGTATATGTGCCGCGAATTAACTTAATGCGATATGCTTTACTTATAACGCATAAGCTGTGATGTGGTTCATCGGAAATGTTGGCTCATTTCTCGTCGTATATTTCCTAGCTCTTTACGTATGCATCACAGACGTTTTAGGAATCGGGTGTGTGCCGTTTTGCAGAGCAGTGATGTAGCAAGCTTGATGACGATGGGTATAGGATAATCGTTTGCACGAGGAAAGGAGAGCACGTGGATGGACATCGCCTCACTAAATCCCTTGTGATTGATGCGGCGAGCAGGATACGATAAGGATATTAGCGGAAAGGTTTCACGGTACAGTAATGGTAACAGTTCCGGATAGCATAGATATTGCTTTGAACCTGCTTATTAACAAAGCCGAGGGCAGCGGTGTCAAGTGGAAAATATGTGGAGAATGGCGCGTACTCCCTTAGGTAGCATTCTTTGACTCCATAGATATCTATGGCTGCACAACGGAACGTAGGTTTGCTAAGATTTCGATCGGTTCAACGATCGTTTAAAACTTTGCGCTCACTGTCACATTCCTAGTTTCCAAAAAAACTGCGGAAACCTGTAATATGTAAACGGATGGGAGGCAACCGCATTTTGTTATTTTCTATGATACTTCGGACCAGCGGTTTTGAACATCATTTTTGCCGGACAAACTGTACGAAAACTTCCGTAAACCTTTAATCGTTTGCGTATGTACTTTGCAGCAGAAAATGGTTGTAATACTACATGAGGGGTGTAGTGTAGATGCTAGAACAATGAATAAGCAATTCGCGGCAAAATAGTGTGAGTGTGATTTGGTTTTCAACGTGTATTACCTGAAGCACCTATGTACGGACGTGGATCGATTTAATACCTGAAATTCTTTTTCCGCATTTCCGTACAAGTTTTACTTGCAGCGTTTAAGACGCATGGTGCATCGCCCTCATTTGCCAACATCTCTGATATTCCGTCGCATTGCTGAGCGTTCGGCGCCATCTCTTACTAAGAAGTACGGGTGTGTTGACTGTTTTGAGTGGGCTAGTAATACTGCCGGCTTCATGCTGCATGGTGGGTTAGTTACTAGTAAACATCTCAACGACGCAGGCATTGCAGCGATGTACCGTCCATCGTCCTTACTGTCAGGAACTCGGTATTGTGCATCCAGCGATATTTACGTCAGGAAGCACTATTCGATCAATTCATACCCTCGGAAAATCTTCGCAACTTTAAGTGTTCCTCGGCACTAACATCACCAAATTGGATTCTTCAACGGCAGATCAGCTGTTAGTTTCTTCCGCTTGATGGAAGCACAGTATTCTGCCCTGTATATTGCACAGTTGATGTTGAAATGGGAACAACAGAAAATTATTAAAGTAACATGTGGTTTTTATAAAATTTACATAGCTCTTATTTAAGTGTCGTAAAGCATGATACGTAAAGACACGGTAAATTATGTCGAATTTTGCAGACCGCAATGAAAACATTTCTTACATTGGTTGCTCATTACGCCTTCTTTTAAACATAGGTGTACCTATTAATGAAACTGAGCTTTCATGTGTTCCGTGTTATTGAATTTGAAGACGTAAGCGTAGCCATTGCACATATCAACTGCTTGATCGGCCATGATCAGGTTCGGTGGCTTAAGTTGCCTGCACGGCACATACCATCACTGATGCTTAAAAACAACCCGCCACCATCATCAGCTCCCTTGCATAATGTGAAGACTTACAGGTGTACCCGTAAATCTATCATGTTAAACACAACGATTTTCAGATGACAACTCTGAAGCCAAAAAACTGGAACGCGTATTACTGCAAATGTCGGAGGTTCCTTCCAGCGACAAAAGTTGTTCCTTGGAGCGTGGCAGAAAAAGCAAGATGTAGGTACAAATGATGCGTACATTATTTTCAGCATTCCTCTCCGATTTCCTGGAAGGCGAGATTCCAGTTACGAAGTCACGTCCATACCACTCATATAGTGTGGACGCTGATTAATCACCCCATCCGCCAAGGTTACAGTTGCGGGAATCTTCACCGGATAGTGACCAGGAGAACTTGGATCCACTGAACACTACGCCGGTGTAGTCCTGGTAATTGGCGTTAAATACCACATACTATCAGCCCCATCTCGTTATTTCAGATCTCAATGAAAGCGAAGAAGACGGACAAATAAAGTAATTCTCTTTCAGGTGAGTGCAGTAATTATAAAAATTAACGCTTATTATGCCACAATAGTGAGGCATGACCATCTGATGTCTGAATTCGTCGGGACACGCGAACACGTGCATTCCCTGGATTTGAAACTGAGCTCCCTGATTCGATAGATGATCGGCGACAGGGCACGAGTCTTCAGCCCATTCCCACTAACGACGCGCTCCGTGAAACGGATCATCACTTCTAACGCGCATTTGCATAACTATGCCAGCATGTGGAAGGCGGTAATTCGCATATTCATATACACCTGTTATGGATGGACTACTTGGCGAATCTCGGTGGAAAGTCACCCTCGGAATGCCTGCGCAATAGCATGCAATCGTTAATGACAAAGGCGGTGATACGCAAGACAAACTGGTGAGGACTACCATGGAAGCAACGCATAAGCGCATCTCATTTGTTCCGGGACATAATTGGTGATCTACGTCAATTACCGTGAACAAAATGGTTAAAGATGCGACCATGCGCCAAGGCTTTGCTGGATGCACGGAATCACTGGTGATCGACAAGATTCGGTGATGGATTCAGGTTATCAAAGAGCGTGAGACTTTCTATCGGATTTTCAGTACCACACCGGTGATAGGTGATGAATGCTCGCAGATGTTTATGATGAGTGTATATATCATATTCGGTATATTCGCGCCTCTTTTGCCTATCACAAGTGACGACGGTCATCTTGCTGCGATTAGGGCTGCGTATATCGCGTTGAAAGGTTGGCAGATCAGATTTCTCATCATCCGAATATTCCTGTAGTTGTGACGAATTTCGGACGCCCATTGCAAGTATCAAACTTTACGTAGAATACATCATGTAGTGTGGTCAATGCGCTGTTTTTCTGGATGACCAACGAACGACCTCATTGTAACTATTTTATCAAGTTTCGTTTGACTTCAGCCGGAATACTGCATCCGTGCTTGCGGAAACTGTTACAGTAGACAAGATCGTTGTATATGTCGCGTCAACTATGCATAATTTTGACAATTGTTTGCTGGAACAGTCATAATCTGGACGCCCACTTAGTTTGGGGATGTAATCATTCTAATACCGAAGGATTCACGATGAATTCAGCCTCAGTTAACATGTATGAATTGGATACCTTTTCACTATATTGTTCACACTATGCAGTATCAAAGGGTTACTTGGCCTCAGCGTGCATCTCAGTCAACGTATTTCCCGGGCTCCTGCCAAAATTCCTAACTGAAATAATAGGAATTGTTAGTGCAACAAACTACAAAAGGAAATTTTTGTCCCACGTGCGATTTATAAGCCTTGTTTTAGATCCATTACGATTTGGAAAATGTTAACGAATCCTAGTTCATCAATTCTCATAAGAAGAAGCAATCATTGGATTCTCCTGTCATTGCAATCACACCATAAATTTAGTGTGTTAACCTCCTCGTGGCCGAAGGAGAGCACTTGAGAGTCGAAGAATTGACATGTTGATGCAAATCGCGATATCAGTGATGCTGGTCTATCTGGTTGTCTAGTTATGCTAAACTGGATTATGACTAATCAGAGTGAAATTCTGTCATAATTTCGCTGTGAAGATCTCACGCGTTTGTTAGAATACAGTATTCGAACGATCAAACTGGGCCCAACCCAAAGTTATCACGCATGCAAATTGGTTCTGCCTTCGGTTGCAGCTTACGCTAACCGTTCCCCACAGTAGCTTATATTAGACGAGACAGCGGTGGTGTGCTAATACGCAAATTCAAATGAGATGTTAAGAGACGAAAGATTTTAAAGTTTTAAACTTTAAAGAAAACGAATGAGCAACTGAACCCCATAGCAAGATCAGTAGTTAGAGGATCAAAAATATCATCATCATCATCAAGCATCATCATCATGGGAAAATACTCTTAAAAAGAAATCAAACGTTTGTATAATATTTCAGTCTATGCGTTATACGAAAGCACAGACACATACTATACACCTTAGCTAGCGGTGGGAAACACCTAAGCTACTGTGCCGTAATACCTAAAAGAAAATAGGGAATAAAATGCAACAGGTGAAAGCCAGCTGAGCTGCTGGTATCGGATAAACATCGTTCCGGTAAGCTATCTGCCGGCTACTATGCAGCAGAAAAATGCTATGCAAAATTATAAAATAACTAATAATGAGATGGTGGTTAGAGGGAAAGGATAAGAAGGATAGTGTGGGACAAAGTAATTCACAGCACGAAGATCAACGAGGTCGGCTCCTAGCTATAACAAAAAGTGTATCCAGCCAAACGTGTTCATCGTATTTCGGACCTTAACCAGGGAACGGTGACGCTCTTACTGAGGCAAGCTTGGAATTGAGGGCCTTCATTCCTCTCAACCAAGTCATCGCTTGGCCAACCCTCCTCTTCTTCCATCCACACCCCTAGGCGCGCAAGGACGCACGTAACCGGAGTCGGTGGGCTGGCATGCGTAACACGTGGCCGAGCAATAGGAACCTGGTGCGTGAAATAACGGGGCTGAGCGGTTCATTTTCTTTTATTGTGCCCTAAACAAGACGTCGAGCATGCTCGTTGCTCATGCGGTGTTCCCACCAGATGTGAGCTAAATTGCGAAGGTACCGGTGGTCGAAATTACCTAGCCTCTTTATGTCCGTTGATGTAAGGGGCCAGGTTTCACAACCGTATAGTAGGGTAGAAAGTACCGCTGCATTGTACACTCAACCTCACAGGGTGAGAGTGATGTCGCGCCGGCGCCATATGCGGAGAAGGTCAGCAAAAGCGCTTCGAGCTTTTGCTATACGGTTCAGGATCGCATTTTCCGTCCTAAGGGCCCTGATAAACTTCTCAGGTGGTTGAATTTTTAAACGAGTTTTAGCTGATTCCCACCAAGGTTCAGCGACGAAGGTTGTCAAGGACAATCTTGGAGGAACTCTTTGCACTTCGATGATGTGAAGCAAAGCCCGAAGCTGCTGAAAGCCAGTGTTAATCTGTCCAGTGCCGCTTGACACGTTTGTGGGGTATCACAGATAAGGGCAATATCATCAAACTCCTCCAACTCAATTAGTGATTCTCCTGGGAGCAGATCCACACTAAGTCGAGTCCAGTGAACGAGATTGCCATGGTTTCGTCAATAGTGAAGTTGAAGAGGAAGGGTGACAACGGGCATCCTTGTCTCACACCACTAGAGATATTAAAGGGCGACCAATGTTTGCTGTAAGCCCTCACTCTGCCTGAGCTACGCGCGTCTAATGCTCGGATAATATTTAAATATTTCTCATGTACACCTTTCCTGAGTAGACAGTCCCAAACTGCATATGTGTCCACCGAATCGAATGCACATTAGATATCGATGAACACGGCAACGGTGGACCTCTAATATATATGGCGGTGCTCCAAAAACTGACGCAAATGAAGATGTGCACAATGCAGCCTCGACCTCGACGCATTCCGGATTGCTCTTCACGAATATGGCTTTCACGAGTGTTAATCAGTCTGTGAAGGATGACAAAGGCAATCAATTTGGAGACGATGGAGAGCAGACTGATTCATTTATGGTTGCCGCATTCCGATCCTGAGAAGCCCCTGAAAATTGAAACTATGACGGAGCAACTATTGTCGGTTGGGACAGTTTCCTACTCCCACAGTTCCACTAGTAACCCGTATAAATCGTTCACAAGAGCAGGTCCCGCGAGTCGAAGTGGGCTGGAGATAGATCATTAGGTCCCGCGGCTTGATCTAACTTCAACAGTCCCATATCACGTTCGAATTCTGAACTAGAGGGTGGATCCAAATGGACATATCAGGGAGAGGGCGTTAATGCCAGGCGATAAATCTTACAATTCCGACCGATAAATTTGCCTTTCAAAGTGTTCAGCCCTAAGCTCCAGGCGTTTTGATACGTTGTGCATAGGCAGTCCACTCTCGTCAGATATAGTTTTACTAACCGCAGGTTTTCTGCTGCCTTATCTCGTATCAGCCGGATAACTTAGATGGTTACCAAGGGCAGCGGCCATTTCCATTTCTGATGCACGATGAGACCACCAGGATTCGCAGTCTCAATTCAGGCTAGCACGGACTTTGCCCGGAGTTCCTTGCGAGATTCATTGTGTTCGCTTCCAGCCGGAATATGCCAGCGGGCGTTGATAAGTATCAGAAACCGCGAAGCGACCCAATGTACATGTTGGCTATTAGACTTACCGCATGCAGCTTTGCCTGCTGCTATTAAGGACTGGTGAATATGCGACTAGTGATCTTCAATTGTATCCAGCGTGCGCTTACTCAACTCGCATGTCAGCGTACTTTTACAAGTATTCAGAAAAGCTGGTTTCGCCGGTTGGCTGGTGTCAATGCGCTCACAACGTCGACGTGTGAGTACGCCAAAACGGATCCGCAAGTCAGCACATACAAGTGCATGGTCGGTGTTCACATCTGTGCTCCAAATCGAGAGACAGTTTTGAATGCAGCCTCTCCAGCTGTAACTGATTGCAATGTGATCGAGCTGCGTCCAAAGCTGGATCGAAGCTGGTTGGCGCCAAGTTATCCTGCCGCGAGTGATGTGTCCGAACATAGTGCTCGAAGAAATAAGCTAGCATTTCCACACAAATGAAGCAATGGCTCGTCCTTATCATTACGGCAGCCTACACTATTTTGGCCGCCCAGATGCAGTTCATGAATGGATAATTTTCCAACTTAAGCATTCAAGTTCCCAGCCAGCACAACAGTGTCCGAGCTTCTACTGTGGCGACGGAGCTCATTGAAATTGCGAGAGTAGCCGTCTTTTACCAAATGATTGCTAGAGTTTGTGGGTGCATAGGCAGCGATGACGAATAGACACCTGTTCGTTCCGCGCGACTTCAAAGTTTTGAATGTGCCAGCCAATCGGATCGCACACAACCGGCTACTGAGTGGAATCCAGTCAACCAGAGCAGCTTCAGCTCTGGGACTCGTAGCAATACCAACACAGGCTTGGCCGGTGCTCGTAGCGCATCGTCACCCGATGGGCGAAATGAGAAAGTGCTGCTGATGTCACCTGAAGGGGATTTCAAAGTGAACATAAAGCTCACGTCTTGTAGGCGGGTCTCCGATAAGCTGCAGATATCGATCGAAAGGATCTCTAATGTTCGGGCAAGTGCTACCAGTTGACCGATTTGTAGCAATATGTGTACATTAAACATGCCAATCTGAAGGATGATCCAAGGCTCCAAATGAACTCGATGAACTGGGCGTCACCGCTTGGTTGGACATGGGCTTGTCGACAGGGCAGAAATGACGCTCCGCGTTTGCATGTGAGTTGATCACTCTCGACACCGTAGAAGTGTGCTGGTACACCGATTGCGATCAACGGATTGGTGACCGACAAACAGAGCCAATTGTACAGTGAACACGCAATCCTGTTACCAGCCTGCAGGTTGTTTTAAACAAAACAATCGTTCCAAAATATGCTCTTGTTTAAAAGTACCAGCACATTCTGTGCCGCACCAATGCGCGCTGGAGGAAAGCCGAGACGTTCTCTCTGAAGTCAGTCCGTGCCATCGACATGACCGAAAGCCTCTATACGACTGCACGAACGCACAGCGTCACACTTGTTAGTCTTCCCCTTGGTGTGGCCGCAGACTCGACTCCAAACTGCATCCCGTGATGTGCAGTTACCCAATATGTTCCAGAGCACACCCGCAGTTTCCTCGGTTAAGAATGCATACGAATGAGTAAACTATCAACTGAAGCGATCTATAGTACTGGTTCACCAGCGGTTTTGTTTTCTTGCCGATGGTTAACAGCCAAGGGTGATATAATACCTGATTGGTTGGACTGCCAATCTGGCGCAAGGAGGTTTCATTACCACACGAGCAAGATGACCTAAGTGAGTGTTAATAAGAAGCGGATTGGTTGCTTTGTTGAGGCTGCAACCCTTACAGGTTGTTGAAAGAGAAGCTTTGAAGGCTTATACGAGCGAGCTAACATCTAATTTGGTAGTGCTAAGAAGCGGATTGGTTGATTGTTTTGAGACTGTTGGAAGAGTAGCTTCGAAGGCTTTTGGGTGGAATGCATGGTTGCCTTCCTTGCTCGCTTGCCTATCTGGCCACACGTGATACGGTATGCAGTGTAATCGTGCCACTGCGAGCAATCTGGAGAATCGGTCCGTATGCCATTTCGTTTAGGAAATGCATATGATTGTTAAGGCTGTGTGAGGTAATTAGAAACAAATAGAGTACTTCGTATAAAGGAGGTAAATCTAGGACTTGTTCGCAAAGTTCTCGTGCTGTGTTTTTCATTTGGCAGTAACTCATGTGAATAGCGTAGCTACGTACTGCTGATGTAGTCAGCGATTTTATACTAAGGTCAAATACACTGGGTAGATAAGACCATCCGTGAATCTATAGCCACTGTTCCAAAGAGGAGGATTCCTAGTGTGGCGGTGACACGGCATTAGTGAGGGCTCGTTCCTATCCACACCTGTGGACCACTTCGGTACTCAGGTACCGCTTCAGTACCCATGGATCTGCTGTTATTTAAAAGTCGTAGATGTATGTCAATTCGACGTTTCAACATGATATTTGTGCCTCAGTTGCACGTGATTTAAAAGGTAGAAATGCCAGGTGACCGTACGACTCTGATATGACCCGACAACAAGCACTTGGAACGCATTGTAAGCATACGGTTCAGAGCAATTTACCTCCTTCAAACATGCCTCCGGAATGATCTACTTTC
Organism: Dicrocoelium dendriticum; assembly: GCA_944474145.2. Taxonomy (NCBI): domain Eukaryota; kingdom Metazoa; phylum Platyhelminthes; class Trematoda; order Plagiorchiida; family Dicrocoeliidae; genus Dicrocoelium; species Dicrocoelium dendriticum. The sequence goes on from OX104066.1 coordinate 13,326,954, forward strand.
CAATGGCAAAATGTTTCCGAGTAGTTGCTAAGTCAATAACAACGTGTATCGCGACGTGCACACGTGACTTCTTCTATGACTAGCTGAAACAGTGGTCCATAGCAGGATTAGTGGGTGCGGTTACATTAGTAAACTATTGCAAACACATTGTAGGAACGCCCGTAGGTGCAACAACAGTGTTTGTCTCTTCCAAGTACTCACCTGAATGACCAAAAATGCGTGCGTCCTCACTAATTATCAGCCTTGCGTTTTTCTAGCAGGACCATATGGCATGTATAAAGACGGTAGTCATTAAAGCTCCTTTAGGTGTTTCTTGTTGATTAAAGCCAATTTCATGAATATAGAATTCCAGTCCATTCACTTTATATGGAAGTTCCATCTGCATTTCCTGTGCTTCTAATGATGCTATACGGAAAGCCGCTTGTTTAAGCTTGTCAACGTGTACGTGCTACCATATGGAAGTGAAGCTTAATTATCCTATGAATACATGGGTTTCTATGACCTTTAAATAATCTCATTCATGGAGATACTGAACGATAACTGATTAACAAATTCGCCTATGGGTGTGGGGACAAACGAACACTTAGTAACTTCGTGTCAACGCCGCACTTGGAATCCTTAGTTCGTGTTTAATCATCAAATGTGATAGAGATTAGCGAACATGGAACTTTCGTTGTTCGGCTTCAGGTTGGTCTACCAACTTCAATGGGAACAATGTCCCTCACCATCGTCGCAATAACAATCGCGCAAAATTGCCTAACCGCCTAGCAGCCATAGCTGATTCAGGTTTGGGTGTGCAGTGTCTAAGCCATTGCGCATGCCTGACCAACCGCAAATGCAGGGCTGCCTCGCTCCCTCAGATCTCAGGGACTTCGGAATACCAGTTAGAAGCTTGTCTGTCTGCGCCACCATGGTCAGGCCGTTGCATAAGCGATCACCAGGTAGCCGCTAGTGATCACTCAGTATTGACCGCTTCATATGCTGGTTAGTATATCTGTCCTCACTGGTTACGGAGTAAGCCTGGGATCATATGATAGCTAGGATCTCCTCCTTTGACGGGCAGCAAAAGTTGAAAATTGGATGGTTTAGTTTGGAGACCAATTATCGAGGTTTATTTCAATTGGGCATCAAGAAAGAACAGAAGGTTGTGTTCGACCACGTTCTTTGGATTGTCTGTTGCTTATGCTCGGGGATTTCAAACGGTGTCCTATTGGTGAACGTCCTATGACCACCCATAATGTTAACAAGGCCAAAACAGCGTTCTTAGCCTTGCGAACTATAAGCACTGCACGCGATTTCGAAAATGTGTCACGCTAAAAGCTTGGTGCAGTGCGCTAAGATGCCTGCAAAGTGTTATAGAAAATAAAAGTCAATCAAAGCAAGGTGTGAGTGGGCTACGAATTGGAGGGTTGCAAACAGGGTGGATAAAAGTGAAGCTGAAACGAAACGGTAAGCGAGAAAAAGCGTAAGAGGAAAATAAGCAGAAGGGAAGACTTGAGCAGTAGCATCCAAACCCCTACACACCCTGCCAGATGGAACAGGTAGGGCACCGTTTATTATCCTATGAGATGGCCGGAGCAATAAGAACCAGTTTGAAGAGCAATTCACTGTATTGCGTGGATATGATTATGTCAGGTTGCCCATGCTTAGACAGAAGAACGATTAGCGTTCTCAACCAAAGCCTTTGGTTCAAAAACCTGACCACTATGCAGCGGGTTTGGCGTTGAGCTACAAGGTGTCCATTGTAAGGAATAAGGAGCCATCCTCATTAAAAACCCCAACCTGGACGACCAGGAGGCTGAATATATCTGGCCTCTAACCACTGAGCCATCTGGTATGAGTGGCTCTGAAGTGCTAAAATGCACCACCCAGCATAGCTAAATGGATGGCTGAGGTACACAAACCAAGGCACCAAGGTAAGTTTCAGCCTCACTGGGATGGGTACCGCGAAAGAAAGAGTTACTGTCATTACTTATGCCTATATTTAATGAAAACGCCAACTTTATCACGATTACCAATGGTTCTATAGTGGCAGTGCGCCATCGCATATTGTCTTCCATTGAACATAGTGCAGCATTTATAGCCCACTTCTAATCAAATTATTGTTAAAATATATTTACTTTCACAGCAAATCGAAAGTACTCGAAAGCGCGTAAAATTTGTCGGAAGATGTCGGAAGTTACGGTCGTGAAACTGGTCGAGCCCCTTTCGCTAAACGTTCAGAGTTGCTTTGATTAAAATTAAACCCGTATTATTTGGAAGTAAAATATTGTTATCAAAATTGTCATGTCAACAGCTATACAAACTCCACGAATTAGTGCCCAGTAACTCACCTACGTTTGCCTTCAAAGGATTTTGTCATGATCCTCTCTGAAGCTTGCGTTGTACTAAATGAAACAGTGAAAGTCATTGTCACGAAAACAGTGCCGCTTGCGTCAACATTCATCATGCACCACATACCTACCTTAGACGCAATCTATTCTGAACAAATCTACCGGTGTTGGTTCACGGATTAGTTTTCTCCACATGGATATGAGTAATGCGTTGTATCTTCAGGAGTAAGCACAATTTATTTGAGGCTATAAAGCTGTGGAAGCGCGCATCTCTTACCTGGATGACCTGGCAACATGCTTGATCAAAGGGGGCTGCACTTGCTTGTTTGAACCACTAATTCTGTTTGTTTTAAGGTGGAATATCATGTTTCATTAAACTTTGTGTCTTAGTCGCGACAATCCAACAGAGTTGTCGTTTCAGGTAATGTGCCCTCTAATTATCTGCTGCTTACTGATTGGATCAAGATAAGCTGAAGGAACAGCTGTCATGACGTTGTGACATCGCCCAAATTTACCTGCATAGTATCTCTTGAGTGGTCCAAGGAAAATCTACTCAAGTTTAGTTCGGCTAAATTTCAGCCAGCTCTAGCACTTCACCGGAACGCAGGCATACAATTCTTAGGGGATACATCCTATGTAAAGTATCAAAGTACCAAGTGTTGGGATATCTTTTAAAAGTGCACTCAGTCACTTGAATCAACTCAAGAAGGCGTCGATTATCCAATAGTCTACACGCCGGTCATTATCGCAGCGTTCGTTCGAGCCCATCAAGTGGAATTTGCAAAACTGTGCTATGCTTTCGTGCGACTGCACACAGAACACGCTATACAAGCAATGAACGTGCGCTTGATGTAAAGTTTCGCTGTACCTACACAATCAGAAACATCCGTGATCGACCCTTTGGCCCGCAACTGAATTAATCGAATAGATATATTCCGAAAGGAATATGGTTGGTGGCTTCCGATTCCCGACTTGCCTGTCATTGTGGCCTCCACGAGGACAGCCACAGGACATTTGCTGCTGAAGAAAGATCATGGGTGGCTTGCACTGCACATACCCCATATCCCCTGCAAACACGATGGCATAAGACCGGGAGGCATGTGGATTGCAGCTACGTGTTAGTAGCGGAGCCGGCTCACACTCTTTCAACATGCACTAGGACGACGTTACTGTTTATCTAAATTGATAGTCATGTGTCCCAGAAGAACGCAAGGCGTTGGCCTGGCCGTAGTTCGCTCCACACTGGATGGAACCACTCTTTGAGCATTGCAAGTTCAGGGGATCTGTGCACCCGCCTTCCGCAACGATTCACAGCCTCCTGAAGACAGCAATCGCAGTGTAGTGTCAGTGGTGGGCAGCTTGTTTACATACACATCAAGCTCAACCACCCCGGGGATATCAAAGAAAAAGCGTAGAATTTGAGGTAAAGCAAACCTGTAAAACTTACACAGAAGATGCAGCAAAAGGACAGAACTGAACAAAACAAACAAGGTGGAACAACTTTTATCCAGATTAAAAAGATAAGGTCTAAGTCTAATTCGGTTTAACCAAACTGCGATGTGGAAGCATTATGTACGCAACATCAACCACCCCACAAGAAATATATTGTAGCCGTGGTTGTTTTATCATTGTTGTTGTTATTGTTTTGTAGAAACCCGAGCACATGCAATAGATACTCCGGGTACTTATTCACAAACGTTCGCAAGATGATCACTCATTTACACCGGCTGAAAAATTGTTGAGGATACTCCGTTCTAACGTGCCATCAGTGAGATCTACCATTTGCTATCGTTTTTCTCACGCATTCGTAATCAAGGATTGTTCGCGATAGCTACGCACAACAAAGCAACAATGTACACTTCAAATTCCGCTTAGGTGTAGTTATGTGGCTTCAGTAAGAACATACCGGAGAGTTCATGATTATGTTCTTATTGATGTAGACACAAGGTTTCATTGGTCTTCCTTATCCAGACAATCAAAGCAAACCGTTGAATGTTACATAATTCTCCGTCGTTTGCAATTTGTTGTTTGTAATGTATTTTAAATCCCAAAATTAGTGGGAAATCGGCTAATATTTATGACATGTAAATCCAAGTAAATTAGTTTAAACTAATTTAATTGGGCATTTTCCAAGGGATTACTTCGAAATGTAATTACAACCATGTGTGGTTAGTGTAGAAAAGCAGAGTACCGAATTTGGTTTGAGTAAATTCTTCACCTTGTGTAACTATAACTACGACGCAGTTTTCGTTTTACAAATTAAAACTTGTTGTTCTACCCTAGGTTAATTTAAACGAAGGTTTGTGTACGCTTAAATTATTTTTAATAATATTGCAAGTTTAATTATTGCATGTTTTTGCCTATAACGACGCTTATCAGATAATACCTACAAAGTGATCCAAGCTTAAATGATTAACGGTGGGTTTATAGCCTGCTATGCATGATCTTCTTGGCTTATTGATAGTGACATTTCCAAGTCGATATGAAATATAATTGCGCTGGTGGCACACTGTGGCAATAAATTGTGTTTCCATCCGATTTCCACTAATGGTGAAACAAACTCTTCCTCCTCTAGGTGAATAGTTAATCACTAAACGTAAGAGATTGTAGCCTGCTTTTACCATTTACCATTATGTAGAAGCGGTATACAGACTTCAATTGAGGTGCGCGTTAACCTCTGGAGAAACTAGGTGCCTTTTTCCACCTTCCAATATATGGCCTGTAACTTCGTACAGGTTGTTGACACCACAGTATGAAATTATGCTGATAGGTCTTACCATAGCAAATTAATTTTCCCTACGACGCAAATCGCAGAACTTACATTAAACAATGCACCCAACATCTCTCTGGCGAAAGCGGTAGAAAATTTAGGCAAGTCGTATCGCGTTTGTCTGGCCAGCCACCATCGCGGGTGGAGTTCTTAAAGCAAAATATAGATTAGCCATGTATAGCGAATATTAAACGCATCTATTTCCTTGCCGTACGCTGTCGTTACCAATGAACACCAATTAGATGACTGATTTAATTTACCCCGATTTTATTTAATATACATGCTGTCAGTCACCATTTGCATAAGGAATGCTCCTGTGTTTCCCATACCTAGCAAATCCAGTAATCAACATAGTGTAACGTAGGAGCATTGTAGAGCATCTGGTAGATATTACCATTACCTAATAATAAATTCGATGCTTGTTGGCGCATAATAAGAAAACAAAAATACATGTTGCTATGATTACGGGATAAATATGAAGCTGATAATTTTTCCCCGATTAATTGCTACTTCGTTACGCAGTGCCAATAGTGGCCGGGTTCCATCGCATGCAACATGCTTCATATGGTTGATTGGTAGGTATTTGTGCAAATTACATACACCGTTTCTACCTTATCCTATATATGTGTTGCATAAATCACATCACTCGGAACAACATTGTGCCCGGATGAAGTATCGTTCGTACCAGTCATGCGATTGCACTTCTAGTTCAGCTGAATTCCGTAGCGCCAGTGCATTGTGGGTAGGAATCGAATTTTCCTGTTTTGTTGGCAACGGTCAATCATTGAATATCGTTGATATGCACGCAGGCACTCGTGCAATGTACACTTAAAACTCACGGTAAAGAGCAGCTCTCGCAGGAAGTCAAAGTTACTGGGAAATGACACGATTTCGAACACTCACGTAAGCCAATATTTTAGCAGACAGATTACCATAATATGGTCACCAGTATAAATACCGGGTAAATCACTAAATTATGAACTGAAACTCAACATTATGACCGATTCGTGGCGTTCACATCCGTTGCATTACCAGTCGCAAATTGTATACAGAATGCGATGCAAGTGCAAAAATCTACCTAGTTTGTGCGCATGAAAACCTTTGTATATTAATCATTGATACACAAGCACACGCAGCATGCACGTGTTGTAATTAGGAGTATGTTAAAAAATTGTGGCTTTCCTCCGCAATTATAGGCAAATTCTCAGTTGCGTTCGTCCGAGGGACGACCAGGTACTGAATGATTGGTATGTGAAATATTTCTGTTCCAAATAACATAGATAAATGCAATAATTAGCAAAATTTGGTAACTTAGTTAGCCCACAAATAAGTTAGGCTAATTGGCATGAGCTATGTTCTTTTTCCGGAATACACCTACTTCCAAACATCAAATTTCACTTAATAATAAAATAAATATAACAAGCTGCACCTGCTAATCCAAAATAAGGAAGAATGACTTTCCACTGTATTCAAGTGTAAACGTGGCTTAAGAGATCGAGTCTAGCGTTCATCAACTAGCAGGCAATGTTTATGATGGTATGTCAACACACGGAATGACGAGCCTCGTAATAAATCTAATTAAAAGCTAATTATGCTGAAGCTAAAAGGACGAGCAGAAAAAGTAATCTGGTAGGAGCAGTTCACTCCGGCTCATATAGCCTACATTGTTCCATTTGAGTATATCCATTGTATTCACAGCTCAAATAGGGTTTATTGAGTTCATACACTAATTGGGCATGCTTTTCCAAATAGAGCAGTTCATCAATTTCGTAAAATGGTTCATGCGCTTCCAGTCGGTAGTAGGATAGCCGATTATTTTTTGGTTGAACCAAATCCCCCATCACCTGCACACAGGATTTGTAAAATTTGTGAAACTCTGCCCGCATCTTTTGTATAACCTGAGGGGGTGGATTAGTGGAGAAGCAAAAGATTCACTTAGTCTGTTCTATATACTATTCTTGTCAGATTAGGTTTTGGGGAAACGTCTAATCATAATACCCTACGCATTCAACTACAGAACATTGAAAACATAGAGAATTTTAGGATTTTGCCTATGTTAGCGTATAGTCCCACGCGCACATTGACGCGCATAATCAAATATATTCGGATAATTTAGCAGCGTTGATTTTTGTCTGTTGTAGTTTATATGTCTTACAAGGGAATGGTCAATGTCCAATTAACTCAACATCCACCACCGAATTAAATATACTGCATTAAGGTCAAACAGCTATTTCAAGGAAAACGGATCTATAAGCCTTATAAAAACCGCCTGTGAAATATTCAGCTGTCTATGAACGAAATGAAAAGCATTTTCTGTTATTATTTTTGGAAAAGCTTTGTTCTGCAATATATCTTTAGCAGCGCCATCTTTATTGAACTAGTTTTACGTATGCTAATTTTCTGCATAATGCTATCTCGAGCAGATGCTGTCAAGCAAGACAAGCTAAGACATTTTGTTGCCAACGTAAACTTCTGTTTGATCAAATGTGTTATTTCTGAACTATCAGCTGTCGGAATGAAAGCTAGGTAGTTACAAAAGTATAACCTGAAACAATAGATGAACCATGAACAATGAACAATGATTTATCACGGGTAAAAGAGCATGTGCTTGTGAAGTCCCGTAACGTGGTTGGAGTAAAAATCATAGACTGATTAACATATAAGGAAATCCTCATTGTTAGCGTCTACCGATTGTAATGCACCACGGCATAACGATAGTTTTAGTGAGAATATGAAGTGCACACATAAAAATAGTATAGGGGCTGTTTAACTCAGTAAATGTGCGTGCAATAAGAAAACAAACAACAACCTTCACTTGTGTGTTGCTACATTTCGCAGATGCGTTAGATTAATCCAGTTTAGATACATCCATTCTACTCACAAGGACCTTCTCATGCATCCTCATCGCCGCGTTGCGAAAAACTCGGTTTGGGCACATGGTTTGATGCAATACACCGCACATTTTTTCGAAATTTAGGTGACCATTTAGTTAGTTAGCAACATTCTTTAAATAACTCTTTATTACAGGGAACTACTGTCGCTTTTACGTGATGGGCCATTTTCGACACGTGTACGTGTTACCCATATCCAAACTCCCATTTGTATCAGACTGAAGTAAACGATTGTGCTATGCTGAGCTCACCTGATTACATATATCCTCAGAACTGGGCCCAGAAAGGAAGGACACTAAAATGGAGGTATTTTTGAGACGGGGCATAATGAAAACAAAAGAACTGCCGCAAAAAGGAAACAATTTTTCTTGAACTACTCTTGATAGCAATATTTGATAACACTTATGTGGTATCAAATAATACAAATATGTTTGTGGTTTGAAGCCTTGATTATGTGTAAGTAGATAGAGTTTCCATGCTTAATAAAAGGACTTTAAACTTGTCCTTTATTTTGATGAATTTACGAAAGGAACTCTGCTGCTCCAACATTCTGACAGAAGTTGTTTGGCATAAAAACATCTATTTCCGTCGTGTGGAAAAAGTTGGTTCCTTTCGTTACAGTGTACAGCAATTCATTTTTCAAAATAAACCATAGGCAACAATTTATTTATGCACAGCTGAATACATTCAGCGTTATGGTCCAGTTGCCAAATCCACAGATATGATGATCAATAATAAAGAAAACGAAATTTGTTAAATTCTGTTCAATTAGGCTTAATTGCTTACAGCTTGCAGCTTGCCAAATAAGCGCTGGGAAAACTGAATTGTGGAATAAGCGTCTTAAACATAATAAGGGTTGATTGAGATTGTATAGAAATATTTAATGCTTGAAGCCGTCACACAATTCAGATAGCTTATCATTTGTAGTCACTCTTGTTTCATTATTTTATTCGCAATACAGCTAAACAATGTTTACATAACTCGAAAAATATTTCGTACTATAAGGGTGATGTGATCTTACCTAACGGTTTTTCAGCTGATGGGTACATTTGAAATGTAAAGCATGAATTAAAGGATTGTTCAGGGACTACGCTGCTGTCCGACGTTGAGTTGAAGGCACTACGAATAAATTTAGCATTTGGTATAAGTGCAAGTTATTCGGAAAAGTAATTCAAGATTACGAAAAGCTTTTCCATTATCAGTGTTTATAGATTATAGATTATCCAACCCGTGAATTAAAATGGAATATTAGCTCAAGTGGAGTCTAAAATATATGTTTACATGTAAACTAAATTATCGCATTCAGTTTAATTTGCAGAAGAGTTCAACTTACGGGTCTAGGTAGAAAACGTTAGGAAAAATAAATTTGGCATTTCTACTAAACCGCACAAAGGCCAACTCACGACACGTTTTTCCAAATATGTAGAGAGATGAACCTACCACCGTCTTTCTAACTTAAAAATACCAAATTCGAACGCAGAAAACGAAGTGAACTGTATAAATGATGTACTGTCAAAGAACTTTTGTTAATCATATAAGTAAATATAGGTACAGTAAACGTACAAGTTCTCAGTTTGCTTGCTGTGTGTACTGGTTCGAAGGTGATGCATCCAATCTTCTCAAAATTGAAATGGGCCTCAACCCACAGAGCTATGTCCGCGTTACCCATCAAATTTAAAGGAATTCCATTCAAACTGTCTTGTACATACATGCGGACCTCATGTATATTTTCTTGAAGATCCGTATGAGAAATAACGTCGCTTACGCAATTAAGGATCCCGCGTAAGATATAGGCATCACGTCTTGTTTTAATAAGCTGTAGCAGAGTGAAGTCACATATTGTGATATAAATCATGTTGTTCTGATGTGGTAAAGAGCTTGTCGCAGCCATATATGCTTATCTGACATAGAATCTCTACTGTGCAATGTGGTCTTCATGAGAAGGCTTGTGAGCAAGACAAGAATGAGAACCGCACATATATTATTGGAATCAATATGACGTGTCAAATTGTCAAAATAATTTGTTTTAAAATGCCGTGAATCAAATGTGGGAACAGTAAATTTATTCGCTTTTGAATCGCAAGCAGACTCACCACGGCACAGCCATTGGTGACATTTATGTCACTCTTGAATTGTAGGTGTATTTCTCCTGTATAGAACAAAGTATCCTCAAAGCACGACGTAATAGTGTGAGGTAAATATTTGCATGTATCCTTTTTAATCTCTAAGAGGTGTACATCTATATTATTTCTATGAAAACAAAACCATCCTGTACACTACATGCGCGACGCCAAATGCTAAATTTAAACAGTATCGAGCATTAAGGCGGAAATGAACTGCAGTCAAACTGTCAAGGTAAACAGCATCCGCTTGTGTGGGAGAGTTTTTATTAACTTATGCCAACACGGCGTTTCTACTGCCATATAGAATAAGTAAGGAAAATGCATTTTGAGCAAAGCATGCGGTATTCGTACTGACGTATCCTTGCTTTATGTTAGACTAACAATTGAAGGAGAGGTTGGAAAATTCAACGATGATAAAGTAATAGTAATCAATTCACTGTATATCGGCCGCGTGGTGCTAATAGGTAAAATGTTGTCTAGAACAGTTTGTGGAGGGTGAGAATGGTTAGTTAGGATTCTGAGCGCAAGGCGGAATCATCCTTTTATCTATTTGTTATCAATAAAATCAATGATGATGACTTTGCTTAATTTACGTCCTCGGAAATTAAATCTCACTAAAAGCACAAGAAGAGCACATACACGTTAAAATCTTCCGTTGAAAATGGTAGAGAATTATAAAACTAAGGTTCGAGGATACATGTATAAAACCTAAAATTAAAACATTGTGCGGAAAGGATTTTGAGATTAAGGAAGCGAAATATTAGTTATCCGAGTTTTTAAAACCGTCAGAAATGTGCATTTTCAAGGAACATTTACTTCAACAAACCGAGATGCTTTATGCTGGATTATATAGTGATTTTTCAGTCAGTGGCGACCAAAGAGGAGGAGTTACTATAAAAAGGTTAGCGTGCCCGAGCGGTTAAAATAGCATATGACAACACATCACTTGAACGTTGTTAAGGAAGACGGAAGAAGACCAAATAAAGTGTTTTTAATATTCAGGTGATATTATTGAAAATGCTGCCATTACTATTGGCATGAAATTAGTGGGTGTGATTAGACACCCATGATTAAGTTTAAGTAGAGATTACGGAAAACAGCTTCTTACAAAATCCCAATTAGCTGGGACCTCGGAAAGACGCCTAACCTACAGCTGCTTAACGTTCATGTGTTTTTCAAAATGGTCAAGAATTACGATAGACGCATGTGTTCTAACGCCATGTTCGAGCAAATTTTTGTTACATCAATCTGTCCAGGCCCTCAATTGCAATGTTATTATCAGATAAAAAGGCACATGTTTACAAGGATTTTCTTCATAGCATACACGAATAATTCTAAGAAAATCGTTAACAGCATCCACCGTAGAACGCTTTCTTCCCGCTGTGCAGATCATTTTTACTGTGCACTACACCGTGCAGTTGCACTAGTTTGACCTTCCACACTTTTTGTATGTACTCCCGCAATTATAAATGCATAGTAATCTGCTTTACACTTATGCAACTGTGACTACATGAGCTTATCATTTGTGCAATACCACGTATAACAACCTATACTGCCGTCAACATTTTCTCCCAGAAAATATGACCTCGATTTGCGTGGACTGCGGTAAATGTGTCACCTTCCGGACAAATGCCGTCCAGCACTATTTCTGTGAAAGATGGACACAGGCTGCTGTAACATTGGTCATTATGTCTAACAATGTCTTCTGCTCACTCCCTTTAAAGGCATTAGCTATTACTGAGATCCGTGGCTAGCACTGCTTATCAAGCAACAAATTCTGATGAACCTACATTCTTCCGAATAAGTATTGCTTCCGCACAAGCCGTGTCTAACTCTGACGCTGACACCAATTTCGTCAAGGTGCCTACCAATGCCTGGTTATTTTACGCCCAAAGGAACAGGAATTTCAGCCTGCTCTATTTTGCTGACAGTGAGAACACTTCCCAGTAATAAAAGGAATGGACCAAATGACAAGCCCCAGGCCTATGCTGCAATAGCGACCGCTTCAGTAGCAGCTAGGCCAAACAAATCTGTAAATAAATCAGCGAGGAAGGTGTACTCAAAGTCCGGGAATTAATCAACCAAAATAAACACGTGTCTGATGCCCGTTCAATACAGAATAGCGCAGCCTAAACAAACGCTGGAGGGATAGAAATGCTTACAAAATATATTGTTACCGGAAAGAAAAAAACCGTATGCTCGCAACACCTGCATGCGATGCAAAACTTCCAGAAGTTAACAACGGGACTACAACTGAGAGGATACTCGTCGACTAAGCGTTCCTTAAATGAATGCTCCTTTACGCTGTTTGATGAGGGTGCACGAGGGATAAAGCTTGTTTCCCTATTCACCTTGGCAGAAAATAAGATGACCCGTAGATGTTTCGTCCACTGCAAGTGGTCCGTCTTTGTGAAGACAAATGCAGCGCATCCTGAAATTGGCCCTGCTCCTCCAAGGAGAAAATTTCTGTCCAGAACACTGAGAAAAGGAAACAAATGTTTAAAATATGTACGTGCACCGGCCATTGAATCCCACGCCTGTCACGATATAATTTTCCTACATAATGCAAAATGCAGAGAAGGGTAGCCTTATCCCCGCGCCATCTTCCGTCGCGGCATCGTACTCTATGATGATGTTTAAAAAGGTAACCTACCACATGTGCATACTCCTCAGTATACCTAGTAGCCCAACAACCGTTAGCCCGTTAAATCCTGATCGATAAGCAAGTTGATTTTAACCACGAGATTTTCAGGGAGCTAATTCTCCTAATGGGCCCAAACTCCACCCCAATTCCGGCGGATTTCATCCCAGCTTCTTCAAGATGATAGTAGCGTAGATTACTACACACAACATGCAACACGTTCGGCCACCTTTGAAGTTGGGCATCTACGGCAGCATGGATAGTTGTTACTATTATATCCAAACACAAGGGAGGAAACCATTAAGTTCGTGAAACTATCGACCAATATATCTGACATTAATTAGTTGCAAAACCGTGGAACAAACAATCAAACGCACCCTCCAGCTGCTCTGTGAGGACAAAAACATTTGCTGTCTTGCCAAAAATGACTTCTGGAGACCACGCTCATTCATCTCTTATTCACTTATCATCAGCGCAACAGACGTATTAGCTATGGATCTCCGAAAAATGGTTTACGTGATCTGCAAGAAAACATCGAGGAACGTCGTGACACAGAAACGCGCATCAAGCCAAGAATGCTTCGAAACAGTTGGAGCAGGTGAGGGTTAATCCTCCTGCTTTCTATAACGTAACGAAGTAAAAGAACACAACAGTACTGGGTGTTATACCATTGATGCTTCCGCTAATGCCATTAATTCAACATAATATTTCGAGTGAATTGTCTTAGCGATATCCAAGTGTTTAAATAACACCGGAACCGAAAACTCAAGTTAGTAACTGTAGCTTGTTTTCCGGCCACCATTCTAGCATTCACTAACATTCTACAACGCCTACCACTGCGCAACTATAAAAAAATGTAGCATGACCTAAGGGATAGTCAAGCGCCCACTACCTACAACGGTAATATCGCGTTCCAAAATTCATCAGCTTTGTTCGCAATAATTTTTTTAATTTGTAAGACATTGTCAACGGATAGCGTGTGCCTGTCCCAACGCGCCCGGCGCGTCGACCGCTTACAATGAGATCGATAGGAATTTACCCAATTGACGGACGCCATAGCGATTTTTGTAACGCAACGAAAAAGCAAAACCAGGTGCACATGCTCCACTCAACCCGACATATTGCTTTGGGATTCCCAATCGAACTGAAATAACCACCTCTAATTAGACTAAGCACATTCATTTTAATTGTGCACCTTTAAGTGCACTGAACGTAAAATCACGAACCTGCACACAAGACAACATATTTTGCTGGAAGGCGTATGAGAAACACATGGTTAATTTGTATTGCCTTGTTTGCACAAAAGTTTGACAAACCGACAGCGCTTCTGCGGTGTGCAAAGCCTACTATTGTGGTCGCATCAGACCCAGATGTGGCAACACTTGGCTGCAAATACGTTAACTTAGGCTAAACTTGAAACGGTGTAGTTAACGTCAGAGTTTAGTTAAAAGTCTATAGTGAGTATATTTAACCACAAGAATTAACGAACAGGACGGCAACCAGTGTCTAACAAAACAGGCGACCATGATGTTGCATCGTTTGTTGTTCCCGGGGGTGTCTGTGTCACAGGACGCTCTACTGCACACATATAACATTATGAATGCCTGACCACATACGTATTCGTAGTTGTGGCATGCAGGCCAAATACACGTTTACAACCCATTCAAAGGGTGTAGGAATGATAGAAAAACTAATGCGCCAAGAAGTAGGCCGCCTATTTTATCGCCAGAGAGGGGAGACATGCGGTTAATCAGAAAGGCGACGCAGAAATGATTGAAGATATCCTGCTCCGATTTATTCGAGTCATAGGTAGAATCTGTTAAGCCCAAAAAACTGGGCGATCTAAAACACCGAAAATCCGTATGCCAATAATTTGGAATACATGTAAATTCAGCAACTAAGCCATAATCGTTTGCTAACCTAGCAAAGTTGACTAAAGCGGAGCAAGACTATTCTTGTAACAAGTAGCTGGGGCCAAAGGCAGATATCTCCTACCTGTCGGCTCATTGTCTACATTATTCGAACTGTGACGTTCGTAACAAACCAAACGACCTTATTTTGCAGCTATAAGTACTCACTGCCGTTTTACATTACCTTTTCTCGAGAACGTCACGGCTACATATACGCATATTTATATGTACGTATATATATATATATGTATGTATGTATATATAGTTGGCGGCTTCTTGTTTCAGATTTGCCTTTCACAGTGACCAGACACAGGACGCCTGCGCCTACAGAGGGACCAAGGATGGCTTGCGCTGCACCACCCACAGCTGCAACCACACTCCCCATATCCAGTGCAAACCCGAAGGAATAAGGCCGGGAGGCATGTGGATGGGAGCCACCTTTCATCAACGGAGCTGGCCCACACTCCTTCACAGGCAAACACAAGCACGCTGTATTTGGGAAATCAAGCGCACACAAGGCGGTGGCTGGAACGCAGTCTCCTCCACACTGAGTGCATGGAACCACTCTTCGAGCCTAGTACGGCCACTAGGACCGTGCACCCCGTCCCCTCCAGCAACGACCAACTGTCTCCTGGAGCCAGTATGGACGACGTAGTGGGTAATAAACAGGTAGGCACCTTGGCAAAATGCACACCAAGCGCAGCCACACCGGGGATATCAAGCAACAGCCAATCACCTGGAACGACAAGAATTAATACAACAAATCCAATAGTGCATAGGAATACGGTGGCATAACGCTAAGCTAAATAAGCATAAGAAGTAAGTTGGTTAGCAACGAATCCGCGATAAGAAAAATATGCCCACAAATTACTTAAAATGCAACAAAACGCAACAAAGTTACCGAAGATAATCGCAATTAATGTAACCAACGTGGCCAGTTAATAGAAGAATATTCAGGTAGGCAGAACAAACCAAATAAATTGGAATGAAGTTTATCCAGCTTAAAAAGACCTAGTTTAAGTGTAAGTTGGTTTAGCACAACTGCAGTGAAGAAGCATCAATAATGCAACATCAGCCTCAGCATGGGGCATGTATATATATATATATATACATATACATATACATACATATACATACATACATGGTTGGCGGCATCCGGTTTCGGATTTGCCTGTCACTGTGGCAAGCCACAGGACGCCTGCGCCTACAGAGGGACCATGGATGGCTTGCGCTGCACCACCCACAGCTGCAACCACACTCCTCATATCCAGTGTAAACCCGAAGGAATAAGGCCGGGAGGCATGTGGATGGGAGCCACCTTTCATCAACGGAGCTGGCCCACACTCCTTCACAGGCAAACACAAGCACGCTGTATTTGGGAAATCAAGCGCACACAAGGCGGTGGCTGGACTGTGATCAGCTCCACACTAAGTGCATGGAACCACTCTTTGATCCTAACACGGTCACAAGAACCGTGCACCCCGTCCCCTCCAGCAACGACCAACTGTCTCCTGGTGCCAGTATGGATGAGGTAGTGGGTAATAGACAGGTAGGCATCTTGTCAACATGCACATTAAGTACAGTCAGACCTGGGACATCAACCAACAGCCAATCACTTGAGAGAGAGAGAGAATGAAAAAGAGAAAAAGAGAAAAACTCGATTAATGCATAAGGAAACGGTGACATACACCTTAATTAAATAGCATACGTAATAAGTTGTTTACAAACAAATCCTAACTAAGTGCACGAGGTCAGGAAGTATAGTTCACGGAATGCCACGAACACAAAAATGTTATGGAAATCGAATACAGTTGGCTGAAGCGATGTGTGCAAGTTAATTGAATAGATTACAGGGAGATATTTATATGAGAAAGAAAAGCACTAAGGTAAAAACTGTAAACCCACCACCTGAAATAAAGAGACTTAGCATGCAAGCACGCGGTTAGTAAATCGAATTCAGCATGCTTGCAAACGCTGCGCCGGCTCGTCGTAATTCTCTGCAGGACCCGTCGTCGCTTCAGTAGTGGCCCCAGATGGCACAGCGCATGGCCCACTAGACATTTATATGAGAAAGAAAGGCATTAGGAGAGAAGCGAAAACCCACCACCTGAAATAATGAGACTTAGCATGCAACCATGCGGTTAGTAAATCGAATTCGGCGTGCCTACAAACGCTGCGCCGGTGCTGCCTACGTTCACTGCGGGACCCGTCGTCGCTTCGGCAGTGGTCCCGAGTGACCTCTCTCATGGCTCACTAGGCCTGCCTGACTAAGGCACTCGCGACCGCATGTTCTACAGCACAATGCGCTCGATGTCGATGGAGTACAATTCATCGGTGCTTGCTGCTTCCGCAACTGCCGCTTCTTCTCTGCATGCGTGAGGGATTTCTCCCGCACTTCAGCAACTGCCTTCGTGATTAGATCGCGCCATGCACGCCGATCAACCGCCTTCGATTCCCATGATCTGCAACCAAGATTAGAACGTGTGAAGCTCACTTTAATCATGTCCTGGTAACGTAACTTTGGTTTCTCCACGTGCCGCTTCCCAATACTCAGCTGACCGTATAAGAGTTGTTTTGGTATCCGCGTCGAATCCATACGGCTCACATGACCGAGCCATCTCAGGTGTCTTAATAAGAGTATGCAGTCTAATGCATAAATCCCACTTCGGCGCAACACTTCCGTGTCTGCAACTCTGGCGCCCCAGCCGATCCGCAAAATTCGTCGCAGACACTGCTGATGGAACCGCTCGAGATATCGCACATCCCAACGATACATCGTCCACGTTTCACTGCCGTATAGAAGAACGGACAGTACCATGGATTTGTACACCATCAGCTTCGTGCCAATGCTAAGCTGATGGTTGCTCCACACTCGGTACTCAAGCTTCCCGAATGCAGCTGCCGCCTTCGACACGCGATTACGCAACTCAACGTGTAGCTGCTGATCAGTCGACATCACACTCCCAAGGTAGCAGAAGCGGGAGTGGTTTCCAATACTTCAGCACCAATGCTGATTTGCAACAATATTGAAGATTGCACCTCCGGTGAAGGCTGAAAGAGACAGACAGTTTTGCTTGTGTTGATGGTGTGCCCGAATTTGGCCGCTGTCGAAGCCAGAGCACTAGTCATGTGCTGCAACTCATCAGCGCTGTGTGAAAACAACGCACAGTCGTCAGCAAACAACAACATACGGATAGTTGTCTCACAGACTAGAGTTCTCGCACCGAAACGACGGATGTTCAGCAACCCACCATCAATACGGTGCTCCACACGAACACCGTAAGCACAAGCCGCATCAAAAGCACAAGACAACATTGCATGAATATAGATATTAAACAGGGCAGGAGCTAACACACAGCCTTGCTTCACACCAGAGAAAACTGTAAAGTCATAAGAGGTCTCTCCACTCAGCTGCACCTTCGCTCGCATACCACTGTGCAGACATTCAATTAAACTTACAAACTTACGCGGGCAACCAAACTTACCCAACACCAGCCACAGTGCCTCGCGGTTCACCGTATCAAATGCCTTGGTGAAATCAACAAAAAGCGAGTACAACGGCTGGTGTCGTTCTCTGCACTTCTCTTGCAACTGACGAGCCGCAAACACCATATCTATAGTGCTGCGACCCGAACGGAATCCACATTGCTCTTCCGCCACGTTTGGTTCCACAATCTGACACACGAGGCGATTGAGCAGGATTCGGGCAATCACCTTGCCCACACACCTCAGCAAGTTGATGCCACGATAATTCGTGCAACATTGCTTGCTACCTTTGCCCTTATACAGTGGTAGCACAAGGGCATCCTTCAGCTCAGCTGGCACCTCCTCCTCAATCCACATGCGTTGCACCAAGTCGTGCAGCGCAGTCAACAACGCGGGTCCACCGTGTTTCAATACTTCAGGTGGGATCCCGTCACCTCCGGCACATTTGCCGTTTCGCAGCTGAGCAAGTGCTCTTTGCGTCTCATCCAGTCAAGGCGTATCCGCCAGATCCGCCTTCACAACGTGCTGCTTCAGGCCATTCAATGTAGGCCAGTCGATCTCTGAACGGTTGTTCAAGAGACAGTCAAAGTGTTTCCGCCAGACCTGCATTATGTCTGCAGTCTGGGTGCAGGTAGCGCCTGAACTACCATCGATCAGAGTCCTCAGCGGCTCCAATCTCGGTCCATACACCGCCTTCAAGGAGTCAAAGAATTCCTTGTGTTGACGGCGTTCGGCGTAGCATTCCATCTGCTTCGCCTTCTCCGTCCACCATGCATTTTTAATGCGACGGAGCTCTCGGGTCAGTCGCCGTCGAAGTTTGCAAAACTGACTCTTCTTCCCCAAGTCACTGGGGTCTGCAACATGTGCAGCAAATGCTGCATTCTTCTCTGACACCAATGCGTCAATCGTCACATTGTTGTCATCAAACCAATCAGGCCGCTTACAGTTTGCGCGCCCGATGGTCTCCTCCGCAGCAGCTGTCACCTGGTCGCGAATGTGGTGCCACAGGTCGCCCACTGTGGCTATACAGTCCACATCACCACACAGGCGTGCAGCCATCGCCTTCTCCAGCTCAGTACGTTTCGCCACAGTACCGAGGGAGAGAATGTTAAATTTACGCCGATTCACGGCGGGAGTGCAATACATCGATTTACGAAAATATATGTACAGTTTGGTCCGAACCAATTTGTGATCAGTGCCACACTCAACTCCAGGCAGTACACGTGTCATGCGCACTTCACGCATATCACGCTGACGTACGATGACATAGTCGAGCAGGTGAGCGTGACCACTCCGTGGGTGCGTCCAAGTTGCTATATCACTCGCACTCAGTGCAAACCGAGTGTTCGTGATCGTCAGGCCGTGAGTGGCACACAGTGAGAGCAGCCTGTCACCGTTCGCATTCTCTGAACCAATGCCATGTGAACCGATAACATCTGTCCACGCTGATGCATCACGCCCAACGCGCGCGTTGAAATCACCCAGCAGAAATAGTCGGTCGCTCTTCGGCACAGACCGTATCACGGAGGATAGCTCAGTGTAGAACAGATCACGCGTGTCATCAGGATAACACATGGTCGGACCGTACGTGCTTATGAAAGTAGCAAACTTACCTCTTCCGAGTCGTAGGCGAACAGTCATCAGCCGCGCGCTGATGCCCGTTGGTTCACCCACCAGCTGGCCATTCAGGCGGTCGGATATTGCAAATCCGACCCCATGTTCACGTGGTGCTGAGGCGGCGTTCCCCACCCAGTAGAATGTGTAGCCAACACCTGCTTCATGTAACTTACCTTGCTCAGCGAGCCGAGTTTCACTGAGCGCCGCAATACCGATGTGGTAGCGCGCCAGCTCCATTGCGACCAGTGCAGTGCGTCGCTCCGGGCGCTTGCTGGAGTTCCGGTCCAGTAGTGTGCGCACGTTCCAGCACCCGATGCTGAGTGCTTTGCGCGCAGGCATACGATTGCATTGGTGGGCAATCGCACACGAGGTGGTCGTTGTGCTTCGGAAGTTTGCTTGAGGGACTCCACCCGGAGCCTTTGGCTCAATAGCCTGACCCACAAGGCAGTGGAGAGCAGATCCAGCTCGGGAATGTGATTGCAGAGACAGATTGGGATCTGCTTGACGGCCGTCACACGCAGCCTTTGAGGTTCTGGAACAGTTATCATATGTTTTGCGACCGTAATTGGATACGCACCTGCGACCACGGCCAGACGCAGGTGGGTTTTTAAAGGGTTTGCACCAATTTGACCAGGGGCTGCCTGGCTTGAGGCGGGCAGTAGCAAACCATTGAAATCCCGGAGGTGTCCTCCCACCGTCAGAGACAATGCGTGGCACTCGTGCTCTACGCCAAACGAGCATTGAGAATATCACCCGTAACCTGTTGTCTCCCATGGCTAGATTTCACGGGAAGTGGGCCATCGACCACTTTCTAACCTCCGGAGAGGATGGAGTAGGATACTGCCAGGGCGCCCAATCCTGACAGGAGAACGAATCGGGTCCTCAGCCAAAGCCTTCGATTAAATGAACACCCGAAAGGCAGCGGGTCTAGCACATGGTCAGTTAGCTGACTCATGCGGATTGGTGTCCTGGATCTTAGCAGGGAGAAGGGCGAAACCTAACTCCCACCCAGCGGTCGCCACGTGGAGGCGCCCAGGACATGAGACTATGGCGCAGCATTAGCAGCAGTGGGTAGACCATCTGTCAGGACCTAGCCACCACCAGCCTCAGCGCACCATAGGCTCTCCCGCCATACATATACATATATATATATATATATATATATTTATATATATATATACATATATATATATGCACATATATATATAACTTCTACACAAACCTACGCTGTTACGGAAATCGCGTATTTTGTAAGTGTTTGCTGGTGCTTTGTTTTCTGAATATGACCATGCCTGTAAAGGCGTACAACGCAGTGTCGAAAAAAATTTATTTACTTATTTGTCTATAACTTAGTCATGGCTTCTTAAAACATTTCATATTATTTTCTCTTGTATAATCCCCGACGATCATCGCTATAAGAGTCGGCAAAGCAAAGGAAATTCAGGCAAATACCGCAAACAAATTGACGGAATTGCAATCATAGTCAATATTGTTAACAAAATCCACTCCTTCGGCAGGTCACAGGACCAAATGCATTAGTTACAACAGCAGCATCAGATATGCTAATTCTTTTCTCTCCCAGACCTTATTCCCAACTCAACGTCAAGCTTGGCCCTAACAACAAACTCTAAAGTTTGTTTTTCAAGGATGCTGAAATTTCTTCTCCAATCCAAACATTGAGTGAAAGAGTGCCCTAAATTTGGTACAAGAAACCTACCATAATGTCATCAAATATCCGTCTGAAGGCAGTTGAAGCCCGGCCCGCATTGTCTAAGGGAAAAGAAAAGCAGCGACATTTTAAAAATCTTCCTGCATTTTTCATTGGGTGAGCCCAGCAACTTCAAAGCCGCTCTCAGATTAAGAAGCAGTCAACCCACCGGAAATCGTTTCTGAAAAATAAGGAAAGGGGTGCTCTGTTTACCAGCTATAAACAAAGTTGAAAGGTAGGAATGAACTACATCTAAACCGATTGTCAGCCGGTACTACATAGTTTAGTGAAAACTCGTGAGAAAAGCTTGCTTCAGCAGACACAAATCTGGTATCCAAAGGTTTCAATTGATTGTATAAAGCGCACATGACACTTTTCGCAAATTAACAGACCCTTAATCTCGTCACGTTCCTTTGCTTCGAGACCTCACCCCGACAACCGAAATATGGCAGAACCATGTATTTCAGACGCTAAGATCGCAGTATCCGGTATGTTAAGCTAGCGCGACGAGCAACCTACTATGGAGGCGATGTTATTCTGTAGTACTGTTCAGCTATACAATTCGACAGCTTTTATTATCAGTGAAAGCAGGACGCTGACCTGTCGTAGTACAGCAAATAACTTGACAGGGTAATATATGCCTAGTGACCATTGTGAACAGCCCACAAATGTTAACTTTAGTAATGAACCCGATTCTAACATCGGCAATGAAAATCCCATTGGCAAGCTCTTAACACCACGTTATCTTAGTATGGGAGTTCAACCTGTAGGCCACAGAAACCTCATTCACTTTCAGTACGCAATTTATGGCAAAACTACAGGAGCTAATTACTGGTTCATCGCTACAAAGCAAGGTTGCTTATCCAAAGCGTTTCTTGAGAGGAATCTCGGACATCTTGAATCGAGTTTCACCAACGAACAACTCGTGAGCGATGTGGTAACAAGGTGCACTCATTTGAGCTGCAGCGATTATGCAACATTACTATTCTACTGCATGCACTACTCAGAATACCTTCAAGATGATACTGAGGAACTTTACTTTGTAAGCAAATATGATATTCTCCCCAGACAGACTGGTGTAACAAAGATTTTCCCAGCCGAGTCGTCATTTGATTTGGTCTGATGAAAGTTGCCAAGCGAATTAACTGGTCAGGCGTAAGCACATCAGAGAAGAAAATCCATCCACGGGATAATATGAAGTAGTTTCTGAGGTGCTGGGCTCGGAACTGCATGGTACTATAGAACTTCGTCGCATGACTCTGCGCACGTCTCTTTCCGTTCAATACGCCCCACCATTTTTGCTAGTTCAAATGTGTCCATAAATATATAAAACGGCAACTCGAAAGTAGAAGTGATTGGATGTTCGATCCGTCGTTTGCGTCGCTGGGAAACGTGCCGTTTGACAAAAAACCTTCCGAAAGGCACCACGTACAGCACAGAGAATTTTCTTTATTGTGACACTGCAGTTTGACAGGTTTGGTGGTTCGGCCATGTATCCAACGCGTACACCGGCTCCCCTAGTAGAAACATCTGTTCACGTCTGATGCCAGTGGCCGTTGCGGAACCTTAGAGGGTACTGCGTCATTTGAAGGACGTGTCTCACGCCCGAACATAACTTCCGCTGGGGATCTGCTGCCTGGTAGATCGGGGTATGCGTTGCCCAGATTACTTAACGGGAACAGCTGTATGATCTCCTCTGTGGGTCCTTCCCCTCGCAGTGTTAGTAGTAAACGTTTGCTGGTATCCACGAATCTTTCTGCTTACCAGTTGGACTGGAGATTCCCCGGAGTCTACCAGCAGTGCCTGATACATTTACACTGGCAAAATACACCAACGTCGTCGGAAATTAATTGTGAACCATTATCGGTAACCAAAGTGTTTGGTGAACCGAACTGCGCAAGTAAATGTTCTAATTTTCGTAACGTGGCCGCTGTCGAAGTTGTGTTCATTAGGTATACGTCCAGCTACATGGGATACGCATCAAGCACAATTAAAAAACTGGCCTTCCAAGGGACTATGGAAATCAATGTGAATTCTCTACCATGGCTTAAAGGCTGGCATCCAGGGTTGGAATAATTCGCTTGGAATTTCGCTGCTGAAGCACATTTGCTACATATGGCGACAAAGTCATAGATAGCTGAGGCATTCATCCGGGATATTCCGGGACAATGTAGGTGCAATTATCTTAATAACCTTGCCATTGAGAAAGTCCTAAAGAATGCTCTACGTAATTTGTTAAACGCGCTGGCGTTGTGCTCTTCCCAGATAGCCGAGCTGTTGACTGGGACTACGCTGATTATATTGTCTTGCTGGGTGACCGTCCATAGGCCGTCCAACTTGCACTCAAGCAGTTCGCGATTGAAGCAACAATATATAAGATGACTTTTCCCCATTCAATTGCAAACCTCTTTCCCAGACTTTCAGATGCCTATACCTGCACTCATTCTTGATAGTTAGACACTGGAGGTTACGGGATCTTTTGCCTAACTGGGTAGTTGCATCTCAGTCAATGGAGATAATGGACACCAAATTTCGTTGCATATCTCAAGAGCTCACCTGGCTTTCTCTAAGCTGAAGCACTTGTGGTGCCCCCATGACATCGGTATTTCCATCAAAGGACGGGTTTATTGTGCGACTGTCTACGCTGTACGGTTGTACGTTTGCGCGACTTGGCCTGTTCGTATCGCTGACAAGCAACGTCTCTCTGATTTGAGCACCGTTACTTGCAGTCGATTGCCCATGTATGGCTGCTGCACCATGTAACCAATGTGGAAGTTATACAACGTTACTTGGGTGAAGGTCACCATCCTCTGGAGGAGCTCGTCCTGCTGCATCTCGCTGCGGTGTCTTGGACACGTACTGCGTATGCCTTGTCATAGTCTTCCGTGTCGCTCTTTCTTCGCGGTTGCTGTACAGGCACGGTGGATAACTTACGACAAGGGAGAAGCCACACCAGAATTGTCGATTGACGCATCACTCCTCACCGGGTTTTCCCCCAATGTAAATAATGCATGTATGCTGCTATGGGCTGTGCAATAAAAGAAATCTGATGGAGCCATGTTACACAATAAAAGAACAGTGATACTACCCTCTCACACTCTGGGATTTGTGATACCGTTTTACAGTCGCAAGTACTGTGACTATCAGTTTCTGTGTGCATTTGTTTACTGTGTAATCAATCGGTTGTCAGAACTGAGCGGGTACTGCTGACGTACGTCCTTACTGAATATTCATGTTCGTTTTTATAGTTTTTTTGAGTGTTCTTACAAAGGACAAAATGGCTAGTTCCATTTCAGCAAAACCACGGGCACTTACACTTTAAAAAATAGTATCAGTGGTTCGACGATGTTAAGAAGAAATAGTTCGTTAACAATGGTGCAAAATTTGATTAGGAAGAACACAAATTCATGTAACATAAAAGAGGAAAGCCGTTTTTCAATGACTCTGTGAACCACGCACCAAGACTGCAAAGAAAAAATGATAGCAAAATGGGTAAGGAATACATAAACGCACCTTGCTGGAAATAGTGCCAGTCAGCACTGGCGGGAAAATATCATTACCTACACAGGCGATTCACGAACGAGAATTATACTTCCCAAAGAAATTGTAAAACACAGACTTTATCTCGTCAAACAGGTGGCTACAGGCTTTCATCAGTAGACGATCTTGTGTTTGGTAAGCAATCGGGCGAAAGCGGTGACTCAGATTTGTGTGCAGCATCCGATAAGGCGGAAAAATTGCCCGAAATTTGTTCCGGCTACACAGTCAAGGCATTTTAATTTACATGAAACTGCTTTACCATTCGAAAGGACATCCGAAGAAGACTGTGTAAAAGGATAGAAATGGGCAGGTGGGAAAAGAAGCAACGCGGGTATAACAGTTATGCTGTGCACTAACACATTGGGAAAGCGAGAACCAGCTGTAGTGATTTCGAACTCAGCCAACATTCGAATTTAAGAAATATCAACATGATAAACTACCGGCTGTTTACAAGGAAACTAAAAGGGCATGGATTAGTGCATATTTAATAGCAACATACATAAAAACGCAGCATTATACCTCCTCTTGACAAAGCCGTTGCCCCCTTATTCCACCTAATTAATATCAAATTGCAGTTCCTGTCAACCAACACTACTGTGTTAAGTCAAACCTAAGACCAAGATGTCGTTCAGGCGCTTAAATCGAAGGTTACCAAAAAACAGCTTCTCCATCTTATAGCGATCATGGAATCCCACAAAGATATGTCCGGAACTGGTTTCATGAGACGAGTAAATTTATTAGACGTCGTGTTCTACATAACCTCTACCTAGAAGGAGCTCAGAACTCAAGAATCTCTTTTTTTATCTGCCTTTCCGTGTATTGCAGATATAGATTCTGAAAGAAAAATGCAAAATTGACCTGAGACATATAAGCAAATTGTGACTCCTTCAAACGCAATTGCTATGCATACACATTCAGAGGAATTGTTTGGATGCAAAATGGCTAACAGCCATCTGGTTGATTCTTATTTCCAAACATGTCACACAAAAGAAATAAACTGGGACCTGCCAACCACATCAAATTTAGCAGCTGAGTATGTGAATAATTAACCAGACTACCGGCAGGGACAGGATTGTACAAAGGTTCTGAAAACGTACACACGCACAGACGCACAGGGTGAAGTTGATATTTCGCGCTCCTACGCAATAAATAGTGGACACACTGGCATGCTTGCAGTTCCTTTGGACGTGAGGGGGAAAATAAATTACTTTCATTGCAATTGCCAATCAACAGAACAATATATTTGATATCTTTCCATCTGGTTGATAATGAGTATGGCAATATAAATATGTGCATGCTTTTTTAAAGGTTGGGGCACTAGCCGAAATTCCATGCCATCCGGTCCTCCTAAACGGTATGTGGGCCAAGCACGTCTTGCAAAATATTGAGTCCCCTTAAACCACTTCGTCAACCCAAGGAGGGGAATACCCTAGCCATAGACCTGTGCATCTACCAAGCAGTTTCCTAATCCGGTTACGCAATAGCAACTTGAACGAATTCACCGGGGCTTCATTTGAGGCTTGGTGATGGACGAGGCGCAGGTCCTGTGCGTCACTTGGTCCACTTAATGTTTTTACCAGCGTGATGGCTTTAATTACATTACGTAATGGTCAGCCATCCCTTGAGTCAGGTAAAACGATAAACTTGGCCCTACCACGGAGGTGGAACTGTCTGGCAATGTACTCTGGCAGTGCTGGATGACAGCACATTTTGTGGGGTGTAGACGTGTCGTGGTCAATTGGTCAGGTATCTCCTCGATACAGTAGACTTGATTTACTTTGCAATGCAATTTTAAATGCAATTTAATCGGTCAGGATTGTCAGATTTTTCTTTGGCCACTGATCGCCCCGCTCTCTGTGCTGTCCGCTTGGATCCACCCTCTCGCTCAGATGTCGTGCGTGAGATTGCACGGTTGAAGTTAAATAAAGCCGCCGGACCAGATGCTCTACCTCCAGCTCTCTTCAAATTCGGGGGACCTGCTCTGGTGGCTGATTTATACGAGTTACTATTTAAATTGTGAAAACAGGAACTGGACTAACCGACTGAAGCCCTTCCGACGTAGCCCCAATTTTCAAGGGCGGTTCATGATCGCCATAAGTTAAATATAGAGGAAGCAGTCTGATCTCCCTCGCCTCCAACTTGTTTGCTACTGTCATCCTTCTCTGACTGGCTGCTACTTGTGAAAACCAGATTCGTGAAGGGCAAGCCGAGTTTCGTCGTGGTCGTGTCTGCGTCGACCACATTTTAACCTTGCGTCAGTTGTTGGAGCCCGTCACATATATTGGCGGTCCACCGTTGTTGTGTTCCTCGATATCAAAAGTGCATTCCATTCGGTGGATGGACGCGCTCTTTACGACTGTCCACTCAGGGTAGCTGAGCGCGAGAAATATTATCCGAGCAGTATACGCGCGTAGTTCGCGCATAGTGAGGGCTTGCAGCAAGCTGTCGTCGCCCTTTAATAACTCAAGCGATGTGAGACACGGATACCCGCTGTCAACCTTCTTCTTCAACTTCGCTATTGAAGAAGTCATGGAAATCGCTTTCACAGGACACGACTTAGAATGTGTGGATCTAATTCCAAGAGAACGACTTCTTGACTTGGAGTATGCTGACGATATTGCTTAATCTGTGACAGCTCCCAGACGTGCCAAGCGGCACTGGACAGATTAGCACTGGCTGTCAGCCGCATCGGGCTTTTCTTCGCACCATCGAACTGCAAAGCGTTTGGCAAAGATTGGAAGGACCGCCTCCTTCGCTGAACATTGGTGGGCATCAGCTAGAAGTCGTTCAAAGTTCAACTACGTAGGATCTTGTATCAGCGCCCGTGGGTTTGAAGATGAGGTCACGAAAAGTATAGCAAACGCTCAAGGCGCTTTTGCTAATGTTCGCCACTTATGGCGCTGGCGCGACATCACTGTCGCCCTGAAAGGTAGGGTGTACGATGCAGCGGTACGTTCGACCATACGGCACGGTTGTGAAACCTGGTCCCTTAGATCAACGGACATAAAGATGCTAGTTACGTTCCACTATCGGTGCCTACGCAGTCTAGCTCACAACTGGAGGGAACACCGCGTGAGCAACGAGCGTGTCCGACGCCTTGTTTATGGCACAGGAAAAGTAAATGAACCGCTTAGCACCGTTATTTCACGCACCAGGATCCGATGGCTCGGCCACGTGTTACGCATGCCAGCCCACCGACTCCCGCGACGTGCGTTGTTTGCTCACCGGGAGTGTGAACGGAAGAAGAGGAAAGGTGGCGAAGCGATTAATTGGTCGAGAGAAAGGAAGACCGTCACTTCGAAGCTTGCCTCATTTGGAGCGTCCCGGTTCCCTGGTTGGGGTCCGAAAGACGATGAACACGTTTGGCTCGATACACTTGTTGATATGGCTAGGAGCCGACCTCGGTGGCGTTTGTGCTATGAGTTTCCTTATCTCACCCAATCCCTCTTAGCCTTCCCATCCAACCACGATCTCGTTATTCAACATTTTATAATTTCGCATAGAAAATTACTGTTTTTGCTGCATTGTAGCCGGCAGATAGCTTACCGGAACGATGCCCATCCGTTACCGATAGCTCAGCTGTTTTGCACCTGTAACATTTTATTACCTTCTTTTCTTTTGATATTGCGGCACAGTAGGTGAGGCGTTTCCAACTTCTAGCTAACCTGCCTGGTGTGTGAGTGTGTATGTATGATTGTGTGCGGAGTAAATGAAGAGACCGGAAAGCACGATTTAGAACAGTGGCGTTTCATACGTGAAACACTTCCTTTGGGTGATGTTGTGGCACTATCGCTCAGCAGGATACTTCTCTCATCAAATTATAGAGGATGCGGCTCTAGAATTTTAAAACTTGTGGTTCAGTCAGAGCAACAAGCATAGGATGTTTTGGATCGATGGCGGAGAAATCGGAAACATCTTCCTTCCGAAATTCGGTTAAAGGTCCCAAACAATCCGCACAGCTCAAGTATTAAAGCAACTGAAGCAGCAAGCATCCTGACGAATGTACAGAAGTGTAACTTGACGGCTGCTTTAATTGACTCTGACGTAGGTCTTAACGAAGACTGGGACGCACCTTGGCCGAATCAATTTGCAAACAAGGTATCACTGACCCATCAAGAAAAACGAATAACTGCCGACCTCCCATCGGTCGGCATTCTCCCACACTTGACAGCTCCACCTCTCTGCGGGCTCCTAGAGACCGAGAAACTGGCCTGCATGTATACAAATGCTCAGGGACTTTCTAACAAACTGGCTGAACTAAAAGATCGCCAAGCTTCCGGTTCGTAGGATGTCATTGGTGTCACCGAGACATGGTTGCACACGGGGTTGACGGACGCTGAAGTTTCGCCACCCGGCATGTCGCTGATCCGGAAAGATAGGCTCACAAAAGATGGAGGGGTAATCCTGTACTACCGAAACGACTTACAGTGCGAAACCGTAGATGATTCAGATTCGCAGTTCCCCAACTCTCTTTGTTGCCGGTTGCAGTTAAAAGGCAGGGACGCTTGCCTTATTATCTTGGTGTACCGCGCCCCTAACACAACACCCGAAACCGACTACCCCCTAATGGCTGCTTGAAGGTGCCGTTTACAACAAAGGTACACTCACATACTTATGATGAATGATTTCAACGTAAATTGTTTAGAATCCTCTGCAAAGATCGCAGAACAATTCAAAACCGATCTACAAGACATAGTAACTACTGTTCCTCTTTACAATCACATCACTTTACCCACTCGGTTCAGAACTGGTAACAGGCCATCTGTGCTGGATCTTTTGCTTACCAACAAGAAGCGTACGATTGATGCGTTGGTTTTAGACTGCCCGTTGGGTCACAGTGATCACGCCGTCATCAGTTTCAACTTCGTCTGCTATGCAGAATATCTGAATGATAACGATGCGACTGTGCGAACCATCAAAAGTTACGACCGACTCGCCCAGCTAGTCAGCGCCACAACATGGTCTTTCCTCGAAGAAGAACCCCCGGAAGTCGCCTGGCTCGAGTTCGTCAACACATTCAGACAGCTGATTGCAAAGGCTTCAGAGATAAAAGCTTGCAATAAGTGCAAATCCGTTTCTTTCGTTAGGAGCAGAACCCGAAAATGGATGACAGTACGCAACGCAGCATGGCGAGTGTACAGAGAAGCTACATCACCAGAAAATTGGGACAACTACGTAGCCCAACGTAACCACTGCACTCAACTGTTAAGAGAAGAAAAGCCGCCTATCAGCAGGACATCACAAAAACCTTTAGTGCTAACCACAAGCTGCAGTACAAGCACGTTAATAGCCTACGAAAAGTGAGGCAAGTATTTCCTCCACTCAAGACGGCTGACGGCCCAACAAGAACGTTTATGGAAGCTGCAAACTCGCTGCAGGTGCAATACGCCCCAACGTTTCATAGGGTCTTGCCACCAAGCGATCTACCAAGCTTTGTATTCTGGTCACCAGGTCTAACCCACATCAATTTTACCGCAGAGACTGTATTGCAAAAGCTGACTTCTCTACGCAAACACAGCTCGCCGGGTGTCGACTACATTCGTCCTGAGGCATTGAGAGAAGCAGCAAATCAATTGGCAGGACATTTAGCTCAGTTTTTCCAGCACTGCTTAGACCCGCACCAAGTTTCCGCCATGTGGAAGCTTGGAATAATAAGCCCGATTCACAAAGGTAAAGCAGAACTGATCCTTCCAACTACCGCCCAGTAACCCTTCTTCCTATACTCTCCAATGTCATGGAATCCATAGTTGCCGATGCACTGGTGTGCTTTCTGGAAAACTGCAACTTCATCACTCCTGAACAGCACGGTTTCCGTCGACAGCGATCATGTACAACGAATCTGCTAATTGCACGCAGTAGTTGGACCGAGGCAGCCGACGCTGGAGAAGGTGTTGATGTGATCTACCTGGAATTTTCCAAGACTTTTGATCGTCTAGACCATCGGATACTACTATCCAAGCTGCAGGATTAGGGGATCGGCGACCCTCTTTTAAGCTGGATCGCCAACTTTCTATTTCAACGGCTATTAGTGGTCAGAGTTCCGAGCTCTTTATCGGACCCCATACAAGTTGAGTGTGGTGCGCCTCAAGGCTCGGTTCTAGGTCCACGTTTGCTTTTGGTGTTCATTGATGACCTTGCACAGTGAATCGATTCAAACTTCCTAATGTTTGCCGACGATATCATGATCTGGCGCAGGATCCAGGCGAACGCCGACCGTCATGTGCTCCAAAGTGACTTAGATACAGTGTATCAATGGTCGATCCAAAATTTATTGCATTTCAACGTCAGTAAACGCAAGGTGATTTCCATCCGACATCAAAGCAGCTACTCATACCGACTCGGAACGGATGTACTGCAACAATCAGCTGTCGAACGTGACTTGGGTGTCCTGGTTCAAAATGACTTGGGTTGCTCTAGGCAATCCGAAAAGGTTTCGAAGACCGGGAACCAACACGTCGGTCTGTTGAGGCGGGGGTTTGGACGAATAGACCGCTCCATATTCCAACAAATGCTCAGTGCGTATGTTTGCCCCATGTCGAATACGCAATTCAAGCCTAGCATACATGGCTGAAACATGACCTTAATGCACTGGAGCAGCCACAACGCCGGGCATCTAAGAACGTAATTGTAATGCGCAATCGGTCCTACGATGAGAGGCTGCAACGACTGGGATTGTTCAGTGGAAGCTATCGCAGACTACGATGCGACCTGATTATGGCATACTTGATTCTGCGAGACCCACATCATGTGTGCCGCCCTTTACTGCAACTCAGCAGCAATACAAACCTGAGGGGCCACTCATTATAACTCGCAGAACAATACAGTCGTCTGGAGTGCCGCAGAAATTTCTTTTCCATTCATGCTTGTCACCCGTGGAATGCTCTCCCAGAATCGGTCGTCTCTGCACCGACACTAACAGTATTTAGAAGACGGTTAACAATGCACTCATCCGCTTACACTTTGTTACTTAACACTACGTCTCCATCCTACACCTGGAGTTTACCCTGGAATTATTTGTTGTTAACTGTGGATGCTGTGAATCTAAGAGGATCGCAGGGCTGCAATGGAGCAAACGATAATTCCTTATTTTCATATTCAATGCATTAACAATTTTGCTATCCTTATCATCATTATTGTTATGTTGCTATCCCCTGCAACTACCCAACGGGACTTGTAAAGCAACGCTTCTTAACCCGTATAAATTCATTGTTCGTTGTTCATTATTCACAGTGAAATGATATTAGGCATCATTAGACTTAAAATGTCCTGGCTGGGTTCATCTTTCCACCCAGTGTTTTCTCTTGCAATCGCATTATTTCTAGAGCCTTCCGCAGCAAATCCCTTACCGTGAGACTCGCCAGTCCTATGGGGACTAGAGGGGGTGGAGGAATGTGTAGGGAATGCGAAAGGAATGCTGTGGTAATTTGAGGTGATTTGATGGATGGATAGGATGTTATTGCCGAAGGGCTCGCAAAAAGCACTGTGAGAAGTAGAGGTGGAAGGGAGTATGGATAGGGGCATAAATAAGTGGTCTGTGATACACAAAAACCATGTACCGGCCTGCCAGGAGGACAGCCTTGACACATCTCCAGAACAATGGGAAATGTGACATGCCACTCTGTGCAGCAGCATTATTTTTCTAGAATGTCATTGGGATACGAGGAGTCACCTTTCCAGCACGAAGGCCCCTGTTTGATCCAAGAAGCTTAGGGCGTGGGCCTTGACCACTGCTG
This sequence comes from Dicrocoelium dendriticum, assembly GCA_944474145.2. Classification (NCBI taxonomy): domain Eukaryota; kingdom Metazoa; phylum Platyhelminthes; class Trematoda; order Plagiorchiida; family Dicrocoeliidae; genus Dicrocoelium; species Dicrocoelium dendriticum. The sequence goes on from OX104066.1 coordinate 13,359,706, forward strand.
CGATGTGTATTCGTAATGTCAATAGGCCGAAATGCACCTTCACAGGAGCTTTCGGTAGTCCCATTGGATGTTTTCGGACTTGTATCTGTTTCAACCGCGCTGAAGGGATTGATCCCAACCCCTACTGGTCTGTCAGAAGTTGGTACATCGAGTGAATCTACACAATTTCCTTTAGGCACAAGACTAATGTGGTGTGAAGGGGTAAGCATTTCAATTTCCGCTACGCTGTCGCCAGCCTTGGCATCGCTTGTGTGGAGAGTGGACTTGTTAACAATATCTGCGTTTTTAGAAGGGGAAAACCAAATATTGTTGAATACCCTCCTTCTTGGCACTCCAGCAAGCGCGCAAATGTATTGACTCTGCTTCGGCTCAGGTGAGACATTAGTTGCACCTATGCGTCAAAGTTCACGTTGCAAAGGTGATCTATCTTCGAATAGAATATCTTAGCAAAAGTTCGGAACATGTCTGAAAGTATTTTAACTTTTGATAAAAGAACTTGCGGAACTTTCGCTACGAAAGCTAAACAGAGCTGAAAAATAATCTCAAGGATACGACTTTGAGTGTCAGCACCGTCCAGGCACAAAACATGGGAATGCCAACGCTTTATCAAGATGGCCAATCAAGGACATGGATCACGAGCATCATGCACAACTGTTTACGTGACTGTCGTTATTCTCGACGCCACGCACACGGAGGAATGGATTCGGTTGCAGTCGTTGGACAAGGAACTGAGCCTCTTGTGTGATCACATCATGCGCGTTGGAGACCGACCAACGCAGCAAAAGCTGGCGGGCGCCAGTTGGGAAACCAAATGCTAATGGTCACTAAGGGCGCATTTATGGGTGATAGACAGCATCACGTATTTCAAGAACGGGCGGGCATATTTGTGTAGAATTGTTGTACCGACGCCTGTAACGCAGACATGTATGCGAATGATGCAACAAGTGTTAGGACACGCAGGACAGAATTAAATGAAGGCTGCACTTCGATGTCTGTTTTGGTGGCCCCATCTAGTGCTTGACATCGCTATCCATTGCCAGTCGTGCGCTGATTGCGCAAGGATCAAAAACCACACGATCACTCGTCGCTGTCCACTGCAACCGTTGACGACCGGCTTTCCGACGATGTGTAGAACGGTCTACACCCGTCTACCCATTGTCCTCGCTTTTCAGGCGCCACTAGCCAAATTCCATGCCAGCCGGTCCTCTTAAACGGTATGTGGGCCAAGCACGTCTTACAAAATATTGCGTCCCCTTAAACCACTTCGTCAACCCAAGGAGGGGAATACCCTAGCCATAGACCTGTGTATCAACTAAGCAGTTTCCTACTCCAGTTACGCAATAACAATTTGAACGAATTCACCGGGGCTTCATTTGAGGCTTGGTGATGGACGAGGCGCAGGTCCTGTGCGTCACTTGGTCCACTTAATGTTTTTACCAGCGTGATGACTTTAATTACATTACGTAATGGTCAGCCATCCCTTGAGTCAGGTAAAACGATAAACTTGGCCCTACCACGGAGGTGGAACTGTCTGGCAATGTACTCTGGCAGTGCTGGATGACAGCACATTTTGTGGGGCGTAGACGTGTCGTGGTCAATTGGTCAGGTATCTCCTAGATACAGTAGACTTGATTTACTTTCAAGCACCCCTCGCGACCTTATGCTCGCTGAGCGGCAGAAACAGGAAAACAATCGTACTCCTGACAGTAAGAATGGACATCTCTTTTACGATTTGTCGTGAACGTAGATGATTTTCTCAGGACATTCATTACAATGCATTTTGTGGTATAACACATGTATTCCGTATTCATTGAGTGCAGACTGCAGATTCTCCTGGCACTTGCAACAACATTTTCACGAGGCGGAGTTAGCATGCTAGTTACACGGTAGGAATACTAAACATATTGCAAAAGGGAAACGCACAAATGATATGTTCCAAGATATGCGTGAGAAACGACAACCAACTGTCTGATTAGCGTGTTGTCCTCCTTAGCTTGTTTCGTGGTGCACGGTGCGCGAAACGGTTTAGCCATCACGGTTTCTTATATAAGTATGTCAGATTTGCCTAGCTTGCGTGCACAAATATGATGGATACACACAAGCTGCGCGAGTCTGTTGAGTTCAAGGAAGTCGAATATATTGCGAGTCGCAATCTTCCTGCTGGTTAATGTTCATCTTGAACGCACGTCCCAGATCCTTGTGTTATGGTACGCGGTCGCATATAAGCTGACACTTATCAGTAACCTCGGTGATGTTGGCCTCAAGCATTTGTGGACGGCCCTTGATACTAAACCAGGTATGCCTTCTCGCACACATACACGACTTATTGAGCCCTACTTGTGTACAACCCAAAAGCAATGTCATCCAGAAGCGCCAGAGTGCATTGCCAGACAGTTCAGCCTGCGTGGTATCGCCCATTTCGTCAGTTTAACTAACTCACAGGATGGTTGGACATTTCCCAATATGGATGATGTCAACCCTGTAATACATGATTGAGTGGACCAAGTGATGAACAGCTCCTGCACCTCGTCAATCTTCAAAACTCCAGTGAAGCCCTGGTGAATTCGCATAACTTGTCAATAAATAACCGAAGTTCGAAACGGCTTGCCATCAGTGACGCTTTGTTGATAAAGGCGATTCGTCGGGTGTCCTACGGTCATAAAATAATGGAGCAATAAGTAAGGCCACACTGCTTCCGATTGCGCATAAGCTATCACACACCATTGGGCGCAATTGCGCTAGTAGTGCATCCACATATTTAACTGAAGTTCTCTTCTTGGGTTGATGAAGTGGACTCAATGTTTTACATGACGAGTTCCGCCGATGTGGAGCGCTTGACGGATGTGACGATTCGAATCATTTTGATTGCCTGTGTGCTGCGCATTGGCAGCTCACTGTGGTTGGATCATGTGCTCAATTGGGCACTCGAGATTGCACAAGCCTGTAGTATTTATTTCACTTTTGTTCGATTAAATTTCTCCTTGGAATATCTCAGGGCGTTGTCTCAGGGTTCCTAGTGCGTTTGTTAATTGAAAGCATTTGCAGGCATTCACCTATCCATGTACGTGGTATAACATTGCGCGCAATCACTACACATTGCGAAAAGCACAGGAGACGTGACATGAGATTGGGTGCCGCGGAGTTACCTGTCTAAAGCTGCTGAGTGTAAGGAATCATCGTTGTAACGAAGGATGACTCCATTGTCAAATAAACTGCAATGTGTTATGTGTGGCTATGACATTTGCAGGAAGTCACTGCTGTAGCTGTGAACCGGGTAACGGGTTAGTGACACTGCGTGTTCTGCCCTGTACAAAAATGCCTTATGTGTTGGTAGCATCAAGCACACTGGGGACAGTATATATATATATAGGATCTGGTATTGGCCAATCTAATTGTACCAACAGCGCACAGCGGTAATGAATGGCGAATGACTAGAGCACAGGTAACGTTTGTTGCAAGGTTTTGACATTCAGTGTTCGTATTTCTCGCGCTCTCAGGCACACTTCCCAGCAGGCAAAATGCAGATTCACTTCACCGGTAGCCCGATGGCGAAAACTAACCCGAAAGACAAAAGGCCTGTCCACGTTAATTCCATGTGTGTTTACTCATTCACCTGTTCTTTTGGTTCAGGGTATATTGGCCGTACGACGAGGCGCCTGTCTGACAGGATGAGAGAACACCAACCGGCCTGGCTTGCGACTGGGTGCCGAATGCTAACCAACTCATCCATCGCCACTCATCTTGCCGACACGGACCATTCCCCCAATCTAGCCGAGGCATATAAGGTCATCTATCGACCACCTGAAAATCGATCAAACTGCGTTCGAAAGCGCTTACATGAAGCGGCGGAGAGTTTAGCGGTCAGACTATACGAGCCGGAATTGTGTGTGCAGAAAAGATTCACTCACACGCTGTGCTTGCCTTGGCCCAGACGAACGGCTCCGTCCAAACCAAAGATTTGTGCACGTGATACAACTGTGTCCTAGGGGACAGTGATTGACAGTGACCAGTGACTGTGAACTGATTGCTATACCGGTCCTTGTGCTGTGTCTATATTTTGGACTTTTTGCATATAACTGTACAAGCCTGAAGAAGAATTATTGAAAACATATGTTCGCTTGAAAAAATTGAGTTTTCATGTAGTAATGAGATTTTTTACCACTGTGAATCACCGCTTGGACACCCTGTGTTGAAATCGATCAACAGAGATGTGAGCTTCCGACCCAGGATAGCGAAAGCGGATGTATGCCTTCGTTTTGTAGAATATTGCATTGCAAACTCCATCTTCCCAGTGATTTAGAGGAAATCTCTTCGTCGTGCACGTATCAGGCCGGACAACGTTTGTCTAAAGCGTCTAGCGCTCAGCCAGATTGAAACCACTCTAGTATAAAGAGACGAGCTAAACCGTGGCCTGAGTGAAATAACTTCCGTTATAAACCGTCTTTCAGAGAGAGATGGCGAGGAGCTAGAGACGTTGGTTAACGAAATTATTGCAAAACAAGGCGCAAAGCTGCATGCTTCGCTCTCTAAGACAATAAAAGGAGAGAAACCGACAATGTGTTTCCCTACCGAACCCGAAAAGTACGTGTGCAATTTATCTTGCATGACACTTGATTGTTCCACATTGGAAGACTTATCGTTGGGCCCTAGTTTCTGTCTCCCCACAAGAAGAGTCAATAGATTAGCAATTGTGGCCCAATTTGAAAATCTATATAGACAGAATTCACAATTTTCTCTGTCATCAGACTCGCAAATAGAAGAGTTTAAGTCGATGCTGGCGCATGCATGTTACCAATATCGCCGAGCACGGATAAAGCATAAAACCCCGGTGAGACAGGAACATATCCAGGCGCTAAACAATGTAGTCGGGAATGAAGACATTTTGCTCACTCGTCCCGATAAAGGTTCGGGAATAGTCGTCTTGAACAAAGTAGACTATCTTCGAAAACGGCATGAAATATTGTCAGATGACACCAATTTTTAAAAGACATTGGGCGAAAAAGAAAAAACAAAGCAGATCGAAATTCAAATCTGTAACTGCCTTAAAATGCTTCGTGATGGCGGCTTTATTAGTGAAGGTGACTATGATAACCTACGTCCCGTAGGCACCGCGAATCCAAGGTTATATGGTCTACCTAAAACGCATAAGTCCAACGTTTCTCTGAGAACAGTTTTGGACATGAAGAACTCTCCGCAGCCTTGCGGGCAGGCTATTTAGCCAAAGGCTCGGGGTGGTGTCCCCTAAGTAAACATCCTTCTTCGGCTTGGGCAACCAGGTAGTATCTTGCCCTCTGAGGAAACCATGGACATTGTTGTGTTGTGTTTTATTTTACTATTTCTGTTACTTTGTTTATAATCCCATGGTTTCTGATGGCATTATGTCTATTCGTAATCTTTTGCAAATATATTCCACTGCACGGTGGCTAGTTGAACATTTGGAGCCTGTCCGTAAGAAGGTTTCTGTACACAGCCTAAAGGATAGTTTTGAGTTCGTAGATGTCGTACGTGATCGGAAAGATACGTATCTAAAAATGTGTTCCATCGACGTTGCTTCATTTGTCACTAACGTGCCACTATTTGAAACTATACGCTACATTTGTGATTTTACTGATCAGAAACAGATAACAATTGGCATTCATACAGTTGGCATAAAGGAACTGTTGTTGCGATGCACCTTCAATATCCAGTTCGTGTACGAGGAAGAAATATACCGACAACGCGATGGTGTTGCTATGGGCTCGCCATTGGGGCCGTTTCTTGCTGACGAGATTGCACAAGCTTATGGCATTTATTGCAATTTTATTCGATTTAATTTCTCCGTGGAATATCTCAGGGCGTTTTCTCTTGGTTCCTAGTGCGTTTGTTAATTGAACGCATTTGCAGACATTTACCCATCCATGTACGTGGTATTACTTTACGCGCAATCACTACACATTGCGAAAAGCACAGGAGACGTGACATGAGATTGGGTGCCGCCGAGTTACCTGTCTAAAGCTGCTAAGTGTAAGGAATCCTTGGTGTGACGGAGGATGACACCATTGTCAAATAATCTACAATGTGTTATGTGTGGCTATGACATTTGCAAGAAGTCACTGCTGTAGCTGTGAACCGGGTAACGGGTTAGTGACACTGCGTGTTCTGCCCTGTACAAAAATGCCTTATGTGTTGGTAGCATCAAGCACACTGGGGACAGTATATATATATATATATAGGATCTGGTATTGGCCAATCTAATTGTACCAACAGCGCACAGCGGTAATGAATGGCGAATGACTAGAGCACAGGTAACCTTTTTTGCAAGGTTTTGACATTCAGTGTCGCAAACGTTGGACAATGGGGCATGCAGCAGCAAAGACAGGAGATTCCGTAGCACTACCTTCAGGGCGGAAAATCGTTGCTGACTTTGTTTGTCGAACAAGGCTGAAAGCTCCTGAGGCGTGCTCAAAATGTACGGCACGCCACGGTGCTGTAGGTACGTCTGGGTTATGGAATCATTTGGTCCCCCATGTATAGGTGTCACTGTAAAAGCATGTGAACCAGGAGACACTAGATCCTGGTCCAAATGCAGACATATAGTGAAAATTGACTAACGGTCTTGAAATGAGTTGCGCTGTGTGTGGCCTACAGAAACAGGGACAATTTGGGTCAACGTCATCGAGGGGTTCGGTGCACACATGTGACACCATGTGAAGGTTAGTGCTTGAAAGCGCTGCTGCCAATATGCGCACTGAGGTCAGCACGTATTTGTAGGAACCGATGGCCACTGTCCGTTCGTCTTGCATGCACTCCGAAGCAGTCTTCCAGGTGTTGTACATAGTCCGAAAGGGGACCCACAAATACATGCATGTATCCAGCAACAATTACAGTCTCAGTGGTTCCAGGTGACGATAGAATTGGTTTTTCATACCCTCCAAACTTAGATCACTTTGGGCATAAACAGAAGCATTGAAAATGCACGGTATCTTCAGACAGTTGTTATTCACCGCAATAGAGTTTCGAAGTCGTGCAGCAGACATACAGCTGTTGACTGGCATTCAGTCGAGTAGAATGCATTCTGCATGATTGCTGAGGGCGATACGTATAGCATAATAACCTTGAACTATATACCTCGTATCGCCAAAGATGCTTAGAGTATAATTGTTGTCAGCAGATTCGAAACAAACAAGTTGAAGTTTCGTCACGACGCGATTATATTGTATACGTGTTTCGGAGACAGCACAAACAATACCGAGGGAGTGTATAGTGAGAGTTAGTGCTGCTGTTGGCCGATCTGAAAAAGTGCGTGGACGTTAAACGAACCCTTGCGAAATGCGAATCTTGGTTTGATGGCTTCAGTTACGAGGTCAGTGACAGTCCCTTGCGCAATAAACGGGGGGAGAAGAGAGTGGTACGGTTAGAGGAGAAGAAATGTTGGAGACTGTGTCGAGAGGGCAGATTATACTCTCCTGCTGCCCATTCTGGAAGTGGGTTGTTTGTTTGGGTGTCATACCCTTAACCGTTCACTCAACAGCCTGATCCACAACGTGATCACGTATGTGGAGGTTCACTTGAGTGACTCCAACCAGACTATTTGACTCAACATCTTGACCCACAATGTAGTGGGGAGCTAGTCCAGTTGAGAGCTTGACTAGAGTGTCTAATTGGGATCTGCTTGAGACCTCTCAGATACAGCTTTGGAGCATCTAGGGTAATTCTTGTGTGGCCACAGGCAACCGCATGTGGGAATTGGCGGGTTTTCACCTATTTCACCAGGAGTTTCCTGGAATGAAGCGGGAGGTAGCAAAAGATTAAACACCACGTGGTGCACTCCCATGAGCAGAGACAATGTGTGGCACTCGCGCTCTACGCCAATCCAGCTGTGAGACACTCACAAAGCTGTTGTTTCCCGTGGCTGTTCTAAGGGGAGAGGACCATGAACCTCTACCAACCCTGGACAAGGATTGCAAGACTGAGCTAATCCGACCGCTAACCATTGACACGTTTGGTATGAGCAGTCCTGATGGCACCTAGAAGGTGTCACCGAACGTAGATCAATGGATCACGAAGGTAGGCAGACCATCGCATCAAAATGTAGTCCGGTCGCGTCACAATGAGATTTGTTTCTCCGCCATTTCGCTGTTGCACTGTGTCGTATCAGTCTGAGACTTGCCTACGCTTACGAGATCAGGTTCCACTTTCGTGACATACCACGACTTAGGCATGATAACAAAGCTTATTTCTCAAAGATTTCACAATGCGTTTGACAGCTGCGCATCTGAAAGATTCAATTCTCTAGGTAAAGTGACTACCCGAGTTTAAGATACTCTTCATACGAAACCCCAGCTTCTACAACTATAGGTTCGAAAGGCAGACCCCACATTTCTTTATCGTTGAAGGTGACGTACGTCACTGGTTCGGGATGACGGGTTGTTCTGAGCAAACGGAAACGGCAATACAATCTGGGAACCACCACCTATAACAAGCAATTTAAGCAAGGCAACTAAAACTGAAACACGTTGTCACTGACCTGGAGAGGACTCAACGTATGGTTTCCAAGTGCGTCATTGGAACGTGTAATTTCCATAAGAAAATAGGCGGAAACACTGGTATTGCTGATTAGCTGATTATCTGCTAAATCTTAGACTGTTCTCAGTTAACCAAATCATGTGTGTCGCTATTTACTGCAGTTCACCAATAGCGCCTAACTGAGAGAATTCCTTGCAACTAGCAGATTAGTATAACCGTCCGGAGCGTTGAAGATTTATTTTGCTGTTTGTGTGTGCCTCACTCCTAATAAAACACCACATTCCGTCTATTCCGCAGCGATACAAATCATGTGTGAGAACGGTTGGAAGAACGACTCAGGCACTTACATGTCTTAGCAGCCGCAATGGGTACCATGACGAAACGATATGAAATATTCCCCAGGAGCAAGCTCAGTTTAACAAGGACATAACAAAGGCAACCTCGGTGAAACCTCGGTGAGGATGCCAATGCCC